>OV815303.1:8750000-10000000 GCA_929108375.1 Gymnoscelis rufifasciata
TCAAGGAAAATAAAAACATGGAAGCCATTAATTCGCGCGCCGGGCCAAGTTTAATGTCAAGGTTCCCGGCTTATCTTGGCGTTTCTCGAGTTTTGTTTTTTACTGCTGGCGTTATTAGGTATGTAGATTGAAATTATGTCTAATAAAGCAAAAACAACATGTGATTATAAATTCGTTTTTTTAACATAACTTACTTTTTTAAATGACAATGATTAATTCATATTCAGGCATGATTATGTGAAACTTTTTGTTTTGGTTTTGAGGCGTACCTTAACTGGAAACCTAAATCTTTGTATATGTAATTATTAATAACATATATGTATTATGTAAAAATATAGACAAAAAGGCTTCACTTTTCGTACCATAGATGTAAGTCTCTAACACGTGGATGAGCTATGCAGTCTCGAATGCATGAAACGAACTTGGGATGCTCAAGGGCGACACCGGACACCTGTGCGCAGGCGTGTGAAAGCAACGCGGGGCAGGCGGGAAGCACCGCGGGGAGGGGGAGCGCAACGCACCGCGCGCCCGCACAATGCCTTCTCCGGTTACCTACGTCTTCGTACATCTCGCGTGTCCAAGCCTTCCAGCTTTTATTTCTTTTGACAGTTTTCGCTTGTAACCCGCTAACTCGCTTCAACGATTCGACAGATTACTCCTTAAGTACTTATTTGTTTTGATTATTTAAAGCTTTAATCACAGATTGCATTCGGGGATAATGTCTGTACGGATTTGATGGACATTGCGATAAAATTCCTTCATACGAACCAATATACAATGATCGTTTTAAATGTGTGTACCTTAATCGGTGAAGGTCCGTGACAGCAAAATATTAATAGATATTTTGTTATCAGCCTTAATACCTATAATTAAAGATTAAATACAGCCTTATCTTAACTAGGAAATCCTACACATTGAATCAGCCAATTCAAGTCGAGACAATTACCGCACTGTGCGTTTGAGTAGGTGGATTTATTAGTAGCAAGATGTCGGGCGGAGTCGTAAATCTGCGCGAGACTGTTGAGACAATAAGGCAGGTCGAGGGCGGGCGGACTCTCCCGCTCGTAAACACTTCAGGAGACGGGCCTGCCCGCACAGCGCGCCGATAGCCCGCGCCCACGCAACCTCTGCACTTTCGCACACCCCGCACCGGCCCGCACCATCCGAACATCAATCACAACAAAAACTATACACATTGATTACTTTTACGACGACAAACACCGCCGCAACCTCTGAATAAGGCAGTAAATTATCTCATTCTAGTTATTACTGCCAGAGATTGCCAATAGCTCCGCGGTTCATTTACAGTTAATTATACATTTAGATAGGTAAAGCGGAAATTTATTAAAACTTTAGACTAATTTTACATGATGAAATCGATATGAATTATTTATCGAGAGTGTTACCATATTACTGGTGGAATATAAACGTGCTAATTAGTTTCCATAAACTTCAACCTAGGAAGGGCAGCGGTAACATTGCAGTCGTCGTTAAGGTGATACTATCGGGTGATTATTCACGCCCTGCAAATAAATTTCTGTCCCGGATGACGTATTGTCCGTTGATATCTTAATCGAAATCTCCGACGGCATAACTGCACTCGAAGACAAGATTAATGACAATTTGTGGTTTGATTGCAGACACGAAGAACAGCATCGGGCTGGCGGGCTCCATCGAAGAGATCTCGCACAACGCCATCGCCGTCTACTGGAACCCGCTCGAGAGCGCCGCCAAGGTAACTATCCTCTCTTCTACTCATACATGCCACCCTAGTACCTACACACTACAACCACCATACTTTCAAAGGCATGTCTTTGAGATTTAGTGCGTAATTCAAGCAGTTCATTATAATAACTAAAGTAACAGTCTAGTTTGGGAAAGTACTTTGTTTGGGTAGGAAGTAAAGCGTAATGGAACTGGACCATCAACTACTGCCGAGGCTATTTGTTATTGCGTGTTGCAAAATGTAGACGCCATTACACTACTACAACTGTTTCTATCCACGGAATATTATTTCCCCGAGCCTTTGTGCTTGTTTACGGGCTCAGTAAATGGTGTAATGTGTCTTTCTGTCAGTGAAAAAGTACAACTAATAACGCATATGAACGATGCAAAAATATGTGCATATTCAAAATGAAATTATAAAATATCCTCAGTCTCACAACATCGTCCCTACATTTTACAAAATTAAAAGTCTGGTCATGATTTCGTTGAGTTTGTTAAAGTATAATTAAATCGAATCTTGCAGCCATATTTGGCTGTAGTAAATGGAGCAAAAACTGCAAATTGTCCACCGCTTCGGAGCATAGCGGGTCGACGACGCGAAGCTTCATTAAATTATTGAACTTTATTAAAGGACCGTTTTAATTGCATACTTCTATCGTATAACATATCCCTTTAGCTATCGCAATAACAATTCTTCATTGTTAATGTATTCCTCCAGTAGTTGCCTTTTAATATTCATCAAACAATTAAAAGTCCGCGTGAAGTAGCCTTAATTCTATGACAGTATGCTAATCGAACCAAGGGTGTAATTAGCGTTAACGACTCCTTCTACATTGACTCAAATTGGGTTGCGATCGTAAAATTGATAGTTCGAATTGCTTATCGAAACAGTTTTAAAATAAGTCTTATGAGTTCTTTTAGATTAATTTTATGACCATTGATTACTCGGCTACTGGTCAGCAGTTATCGATATCCGTAATTATTTATTGTTGAGTGCAACCGAAGCGGATGCGAGTTGTTTGCGACGCATAATGTGGGTACGGACAGTGATCGGTGGCGGTGTCGGTGGTCGGTAAAAACGCGAGGCGGTCATTTGCATAGACCGCGGTAATGAGCGGGCAGCGCCGGCGCCGAACCCGCCCATGGACATAATCTGCACACAGGCGACACCTATCGATGGCCTAGCTGGACTGTCGCTTATTCCCTTCGTAAAATGAACCCTATCAGATTAAAACATGCAGCTGGACCGTGTACTTTTCTAGACATATCCTGTGGCGCCCGTCTCTGCGGTTAGGACGTGATCGTTTACAATATACAGATTATCCATTATAATTCATTCTGCATCCTTGTTTCAGATTAACATTGCCGTTCAGTGCCTCAGTACAGACTTCAGCAGCCAAAAAGGAGTAAAGGTGTGTATATTTTATCATAATTCAATATTATAAGTAAGACGTTAATTGATCATTAATTTTACCCATTGCCAATTAGTGATCTGACTTTAATTTATAATTTAAATTACAAACATATTGCTGAGATTATAATAATTACAATTTGCCTCCGTCATAAACATGTTCTTTATCTACCGATTCTTGTGGTATTGAGGGAATAGAGGAAAACGGCATTGACAGCCTAGATAAATAATTACACCCGTGCTCAATTTACTTTGTATAATTATTTTTAACAGTGACTGTGTTTATAATGGAGGGTTTATTTGAGTACGTTTAAATTGCTTCGCAACAGATTAAGTTCCCTTATTTGTGAGCTGAACGTGAGAAGATTAATAACTTCCTATTCAGTATAGTTTCTACAAATTAAATTTTTATTGTATTCAAAATAAATTTAAAGCCCCGTTTTTAATTTGAACAGAAAAATGCAGAGAGCTTTGCTTCCTTTGATTTCCCGATTGTTAATGTTTAGTATCCAAACAGGAGAACAATTTCTTAGTGGCAAAGTAAAATATGAAAACATGTTTTCAGCATGAGTGCCTACCAAGTTATAGGCTTTCGATAAAATGCAAATTAACATACACGTGCCTATAAGGTTTATCGTCAAGGCACAACGGGTTCAGTAACCGTAAAGACGATTCCAATATCATTATCATCCGTTTTTGGTAAAATAAACAAAAGCAATAATGTTTTCCAATATTTCACTCAGCAGTTACAAATTAACATGTTGTTTTAATCAGTTTATCAGTAAAGACGGTTAAAAGTAAATATTTCATTATTTTTAAACGTACTTAATGCAGTTTATTATCAGACAAACCTTACGTTACCGCTATGAAGATGCATAAAGTGGCAATTCACTACATGCCTTAACTAAGGTGACGACATGTAACTAAAATGGCAGTATGGCCATACATCAACTGTCAGTAATATGAAGTTATCTTATTTAGGTTTAAGCATGTTGTGAACTGTCACTAATATGTGCCTACTTAGACATTAGATTGGCATAATTGGTTGACAAGTGTACAACATCAGCGCGACGCCGCCATGCCAACCTTCCATCGACCTCGTCAGATCGCAATCAAGACGTTTCAGTAAATCGATTCACTCACATGCAATTTTTTTATTAATAACGCCGCAATTATACTTTACCAACGTTTATTAAGGTATTTTTTGCCGATATCCCAAAACGAACACAGAAATTTTGCGTGAAATCGTTTACCTCGAAACAGTTGATTTTTATATTTCTCTTTATTTGTATAATCTGTATTTGGATGCGGAAATAGCGTGATGTACAAAATTGACCAATTAGACCTAACCTTCTATCCTAATCTGGCTCTGTCTTTTTTAAGCCATTCAGATAAACTGAAATTGACCCAGACAGCACGGTCATCCAATTTTCTGAGGTGTAAAAATAGAAAGTATGTATCGATTTAGTGACCGTTATAATTTTGTTTCAGGGTTTACCGCTGCACATACAAATTGATACTTTCGAAGATCCTCGTGATACGCAAGTTTACCACCGGGGTTACTGTCAAATCAAAGTGTTCTGCGATAAGGTAAGTTACCTTCACAACAACAATCTTCAAGTTGATAATTGGCACCAAATACTTTTTTGTTATTAGGTTGGTATAGTAGATAATTTATACTTTATTTTATTGAAGGGCGCTGAAAGAAAAACTAGGGACGAGGAAAGAAGAGCCGCAAAGAGAAAAATGTCAGCGACAAACAGAAAGAAGCTGGATGAGATTTACCATCCTGTGACAGAGAGAAGTGAATTTTATGCGATGGCCGATCTAGCGAAACCGCCTGTGTTGTTCAGTCCCGCGGAAGATATAGACAAGCTGGCCGGCATGGATATCCAGGGGTTCTACGGTCACGAAGACTCATCCTTGACGGATGCCCATCTGAAAGGCGCATCACCCTTCCTCCTACACACTGCGAAGCCTCAAGCGCCTGCCCTCAAGTTCCACAATCACTTCCCTCCAGATGCACCTGCGTAAGTACCTGATAACTTTACAACGAATCACGAATTGTAGATCATACAAATGTCTTTCGCTTAACTATCTTGAATGGTATTCTTTGATTAATTGAGATGAGCTATTTTATTTTCAGTTATAGAGACGTAGGCGGTTTATCCCCGTACAGCGACCGCAAAGACTCCTTAGAGCTGGAGGGCGTGCTCGGCAAACGCGCGCGCACGGCCACGCCGCCGCTCAGCGAGCGCGTCATGCTGTACGTGCGTCAAGACGCCGAGGACGTCTACACGGCGCTGCACGTCGTCCCGCCCACTACGCAAGGCCTGCTCCACGCCGTGAGTACCCACCACTCCCTACCATCGATCTAATCAGAAGCACAGCGCTAGATACGACAATTTTCAGTGAAAATTATTGTGTCCTAATCTGATACGATAAGATGATACGGCGAACCATTATGCTTCTAAAGAGCCCGACACGCTAACTCCCAATTTTTAGTTAATTAATATTGGTAGCCTAATTGGGAATTGGTGTGTGGATATGCAAATTTTATGCCATTGACTCCTTTTAACAAAGTAACAATCTTGTCATATATAATTTTGTGAAGAGGAGCTTGTGGCGTTCCATGTAAGGCTCTGCCTCGTTGCGAGAATAACCTGGTGAAGACTAACTAGGCGAGAGAGCGAGCCGGTGCTGGCTGGCCCGGCTCTCTCGCTCGCGCACACTGTGTTGTGTTAATGTATACCCAATGTAATCGAGACGCTTCGTCGGGCGCGGGCGGCGGACCCGGGGGGCCGCGCTGTACCGAGTGGGCGCTTCATAACCCGTCTAATAGACACACACGATCATCATAACTGCATGTTGTAATTAACACCCGCGCGCGGACCCTGCGACCCTTGCACCGCGCTCAGCCGGTACCGGTTACGCGTTCCGTTAGACGAGACGTCTCGGTTTTAGACGGCGGAAAGCCAATAGTAATTCTTATTTTTTGCTTATTTTCAGATTGAGAATAAGTACAAAATTTCTGGTTCGGCAATTAATAATCTTTATCGAAAGAACAAGAAAGGGTAAGTTGACTCATTGGCCTCAGTTACTGTTAGGGCACACGAACCGGCCGCCTCGCGTAATGGAGCATCGCTTACCGAAAGGGCGCGCCACTAACTACGCAAAGCTTAAAATTTAAACGATCCTACTATTATTTTACGGTGCAGCTTTATTAAGTACCCGTCATAATCACAGTCCTTATTAAATACCTTACTGAACCCTGTGTAACACAAATATAGCATCACGCATTGCACCGGCACTATAACTATAATTTGTGCACTTTAACAATTCAAACAACCAAATACTTATTGTTTAGTTATGTGTTAACGTGTGGCTTTCATTTTAAACTTCTAATTTTATGACAGATTAATTAACAGCTTTTATTAATTTCAGGATTACGGCCAAAATTGACGATGAAATGTTAGCGTACTATTGCAATGAGGACCTTTTCCTACTAGAGGTGCGACCCGCCGGGGACAACGGCGAGGAGCGCCTCTACGACATCACGTTCGTAGAGCTGCCTCTGGAGCACTAGCCCCGCGCCGCCGCGAGCCAGTGCCGGGCCGTGCCAACACACCGTGTGTTAAGGACTAACAGTGAATCGCCTTCACCTAGTTGTTAACTGTCGTAAACCTACTTAGACATTCCCTTTTGCACTCAAAAATATGGGATAACATTGTCTCGGAACGTCGATCTCAGATTGAAAATTACTTATAAGCATTCCATCATCATCGAACAAATGTCACAAAAATCTCGTCTTTGTGTACATTACTTTATTTTTTATAAGTGCCTTATGGAAATTACGATGTAATTTTGATCTTGGTGAGGTGATGGCAAAATACATATTACTTTAATACTTTCAATCACACATTTTAATTAAATAATTTATTGTAAAAATTACCTTTATGTATCTGTTTTTAAAAGTATGTGCCATCTGCTCGGTTATCATACGTTCGTAAGTAAACATTTCAATAAGTACCTTTTTATCTTGCCATGATGATACTGTAAGAAATTCTTGTCAATACATTGTAGAATGCAAATCTACATTGCAACGTAAAGTGCCTTTATCATAATAATTACTTTAATGTTTTAGGTAAATAAGTGAGTTAAGTCACAATAAATGCCATCCAATTTGTTAAGTTTTATCATAATAATAATCATAAGTTTGCGATACGATAAGCTGCTCAATTCATTCATAGAAATAAAATTTAGTAGTACTTAGTTCAGCATTGCTTCTCTGTTCTCGGCTACCAACAGAAACAACATTTTAACTAAAGACTCGTTAACATAAATTTGGAATAAATATCAAATTTTGCTATTTTTATCGGAAAATACATTTATCTGATCAAAATAATTAAAATTCATGCATAATGAATACGTGGAAGCAATGAATAACCAATAACACTACAGACAGCCACAGTTTACATAATCAGCGATATAACGATCGTAGTCATGTTAAATATAGTCACAAAATCGTCCATCTGAACAGCAATATTATCATCGTTGGGAGTGGTTTGAGGTAAATTTTAAGAATTTAGACTTTTAGGTAGATTCTATACTTTAAATTAATCGATAGTTGATTATTATCGGGCCATGACAACTTAGTTTATGAAAGTATTTGTGTCCAAGACTTATTTGTTTTAAGGTTGGTGACAGGGAGTTCAATTCTTGCCCTGATGGCCTAATTGCTGTTTTGACTAAAATGAAGTACTTAAATATGGATTAAATTCGATGGGATTTATAGAAAATATCGATGTCTGTAAATTATTTTAAGTTTTCCACCGATTTTGCTTTCAAAAACCAGAACAAGGTTCTGTTTCCATGAAATTTGGATAATATGTCGCCCGGAATTGAATGTGTTATGTATTATTATGTATATGAGAAATGATGTGCCTTGTGCGGACGGTTGGATTAACTGCCATATTATGACATAATTTAGTAGATTAGAACTTATAGATCTTAGTTTAAGAATCTCAAAAGTAGTTCGTCTTACGTGTTATTTGCAGGTAGACATCAAATTATTATTACCTATTTCAATATTTATGTAATTTGTTTTGTTTCTTCCGCACTTCTTAGCTGCAATCTAAAATCGTGATACGAATATTTGCGTTTTGTTCTTCCATTCGTTTCAACAACATACACTTGTTAATGACTCTTCACATTGAAATTATTTCTTTAAGTTTTTCTTCTTTATTGTTAGAAATACGAGTACTTCCATTGCTCAATGTTTGTAACGTTGTTTTGTCTATATGCACGATAACGTGCATGTAATCGTATTTATTTATGTACTTATTAATAATAAATTGTGCAGCTTTAATATTTACTTACAATGATGTTAGATCGTGATTCAGAATCTCGTCATAAGTCACAACAGTAGCAATAAATACGTAAATATCAGTAGATGTAGAGGGCTAGTGCTTCTGCGCCGCCGGCCGAGTCACGCTGCCTCGTGCAATGTTATATTAAAGGATCGTCTAACTTTACCTATTGTATTATGTTACCTAAAGTTCTGTTACCAGCCTATATTGTTGCCCTCTCGGAGGAGTGTGTAGGTTGTCTAGTAACAGAGCTCTAGAGGTGTGAGTATGAGTTTACCACGAACTCTTCTGAAATGATTAGTTAAAGAAATGGTGGCACGCGCCGGCGGCGCAAGGCGAGCGCGGGTAGTCACACTAGTTAAACACAACCCGAAAGTGGTAGCACATTTTCGTTATGAAAAAATAATTAAGTTTTAATCAAATAGATGTTACGTTATTCTTTTATAAAGTATTTTGTAAGTTGTCATAAAATATTAATATAATTATTTTTATCAAAGTTTATAATCTAAAATAAAAATGTTTTTCTTCAAAACGTAACTGTAGTTTTCATTTAGACCAGCATTCAATACTGAAACTGTGTTTTATGTTACTAAAAGACTAATAATTAACATTAATTCATTTATTTAGCACAATAACAGTTAAGTTGTCACAATATTTATTTACACTACCTATTTATTGGAAAGCATCTAAAATCACAAAAGCTTTAAAGATTGAAGTAACGAAATCTGGATAGTGTATCTTCTAAATTCTATAAATCACACCATAAAATAATAGCTATCCTATGGATAGATAGCTAGTGCTTCGAAAGACAGAAATGCTATTCACTAAGTAAGCTAGTTCAAAGACTAGGGGATCTAATTGGAAGATCAGTCAATTTTACACATTCGCCTCGCTAATATACCATCTACACTAATAAATTCAACTTAAAATACGATACGAGTATGCCGGGTTTTACAGTTTAATAATTTCTAAATTGAAACTAATTAGCATACATTCACTCAATAATACCCATAACTATTACATTATTCGAAAACTACAACATTGAGATATTGGAAAATATTTGGCTCTTTACTTACAGTTAGCTTACCTATAGAGCTCGTTTCACCATCTCCGAGTAAAATGAAAATATAGAGCAATCTCTGTCAGTCCGTCATTGACAGTTGTCAGTTGACTTGATAGCTCTATATCCCTTTCCCTCCTTACGGTACTAAGAAGTACCTCCACATTTTTCGTCTAATAACTTAAGTTCGGAAACACTTTAAGCTGACTGCTACTGACGGTCCTTTAGAGCACGGTTTTTGTAAGCCAATCACAGCGCGTGATTTGAATTACCGCCTAATGTTGCAAAAAAATTGAACATCAAGTTACATCCTCTCGATCATTTTGTCACTTCGCTAAGCTGTGTATTTGGAGATGTTTTTTATATAAAATATTACTGGTAAGTGCTATGTTTTTTTACTTATTACGTTGTTTATATTATTGACCACATATCTAAATGCAGTTATAATATATTTTCACATTATTATATATGACTATTGGATAAGAACTGATGCATACTTAAAAGTACCATTAGGTAATTTCAGTCTCAAAAATTATGGGTTTTTATATTACACATACTCAATAAAGTGGGTATTTTTTCATCAAAAACGAATGAGTTTATGATTATTCTGACCAATTTTCTTATTGGTTTAGCCATTGAGATAGATATTACAAACAATACCGCTCTAATTGAAGACCTGTTGTTAGAATAGCTACAAGACTATCACGAAGAGTCTGGTGCAGGTTTTTCTGACGATGAACTGGAAAATTTTCAAGTACCCTCACTAGAGAGGCTTCTATAAGGTTTTTGAAAGATCTCATGCCAGTGTTTTTGCCAAAGATCCGCCATCGTTGCCGTAAAATTGAAGATGTTTTGAAATGCCCTATAAATCAGGCACCCACATCTCTAATACCGTTCGGTCTGATCTACCGTCTGCAAATACGTCTTCACACAGATCTAACTAACTAAAAAGCGATTGCCTGAACCAAACCGTGAAGGAAAAAAAGAACCCTAGATACAATTTTATCAGAATACATAGCAGATACGTGTATGTGTAACCACACTGATTGATATATTTATAGTATTGATTGGAGATATAATTTACAAGATTGTGGTACCATAGGAACCATTATGCTTCTCAGAAAGCAAGGTATTGAACCTAAAAAAGAGGAAATACCTACAAGCCCTGTAGCTATCAAAGATAACAATAGTTATATGGGCAGCGTAGATACAGCTGATCTTTTGAGAGCCATGTACTGTATAAATCTCAAATCTCCGAAATGGTGCCTCAGGTTGTTTTGGGGAATTCTGGACATCGCATTTGTCATTTCATCTATCATTCATGGACTTTTAATCGTACAGACCACCGTTATAGATTTTAAAATTTTGTTACACAAGACTTTATGACAATGAAATATGCTAGTCAGAAAAGAAGAATTTCTTCTGATAATAGTGCAAAACGCGGCTCTTCGAAATGGCGCAAATCTGACTATTCTACTGTGAAAGCCTTACGCTTGGGTAACAGAGGCATCTATTGACCTACGTTTGTAGAGAACAGGGGAAGGTGTGAAGTTTTTAGTTTGAAGAAGATTCAGTCGAAACCTCATAGTAAATGTTCGCATTGCAACGTATATTTTTGTTCAATTTATTAGAAAATTTGTTTTATTAAATACCACGAGGTAATTATGTAATTTAAAACCGATCTATTTAATTGTTACCTAGTCAATATAAGATCTTAGTACTTATGTAGTTTCTATCAAAGTTCCTAACATTGACGTAACACGAAGTTTCTTACGGTACTTTTAAGTCTAGGTCTTGGAAATAGTACTTCTAGGTATTATAAAAATCTAAAAAAAATCTGTGTGTTTCCTTTAACCTACCTCATTATAATAATAAACTTCAAAAACCGAAATTCGTAAAAAATCGGAACCCCGGGGGGAAAGGGATATTTTAACCAATGGCCCCAGGAGATTGTGAAACAGGCCCAAAGTCTATTTTATTACCCGAATAAGCGAAAATTAATTCGTACATACTCACGACATCAATACATTAAAATTCTGACACAAAGCTTTTAAATAATCTAACGTTTCAGTAAAGTCGTCAGCTTACAAATGGAAAACAGGCAGGTACGTTAATCAAATTACCTGCCGTAAATTTATATTCAACCTTGAGTTCGTAGCTGATTTGAGTAACTTAATTTCCTTATTATGTGTTATTTATAACATGATTTAACATTAGATTATAATTTACGTTGACGGTATTTTAGGATATTTTTCGCGACTTGACAGCCCTTGAAATTTATAGTTATAAATAAACACATAAAAATTTTAAGATTAAAATTGCTTCGCTACATAGTCATTTAATTTTATTGCAAATCTAAATATAGCGGTATCAAAATAATTTAAAAAAGTACAACGTGTGTATGAATTTTGTTCGAATACAAGGCCAGATTTAATGGCTAAGAATAATTCGGTGTTTATGGCTCCCACGCACGTAATTAACATCATTATAAATTCTATTAGAATAAAGCTAAATCTCTTATATCCGGTGAATATAGTCTGTGACTTTAATAAGCAATGCTTTAAAATTGTATCTTGAACCGTTCCCCTTCGGAGCAGTTCATGAATGATTGCTATTGGATGAGGGGGGAGCTTTGGCTGTCGCTGAAGTCAAGAGTGTAGTACATGTCGGTGGTGTCCAGGGAGTTGGAGGGAGGGGGGAACGGCGAGGGGGGGTGAGACGCCCTCTTGTCCTGCAGCCAGTGGTGGGGTGGCTCGGGCTCCGACGCCCGGGACAAGCGGGACAGAAGTCGCGAGTACGTCTTGTTCACGCGGCAGTGGCATGCTGTCACCTGGAATAGAAATAGTCTCGGTTTTTGTCGGTTCGTTAACTTTATATCAGGCAATTATTTTTTTGTTGTGTAACTATATCTGTGGATCTATGCATAGTAACAACCTTGAATGGTTTTGCTGTTTGTTTTGTAGAATTTAGCTTGCTGTGGTTAGAGGTTTTGTATTTATTATTCTTCACGCGTAAAAATAGGCTGTTAAATAAATTCCAATATTGGCCACCAATATTTTTATGCTGTTCTAAGATTTTTTTAGTTTACCTTAAGATATTCTCAAAAGATCTATTTCTTACTGGTAAATTGCTTTAAGCACAATAAATAATAAAGTTTAACTGCAGATCGATAGTGTAGATTTATTTATCTAATACTCTTAAGGCAGGTAAGGCATATGTAACATACGCACCATAGGTATCTTCTTCATCTTTAGGGGTCTTGTTTTTATCGCCAAATCGTCGTCACGTCCGTCACTACTCAAAGGCCTCATAGATTTTCAGTTATTTCGCTAGGAAGCTGCTTCTATCCACGGTGAAAGCGCAGCCTTTCCTAAGCCATCTAGTTGGTGAAAGCCACGCTGCGTTTCACCATAAAAAAGGGTCTACTTTCTTATGTCATGATCGTGTTTCCCTACATATTCCTTAGACTACAATACTATCCTAGAACATAATTACAAAATTGATTACTTTTGAATACTCTTGATATAAGAAAAGGTTTCCAACTTACCACTACCCCCCCAATAGCAATGGCGGCCCAAGAATGTTGGCAGCTATACACACATTGTGCAGTCTGTCGTGCTACAGAAACAGGACCTCCTACACCGAGCCAGCACTGCAGGTCTCCTTTATTCCCTCGTTCTTTTCAGTATTCATTGACCTACATTTTAAGTCACCTGAATACTATAAAGTTATTCCTACTCACCACGACCCCCACAATAGCGATGGCGGCGCCGAGAGTCCCGGCAGCTATGTACACATTGTGAAGTCTGTCGTGGTAGAGTCCTAGAGGCATGTGGACTTCGCGCACCGACCCCGAGCTGCGAGACTCCTCCATCCCCTCGTTACCCATCACTGGCTCCAGGATGAAGTCTTCTGGAAATCACACGTTCACGTATTATACTCATATCGGTATATTTTATGTTTATACAAATCAAATATGTATCAATGCATTGTATCAGTCACTCGACACCCATAGTACAAGCTCTGCTTAGGTTGGGGTTAGGTGATGCTGGGTAATGTCCGAAAATATCATCATTTCGGCCATGGAACATCCCCAGTACATAGGCCTCCATCAGAAATAAGGGGGTTAGACTATTAACCAAAATTTTTTTTATAACGTTTACTAATATATATTTGTCACCTCAATCACCATCTCCAAATCGAAATACCGGAAAAGTATAATACTCATATCTAAATATCGGTATAAAATAGATTTAACGATTCAGCATTTGATATGTAGATCCCACGCACGTAATTAACATAATTAAATATTCAATGGAAATGGATAAACTTAAATCTACCTATATTTCCGGGCAACAAACGGAGGAATAATTAATAGTAATTGAAATTTACGAAAAATCTATTATCGAATTTTCGAATATTATCCATTCTGAAAGATCTCTTTTAAGGCACGACACTTAATTTATATTAATTAGCTTACCATCGTCCATACACTGAGAGCCTTATAGTACCTACCTACTTGTTTTGGTTGTTGTTTTGATTCTGATGACCAGATTTTCATCATCATCATCATCACCCTATTAACGTTCCCACTGCTGGGACACAGGGACTTCTCTCTTGACGAGAGAGATTAGGCCTTAATTCACCACGCTGGCCAAGTGCGGGTTGGTGAATGTCACATGTGTCTTCAAACTCTTTTCAAGTTCTCAGAACATGCCGGTTTCCTCACGATGTTTGCCTTCACCGTTAAAGCACGTGTTTAAAGCGCACATAGATTTCTCAAGAAGAAAAATCCAGAGGTGCGTGGCGGGGTTTGAACCCACGACCTTCGGAATGAAAGTCAAGTGTCCTCCCACTTAGCCAACACGGCTTACCTTATGACCAGATTTTAGTTTAAAGATATTTATTTATCTCAAGAACAATACAGTTCACAACAGAGAATTTATTATTCAAAGCGTAGGATCATTTCCTTAACTAACAGAAATTCAAAGAAAAACCTATATTAATTAATCATCTAGCTTATCTAAATAAAACCAAAACAATTTATGTACGCTCTTAATCTATAAACATAGTTCTAAATAAAAATAAAACATATAGGGTAGTTGTGGAATTTGTTCATCGTTCCGCTAGTTGCTGCATTGAGTCACGGTAATACTATCTACCAGTATTCCAACTTCATAAAAACAGACAAAACGCGAGCTATACCTTCGCGCCTCGATATAAGGTGACTATAAGGTTACTGACAGACGCGAGTGTACCGAGGCGAACGGAAAGAGTGTTAAAATTTTAAAATGTAAAAAAAAAACAATATTATGCTGTTTCTAGTTGCATGAATTCGCCATTATCGCACCCAGGGATATCTTTGTTCAGATCACCTGCTAACTCCGAAAGGTAAGATAATTGATTTTACTATATTACTAGTAGGTGCCTGTGCAATTTGCGCCTTTTTAATGGTTTCCTATTTTAGACCCGAAAAAATATTAATAACTAATATAAAGCTGCGAATGGATTCTAAGAAAGTTATTGGCACGAGTGAACTAGGTAGATAATATAGGCGGCTAACAAGATAGTCTATGCGACGTTAGCGCTGCCTAGTAGGTACTGTATCCCTCCGTAATAAAGTTTTAAATAATTTATATACCTACTCAAATACCATTAAAAATCAATATTTTTCACACATTTCACACAAATTTCGTGATCAGTGAGAATTTCGCTTTTATTTAGGTATAAGTACCTAATAATTTATTATAAGACTGATTTCTTATACTTATAACCTAACATACTATTTATTATTAGCCGACTTTCAACGAAAAAAGGAGGTTCTCAATTCGAGGCGTATGTTTTTTCTTGCTTAAGTTCTGTTGCTTGCAGGTTGTCATTGCGCATTTAAATTTTATAACAATCAGTAAAGTAGTTTTATAGTTATTTTGAAATATGTCCTCATTTCATACCTAATTTGATCAGGCTCGGGGTCCTTGGTTCGAGTCTCACGTGGTTTTTTTGAGATGTTAATTTTTACTTTTTGTGATTTGTTTTTTATTTGGTGTTTTGAGGGGTTGTTGTACATTTGCCACAAAGTAAATTCGTCACGAAAAAAAGTATGTGTAATTTCGCCACACATCTGTTTTTATTATGAGCATGCATTCTAGTTTAAACTACTTCATAGAAATTGGCAAGTAGTAACACGTATTAACGAAATACTGTTTATGGTTCTTTATGCCCTAGCAATTTCCAAAACTTTTTATCGTTTATTAAAATTTTATAAGCAAACTAATTAGTTTTGTTGTCAGAGACAAACACCCTAAACAAACTGTAGTTATTTACTTATCTATAGTTTTGTTGATGATAATGATAAGCTACTACTACTATTAAAACTAAATATAAAATACGCAACAGTCCATAAAGTCCTCACTTATCAAAGATATTGCAAAATCCAATCCAAAATAAATCGTTTTTATTTAGCGGTCATTCATGAGGTTGGCCTTGGGCCGTCTAGAGCACAATTTGTCTACTTTTGATTTTTGTGTAGAGCTTAAATTAACTAATGCCTATTGGGTTAAACACTGAAATCTACTAAGTCACAAATTGTCTATGAAATGAAATGAAATGAAATTTATTTATTGCTTGAAATATGGTTTACATAGGTGTGAGGTTATTTATACAGTTCTACATACTTCGTCAATTCAGATATGACATGCAATGTCAATTATAATTAAAAAAAATAATAATAATAATATAAATAATAGAATGACAAATATTTAGGAAGTTAATTTAAATTACAATTTAATATTATGTCTAATGTCTAGTATTTAAATGATCTTTTACATTGTAATACGACTAGTATGAAACAAACCTAGAAAACATTTTGCAGATAAAGACAAACAATTTCGTTGTGAAAAGCCTGTCAAATGAATGGGATTATAACATGTTGTAATCTCCAACAACAGTAATAAGTGGCTTCTCGTGGTAGGGCTGCTACTGGTAAGTTGGAACGTAAAAAAAATTCAGCAATTTATTATGTTCATTCATAATCAGTACCGTATTATCTGTTATTTTGTTTAATTATTTCAGCAATTAATTAAATTTAATGATACATAGTATTTATTTTTCCCGTTTACCCATTTCATAAAAGTACCTTTCATCCTGTTTTTATAGACAATAATAAAAAGTAGTCAAATTGTGTTCTAAACAGCCCAAAGCCAACCCATTAATCGCAGTAGCTTTCATAGAGATAAGCGAGGAAGATTTCAGGAAGGAAAGGATTTCATAGAGATCTCTAAAGTTAGGAGTTACAAAGGCATTTGCACTCAGGCCAACTATTCTCGATGTCAGTTGGCTATAAGCTTGTATCACTTCAGTCACGAGCATAATACACAAGCATGTGCGCAATATATAAATAAAAAAACCCTTAATATTTTTCGAAATTTCGTTAAATTATCAAAATTTAAAGCTGTTACAAACTTCTACAGCATTTTATATACCTTCGGTAGGTATACTAGTATAATCTAAATTTAAAATAACAAAACATAGTAATAATTAGTTTCCTTAAAAGTTAAAAATCGTATTATTTTTTTATATTCACGTGATGCACTTTCATTTGAGATTCCGATTATATTTACAAATATTCGGTTCTTCTCTCCCACTTTCAACCACCAACTTAACTTAACTTTTAAAAAGCTCGACCGATTTTCATCAAACATAACTAAGAACACTCGTGCAAAAGATACCTTACATTAAAAAAAACTAATTTAAAATCGTTTCATCCGCTCGGTAGCTATGATGCCTCACAGACAGACGGACACGTCATACTTATAACACCCCTCTTTTTCAGTCGGGGGTTAAAAATACAACACACTTTGTAATCTGTACATCAATAAGTATAGGTAGATGTTTGTGCAACGCGAAACAATTGTTAGATCTCAATTCATGATTAATATTTCGTAATTACATGGACCCCCGCCTACCCCACTAGTACTACCTACGGTAGTCGCGTCGTTTTACCGTACCGAACCGCTACGAAAAACATTTCTGGAACAGAAGTATAATTCCCTGTGCAAATATTTACCTTCACATAGTTTCCCAGTATAACCCGGTCTGCAGGAACAATAGAACGAGTCGATGTCGCTCCAGCAAGTGCCGCCGTGGGCACAAGGGTTGTTATCGCAGGCCTAAAATTTTGCACACAAAAGAATATTGAAAAGGATGAAACAGAACAAAGAGCTTTCAACACTATAATTGAGTGACAACAGAGCCTCCATTCTGGAAAACCGTTTCGGTTCTTTTTAAATTATATGTACAGAAGAGTTCTGAAGTCATTAAATTATAGACCTAAGAACATGCATGAATAATATGAAGTGGTTTTTTGGAAAATTACAATAACTTAAATACATAAAAACTTTATTACAACACTGTATAGGCACATACATACATATATAGGAAATTACATAAATTTTCTTACTTACTAAATATATTTTGGAAGAATAATGTGTTCATTCTTGGATATATCATAATCATCACAATCCACAGCTAGATTTATAGGACTCCCTCAGTAAAATAAAACAAAGATAAAGGTACCAAATATTACAAGGTTTTTGCCATGATTGTGTTTCCTTGTTAGCCATTTTTCCTTATAACATAACCCCAACAACGGTTTATATTAATAACCGTTCCATGTGTACACATAAAATACTTATTATGGAAATCGTTTCGCGGATAGAGGCTGTATGACGTAACACTATATTACGTAGGAACAGTACATCAAACATAAAGGACTTCTAACTCAGCATGTTACGGATTAGCCTTTCTAAGCCTGACTCGCAAGGGGCTTAAGTTGGAGATCTGAGGAATTATACCGGAGCTCTTTTATCTAAGAATAGAAACCGTTTCAAGCCAGCTAGTATTATGTTACCAGCTAAAGATTTGTACACGATTTCGAAATAAAAACGGATGGGTGGGTCATTGGTTTTAACATAATCACATTGGGGAAACAAGCCATTTACTTAAAGAGAGCATTAAGAGCAACGTTTCGGAACAAATAAATGCATAAGGGAGGAAACCACTAAAGTTGGATTGAATTAACAATTTTGTCGTGGTCGTAACGACATAACGACAACATTGTACTAAAGGTAAAGGATAATCACCAAAACGAAGATTAATCAAAGTGAGCATGGATATAAATCTTCTTAACAAAGTATATAATGCAGTCGCTTCCGCAGATAGCTTTGATCCAGTTTTCAGTAAAAGTAAGAATGATTCATTTTGTGATTCAAATTTAAATAATAGTTTAACTTATTTAAGTTATATCACTTTGAAAAAATCATAAAAGATATAATGAATCATATTAACTTTTAGTAGAATCGTGTTTAGAGGTATACCTAAGTACTGGTTATGTTATTGTTTTATGCCCGAGATCCGATGTTTCGGATTATCAGATACATTGCTAAGTAAAGTTTGTTACTAAGTAAGCTCTCATACTTACCTAACACTAAAAGACGGGAGCAACAATGTAATTAATATGTAATACTAGCTGTGCCCCGCGGTGTTACCCGCGTTATAATGGATTTTCCCGCGGAATTACGTTTTCCCGCGGTAAAAAGTAGCCTATGTTATTTTTCAGGCTCTAGAGATTCTGTGTACCAAATTTCACTTAAATCGGTTCAGTAGTTTTTACGTGAAAGAGTAACAAACATCCATACATACAAACTTTCGCCTTTATAATAGTAGTAGGATGTGCTAATTGGTATGTGAAACTGCAGTAGTGGGTTCTAAAACCAGATAAACATCCTACATCAAAAATTCACGATAATACATCAATAGGGGATATAACGCAAAAGGCAGCGCAGATGGCGTCACTAGCACAGATAGAAAACATCTCTATTTTTAGGGTTTATGGCACTTTACCTATAATATCAAGAAACTATTTTGCTTTCGCTGCGCTCTAGCGCGAACAAATTGCTGTTATATCCCCTATTATGTAAGTTAGTGCAGTAGTGGGTTTAAAAACCAGTAAAGAATCTTTTTTATATAGAATCTACAAGAATTAATGATCGTACAATACACTTACCGATCGAGTTGGTATATGACACTCGTCGCCGATGTACCCCCTCGGGCATTCGCAGGAGTAGCTGTTCCCGTGGTCCATGCAGTACCTACGCTCTGGGCATGGGTTGGGAGAGCATAAATCCACCTGAAAAAGTTTTTCTATTTCTAGTGCCCGTTTTCACCAACGTTTGCTAAATAGTTACCTGATTAAGAATTCCTAACAACCGGTCCACACGTAGCGATTTTGACTATGTAGCTAGCGATATATAATGTCTTAACGGGGTTAATTGTTTATCTTGTGCACTATACAAACATAACTTAATAAGTATTTAAATAGCCATCACATATTGTGTGAATCGCTGTAATATGGACGCAAAATCATGAGTCGCTGGCTGGTCGCTGCGAGTGGACCGGCTATTACGAATATATACAGAAAAAGCATAAAAGAGAGTTCCATTTTGTCCTTTGGTCAAAAGGAACATCAATTTAATATTAAGTTTATTAAACAACGTTTATTACAGCCTACATTGTAAATAATGCGCTCTTCCAGGGATTAAGCTACGTAATCAGCAATTTTCAACAAAAATCCTTTATACACAGCAAAAACACACATACGTTATGTCCAAACAATCATTCAAGATCGGTATCTAAAATTAGATCATTACCCAAAAGAGTCCTCATTAGGGAAAACAAATGGGATACCTACATACGGGATTACAGAAAATAATACCTCGTTTACGAAGTCATCACTTTAAGGAAAGGTTAAACATCGTAAAAACGTTATTAAAACTTGTTTTTGTTTGTGAAAACCTAGGGTTTAATAGATCTCTAATTAACTCACTATAAATGCAAAATTTTGTTTCATAGTTAATCATGCATCACTTCTGCAGATCCAAAGTTTTACAATAAAGCTTACATTAAATTGTGTGACATTATGACTTAAATTAAAAACTTAATCAAGTAAACGAATAAATTAAAAAATGGCGAGGGAGTCAAAATTTATTTCTAAAGTATTTTACGGTGTAACTTTGGCCGTAAGATATTTCTTACTTTGCACAAAATTATTGTTTCAGTGCTTTTCAGTAATTTCTTAGTCGAGCTTGAGAAAACTTTGTTCTGCTCATACATCCCTTTGCGAACTGATATTTCATTTCAGCTAAATATAAAATTACAGCTAACATTTAATAAATGGATTACTCCAAGTTAAGTACGGCTTTCAGCTTTGTACATGCCCCTTTCATTAAACAATGCTCATGTTACCTTTACCCCGTTGAAGGGCAATTCAAATTCAAACTTGATACAAGCAGGTACTTTATCTAAAGCAAGTTTCCTGTGTAACCAGTGTCGCGATATTCCCCGGGCACCGCCTCTGATAAGAGGCTACAGTAGCCGTGGCTTTGTTAACCTTCGTAAGTTTCCATTATTTTGGGGTGCTTGTCTTGATTATGAGGTCTATTATTATTATTATTATATTTATAATAGCGGCTTTAGATAGAGAATGTAATCGACCGAACGAGCAAATCTTATTTAGGTCGGATATATGCAAATATATATGGCAATTAATTAAATTGTTGTGAAATTATGAGAGCTGATTGGAAATTATCATTGATGTAAAAAATAGCGGAGAAAATAATAAAACTCAACAACGGACAACGATATTTATACAATTTATAGGTTAGTATTATACCCTTATTAGCTTTATATTATATTACTAGCGGCCCGCCCCGGCGTCGCACGGGTAAAAAAGATCCCGGCAATTTTTCCTTATTTGCTCACCGTTTAGACCTACCCTGGACTACGACAAACATTTTGAAAAATCATAGACAACCTATAAAATGAATATTGAACTTTCGAGACATAGACAATAACTCAAAGAGTATAATACCACCACGTATGAATAACTTATCAAGAAAAATCATAGACAACCTATAAAAAGAATTTTTTTTTTACACTTTTGTTAACCTGTAGATAATAACAGATAAATAATTAGCAATAAATTAAAATTGCGACTATAATTTGAGATTTAAACTATCCTATCTCTCAAGTTGGATCGAACTGCAATCGGTTAAGTGGTTTAGGAGTCCATCGAGGACAAACATTGTGACACGAGATTTATATACTACTCTGTCAAGAAAGTACCGGGAAAAGATCAATAATACACGCAATGTAAGTTATTCATCTAAATTTATTTTATTGCCTAAAAAGTATGCTCCTTGAGAAACGATACACTTAAGCCAACGAATAGTCCAATCATCAAAACATTTTTTAAACGCTTTTTCCGGAATTGAGTTCAGTTCTCGTCGCGAATTCTCCTTTATGTCTTCTACCGAATGAAAAAGTGTGTTACGAAGTAGTAATTTGAGTTTAGGAAAAAGGAAGAAGTCGGCTAGAGTCATATATCTGGTGAATAAGGTGGTTGCTCGATAGCATTTGTTGAGTTTTTGGTCAAAAATTCGTTTACAATTATGGCCTTGTGCGAAGGCGCATTATCGTGATGCAAAATCCAAGAATTTTCTTTCCACAAATCTGATCTTTTTCGCCGAATTTGCTCTCTTAAACGCCACATAACGCTTTAATAATATTCTTTATACCGTTTCACCTTCCGGCAAGAATTCCGAGTGCACAACACCTCGATAGTCAACAACAAGCGACCTTAACTTCAGTTGAAGATGTTGATGGCCTACCAGAGCGAGGCAAATCTTCTATCACATCTCGACCGCTTTTAAACGTTTTGTAACACTCAAAAGCGAGTGTTTTTGATAAATTCGATTCACCGTAAGCCTTATGTAACATTTTCAGTAACACCGAACACGAAATCCTGTTGGCGATGCATTTAAGACAAACTCTTTGTTCGATATTTTTGTCCATAGTGAAATCCGCAGTACACACTAGATATGATCTAACTAAAAGCAGCACTATAAATAATATAAACAACAAATGCAACTCAAAATCCGCGCAAAAATGGAAAACAGATGTGCCAATCAAACAGCAAAAAAATTAACAAAAAATTTAATTGGGAACCATAGACAAATTATCTATTCCCGATACTTTTTTGACTGAATGTATATTAAGATAAAGCTACTTTATGGCAAGGCCCTTCTGGCAAGAGAAGAAAAGATCGACCACAAGAGAGATGGGTAGATGACATAACCCTGATTTCAGGAAAAACATGGACAAACAAGGCACAGGACAGAGATAAATGGCAAATGTTGGAGGAGGCCTATACCCGTAGAGGGGTCCTTTAAAAATGTTATATTAATAAAATTATATAGATATTACAATATTTTAAAGTGAAACTTTTGTAACTTACAGGAAAATAAGGCTTTTTATTTTTTATTTTTATTTATTTTATTTTATTATACCCTTATTATTAGTGTGAGGAAATGAACGAATATTATTATTATAATTCCAACCGGGGTTTAGTGCTTACCTTTAACTGGCAAGTGTTCCCAGTAAAGCCTCTTCCACACGAGCAAGTGAAACCTCCGACTCGATCCGTGCAAGTGCCTCCATTCGCACAAGGCGATGACACGCACTCATTGTATTCCTCTTCGCACTGCTTCCCCGTATAACCTATTTAAAATTAATTAAATAAGAATAACATCATCCTAAAAGCCTCATGGCATGAAAAACCGAACCCAAGCATGCATATTCAGAAGAAAATCTTATTATTTTGTTTGTTTACGAACTCCCAACTTCGGGTAGGTAGCATCAGGGGAAGTTTGAAATTCCTTATGGCAAGACAATCTGGCCCGGGGGTCTACTTGTTTGTCGGAAATAAACAAATCCTGAATTTTCATCGCACCGCGCTGACGACAAAACAAGCCAGTTGATTAATCCCCACAAATTTATTTGGAACTTAGGCGTTCTACTTTTTTATTCTACCTTTCTAAGTAATGGGAAAACAAATGGAGCAGACGGTAGACCCACGTTATAAGAAAATTGTGAATGTTCCTGAGTGAAATAAATTTTATTTCCGGACAGAAATATCGCTCAGTTATCCATGTCAGTCACGTAATGTTCGAGAATCGATACTTTGTTCCAGTTTCCTGATCTTAGATTGTAAATCACTAGGTAGATCTGAGTACAAAGCTCATAACAAAATACCAGCCAAGAATGCGAACAGAAATTATTTAGGTGCCTACATAATTAATTCATCAAAGAATTTGTAATTTAAACAGAATACGATTTCGCGAGCATTGCTTCATAATCCCTTAATCAATATCTCGGTGAATAAATAAGAAGCATAATTGTTGGAATTAGCAATTCTAGGACGATAAGGAGTCGTTTCACTGGGCTGCGTAAGATGCGCGATCGAGGCAAGGCCGCACGTTTAGTTGCGGGCAAGCTTCCAACTTTGCTTTAGATAAATCACCACCAGAAATTCCTCCGGTCGCCCAACATTCGCAAACAAGATTAAGCATTATTGAATTGACTTAACTTACGGCGATTTATTATGCAGTCACCTTTAGAATAACTTCTGCCCGGTTCAAAGTTCAATCGATAGAGCTAGGGATTTAAATTCTCCAAATTATCACGCTAACCCAATGCGAGCTTTTATTGTTCAGTGGGTGGATTCTTATTGTACCTAATACTTTAACCTTTTTGTTAAAATATCACACTAAGTAATTAACGCGTTACATTACATCGGTTTATAAGGTGTTATTCGGTCGTATTTTAGAAGATTAAATATATGCTCTCATTTTAATCGAAACAGGCTTAGGGTCGAATATTCGGTCTAATTTTAAAATCATTGTTTTGACATTTTAAAAGGTAAAACCTTCTGCAGATTGGAAATGCCTCAGAACCACCTTTAAGCTTGCCAGAAGCTTCAAGGTGGTGCTGAGTTCGTTAGGTTATGGGATCTGGCTTGTTTAAGTTCTTTAATTTTGCGATTCGTTTTAAACTTAAAGTTTAAAAGAGAAGTATCCTGTAGTATATTTGTTGTAAAACTTTAATGACACATGTATCACAATACTCAATAGGAGACAATATCCATATAAAACGAAAACTTTAAAGGAAATTGGAGCGTGAACGGACGGTCGTAAAATTCGCCACGTAATCTTCTACTGAACCACTACTAAAATAATATGTCACGACACGAAAAGAGAAAAGTATATGTACAATACTAGTAATATGTCTTTTATGAGTAATCCTGAAGGACTAAGTACTTGTAATGATTATTCTAAGCTTACCAGGCTGACAAAAGCATCGGTACTCCTCCCCATCAGCATTATCATCAACCTGCTCGATGCATATGCCCTTAACGCATGGGTTGGATGCGCAAGCGCCGCCCGTGATGGACAGCTCGCACTGCGCGCCGGCCCAGCCATCCGCGCACGCGCAGTGGAAAGTCGTAGACCCATTTATGGCCATTGTCATGCACGTCCCGGCGTTCAAACATGGCGCGGAGAAACACGGGTCCTTCTCGCAGTTCGTGCCAGTAATACCTACGTAGAAATGTCGCTGTCACCATAAGCACTCCCACTATCTACATAATGGCTAAGCTGACGCCTAAAAATGGCAAGACTACATTTTCTGCGTCATAGTTTAGATAAATTAAGTATCGTACTTCGTGGAATGCCTACGAGCTTTACGCTCTCTAACTGTAAATGTTTAATTTGATTGGATGAATTAAGTCTCTATAATAGCACCCAGACGACTTTCACAGCTCGATGTTCCAAGCTTTGAATATCTACAAAAGAAAATAAGATTCGAATTTAAATTATTTCACGTAGCAAATAAATGGGAGCGCGTAAATCTGCAGCGATAAAAATCGAAAATCCTGATGTTGCATGAATTTTTAAAGCTTGCAAAACGGTCCGCCGTTACGTAATAACTTGCGGCATGTGGCCCAGAGCCAGATTGCGTCACATTCATGTTTAATTGACCAGAAAAATTACCGGGACACTCCATATTACATGAAATATATGTTATGGATTTGCATTAATATCGGCTTGTTATATGATAGTGTGGTAGAGCGTATTAAATTTCAGTTTTTATATAATGCCTATTGCAAAATTTCTTCTTAGTATAATAATTTGTGTCATGAATCATGAATAATAACTCATGATAACATGTAGGTATATGAAATAGTAATATGTAGGGGATTTAGGATCCTTAATACACATATAATTAATCAGGTAATCATAGTGATGAACTAAAAACAAATTGGCGTTTTATCATTCTGCAATCATATTATAACTGGGTTATTTTACTTGCCATTTCAAAACACAGCAAGATATATTTTAATTTATTAATTAAGAAAGCTCATTGAAATCTTAATACTAACATAACACAAACGTTTCTGATAACGTCCGCAATTGATAAACGAGGATAATTTATCACCCGAGGCTAAGCCAAGTTTCCCCACTCAACATGATCCATTATAATAATGTTAAACCGCTATTCTGTGACATTTTATTGGATTTTCCTGTAGCTACGGTACCCTCAATCGTTAACTAGATAAGATCTCCACTGCACAAGTATTTGTTGCCAATCAATTGTAAACTATACCTTACCACGCATTACAATGTTAAGATAAAACTTTATTGACAAAGGTACAGCATGGTAAATGTGAAACGTTTTCTATTTTCACAAGAAAAGATACCGAATAACATAGGGAAATTTATGCCGGGATGAGCCTTTGATAAATAAAACATAGGTAGCGAATGTTGCGTTCGCCCGGACAGAATTTAGAATCGTCATACAAATCCGGCGACATATCACTCCTCGGAAAATTCCAAATAGAAAATTTGTCTTATCTGAAATATGGCTTTCAATCTTGCAACAAATGTTTTCTGGCAAGAATGTGGAAATAAATCGATGTCCTCATCCAACATACCCGGGTTATAAATGCGAGAGTTTCTGTGTGTCCTTTGCTTTTTCAAGCTTTAACGACTGCCGACTTATAAAGAAAAAAAACTCGTTAACGTAAACTCGTTATAGTCCCGTAAGAGAAAATGGGCAAGTTTATAACGAAATATTAGTGAATAATAAAATGTATCTAGCTCCTACTATTGGAACTGTTGTGTTTGAAACACAATTCCATACAGAAAATTCAAAGTTATGCTAAAACGAGTAAACATCAAAGACAAACAGAATCATTCAGAGATTAGCTCACGTACTTGTAACGTAAGGGCAAACACGGGCGTCCTTTTAGCAAGGTGGCTCTCAAACCACAATTAACTTAACCTACAGTACGTTTTAAATATAGCTAAACATTAATTTTAATAAACAAACATTAAACAACGATAAATCGAAACATAATCTTATTAATTGTGGTGTCATAGCAAACCGCAATGCTGACAAAGCTCATTTAAGCTTTCCATCTCTGTTTACTTTTGGATGATGTTCAATACATTGAATTAAAACTTGATTTAATGACTTTCTTGTGTATATTACTTAACTAGATACTGAATTAGATAACAATCGAATTTACTAAACAAATCTATTTTGTTTTCAGAAAATCTAATGAAATAGCTGTAAACGCCAAATATGTAAATCTATATAAATATAAATGAATTGTTGTTCGTTAGTCTGATTAAAACTCGTGAACGGCTGGGCCGATTGAGATGATTTTGGTTTTAAAATGTTTGTCGTAGTCCAGGGTAGGTCTAAACGGTGAGACAAACAAATAAGGAAAAATTGCCGGGAACTATTTTTACCCGTGCGACGCCGGGGCGGGCCGCTACTGAAGTTATAATACCTATTAAAAGTTGGATTATTTTTACTTTTGTATAATTAAATTTAAGTATGTTTTTAAATCTATATATTTATTACTATATTCATTTATTTTAATTAGTAGACTAAATAATTATAATTTACCTTCATTAGAAAATCATAGAGCACGCAACTAATTTTCTTATATTCAAGTCGTAAAACAGATCCTCAGGTTAACTATATCGTTTTATATAATATATCTTTTTAGGCAGGTTAACCTGCCCTACAAAACGATATATTTGTAGTATTTTTAGGTTATTTTAAGAAATTTCGTTATCTTTTCGTAGTTAAAAATAATTTTACATTTATTTTTTCGAGTGCTTACCCGTTCGACCCAAGATTTTTCTACCCAATAGGTATTTTTCTCCGTTCAACCCAAAACAATAGATTCAAGTTACCCGATCTACCCACACCTACTTATTCCTAATTTCTATTGTTTGAATTCAAATAAATGTCATAGTGAAATACTAAAGAAGCAGGCTCATTCATTACATTAGACAAAAAATCGCCACGGCGTTGCCCGTGTTTTTGGATTATCTCGTGGGATAATATATACAAAATCAACAACTACTAATAAATTGAAAATTAATTTAAAAAAATTGTCCAGCGGACAAAATTGTGAATCTATAAACCATTCCCAGATCCCCTTGAACACACACAAAAAATTTCATCAAAATCTGTCCAGTAGTTTGAGAGAAGTTCAGTGACATACACACTCACAGAAGAATTATATATATAAAGATATACAAATTACGGTGTCTGTACTATTTAGAATACACTGTGACTCAGATTTTTGCTTTGGGTAGAACGGGGCATATGTTTTGGGTTGAAGGGGTAAAAATATTATTGGGTAGAAAAATCATGGGTTGAACGGGTAAGCACTCATTTTTTGAGTGCTTACCCGTTCGACCCAAGATTTTTCTACCCAATAGGTATTTTTCTCCGTTCAACCCAAAACAATAGATTCAAGTTACCCGATCTACCCACACCTACTTATTCCTAATTTCTATTGTTTGAATTCAAATAAATGTCATAGTGAAATACTAAAGAAGCAGGCTCATTCATTACATTAGACAAAAAATCGCCACGGCGTTGCCCGTGTTTTTGGATTATCTCGTGGGATCATATATCCAAAATCAACAACTACTTATAAATTGAAAATTAATTAAAAAAACATTGTCCAGCGGACAAAATTGTGAATCTAAACCATTCCCAGATCCCCTTGAACACACACAAAAAAATTCATCAAAATCGGTCCAGTAGTTTGAGAGAAGTTCAGTGACATACACACTCACAGAAGAATTATATATAAAGATATACAAATTACGGTGTCTGTACTATTTAGAATACACTGTGACTCAGATTTTTGCTTTGGGTAGAACGGGGCATATGTTTTGGGTTGAAGGGGTAAAAATATTATTGGGTAGAAAAATCATGGGTTGAACGGGTAAGCACTCATTTTTTGAGTGCTTACCCGTTCGACCCAAGATTTTTCTACCCAATAGGTATTTTTCTCCGTTCAACCCAAAACAATAGATTCAAGTTACCCGATCTACCCACACCTACTTATTCCTAATTTCTATTGTTTGAATTCAAATAAATGTCATAGTGAAATACTAAAGAAGCAGGCTCATTCATTACATTAGACAAAAAATCGCCACGGCGTTGCCCGTGTTTTTGGATTATCTCGTGGGATAATATATACAAAATCAACAACTACTAATAAATTGAAAATTAATTTAAAAAAATTGTCCAGCGGACAAAATTGTGAATCTATAAACCATTCCCAGATCCCCTTGAACACACACAAAAAATTTCATCAAAATCTGTCCAGTAGTTTGAGAGAAGTTCAGTGACATACACACTCACAGAAGAATTATATATATAAAGATATACAAATTACGGTGTCTGTACTATTTAGAATACACTGTGACTCAGATTTTTGCTTTGGGTAGAACGGGGCATATGTTTTGGGTTGAAGGGGTAAAAATATTATTGGGTAGAAAAATCATGGGTTGAACGGGTAAGCACTCATTTTTTGAGTGCTTACCCGTTCGACCCAAGATTTTTCTACCCAATAGGTATTTTTCTCCGTTCAACCCAAAACAATAGATTCAAGTTACCCGATCTACCCACACCTACTTATTCCTAATTTCTATTGTTTGAATTCAAATAAATGTCATAGTGAAATACTAAAGAAGCAGGCTCATTCATTACATTAGACAAAAAATCGCCACGGCGTTGCCCGTGTTTTTGGATTATCTCGTGGGATAATATATACAAAATCAACAACTACTAATAAATTGAAAATTAATTTAAAAAAATTGTCCAGCGGACAAAATTGTGAATCTATAAACCATTCCCAGATCCCCTTGAACACACACAAAAAAATTCATCAAAATCTGTCCAGTAGTTTGAGAGAAGTTCAGTGACATACACACTCACAGAAGAATTATATATATAAAGATATACAAATTACGGTGTCTGTACTATTTAGAATACACTGTGACTCAGATTTTTGCTTTGGGTAGAACGGGGCATATGTTTTGGGTTGAAGGGGTAAAAATATTATTGGGTAGAAAAATCATGGGTTGAACGGGTAAGCACTCATTTTTTGAGTGCTTACCCGTTCGACCCAAGATTTTTCTACCCAATAGGTATTTTTCTCCGTTCAACCCAAAACAATAGATTCAAGTTACCCGATCTACCCACACCTACTTATTCCTAATTTCTATTGTTTGAATTCAAATAAATGTCATAGTGAAATACTAAAGAAGCAGGCTCATTCATTACATTAGACAAAAAATCGCCACGGCGTTGCCCGTGTTTTTGGATTATCTCGTGGGATCATATATCCAAAATCAACAACTACTTATAAATTGAAAATTAATTAAAAAAACATTGTCCAGCGGACAAAATTGTGAATCTAAACCATTCCCAGATCCCCTTGAACACACACAAAAAAATTCATCAAAATCGGTCCAGTAGTTTGAGAGAAGTTCAGTGACATACACACTCACAGAAGAATTATATATAAAGATATACAAATTACGGTGTCTGTACTATTTAGAATACACTGTGACTCAGATTTTTGCTTTGGGTAGAACGGGGCATATGTTTTGGGTTGAAGGGGTAAAAATATTATTGGGTAGAAAAATCATGGGTTGAACGGGTAAGCACTCATTTTTTCATTAATGATTTTTAATTATAAAAATCAAGTACAACGGTTTATTCAAAATAAATTCCCCAAGATAAATATTCCGAAATAACAAGTAAAATATAAATGTTTGTAGGTTAAAAGTAGAGTAACTTACCATAGGGGCAGACGCATGTATAGTTGAGTGCATTGGGGGCCTGCGTGAGGTCCACACACAGCCCGTTGTTCCGGCACGGGGACGGGTTGCAGGCGTCGCGCTCGTCGCAGTGCGGGCCGACGTGCCCGCCGCAACACTGACACTCATAACCTTCCTAAAAATACATTCTACGTTAAATGTACTGCTAAGCCTATGCTATAATAAAATAATAAATTTTTCCGGACAATTTACACAACAACATCTAGCCCCGTGGTAAGCTCTAAGCTTGTGTTACGGGTCCTAGATATCTGATATACCTAATATAATATACATACATATATAGATATTTTTATTATACATATTAAACACCCAGACCAAGGAGAAAAGTGCTTGCAGAACATACAAACAATTTTACCCTCGGCGGGAATCGAACCCGCTACCTCTCTGCAAGCGGACATTCGCCCACCGCGCCACCGAGGCAGTCTATGATGTGTAAACATTTAATAAGTATGAGATCATCTCATCATCATCATCATTTCAGCCATTAGACGCCCACTGCGGGACAAAGATGGCCAACTATTCCGATCGGTCCCTACTTACATTCACCGTGAGCCAGCAAGTTTGACCATGTTATCTGTCCATCTTGTTGGTTGTCGTCCGACGCTGCGCTTACCGATCCGTGGCCTCTATTCGAGAACTTTTCGGCCCCAACGGCCATCTGTTCAACGTGCTATGTGGCCTGCCCACTGCCACTTCAAAGAGCTAATACGTATATTTATTCACATTTTGCAATAAAAAAAAGAAATTAAAGTCAAATATATAAAAATTTTTAACTGTGAAAAAAGGCGCAAAGTTGATTTACTTTATAAAAATTACGGTTGTTGTACGGTGGCCTTTTTATATTGATTTGTTATGTTTTTAGTACCTATTTGTATAGCAGCAACAGAAATATTAGGTCCTTACATATGAAATTGGCGTTTTTCGTACTGGCCACTTTAATCACAAATTTCTCCTCTTTGGTAAGGAATTCCAAATTCAAATTTGTACAGCTATAGACTCATGTATTTGTGCTTCGATGATCGTCATTCATTTGTTTTTTTTTCTTCTGTTTTTTTCTGTTTGCGTCACTCATTTTACAAAATGGAAAACTTAAAATATCGCATTATTTACGAGTACGAGTTCCGCCGTGGCACTAGTGCTGCGGAAACAACTCGAAGGGTGAATGATGTGTATGGCGGTCGTGTTGCAAAAGAAAACACAGTTCGTTTTTGGTTCCAACGTTTTCGTTCTGGAAATTTCGACTTGCAGAACAAGCCCCGTGGACGGCCTGAGACTCAAGTTGATAATGAAGAGTTGAAGGCTATTGTGGAAGCGGATCCATCGCAAACCACGTCCGAGTTAGCTGCAGGCTGCGGTGTTAGTGATAAAACTGTTTTAATTCACTTGAAGCAAATTGGGAAGATTAAAAAGCTTGAAAGGTGGGTACCTCACGAATTGACTGAAGCAAACCGGCAAACGCGCGTCGACTGCTGCGTTACATTACTAAACCGGCACAATAATGAAGGTATTTTAAACCGAATCATTACCTGTGATGAAAAATGGGTTCTTTACGATAATCGGAAGCGCTCAGCGCAATGGTTGGATCCTGGCCAGCCAGCCAAATCCTGCCCCAAGCGAAAATTAACCCCAAAAAAGTTACTTGTAAGCGTTTGGTGGACTAGTGCCGGTATTGTTCATTACAGTTTTCTCAAATCTGGCCAGACTATTACGGCTGATGTCTATTGTCAGCAATTGCAAACCATGATGGAAAAGCTAGCGGCTAAACAACCTAGGCTGGTCAATCGCTCCACGCCACTGCTGCTTCACGACAACGCTAGACCACACACTGCGCAACAGACGGCTACTAAATTAGAAGAGCTTCAATTGGAAAGTCTAAGACATCCTCCGTACTCCCCGGACCTTGCTCCAACAGATTACCATTTTTTTCGAAATTTGGATAACTTCTTGCAAGGGAAAAAATTCAACTCCGATGGGGCAGTCCAAATCGCCTTCAAAGATTTTATTGATTCCCGTCCGACTGGTTTTTTTAGTAAAGGGATCAATGAACTACCTATAAGATGGCAAAAGTGCATAGAAAATAATGATTCATACTTTGATTAATTAAATATATTATATTAAAAAATATTCGACTTTTTGTTCCTCCCATACAAAACGCCAATTTCATATGTAAGGACCTAATACATCATCCCTCAAAATGTCAACTGACAATCACCATACCATATCTATGATCACCATACTTTAGATACAGCTGGGCAGACAGACGACGAAGTCTTACTAATAGGGTCCCGTTTTACCCTTTGGGCAAGGAACCCCAAAAAAAATCGAACACCCTGTCCTCCCCTATCCTATGGATTTTGTACAATATGAGATAAAACTCACTTTAAAATGCAGCTAGTTAAATTATTTACTAATTCTTGATTATTACATAAATTCGTATTTATATAATAGCTAGGTAGTAATTTCGTAGGTACAAACTAGAATTATAATTAGAAATTCATCCGAAACTGTTCATAATTACGCAAACGCAAACATTACAAACGCCCGTTACATTTTATTTCTGCAAATAAAAACATACCTATATTTTATTTTGTCTAATAACTTGAAAAATAGCTCGCTGCCTAAATTAATAAATGATGAGCTTATAAAAATACTAGCTGTGCCCCGCGGTGTTACCCGCGTTATAATGGATTTTCCCGCGGAATGACGTTTTCCCGCGGTAAAAAGTAGCCTATGTTATTTTTCAGGCTCTAGAGATTCTGAGTACCAAATTTCATTTAAATCGGTTCAGTAGTTTTCGCGTGAAAGAGTAACAAACATCCATACATACAAACTTTCGCCTTTATAATAGTAGTAGGATTCATCTATCCTCGCGTATACTATTAACTGACCTTTAGAGTTTGCAGAAACGCTAATTATAAAAGCCCCCAGAGCTAAATATTCAGTGAACAACAAAGAAATTATCTGATGACCTAACACAAAAGCTCTCCGCAAAAGTGGTGAAACAATGTTCCGAGCATATACGAGACTATATTATGACATAGCCACACCACTCCAAGTGATGAAGTGAGCACCGCAAAAAGTTACTGACCGCAGCTCTTGGCGGGGACAAATCGTTCCCTCTCAGGCGAGGGCTTAATTCCAATTTATAAAGCTTTTCTTGCGACGACTTTGTATTACAGAATCTCAGAGAAGTTTCATTAAAGGTCACGATTATCGAACTCAATCGTCATCATTAACTTGCTACAATACAATCGTAATACCGCGCTACGTGACCGGGGTGCCAATAATGAGCCGAGCAAAGGTTAAAGTGATGTAGAGGACATAAATACCTCAGTATTATTCTAATTTATTGCTACCTTATTGTTTTTACGTAGAGTAATATCGATGTGTTTCCATACTACCATTATTTTTTTTTGACATTAGGTACTCTAATCATTTTTACACCTAGACATTTACCTTAACGAAAAATCCAAATTCTTATAATAAGCCCTTTTATCCTCAAATAGAATATAATATAATATATTATATTCTTCAGTCTTTTAGAGCTACATCAAAGTGCTGTCATGATCGGAATTCAGATATAAAAACTCATCTTCTTGTCTCGTTTCACCTCAATAAAATCACTAGTCTCGAAGGCAATAAGATAAATTTAACAGACGCATAGACAGACTGACGACGCAAGGGTGATGGGACGCCTAGACCCTCGTGTGTGGTTATATAAAGTGCTTACCATAGAGACATTGGTGTAACAAACGCCTTTACCCGAGCAATCTTGAGAATCACCGCAGTTGTCAGATTTAACTGTCACTTTGAGTCGCACACACTGCGCCTTCCAGCTTTCCGAGACCACTAAAATTATAAACATTGGGTGAATAACGTTAATGTGGGGTCGTGGGCTGATCATGCAAATTCAAAATCGTCCAACCAGCAACCAGAAGCGATTAACGCTTAATTAGCAAGAAACGTGTTACTTCATTTGCTGTGCCAAAGACCATAACCGTTTTCTAACATTTCATTTCAGAATAAGCTGTATTCATGTTAATTAGATGGAAATAACTGGTAACATAAAATTCAGTTATTTTAGCGACCTTCCTTTCCTTATGCGAAAACGTTTTATTTCACGCAATCGCATAATCGAGCTTATGCGTAGGTGTGGCTTTTATATTAAAGCAGGTGATTTCAGTTTGTATCTTATGTAACAAAACAAGAAGACAAGCTGTCACCTATAAGCAAGTTGACTCCTTCAGTTAGATCCTTTTCGTACAAAGTGAAGATCTTGGAGCCGTGCTCGTCGAGTGGCGTGATGTCAAGCAGAGTGCCATCCGAGTCGTCGCAGTGCTCGTGGCCCTGTCGAGTCACTTGGTAGACGGCGGGCGTACGGTGATCTCTGGAATGTCACTTCAATGAACCTCTGAACCTTGAGAGCACCCTTTCTTATTTTAGATCCACTTATCAAAGGCAAAGGAATTGGAATCAGTAGCGAAACAAAAATATGAAATATCATTGCGGACCTATGCCACACCTTAATAAAAGAAAGGTTTTTGGATACCTACAACGTGCTTTCACACATTCGTTTATGTGAATGAGGACAAGTTCGTGCGTTACGTGGGGCGAGTCCGTGAAAAATGTTTGTTTCTTCTTTTGTTTAGGATTATTGCGCTCAGTCACGAGACATGCTTTGATATAAATAGCGTGTATAAAAAAACCCTCTCTTTAAGAGGTACCTAACTAAGTACCATCCGAATTTTACTGGATACAAGATAATTTAGAAAGTTATTTTAAAGTAACGTAGAAAATAAAAATATAATATTTTTTGGTAATAATATAAATTTAAGCAGGTAGGTATACTCGTAATTAAAAACAACGAAGAAACATTTAGTGACTGTAAATGTTTACACATTTAAGAAAAATACCAAACATACTATTTTTTTCGGTGACCCTCTTCTCAAATTCGAATTTGCCATTTTATTTTTGCTGAGCAAATTCTTAGGTATTTTTTACTATTCGCCTCACTATTGAACGGCATGACTAGCCAATATTTATACTTCGACCCAATCCTGCCTTTTATTCGAATCATGTGTCTTAACGACTGAGTGGATATAAAGGGCGTTTACAGTAGCGTGCTACCGCTACGTAGATTTTACTATTATTAACACAGAAAAGCTATTATCTAGATAGCTTTAATAATTTACTCACCTGTCTGCGTTCAGCCGTGAGGCATTCGTTTCCGGGGTGACGTTATTGAGGTCAGTTCTGAGTAGGAGCGTGTCAGCGATGCGTACAATGAGGATATCCCCGCTTTGGATGTCCGCAGAGCCTTCCCAGGACACAATGACCGGGGGGCACTCGTCCTCTAAGCCGGGGACTCCTCCGCCCGCACATTCCTCCGCCATCCGCACATCAAACACACGTTAATTAATTACCAAATCAACCCAAGTTTAAAATGCCGTATAAGGGATTGCACCCAATTACCCAATGTATTTATCTCTACGAGTTTTTAATGGTTAATACAGAAACAATGGATGTGATTCGTGCGATATTATATCGTACAGCGCATCTGGAATCGGGGTATTAATGCTAATTGTTATTGCCTGCTTTTGCCACACCGTTTATTGCATGTGTTGGTTACAGTTGTAGGATATCATCGTAAACATAAGAATTTGCATGGGATCATGTCTAAAACTATAATGTATTTATTTGTAGCCAGTACGACCACCAGAATTTTTGTTAAAATGTTTACAGGTGAAATTAGAAAAAAATAATAATAATGAAAGGTCTCGAAAAAAGTAACGTAAGTACAATGTTGACTGCTAGTATATAAAATATACTGATAGACCTATTCTTATAAAATAAAAATTTGTACAACATATGTATAATCAGCTTTCGAATAAAAAGTAAAGTCACTAAGCGTCACTGTATTAAATATGTATCTCCTATGTATGTTCCTATATTGTGGTGTTACAATAAAGGATTTTTGTATTGTATTGTAAGCGAAACCTTACTTACTTATTTTACTGACAACTTTTTCTACATGAACCTAGAAAAACAAACAAAACTTACGCGTCGAATAGAAAATACTCTCACTACAAATCTCAATGCAAATTGTATTAAATAATGCCTTTGTTGACATTGAAGTTGTGTCCCGTTGTAAAATAAACCAAATTTAGTAACTTCCCACATTAGTAGCCCACTCAGCCATGAAAATTATGACAGAGTCTGGCAGAGAACATAATAAAAAGCTTTTCCACTCGCCATTCTAATATGAAAAGTGAATGTATCTCACCTCTGAAAAACTGGAAGCAATCTCGGGAACGATGCGCAATCATATTTTTAAAAGAGCCTCGACCGACTTCTCCCCGACAAAAATAATGAATAGAAAATTTTGCTTCAATACTCACGGTATCGAGGTAAAATTTTCTCTTTATTCGACTTCACTGACACGATTTATGGTTTATGTGTTTGACCTCGGTGTACTCTGCTGTGACGAACAAAGTTGTATGAACAAGAATATTGTATTAGAAATAAGGGAACGGAGGAATAGACATTCTATAAATTTCCCGAGGACATTAAGTTTAATACTGCTCGTGCCGCTGTCTTATATTTATTGACGTAAAATATTCAGTAAAGCCTAACGACCTAGCAGATATGAAATTTGCATTGAGAGAGTCCGAGCGGAGCCTTTGTGAAAAACTGTTATTTGTGAAATTACAAATGAGGTTTATGCTACTTAATTACACGAACCTCACAAACTCAATTTTTTGTCACATTTTCCTTTACTTGTTTTATACTCGTACTTTAGTGTTTTTTATCCATAAACGACATACTTTTCTCCCTACTGTTTTAATACTTGTTTGCGAGCATTTTCGTGGCCCGTCAGGCTACTAAATTACGCCGAAACAGGATGTTGATAAACTAACTTGTTTGCCTAATAAGTTCGAAGTCACCTAAAAGCTTTCTGCTTTCAGCCCACATCAATACCAACTTTCAAACTTTGTAAGCCGGTGTAAGAATGTTTTATGTTTCGACACTTTTCGGTCCTATAACATGCCCAAGTTTCGTTTTAGACCCCCGTCGCCTAAGAAAATTCTTACGATAAAAATTGTGAAGGAAGGCTGAATATCTAATGTAACCATTTGACTAGTTTAATTAAAAATGGACAAAAAAATCTCTTGTGAATATGGATCTAATGGTGAGTAGATATAAAGTATGAATAACTAAAAAAATAAATTGGAAATGGCATTATGATTTATTTTGTAAATTAGTTGATACATTTTACAAACGGACCAAAATCTTAATGCTCTCTGTTGTGGTATTTAGCAAGATTTTAATGAAGTTGCATTACTCTGATTAGATCATTGATACTCACCGTTACAGGCAGATTCAATTCATGCGTCTCGTTGCCGCGCCACAGGCGGGACTCCCGCGGCAGCACCGGCAGATCACAATCTATAGCCCCGAGGCGCTCCTGCAGCCTCGCAGGAGAATGCGCCCCAATAACTGAACTACTGTTTAACTTCTGCTTTATTGCACTTTTCAATACGCCTTTTGTGCTCGCGTGCACTTTACTTGAATAGCGCTCCGTGGTCGGCGGGCTCTCGGTCGCTACGTAAGCTTTTGTTGTTCTAAAGCTTCTCTTTGTAGTTGAAGTTGCAGTCGTCACTGTAGTTTTTAATGGCACTACGGTCGGTTTAAAAGTAGGCGCTGGCGTTTCAGAACTCGGTGCTCTTTGGGGCACGTCGGCAGATCTAGTTATCTGGGCGGAGGCGGCGCCGACTAATGACAGGATTAGCGCCAATACCATTAGCAAATAGTGCGGCGTCCGCATGGATCTACTTTTGCCAGATTTATTCGACATTTTCGTATCTTTTTAGTGTTATTTCTTTTCAGGATTTACTTGAGTCCTGTCAAAAAAATGTTGTGGTTTTTCTAAGAGTGTTTTTAAGATTTTCCCTTATCTTATAAATTAATAACGCAATAAATTGGGAACTCGGAATCTTCGTGCTACAATACAATTTGAACAAGTTAAAAATAGAGATCGATCCTTATTTCCAATAATAAAGTCGAACACCTTTCAGAGAAAACATCTATAATTGGACAAGCTGTAGAGCACTCTATTGGAGTGCTGACCCTCTTCAAAACGAGTGCAGCCCTCGGTTATTCTATGGATAGCTTATTACCATTATAAACGGAGGCCTTATTTTTTTAAAAGATCGTGAGCTCTTAGTTATTTTAAGTAAAGTTATTCAAGATATTTTAAGTAGGTTTAGGTACTTACGATCGGATTCATAAAAAGTGACTGACTGATTTTTGAACTGTTACAGAGATAAACAAGATTTTGCACTTATTTAGGTTTATAAAAACGTTATCAAATGCTCAATAAACATCCCATAAACCTATTACAAAAAGTGAAATATTTGTATGAATACGGGTGTTATGGAATTAAGGTAGTTGTGTTTTCAAAGTTTTGGGTACAAGAGGTAGTTTATGAAATTTCAATATATACTTTAAATAATATTTGAGAATAAATTGTAAATACACAACATATAAAACTAACAAAATAAAATTGGTTCAAAATAAACAATCATCTTAGTGAAAAAAGTGAACAAGTTTTTATAAAGGAACAGGACAATTTTCTAGTCTCTAAAGAACGATTTAAATGTAAATACTTACGTTATCCTACGGCGAAATCATCTAAACAGCTAAACACATGATAACAATTAACTAAACTAATTCACTGCAAAGATAAACAGCTTATATTCCCGACAGACACCGTCATATGAATGAGATGTTAATTTCCACAGAAATTACTTAAATGAAGGCTCTGAAGACAATAGAGAAGTTGTATAATGTATGTCTTTGAAAAATAGATAATGATAGTTTATTTAGAAGGTAAAGTTTGATGTTAAAGTAAATGTTTTGGCAGGGCGGCGAGCAGCGCAGGGCGGGCGGCGCAATCAGCCGCAGCCTCCGCGACACTGAGGGCGCCGGGGCGTCCCTCGCCCCGCGCCCCGCACCCTCACCCCTCCGCACGCCTGTATCTTTACTTAATTTTACTCCAGGCCTGTACAGTAATGCCAACGATTTCCGTAACGTGACGGGACTAGAAGCTAGAGGCCCCATCGCGTTATGTACGTTCCATAACACTGATCCCAGTTTTTAGTGCATAATTTTGCGTGATAATCGTACTGCGCGGTCTCGGGCGGGCTGGTAGTAAACATCGCGTGTAATGTCCTCGATCTGTACCCTCTGCTACCTGCCTCAGCCTCTGCCCTCCGATGGTTATTTATGACGTAACATTCCATCGAATACTCCAATATCACGGCCCAACAATATTTTGAGATGAAAATATTTTTCATGCGAGTTATTGGCGGACGTAATATTATTTCGTCTATAATACAAACGGGATTGGATATATTTCAATATTATATTTATTTCAGTATGGTATGGTAGCGATCATAAGAACGATTACATTAAGGTACTAAATACGTAATGATTTTTAATAAATATGCATAAAAAGATTATGACACATCCGTAACTTTCGCGCACACAGGATTCGAACCTGCATCTCCGGGATAGCGCCCCAACTCGCTACCAAATCTACCAATTACACCAACGCGCCATTACATTACGAAATACGTAGACAACAAAAGCATTACAGTTTAATTTAGATTGGCAAACTATCCAGCTCAATGAAGCTCGCTCATCCTATTTCCGTTTCATCAACTAAGTTAATTATATGGAGCCATACAAAATTAATTTGTTTATCCGAAACGGGCGTGCAATCAGTTTCCGGCTCAATCAGGGTTTAAAAGCGGCGATCAAAATGCCGAGCTCATCGTCATACCGGACTAAATTCCTTGCCAATGAAGCCTGCCGGAGTATATAAGTGTTACTACAGGCAGCTATAGGTATAAACTCAATTTATTAGATTTTTTCAAGAAACGGTGCACAAGTAGCTTAATTTGGAATTGAGATGGATATTTATGAGCGTTTTATACCTAACAGACCGTATAAAATTTACGACACCTTTGAAAATAAAAAAATATTTTTATTTAAAATTTCTACTTAATTTAGTATTTTATCATTGTTTAAATTAAAAAATACAATATTAATCACCGAATTATAAATTATGATAATTTCCAGACATTATACAGCATGTAACAGAAGTTTCGGTCAGTATGGGAAGGTCTGAAAATATAATATACAGGAAGATATGTTCTTAGGAACTACATAATTATGTCATCGCTTTTAGCAAAATAGAAAATTGCATTTACACATTTCAAAAAACTTGTACTTTGCCTGGAATCAAACATGGACTTTTAGAAAAATAAAAAGTTTATTTTTTAGACGAGTTCATAAGTGATTAAGTGTTCAGCAGTGATGCAGACGACTAGCGTTTTAGACGTGGTAATTTATTATTCTATGGTTTGAGACCAGTTGACCCTGTAGACAACGGCTCCTTAGAAGAATCGATACTATCCCATTTTATTATGTAAACGTTATACGTAATTTTATATTTGCTATGCAAAAAATATATAAACATAGGATGTAGAAGGTGTTTTATATTTTGTAGAAGATGTCTTTACAATAAATTTGAATTAGATATTGTAAAAATATAATATGTTAAAGCCAGTTTTCAAGATGGCGCGTAAAATTTGCGTGGTTATATAAAAATCGGACAGCTCAGGCAAAGTAAAAAATAAAAAAATATATACGCGTCGCATGAGAACCCCCTCTTTTTTATCCTCGGTTGAAAATACAAGTACAACACATCAAAATCCACGTCGAGGTTTTGGTAATGGAGCACTTGCTCGTTTTCAAATTTCAAGCAAAACATTCTGCCAGACCCGAGTATTTTAGCTTAATTAACCAGGCTATCTCTGAAATGATACTGCTGCATAAGCCGTTGTTTATGTTTAGCTGTCATCCTGCTCGCAACTGAATAACATGTATATTTGCTTTCACGACCAGGTACCACGTATTCGTATAAGCAAAGTATGCTAAAATAATTGTTCCACCGAGACCGGACGTAAACAAGATTTATGTCTGTATACAATGTTTTGGAATCAAATGCAGGCTTAAAGGGGTGCGATAAAAGGAATTATATTAGCATAAATCTATTTAAGTTAAAGAGTTAAATCCACATAAAATGAGATAAAAGTCAGTAAACGGTTGTAGCAACTATATTTTCCTCTAACAGGGCAATATGTCAGTCTATGTGAGCGTAACTGGCGAACCCCATTACCTCGGGTCATTAGGCCACTACTGACTGCCTGTAAATGAGTTTTCCCAAACCTAGCCGCTTTTTAATGTTGAGTCAGAACACGGTTAGTAAAATAGGATGTAATCAAATATGATATTAAAATACTTGACAATGCGATTCCGTAGTTTAGTTTAAGAAAACACTGAAAGAAAGAGTTATCAAAATAAAATATACTTCAGAATATATTGTCAGTTTCAGAGTTGCAGCTGGAGATTGGTATAGGTAATCAATAAAAAAAAACAGAGTTTACCCGTAATTAATGCAATAGAGTCTGACAGACATTTAGATGAAATTTGGTATTGGACATAGGCTTTTTACCGCGGGAAACCCAATAAAACGCGGGTAACAGCGCGGGGCACTACTAGTAAGTCATAAAGTCATAATTTCTAGATCCTACAAGCATATTCTAATACCAAGCTCTAAACGACAATGTTATTTGACGCATTTAGCAACGTCCCAAAACGTTTCACAGTGTGCCGGGCCCTTGGTTTTTCAAGAGTATAATAATCGGTACACGGACCATTAGACCGCAAAATCTGAAGACACGGCCTATGGTCAATGGGACGGAACATTTCCCCAGTTCAACGAAATATATGTATGTATAACATACAGACTTTGAGCTGTTTTGATTTTACGTAATCAATTTTGGCATAGACCATGTAATATTAAGCAGAATGATTTAAACAGAATTTTTCAACTGTTTTATGTTTCTTATGAAAATAACTATTTATGTAAGCCTATTGCTATTCGCACTGCGGCTCTGCCGTTATATGGATAATCTCGGAAAAAACGTATTTTCCTGCGGTACAGCGTGCCTAGCCTAATCTGCCTGAGAGTAGCGCAGCCTCGGAACAAACCATAGACAACGAATTTTTTTGCTACGCAAAAATAAACAGGAAGGGTGGGAGCAAGAAGTCTTTATCATGATCAAATTGGTCGAGACAAAACAGTAATTAAATTAGTAGGTATGTAATTTTTTTTGATTAAATTTGTGTATTTTTAACCGACTTGACAACTTAACGGAGGTTTCTCAATTCGACCGTATATTTTTATGTTATACATACCTAGTGAATATTAATGTTCAGTGCAAATAAACAAATGTGGTGTCCCATTAGCCTGTAATTAAAAAAAAAACAAATAATCCAAGTGAAAATACTCGTCATAAGTATATGAAGCCGTGTTGGCTAAGTGGGAGCACACTCGACTTTCATTCCGAAGGTCGTGGATTCAAACCCCGTCACGCACCCCTGGATTTTTCATCTTGATGAATGTGCACTTTAAAACACGTGCATGTTCTGAGAATTTTAAAGAGTTTGAAGGACATGTGACATTTACCAACCCGCGCTTGGCCAGCGTGGTGAGTTAAAGCCTAATCTCTCTCGGCAAGAGAGAAGTCCCTGTGTCCCGGCAGTGGGAACGTAAAATAGGGTGGTCATCATGATGATATTAAATAAATTTGCGAAAATACTACGTAAATTTACTATTTTTTTAGTCATATTTCCGAGAATACAATGTGATTCTTGTATATCTTATATCTATGGAACAAACTTTACAACTTAAAATTTTTACTATCTTCAGCATTGCAGTATTGCTATAGATACCGACGTAAGCAAAATTCCTAGGTTTCTCTAGAAGTTTCTTTAGAGTTTCAGCATTCTTATATAACAGTAGCCGGACGTCAGCGTAACTAGTGTTAGTTTTTTGCAGTGTTGCGTAATAACTTGGTGAAGTGAGGGTGCGAGCGAGATCCAGTTGCAAAAGTTGGCGCCGCGCCAAGCGCTGACGAGACCACCCTTATCTGCTCTATGGATCCCATTGCGCCTCGCTTCACTTTTATTGCGAAACGTCGATGTTTATAAACCGTATAAAAGATTTGGAAAGCTCTGTGCAGTTTTATATTGCGGAACTTTCGTCTGACCACGATATCACCAAGTGATATGGCGTTTATTGGGAGAATTATAACTATATGAGATATTTATTACCCATGGATAATATGTATTTTATCTACACATTAGTTTAACCACATATGGGCATTAGAATCACAGACATCGATTATTCGAACGAAACAATAGATTTTTACTCATATAACTTAAAATAAATTACTCAATGGCTTTTTCTTCTAACAATAAATAATCCTCAATCATATATTAATATTTACTTTTAATTTATGCAGATAAAGATTAAGACCGTAACCGTAACCTCCGATTTTTCGCATCCTTATCACTTTAGGGAGTCTAACCTAAAGGTGAGGTTATGAAAAAACAATAAGAATTAGGTAATAATTATATAAATTATAAAAACGGTAATACATCAATTATAGACCGCAGCACCGAGGGTAGAGGTTTATTTAGAAACACCTTTACTTTCCATAAAAGTGGCCTGTTTTTGCCTAACTGAATAATTGTCACCTTTTAACTGAAAATATATGAAAAAAACTCAAACAAAAACCAGAAAAAGTCACTCCATAAGAACACTTTTGGGCCACTGATCAAGACGTAGAGAGCACGGAAGCATACAACGACAATAACATAGGGTTCGACTTTTCAAACATTCGAAAAGTCTGTTGGACCATTGGGTCTGTACTTAAAGGTTAAGTCGAAATTGTCTTTGTGTCGAACCGTAAAGAATGTAAACCTATTCTCTGGCGTAAATAAATAGATCATTTAAAATCACACCTCACCTACCGAGATAAACATGCCGCATGAATTTTCTATATAGGTATAAGAAAAGGTGCTCTAATAGCGAGCCAAACGCCACACGGGAAAAAAGAATTCCACCAAATTGGTTTTATTTGCATTATTCATAAGTTCATCTCATTCCAGCTCGGAGGAAATCTATTCCGAATTTAAAGAGTTGCATTTAGATACCTTCATCTTGAAATCAGATTTACTTTTAAATTGATGTGGGTCGGAAACACATTTTAGGTCGAAAACGTTTATGCAAATAAGTACATTCAGCACTATTAATACTGAGTCTTTTTAAGATTTTGTATGGTCTTCTAAAATAATATACTTCATAAGTTTAGCTGTAGGACGTCCACTGTTTGACAAACTTAATGATAAAAAAGATAAAAACGTTTATTATGTCATAAGTCAAAAGTAAATTAAATATTCAACAGATGTAACATAGAGATTCCTAATGACATAAATGGTCACTAATCAGCATGTGCTATGACAGAACTAGGTCCTGTCTGTAGCGCTGGTCTTCCATGTCACTTAACACATTGATGGACAGTACCGCCCACATACATAAATTGTCTTAAAAAACGATACGACAGTACGCCTGTCAACGTTGAAGTTAAGTTAAATTCAGTAGTACGCTTTGTGACAATCGATTTTCATACAAATATTAGGCCGTTCCCTAATGCTTTGGTGTCATCGTAGAGGTAACTGAGGTGGCATGGCGGTGCACCGCGCGTTGCTAAGAGTGCATTCGCGCCAAACTCGCGGGTAAAACCTATTGTTTTTGGAACGAAGTTCCATAACACGCGTTGCGAAAGGGGGCTAGACGGAAAAAATTAAGACCAAAAGTTGTAACGACACTTTTTGCTATAGTTGTAAGCTGTACGGCGCGGCGTGTGGTGTTTCTATGTATGACTCTCTCTCTTTCCTTCATTCGTTTCGTCTTTCTATTTCTATTGTGGTGTCGCGACAATTAAATTATTTTTGTTGTTGTTTAGTGTATACAGGTTTTTCGTACATATAATAAAAACAAATAACAATAATGAATCCTGACCGTGTTTCTGCACAATTTCTGGATATTGCTGATGATATTAGGTAAGTAGAGATTTTATACAGACAATAATAAGTGCTTATGTATTTTTAGCAATTATGCATTATAGAGGTATTATAACTTTAACCCCCGACCAAAAAAGAGGGGTGTTATAAGTTTGACGTGTCCGTCTGTCTGTCTGTCTAAGACATCATAGCTCATGGTCAGCACAATAATAGTAATACTTCTACATCTAAATTTAAAATATAAGAAAAACCCCCGATTCCATTGCTTTGATTCCCTTAAAAGTAAAACACCATAATATTTTGTAATGTGCACGCGATGCGCTTTCATTTGATACCCCACTCGAGTATATTTGCAGATTTTCGGTTTTCTTTCCCCACTCTAACCCCCATAACTTTTAAACGGCACAACCGATTTGCATGAAACATATCTAAGAACACTCGCGCCAAACTCACCTTTCATATAAAACAAACTAAATTAATCGCTCCATCCGTTCGGGAGAAGACCCTTTTTCCCATAACTTTTCCAATTTGAAAATTACCAAAATTGTGAGACAACTGGCAATGATTCGACGCCTACAGAAGTACTGTCGTATTCCATAAATATTTTACTATGTGTTGTGACACTACGCCTATAGGCAATGTATGAAACAAAGCAGAATCAATCAGCATGGTAGAAGTATCCTTCAACGTGATAAGCCTACATCAATTTACGATCGGAAGTGCAATCATTGTGATCCAGCTCTAACTAAATAATCTAGTTGGTGCATGTCAAGCTACGGCGTTGTCCGTGATTTATAGAATTTCCCACGAGAAAATCGATAGACTACATAACAGTGAATTATTATTCAAGTAGTTCCTGAGATTAGCGCGGTCAAATAAACAAACTCTTCAGATTTATAATATTAGTCTAAACAAAAGTCCGAGAATTACAATAACACATACCGCGGGCAGGCAAAATATGACTTTCGTCTTTTCTTAAGATTGGGGACCCCTCTTTGGGACCACGATATCCTCAGCATATCTTCTTAGGTGAAAGATTTAGTTCTCTTTGATATAATGCGCAGTAATTTCCATTCTAGAAGTTTTAAACCGTCTTCGTACAGTTAGTTACATGAGCACTCGCGCATACAGCATTTTGCTCACGTTTTCAGGTAGTCTAACTGTACACAAAACATACAAATTTATATTTTTTAACTGTTAAGTTAATAAAACGTATAAATCAAATACTTAATTTAAATATATAACAGTTTTTATGCTATTAAAATGTTATTTACAAAGTTTTAAATTTACTGTGCCCGAAATGCTCATAGCGCGAGTGCTCGCGACTGTAAACAGTTTTGAAGATACTTATCACGTTCGCGTAAAGTCTAAATACTCTGTATTTGAGACACTTGCCTTTAATTTATAATTACAGTATCAATAACTAAGTGGCAATTGAAACTTTTATATATTGAATGATAGCAATAATTTATTGGTAGAAAAAAATATTAATACTTATGACATGATAAAGTGTAAGTTTTCGAGTGCGATATTTCTTTATGGTAGTTTAATGTTTCAATATTTGTGTAACGCCTCAGTGGCTCGGTGGGCGAAAGTCCACTTGCTGCTCAAGAGGGTTCGATTCCCGCCCAGTTGTCAAGTGTTTGTAAGTTCTGCAAGCATTTGGTCTGGGTGTTTAATATGTTTAGTAAATTTATTTATACATGCATGTCTATTATATTAAATATATCCGATGTTTAGAACCCGTAACACAATCTTAGAGCTTACAGCGGGGCTAGATGTTGTTGTGTGGTTTGTCCGGAAATATTTATTTATTTATAACGACGCACAACTTTGCGGTGTAAATGTAAGTTTAGCGTTGATGCATAAATGCTATTTCCTTCTTTTGTTTATTTTCTGAATGTTCAAGTTAGATCAACTAAATAACGCTGGGGTGTTGTTATATCATAGAGTTGCTATTACATTAATCATGATACATTTTTTGCAAGTTATTAGAAATATATGATTTATTTAAAGGTAAAAATGGCTTTTAAAAAGATGGCTATGATTTATGTAAAAATGTTAATTGGTCCGGTATTTCTTGAGATTGGGACATTCAAACAAATTTCTTTTGCAATACTTTTGCAATGCAAGTATCGTGCTACTACCCAATAGTACCTACTATGAATCAAAGTAAACTTGATGCTTTGCAAGTTACCATGAAATTATAATAAAAATGTTTGTTTAATATCAATAATAATATTTATTTCAGACCACAATACTTGTAAAATTATAATATTGCAATACACACTTCATTCATTTCGTGATGAATATGATTTATGTTTGACTTAAAACTACAATTCTAGTAATGTAGGTAAAATTCTATAGTTCATTCAGTGTACAATTCCGACAGGCTAAAACTCTAATAGAAACTAATCTACATAGCCTCCACTTCATTCTTAGCTAAGGGCACACTTACGGCTGCCACGTCGTCTTTTATGTAATCCTGTAACAAAATAAAATGATGAGAAACTGTTAAACTCCAATCCTATATTAAATATAATAATCTTATTATTCTAATTGCATTATCAAATCTTTAAAACATAAGATTAAATCTCTGTAGAAATAAAATAGAATATAAAATAAGACAATACATAGTCTAGTTTTGATTCACCGTACGCAGCCCCCGATATGTTCAATATAAAGCCTAAGAATCCACAGCAATGGCCTAAATAATATTACATATTATGCGAGCAGTAAACTGCAAACTAGTTTAATCAGATAAAATGTAAAATAAATTGTAAGCACCTACTGTGTTAAATCTCTTTTGTGAATATACATTTTTATTATTATAATTTGCTTACATGATTGGTCATGACCACGTATGAAGAGTTGTATTCATGCTGAGCAGAGCCCGACATCTTCTCCGGATGGTAGCGCAGGCGATGCGAGCGAAGAGTCGACGCGTACGCAAACCGCTCCTCGCACCATTTGCAGGTGAGTGGCTTGTCGCCAGTGTGAGTGTACATGTGGACCTGCAAAAATGTGCAGATTATTTAGTGACCCGCGAGAGAGAGATAGAGAGAGAGAGTCTCATCTCCAATAACCGAAGTTTTGGTATGTCTAATACTGCATCTGGTATTTTGACTTTGATGTAGTATATTTTTTAATTGCTTTCAATTATAAAAAATATATTAACATAAAAAAAATATAACAATTAAAGTCACTTTATGCAGTTCCAGCCGGTGCCGGACTATGTGTCAAGTACGTATGTGTGCGTCCCACACTAATATGAGATAGTATGTAGTATACAAATATTTCAAGCAAAGAAGAAAAGCCTTGAAAACGAAACGAAGTGATATCTGAACTTTTTTTAGGAACGCTCTAATATAAAAAGTTTCAAGGCCGTATTTAGTCGAGGTGTCAATTTTACGCTATGTGCATTTTTAAGCAGTTACATTTAATATTAACTCAGGTTAATATTTGATGTTTCTTTTATTTTTTATTTCACATTCCTACCGACTTATCCGATCCCGATCTCTTGCATTATGACACCTTTAACTCGTTATTTTTTTTTCCGCACTTATAAATATTAACCAAAGCTTACTTTTAAAGTCTGACGGCGTTTGAAAGCTTTATTGCAGTAGGAACAGACATGGCGACACTTGTCTTCGTGTACCAGCAGATGTTTGCGCAGCGTGCGGCGGCTGTTGAGCACTCGTCTGCAGATGTAGCATTCATACGCCGTGTCTTCGTGCGTATCCATGTGGGTTTTAAGGTTGGAATATGTTTTGAATCTGGAAAAAAACATATATTGTAATCTCCTATGGTTTGTGTTTGATCAATGCTTAATTTTGCCAGTGAATGTGTGTTTGCCTGCAAGAATTTGCGTTGAAACGGTTGATCGGATTGGTCGAAATTTGGAACAAACATAGCATTATATTCTGCTTTAACAGAAAGACTTGATCTAGTGGGTTTGTTTAAAAAACAATTTAGGTTCGATGATTACAATGGCTTGCGATTTCCTTGCGTCGCCTGTGGTCATCGTTGCTTATTTACTTATAGCTTGACAATTAATTAATAATTTCACTAACAGTTGAAAAAGTCAATTACATATTAATAATAGGAATATAGTGTGGTAACTTAAATTAATGTAGCCTATGTAACGCCTAAAGCTAGCCTAAAGTAACCTAACTCCATGTATTTCCCGTACCAAATTTCAGGCAGGGTTTTTCAGGCTTATGGCTCACATAGGATATACACATAGGAAGTGTCTCATTTATAATATAAGAATGGCTCGGGCCGCGGGCACCAGGATAACTTTGCCTTCATCTTCTCCCGTGGGCGCACCCATTTCCCAACATTTCCGACCAAATTGGAAACTAGAGAACTAAAACACACAACAAATTCAGATCTCCTTTTTTTTCGAAGTCGGTTTTTGAAATGCGAAATTCCCAAAAAGACTTAACAAATATAGAATCAATCATAATCATTAATAAAAACTCAATAACACTTGAGATTAGGACTTAGGACCCCGGGATCGACCAAATTGGGTATGAAATGAGAACATATATACTAATATTATAAAGCTGAAGAGTTTGTTTTCTTGAACGTGCTAATCTCAGAAATTACCGGTTCAATTTGCAAAATTCTTGCAGTTTTATATATTTATCGAGGAAGGCTATAAACTGCTTTTGACTGCGGGAAAATAGGATGTTCCTGCGGAAAATCCATAAAGGTAACAAATATAAAAAAAAACACGAGATGAATTGACAAACTTCTTTTTTCGTTGAAAATCGGTTAAAAATAAGGTATTGTTTAGTCCGTCTGTTAGCCCGTCCAAAAATACTGGTGAAACTGTTTATTGCTCTATAAATCAATTTACTAAAAAAGTGCCAAGCTATAGAGCATTAAAGCAACAAAGTCGGATTGGGGGACCTGGGACGTATACGTTCAGTACATTTTGCTCGAAAGCATTACGTCAAGCGAAACTTCAATGCACACCGTATCGTTTTGATTTTTCGTTTGCAAGTTTTTACTTGGTTTTTTCATTTTTATATGGGTAGGTACAATTCTTTACTAAATAAATGATGGACTAATTATTATTTTTTAGTCATCTACCCTATTAAAAGTGTCCATACACAAAAATGTATATACTGTAATAATATTTTTATTTAAGCATATCTTAAGCTTTAGCACAGGCTAGACTACTTGCAGTATAAAGCACTTACTACAGACACATGGTTTGTCTTCGGTGTGTATGGCGCGGTGTAGTCGCAGCTCTCCATAGGTCCCACACGCGTACCCCCATAAATCGCACTTGTATTCCTTAATTTCAACCCCCCACAAAAAAGAAGGGTGTTATATGTCTGTCTGTCTTTCTGTCTGTCTGGGACATCATAGCTCACGAGCGGATGGAGCGATTTCAATTTATGAAATATTTGTATGAAAGGTGAATTTCGCGCGAGTGTTGTTAGACATATTTGATGAAATTGGTTGACCCGTTTAAAAGTTATGAGGGTAAAATGGAGAAGGAAAACCGAAAATCTGCAAATATACTCGAGTGGCCTCAAATGAAATTGCATCACGTGCACATTACAAAATAGTATGACTTTAAACTTACTACTAAGTAAGTAACTTACTTTTAAGGGAAATAAAGTACTGGAACCGGGTTTTTTTTTTATTTATATTTAGATTATATTATGATCCACATTCTTGCGGAACGGATTAAAATAATGTAATAAACTTATTATGTTCTTAAGTCTAAGTCTATCGTCCTAGGCTTACGGTTTATAGCATTTACTGCAAACAAACGGTTTGTCGTCGCTGTGTATGGCGCGATGTTGGCGCAACTCTCCGTTGGTCCCACACGCGTACCCGCATAAATCACACAGATATTCCTTCATTTTATCATGGACCCCTTTCTTGTGGAACGGGTCAAAATAATGTAATCAACTTGTTATGTCCGTAAGTTAATCCTCCTAGGCACAGCCTTGAGTACTTACGGTTTAGAGCATTTACTGCAAACAAACGGTTTGTCGTCGCTGTGTATGGCGCGGTGTTGGCGCAACTCTCCGTTGGTCCCACACGCGTACCCGCATAAATCACACAAGTAATCCTTCATTTTATCATGGACACCTTTCTTGTGGAACGGGTCAAAATAATGTAATAAACTTGTTATGTCCGTAAGTTAATCCTCCTAGGCACAGCCTTGAGTACTTACGGTTTAGAGCATTTACTGCAAACAAACGGTTTGTCGTCGCTGTGTATGGCGCGGTGTTGGCGCAACTCTCCGTTGGTCCCACACGCGTACCCGCATAAATCACACAAGTAATCCTTCATTTTATCATGGACACCTTTCTTGTGGAACGGGTCAAAATAATGTAATAAACTTGTTATGTCCGTAAGTTAATCCTCCTAGGCACAGCCTTGAGTACTTACGGTTTAGAGCATTTACTGCAAACAAACGGTTTGTCGTCGCTGTGTATGGCGCGGTGTTGGCGCAACTCTCCGTTGGTCCCACACGCGTACCCGCATAAATCACACAAGTAATCCTTCATTTTATCATGGACACCTTTCTTGTGGAACGGGTCAAAATAATGTAATAAACTTGTTATGTCCGTAAGTTAATCCTCCTAGGCACAGCCTTGAGTACTTACGGTTTAGAGCATTTACTGCAAACAAACGGTTTGTCGTCGCTGTGTATGGCGCGGTGTTGGCGCAACTCTCCGTTGGTCCCACACGCGTACCCGCATAAATCACACAAGTAATCCTTCATTTTATCATGGACACCTTTCTTGTGGAACGGGTCAAAATAATGTAATAAACTTGTTATGTCCGTAAGTTAATCCTCCTAGGCACAGCCTTGAGTACTTACGGTTTAGAGCATTTACTGCAAACAAACGGTTTGTCGTCGCTGTGTATGGCGCGGTGTTGGCGCAACTCTCCGTTGGTCCCACACGCGTACCCGCATAAATCGCACACATACCCCTTCACTTTATCATGCACCACTTTCTTGTGGGAAGCCGCGGAAGAACGCGTAGTGAACCTGAAATGTTAATAAAATTAAACCTACGATTGAAGCTTGGTATAGCTGTGGCTAATAATAGTTAGCAGGTTGGGATGAGTAGAAATATTACTGTAAGTTTCATCTAACAAGCTAAATGAATAAATAGACCTTAATTTAAACTTTCATATTTTTATTTCCAAATATACGTCTTTTTTTCGTCTTCAAAGGAGTGGAAAGGTAAACAATGGCGTTTAAACAAGTCTTTCTGTTATCTATAGGCGATATGGTAGGTAGTAGGGTACTTGTACAAGAGGTGTAAGACTTACTTCAAATTACAAACTTCGCAATGATAAATCTTTCTATTTTCTATAGGTATATGAGATCGTTCATGAGATTTTAAGGCATCTTTAGTAGTAAATATTTTGTCACAACCAGAGCAACAAAATTTCCTTTCTGATTTTGGTATATGTCTCATTTTATGTTTGTTCAAAGCTGCAAGGGATTTTGATACTTTCGGGCATTTATCACATCTGAAAATAATAAATAAAATCATACATTTATTATGATAAATAGGTAAAAAACACTAAAATTTAAAAATTGTTTTGGTACTCACGCTAATATACTTGGGTTTTTATGATCATGGATATGTTTATACATAACAGATTTGGATTTAAGCGTAATACCACATTTGCATTGCACGACAGGTAGGATGTTGTGCACATCTTCACAGTGTGCTTTTAGACTATACCAGCTAGAGCACTCCAGGTTACATTCATTACATATAAACCTGTAAAAATGAATACCCAAAATTATAAAATTGATAAGGATACACTTATATATAAATATTTAAATATAATATAAATATTTCCGGACAATCTTCACAACAACATCTAGCCCTGTGCTATACAAACATTTGACCCCTCGGCGGGAATCGAACCCGCTACCTCTTGTGCCGCAAGCAGCCCTTCGCCCACCGCGCCACGACGCAGTAGGCAAAATTATAATACATTTTATGTAGTTGAGATTACTTACTTTACAAAGTCTTTAACATTGATATTAGAATACTTGAAATCGTCTTGTTTTTCTTCTTCACTAGCAGCTTCTTTTCTTAATTTTCTACTTTCTTGTTTGTGTTCTGAGACATGCTTGTAAAGTACACTTTTTGATCTGATTTCGAAACCACATAAACATAATACAAATGGCTCACTTTTGTGGCAACTTGTATAATGATCTTGCAAATGAGACCATGTTTTTAATGTCTCAGTACAAAAAACGCACTCAAACCTGAAATTAAAATTTGTGTTTATCAAGATGACAAGCAAAATAAGCACTGTGTGTCAGAATGAATATGCCTATCATTATAATGTATGTTTAATAAATTATTAGTACCTACTTTTGAAATCGACTTTATATAAAGTTTTTATATTATGATTTATGACTTAAAACGGGTAACATACCATGATTTGACGGTTTTTGAGTTTTCCGATATTTCGACGCTGTTGCAAGCGCCATGATCACGGAAACAACTACAAAATCATGGTATGTTACCCGTTTTAAGTCTTATAAATTTGTCTTAATATTAAAAAAAGTATGATAATTTAAAAAGCTATAAGTTTTTATAACTGTGATATGCGGGTGATTGTTTAAGTATTTACTACTATTTTCTAATTAGGAACTCACTTGACAATATCTTTCACTTTAAAAGCAGCAGATCTAAGAATTTTATTAAGTTGCTCAAGGTCCACTTTTGGATCACTCATCAATTTAATCTGGCTACTTTTGATTTCTTTCAATGTTGCAATTGTAACGTTGTCCAAGTCTTCGTCGCCGTCATCATTACTATTTTGGAAATCATCTTCATTATCATCATCATACATAACAATATCTTTACCACTTTGGAGGACATCTGAAATAGTTACAATAATTTATTAAAAGTATGCATGCTGATGACGAAAATCGGTCGAACCATTTCGGAGGAGTTAGATTACAAACACCGTGACACGAGAATTTTATATATAAGATTTAATGGTTAGACTATTTTTTTATTATTGAGACCATCATAATAATAATTGCACATAAGGACTAATATCTTTGCACAGTAACATGTTTTGGTTGTTTCACACACTACATAAGCACATAGGTACAGTATAATGTTGCAGACAGTACTAAATTTATGAGCAAATTAAAATTAAAAAAAAAAAATATCAATTGAGTAAAGACATGTTCAAAGAAAAATTACTTACTAACTATTTCTTCAGCTGTCATTTCATCCTTTACCTAAATAAAAAAAAACTAATTAGTACGTATAAAGCGAGTTTTGTTAGGTTTATAATATAAAATAGTTTAGTCTAACGAAATGCACGTAATTATTAGCACAACACGAGTTTTTTTTGGAATAAAGTCAGTCCATATCACAGAATAGTAAATCACTATCACTACGTAATATGTCCATTATTAACTAGACTTAATTTAAAACTATGTAATAAATGGACAGACTAGAATGAGAAAATACTCCTACCTAGCCATTCATTTTATAATTGACGACTTACAGTCGAAGACGTTGCACAGTGGCACTTTTTAATTCTCGTATATCCTAAACTTTGCTTCTTTGCATGTCCAAGTGCGCTGTATTTTCCCATATAAACCAGGAGAACCCCTCGGTGGGAATCGAACTCCAATGCAGATATATATGAATAAGATGAACTTAACTTTAAAACTTTTTTTGAACTTAGTTTTAAACTAATGATAGGTTTAGGTACACTTGAATTCTGACGACATCAAGGCATGTGAATTGTGAAGACAAGATTATTGGAAGACTATATTTTTATTGTTTCAATGTACGTGAGTATCACCCGCTTTCATAATGAATGCCTAGATGTAATTATATTGAAATTTGTATATAAGTGATCAATAGGCTTCAAATAGTGCAATCCATCTTAGAATTAGACATGAATATTAATAGTAATATAGCAAAAACTCTCATCAAACTAGTACCTAATCAACACTAACCTCAGACTTTACTATTGATGTATCTTCTGAGTTTGTGGTAAATTCTGACTTAATATTTAAATTTTCATTCCTTTCTCCAAACATTTTTTGTAGAGTATCCTGGACTTTGTAGCACTCTAACAAAAACAGTTGAAATTCAACCATTTTCTCTTCGCATTGTATACAGATGTTAGTAGGTAAATCATCGGTTTCACAAACCTGTAAAAGAAATTTTTATAAATAGTGTTGTATGTGTTACTGGATGTGTTACAAAAGTATTTAATACATTAAAGCAAGAATCTCTTTAATTTAGTTGATGGGATGGATGACTCTTATTTAGCTTAAAATGCTGATATGGTTTTTGCATAATGACAACCCAATTTATGTATGTACCCATAGAACTAAGTTTAAAACTAAGTATAAAATTAAGTTCTGAGTCAAGGTGTTAACTAAGCATACCTACCATAGAAAAATACTAGTGTAATAGATAATTATTACATACAATATATATATATATATAAATTCTATATTCTTCAATAAACTAAATGATAAAATCTTAATTCTTATGGTATTCAAATATATAAAAAAACATTTATACAGTGATGATTATCTATATATATATATATATATAATACATATTAAGGTCATTAAAGTATACATTACATTCGATTCGAAGGATCCGTTTAAAGAATAATGTATTTTTATACATTCTACTGATGTGCAAGCAGTTGATAAATAAATAAATATTTCCGGACTACTCACACAGCATCACCTAACCCCAAACTAAGCAGAGCTTGTACTATGGGTATAAAGAATAATGTATTTTTATACATTCTACTGATGTGCAAGCAGTTGATAAATAAATAAATATTATACGGTGACTGATATACTACATAGATACACATTTTTTTTGTAATTACATACATATGATACATAGAAAACACCATGATATTTGTGTAAACAGTGGTTAAAAGGTATGGCATGTACCTACTTCTTAAAATAATTGTATAAACATTTTTGTACTGACCACAATTTGTGTAAATTCTTGAACCATTTTCCGAACGCTGGTGTTATTTTCAAGCAACATATCTTTAGAAAGCAAGTCCTCTTTAGCACAAAGTCGACACAAATTTTTCATGGCCATTTTGTACAGTTACACTTATTTATTCATATATTACGCAAAATTGCGGCGATTTATTGTTTTTATACGCATATTATACATCGCTAAACTAATCCTGAAATAAATATAGAAAAACTTAAAATTAATTATAAACAAAATGCTAAAACTTTTTTTTCTACTACTAGGTTTTTTTCTGTTAAGACTAAATCTGACAGTGGCAGTGGCAGTTATTGTTCAAGAGACAGACTTTGACAGAGAAGTTCAGAGACAAACAAACCATCAAATAAAAGAAGAAGATTAACAACTGAAACGTCTTCTTCTTTTTTAGGGTTCCGTATCCAAAGGACTTTCCTTTTTACTGAGACTTTGTCGTCATTCTGTTCGTCTGTCACCAGGCTGATACAGAGCCGTGATATAGTAATTGAAGTGAAGAGCAATTGATACCTACAATAAGTATTTAAAATAATGTCCGGCGGAGGGTATAAAGAATAAGAATGTTTTATTGTACAAATTGTGTCCATTTACATTGGGTATTAAAATGTAACATATAAGTTAAAACAATTGTATCTATTTCAGACATACTATATTAATAAAAACTATAGTACAGGTACCTACTATAAACGTAACAAAATACACATATTATACATTATAAAGGAGACTGCATTTTATCGTTGAACCTATTTCTGATCACATAAATTCTTTGTTTTCAAAATATTCGATTAAATTATGATTGTATGCAGGTTGCAAGCCACTTTTTGAAGTGAAACTTAATAGTTGCAGGTAGTATTTTAGGCAACTGCTATTTAATGATGGGTCTTAAAACAGTTTAAATTTATAAAACCACCTACTATTTTAATAGTATTTACAGACGCTCCGATTCGGTTGGGCAGCCGTTTGAAACCGACATATCAAACATTCCAACATTGCTACAGCCACCTGATGCCGTCGATCGTTGATGCATAAACATCATGCCGCCGGTATTATCAAAAATTGCTAAAATAGCATTGGTTGCAGCAATCATTGTTGCTACAGCAGCGCTACAAAAGGAACAAAGGAAAAAACGAAGAGAATGGGCTAAATTCTACTACAGAAATAGAGAATAATACAGTCATATTATATGCGACTTATTTTTCAACGTTTTTAAAGAAGTAATATTTTTTTAAAACGTCCAGCGTAGAGATGCCAGATGTCACTCGTATTTGATTATACGCTTGACTTCTGGCACCTCTATTTGCGTAATCTTTGTGCGTCGTCGTCGTCGTAACTAAAGTCCCACAAACAGGGAAAGTCTTTATAAAGTTCAAGTTACTTAGTCTTTATTATTATGTCACGTTCGGTGACCGTAACTCCCTCGGCGTTCATGTTGACGTCCTACAACGGCGGCGGCGTTGAGAATGCGTCTGAGCCGATTTGGTCGGAACAAAGCTTCCAAACGTTCCAATTTGGTTGGACCGGATAGGAATTTGGTTTGATCACCGGCGCGTCCGATCACGTCCAACCATTATTAGAAAATTATGTCTGACCGACCGCTCTCTTCACTTTCCGATTTGTTCGTTGTCGGATGGTTGGCACCAACCGAATCGGAGCGTCTGTATGCACCTTAAGTTAAACACAGTTCTTAGATTTTAACGTACCTACTTTTTCCATACATTAATTTAGATTTTAAATGTGTTTTTTATAGATACATTTTTAGTTTATTTCAAATTAAATTAGTTCTTTATGTCCAATTAAATAATCAAATGAGCATGCGCATTAAAATTTGTAATATAATTATGTGGATATAAAATATTTGGCTAGCCATAGAGTAGAGTACATTGCGGAAAAAGAAAGAAATACAATACAACCAGCTTGACAACCAGAACGGTTTGTTGACGCGCGGGCTGTCAAATCAAACATTCGATTCTGTTTTGTTGCTTTGGTTGTATTTTGTAGAGAAATTTCGTTTTCATTTTCCCAGTGCTATCAAGCCGTTAAACGCTCGAAAGGGGGCTTTTATTATTGCTCTGGTCCCAGTTATCAAGCGATCCGTGCTTATTGGTAAAATGCATCGAAATCATATTGCAATTTGAAGTATATCAAGAGTCAACAGCCATGGAAAACCCCGCGTCTATGCTGTTCAACTGTGAAACATATTAGTAGGAAGCAGTTACAGGAACTCAAGATGGATATTCAAGGTGAAGATAGCGGATATCACACTTCCACACCGAGTTCTTACGAGTGTGATGATCTCTCCAGCCAGTATTTCAATCCGTCTATTATTACAAGCATTACTATCTCGAGTATTACGAGACAAAAACAATTGGATTTTAATGTTGTAACTCCTGAACCAAACTACATACTCTACCCACCTTATAGTCATTCAACAGCATACAAATTGGATACATCTCTTGTTGAAACACCAATAAACAAAAGAGGTGTTAAAAGACCTTACCCAAATGAAGAAAATGTTGAAACTCCCACAAGTTTCTTATCTGGTAAAATAAAACTTTTAGATGTGAATGAAAATAAAGAAAATTCAAAACCTTCACCTTGTGTATACTTTGATGCATTGGATAGAAGCTTACTTCTACAAAATAATGAAGGTCACATTGCTTCATACCCATCCACACCAGTGAAACGTACCTGCAGCAGGCAAAGTCCATGTAGAAAATCTGGTAAAAAAATCCAATTTGCCACACACTCTCTGTCATGTGAGACCAATGGCATTCAATACTCAACAAAATCAAGAATACATTCCAAAGCAGTAAGGAACATTCTCTTCAGATCTGATCGCAAAGTGGATATTATAACCAGACTCTCAGAAGCTCAGATTATGCCACCAATTGAAAATATCTTCAACCATCTTTCAAATAAGGATATTCAAAACTTTTGCTTAGTAAGCAAGAATTGGTGGAACACATGGAATTCAGTTAGTCATAAAAATAGAAGAAAGCAGGCTTATAAAGCATCCTTAAAGACTGTGAAAGAGAATGTTGAAAACCGAGAGAAGGGACAGACACCAGCCAAGAGTGATGTTAAACCGAAGAGACACTTAAAAGAAATACACAATGAGTTAAAAGAACCTTCACTACTACCAGTGCCAAGTCCTCCTGGAACACCCAATTCCAACAGATTTAGAAAATTCACAAAGGTATTTAAAAGATCAATTTAAAGTTAATAATCAATTTTTATAGTAAATTTACATTACTTCTTGCATAAATAGATTTTTCTTCATGGCTTCTGTATTTTTCAGTCTGCATTATTAGATTCCTGTACTCAAATCCGGTGTGTACGATGCAATGGACCAGCAAAGTTGACAGCGGAGATATCCGGTGAAGCATGGGCTGAATGTAAGAGCACTACCTGTTGCTACCAGTTCTGCAAAGACTGCTCATGTGCCCCACACCCAGGTAAGTGCTGCTCACAATATGATCTAAGTTGCCCTAGTCCATCTAAAAGAAAAAAATGTGAATATAGTATTGGAACAAAGAAAAGTAGGAAGAATCTACGAAGGTTATAAATATAGAGCTTAGGCTTGATACCAGTGTTATTTTAAGTTACTGTACATTCCAGGCTAGTTAGTTTGAGCAACCATGGTATGATTTGTAGCAAAGTCAGTTTTAAACATGCAAAACACACCATCTCAACCATTTCACATGGTTGTTTATACTAACATGTAAGCCTTTTGTTGTACTAAGAGATTATTGGGTTCTTTATTCCCCTAACAGGCAGTGCCATTTTAATTTTATTCCTGCATTTCATTATAGTGTCTGGCTCTGTCTCATACATTCTTAAACAGACGTAAGACAATGTATGATAGGCTAGAAATTTTAGTGCTTACATAAGGTTTTTTAATTTTTATACTGAACTGCTCCACATTTATTAGTTATAATCACAAAGATTGACATTAAATTTCCATGTTTGCCATATCATTCTAAATTTAATGATTTATAGACTGATTCAATATGCCATGTCCATGACTGAATCTGTGTTATTTTATTTGGTAGTTTGTTAATAAGTACCTTTGTTCATATAAGTTTTATTGTAGGTAATTTTAATTAAGATTTTGATTGATAAATTAACTAAAGTTTACATTGTGTTTTAAAAACTTGCATAACATTGCTGTTTGGTTGTAATATAATAATAACTCAAGTGAGGTCATATTTTTTTATAATTCTACTTAAAATCTAGTAAACATAATATCACCTCAGTTAACCTAAATTACTTATATTTGTAACTGTATGCATTGTCACTATTCCATCAATTTGCAATGGCGGTTTATCAATCTGATACCCTGTTTTTATGAATCAGCTTCTAACAAGATTTCTGGACTAATTCATCTGGTAGAACACATTTGCTTTTCTTTTACAAAATGTTTTAGGTAGATGTATTATTTAAATGCACTTTATGTTTTTGATAACAAACAAAGCCAGTTTATGTGTAATGTTTTGTCTCTGAGGGTGTTTCTGTTCTTCTTACAATATCATATGAATGTGATGTCTCATGTTCAGACAAACTGCCCACACAAAGTTGGTATTGATCATCTAGGTGACATCTTATGATCAGTTGTACTTTCAAATGTAAACATCTGAGATTAAAAACTTTTGAGTCCCTTCATTGAATAAGATATATTATTCTATATCTATACATATTATAAATTGAAGTCCCCCGCCGCGTCTGTCTGTCTTTATTTTCGGGTTAAACTACTGAACGGATCTTTATATGGTTTGTGCATTAGGATAAAAATTCAAGTATAAGGTTTTCATCCAAGAATATCCGGAACTAGCTGGTAAAATATATTTCTATTCTCATCTACAATCACTTCATATAATTTCGGGTATAAGGAATTCTACAACTAGTTAGCGCCGCTTGAGTTATTGTTATGTGCAGTGGGTAATAAAATATTTTTCTGTATACCAATATATCTGTTAATGTTTTGATATAGGTATATTACTGGTCAATTAATTAAAATTACAAAGACTGTTTTAAACATCACAGCTTAATTATAAATATATACATATTTTTAAATGAAACCCTCACAGTTGATATGAACAAATTTTACTAATTCCAAGACAATAATTACGAATATTGTATAAATTAAGTTAGTTTGTCTAGAAATATTTTTAAGGCAATGTAAAATACTCCCTAGTCTTAATTTTAAGTATAAACCTATTTAGGTTTATTACTTGTAATTTTAACTATTATACTGATTTCTTCAATTTTAATGACATGTTTTAATATTCAATTTTCAATTCATTCCAACAGTAAAGACATTTTATTTGATATGTGTGAGTGCTTGTTTATGTGTGTTTTTAATGATGGTGTAGAAATGAATGATACACAATTTTATGTAATTGTGATTAACATAGGTACTAGGTGTCTATTTTAATGACAATACAACCAGTGAAAAAAACAAAACTGAAAGAAGATTAAATTTTTACTTATTATGTTTACGTTCTTTTGTTATTTCAGTTACATTACTTATAGTATAAAGTTATACCTATATTACCTGGGTTGAATGTGTGGTTTTGGTTCAGTAGGAATACATTCATATGAAATAACTGAAAATAATCTTTATGGAGTATAATCCGCCACTAATAAATTTAGCTAAGTATGTATTACAATTGAACAAAATTTGAAAACTACCAAAGCCATTCACATGAATTTAGGAAAATTTATTATTTGTGGAAATAATCCATTACTAATGATTACTATAACTATCTATGTCTTCCCTACTAATCAGAATCACACACTCCACACTGGTTTGAGACAAAGAATGTGCCTAGAGAGAAAACATTGTACTTATATACTGCCTTTACTTGATTTGGCTAAAAAGTTAAAACTGGACATTGTATCTGATACAGATCTGTAATGTTTAAGATGTTCGTCATGTTTGTCCTGATAAACTGACAACAAATTTGCTGTCTGTAATAATATAATAATTGATAAAATTAACAATTTTCTTATTTTCATGGAACCAAATAACACCCACGTAGCATAGAAATAAAAACTACTAACATAACCTGTCGCATGAAGTAAAAATGTAGGAATATGAAGATAAACAAAATTAAAAATGACAACAAATATTTAATTTAGATTCTTACAAAAAACTTATCTACGTACATTTACAATGATCGTTATTTACAAATATAAGCAATAATATTCTTAGAATATTATTATATTAAAATTCATTAAAATATTGGACCACTGAATTATATTTAACTTCACTAGAATCGTAGTTGTATTCACAAAATGCTTAAAATATAATTTGTATTCATAGGTCCAGATTCGGCTGCAAGATCATTTCATTCAGAAGGTGATAAATTCAAACCAAATTTTATGCATATGTTTCAAATAACATAGTCTTCAATGTTTATTAAAAATATTTAAAAAAATGTAAACGGTGTAACTGCATGTTTTTTCATGTAACCTTTGCTGGATGGAAATAATATTTCACCCATTCATATCATTCGTTGCCGAGAATTATTTAAATGTATTTCATCATTCCGATTTAATAATTCTTATTATTTAAAAAATGGGGTCCCAATGGTTTATAATAAGTTAAATTCTGCTGGCTTAATGAAGCTCAATAATCAGTACAATTGATTTTGGTACTTTTTATATATATCTGTAGCGCAAATATTATCGAACAATTTTATTTTAAATGTACCTATTTGTAATTAAGTAAATGTTTAATGACATTTGAACGAATTCTTGTCGAATTAAAACTAAAGATTACCTTGAGATATTTTCCTCTTAGAAAATATTTGGTTTGAACATAAATCACCATCTTGTAACCGTTTCTTAGGCTATCAATAAGGCACAAAAAGATTGGTAAGTTATAGTAAAATAAAGTATTTTATTCACCTACATTGAAAAATCTATATAAATAAAAATGAATTGTTGTTCGTTAGTCTGATTAAAACTAGAGAACGGCTGAACGGATTTATCTTATTATAGTCTTGAAATGTTCGTGGAGGTCTATGGAAGGTTTAAAAGGCGACAAAAAATCGAATATTTGCCGGGAAAAAAAATTGAATAAAAACCCGTGCGAAGCCGGGGCGGGCCACTAGTATTAAATAAAAATTATCTAGGTATTTATTATTTTGCGCCAGATTTCATACATGCGACATGTATCATCTGGCGCAAAGTAATTGAAGTCAATAAAGATTTAGGAGAGGTCTTTGCCCAGCAGTGGTATTCGAATTGAAAATTATTAATTTTATTATCTCTGTTTGAAATGTGGTAATATTATTATTATTTAAGAAATTAAGTAGAAATAAATATTATTACGACTTCGGTCGAAGGTGGTTCTGCTCTTGCTCTTAAAACTATTTTTTCAGCCGAGTCCCATCACGTATTTGGGTATTTGGTATGCCACTTGAGGTATTTGCTTCAACATTGACAACCTGTAAATTAAAATTTAGTTAATAACTATTTTTGACATTCGGTAACATAATAATTGGCGGTGTCGCGGTTACGCCTAAATAACTTCTTCGAAGATTTCCATATTCTCAACTAGTGCTGTGTCGTCATTATACATACTGTAGAGGTTGTATTCATTGATGATTAAATTCTTAAGTTTACATTTTGACAGCGTGCTCTATTTAAAATTACTTAATATTTTTTGGAGTTAGTAAATATGTTCAAAATAACAAAACCAAGTTATTATTTTACAAACGTAACATTGTATATTAAACATAATATCTTTTTATCTATGCCCTTCAACCCAAAAAGTGCTGTCAATTTGTCAACTATTAACAGTAGCTAACAAAAACCACCTAAATTGTAAAAAGAAATAACTAGTTGGATTTAATTGGACGGCGCCCATAACTTGTCACAGTGGGAAATAGATTTATAAACTGTTATGTCCTGCTGGATGTTGGGTTGAATTTTGTACAATCAAACACAAAAAGTAGATCGTGAAAATAGCCTAGAATTATTGTTATTTGTCAGTCGAATATCCTCCACCCTCTTTTATGAACCAATCCGTTAACAGTTAATTTTTATATTTACAAAAAATCTAACCTTTTTGATTCACCCTCATCCACGTCGATACATACCGTTAGGTGAGACTATAGTCAACCAACTTATTAACTTCCATAAAATAAAGTTTTTAAAGGCTAAATATTCTACAAATAAATGTATTTACATTCGTTTGGTAATAAATCTCCAACAATTCAGATATAAGCTCCTTACCCTGATTTGCAAAAGATTTCTTGTGAATTAGTTCTTATAATACTTCAGCTGTACCAACCTTGTATAGACATTCTGAAAACCTGTAAGTTAGATCCACCACCAGATTAAACTTGCTGTACACTAGGAGTAGGTTCACTGCTACTGTACAAAGAGAAAATATTGATAGTTATAGACATCATTATACTATTTATGTAGTAGCATTAAGTAGCATGCATAATATTAATTTGTACTTCTAACCTCAGACTTCAGAACTTAACTTAGGACTTATAGAATACATGCGTTTGATAATAAAAAATGTATAATCTAAGCGAACCTAAATATGCGCTACGTTTGATGTGTGTCTGTCGATCTGTTTTTTGCATTACTTCGTGTCTAGGTAGGTACAGTTTCTTAAATTCTGTAATCCTGATTTCCAAGTTATAGAATTGAAAATCATGACGTAAAACCATAATAAACATGTTCCTAGATATGATACATGTAAAATACCAGGTATAACAATATATATAATAGTGGATTGGGTAATACACTACAACGTTTGCACTGGGCCATAATTGCGGGAGAGACAATCACAATGGCTGCTACTGCAATCACCCTAGTTTACAGGACATTGTTTGCACCGCACAAAACAACCTCGTTTTGTTACACTGTTAACCTGACATGTTAAATGGAGCAAATATTATACTACATGCAGCCAGTTAAAATTAGTGTCAGAGAATGTAGATAATAGCGAATTTGTACAAAGGAGGCATTTTAAATGCTGGAATGTGCTCTTGAACAGAAAATAAGTGTGAACATACGAAACAGTGATGCCATTGTAGAACCAGGCTCTCCATGTTTGAGGAGCTGGTGATGCCCCATCGATGCGGGCTTCAATGGTCCCGCAGAGAGCCCGGCGATCGTGAGAGCGTCCGGAGCGCGCGTCGCAGATCAGTCGCTTCCGACATTCACCATCACACGTTCCACGCCGCGGACTGTTTTTCCAATAGTGCCTGTAAACAATATCTGAGAAGATGTAAAACTGGACTACAATTTATAACTATACTATCTATCTATATTATAAAGAGGTAGAATTTGTGAGTTTAGTTTGGGTCGTTGTTGTAGTGGGGTAATCTCTGGATCTACTGAACCGATTCAATGATATTTGGTACACAGATTCTTGATAAGTGACATAGGCTACTTTTTACCGCAGGAAAATTCATTAATCGCGTGTAACACGGCGGTGTACTGCGAGTTCAAGATCAGCTGTTTCAGCTTCTTGCTAGTAGGATAGATACATTCAATTTTGAATAATTTTCTGATGCGCTAAGTAAGCAATTACTAGCCAAGTCTTTTTTATAATGCGAATAAACAAATTTAACATATAAAATCATACTTCATTTTTATTATCAATGAAATGATAATGTGGATGAGATCGCTGACTGGATAAGGCCGCCCTTTGTACTCCGATGTGTTGTCTTGTTACAGTTTACTGTTTGTATTATATTTGTGGTGTACAATAAAAAGTTATCTATCTATAATTTTCCACTAAATATTTAAAATATATAAGTACATACTTGAAATATAAATTAAACACGTCCTCCTTAGCAGTCATATCGTCGATAAACTTGTCCCAGTCTTGCGGACGCAACGACGGCATCAGGTATGCGGCGCGGGCTGAGTATAACTTGTACCACATCGGGTAGCCGTATAGGTTGGCCTCCTTTAGGTTCATTATCCAGGTCTCATGGTCGACCACTTGCTGGAATACGAGTATCAACGTATGAACACGCCATCATGAATAAAATAATATGAACTTCACGCTTGACTGACTTTTTCAAGGTTAAACAAAGGCGGAAAAATTTAAATCTGAATTACATTAGGTACCTAATGTAATTCAGATTTAAATTTTTCCGCCGTACATTGTTTCGTCCCCAAGAATCAATTGTGCTCGAGTTGACAAGTTCAAACTAACAAATCAAGCAGTCTACTGTGAATCATCTTTTGATTTAATCAACGAAAATTACCCGAGTCGTCGCTTCATGGTCACCGTCTACGTAGTATATCCGATATCCAAGATTCAGGTCGTAGTAAGGTGATACCGATGGCCCAACGTAGGCTATGCTAGTCGCTCTACCTGTAACGTAAAACTTTATATGTAACTCTGGTTGCTAATCTCATGTTGAAACATACATACATGTTCGTATTGATACGGTTGACTTACTCAGATCATTGGGATCATAAAAAACTTCAAACTCATCAAAATGAGTATGACCGAAAAATTGTGCTGTTATCGTAGCTTCATATCTGTTGATTATAGCGTAGTAATTACGGCTCCATACTTTCAAGCAATCTGAGTGACCAGGAGGTATATGTCCGATTATGTGCACTTTTTCACCGCTCAACTCAGCTGACTGTAACTCGTAGATAAACCATTGGAGCTCTGTCGCAGGATCCGTACTGTTCATCAACAACCACCTGTAAACAATAACGCACGTATGATCGCTATGGAGTACAAATAGTTGGACATACTAAACGATTCTCTAATTGCAAGGTAAGTATGTATTATTCATACTGCAGCTGGTTGTAATAGATTAAATAATTACCAGTTCTTGTTATTGCAGTAATTCATGTTGAGAGATATGATGCGGAACCCTGGTCTGACGAGTACAGAGTAGAAGGCGCCGCGACGGACTGTGTGGGAGACTCCAGCTGGCAACCAGCGTCGCCACTGCGCGTCCAGTTCATCATACAGCCACGCTATGTTGAGGTCTGGAGATGAGATGTATGGCGGCGGAAAACTGCAGATCAGGTAAGTTCATGTCAGTAATATTATAAAAGATATCACCATCAGCCTTATGCTAGAAAATTATTATGCATTCTTGATTTGTAGTCTAGAAATTATGTAGGCCTTATGTCCAGCTGTGGACGTCCTACATCAGAAATTATGATAAAGTTGTTGAGTCTATTCACTTAATAAGTGGCGTAATAATAAGGTTCTAACATAATCGATCATAATTGCATTCCGACTTAGTTCCAATACATTTAATTAACATTGAACTAAATGTTAGCAGAACCATATTGATACAATTATTATTATATTAGTGGATTTTTCCTTCAAGTAATTCATGAATTAATCTTTCCACTGTTAACAAAAACAATGTACAAGGAGAAGGGTTTCTTACCGCTTATAATCGGTGTCAATCTACTTATTTGTATGCCAGTCCCGGCTAACTTGAGTTATGGAATCCTGGTTACGACACTGTATTTAATATTTTACTTGACTGTTAAAGTGGATATATCAGACCATTTATTACCTGTTAACTGGTGATGATTCATGGTTTCCGAGAGCAGGAAAAATTGGAACACCCGGAAACATATCTGACATTTGAGCTACAGTTTCTTGCAAAACCTTTAGATTCTCTTCCTTCGTCTGATTCCAAACGTCATGAGGGGGCAAGTCTCCTGTCCACAAAATATAGTCGATGTCCTGAAATATACAAAGCAAAAATTATCATCTTTAAGATTCTTTATCTTCTACTGATTGCGTTAAACACTAAGACGTTTGATATGTCCTTACTGTGTGTGTATCTGCAATATGCTTCAACATGTGATCAATTGTTCTTTTTGGAGTGTCACATTTCCTATAATCTCCCCATCTTCCTGCGCCTCCGCCGGGCGTCAATGCTGGACCGCTCGAAGCTCTACAGCAGAGTGGCTCGTTACATTCTGCGTTTGCTCCTGAAACCAATTAAAGCAACGCTGCGAATCCATTTCCAAAATATATCCTTCGTTTTTATGTATTATTTATATACCTTCAGCATAGTATGGATCAAAGTGTGTATCAGATATCTGCAAAACTTTGAAAGTCGGAGCGATGTCAATTGGTGCCTTTAATTCACGCAATACAGGCTTTGGTACCGGCGGGAAAGCTACCTCCCATTCGTGATAAGGATTATAAACATCACCACATGCGTCGCCAATTACGAAACTGCATATTTCATCGGGTCCTATGGTTATTCTTTTTAAAACATATACCACTTCGCTCTGAAACGAAAAACACAAATTAAAATACTGCATAGACTGGTGGTATTATCGGCGTAATAAATAGGTGGCAGGATATTCTTACCCCAAATAATCTGGTGATGCCTTCACAAACTCTAGCGGATTGAATTTTTAAAGAAACACAGAATTGATAAATCATCTTATTTATCTCATCGTTACTTTTTCCAAGTCTGATATAGTGCTGCAGTAATCCAGCACCAGCTTTGCAAGCTGTGCAGGAGACCTTAGACATAACCGAATGTTCCACTTCATAGTAGACCTGTTTCAGATTTAGTAATTTTAAAGCTTTTTCTACAAATAATGGTAAATTGCTACTTTTGTCGCTATCCCATAAAAGCCTCGAGTAGTTCCTTTTTAGAATCGTCATGTGAGCTAAAAGCTCGGTTTCGTTTGCAGAAGGAGGCAACTTGTGTGTGAAGTTCGCTGGTAAAAAGAATGGCTCTTCATTCCTAGGTGCAGTTGTCCAATTCCATGTATCCATAGGTGGATTCCATTTTATTACCGGTCTTTTCATCCGCCCAGTTTGCTCTAGAAATATTGGGCTACCTAAAAATACAAATGAATCTCACGTAAGATATGCATACTACAGATTTATTAATTTTACCAAAAAAAAATATGCACGTTCTACTTTTAAACCTAAAATCAAGTCTCCATTCGGAATGAGGTACCTTTGCCCCCGTTTTAAGTTTATCGACTCTAGTTTTTCTAGATGAACTATTAAACATACTCACCAAGTATCACAGCAAAACAGAATGTTTGTAGAAGCCATGATATCCTTAAAATCATGATTAAAGAAGTAAAAGGTCACTGGAACAATAGAAAAGCATTTTAATACACACTCAGTAAAACTACAAAATTACCATGTAATAAAAAGTTTCTCTTGCATAGGAGCTTTAAGGAAAACACAGATTAAAATATAATGCTTTCGACGTTGTAATCCCACAAGAAACCTATAAAAGTAACTCATAAAATACTTTAATACGCGTAAGCATTATTCAAGTCATTATAACTTCTACATATTACTTGGTAGAAAAATTACAGTGAAAGTAGGTCGTGGGATGATCCCCGCACGACCTATTTATGCACTTCGGAATGTACAATAACTTTGTGGGACATCTCCAATAATTTATTATTAAAGTCGTAAAAATGAATATAACATGATTTGCTTAGGCTCTATTGAATTAATTGTGTAGAGAGCTACGAGAGGGGGGTCAGTCACATGCTGGGAATTATAATGACGCGGCTTTATGACCAGAGTGGTTTATTAATAACTAAGAAAAAATATTTTCTAATATGGTGCAGGGTGAAGTTTCCCTTTCTAGCAAAAATATCTGTGCACAAGTAATAGTTGATACCAATATTTCATATCGAAAATGCTTTGATTACGTCTGCCTCTTTTTCAACGCATTAGTAAATTCCGTTCTTTTTCATCATAAAATGAAAGGTTACCTAGAATACAACTCAAATCATCTGTTTGATCTCGATAGCGTACTGTTATATAAACATCCAGTTATTGTATTTTTATAATAGATACATATTGTATTCGTACAACCTGAATGTAGAAATACCTTACGTTATCGTTTCATAGTATAAGTATAAATAGAGTTTAAATACTTGATGCCATGATTATTTATTTGGGACCTGAATTATAAAAGAAAATTATGAATCTTTATATAATATATAATTCTTCTGTGAGTGTGTATGTCACTGAACTCCTCTCAAACGACTGGACCGATTTTAATGAAATTTTTTGTGTGTGTTTAAGGAGATCTTAGAATGGTTTAGATTCACAATTTTGGAAAAAAAATTGAATAAAAACCTGTGCGAAGCCGGGGCGGGCCACTAGTATATATTATAAAATTATTTTTTTATTAAAAGAAATCGCGATATTGCTAATCCTGCGTGTTACAGCGAAGCTTAATATTATGTTATGTGATCATGTGAGTCAGCGGATTTTACAGTACTGGTATACGGACGTGGAGGTCGGCACTTTCTCCGCGCTTCATTGACTTTTGTTGGAAAGTGACGGCAGCGTAGCGCACGCTGCGTTTGCTCGCTCATTGTAAACTCCGGCAATGCAGTTGCCTAACATATCTCACCGATTGTCTGCTTTGAGAACCAATGTACGACGATTACGTATCTGGGGAAATTGTGGAACATCACTTTCGTTAAGTGCTACACATTGAGTAAGAGAAAGAGAAGATGCAACTTCCGATGTCATGTTATCTAATAATAAGCACATCTTCAGTGTTGCTGTTATGATTAGAATGTACATACAGGCCTTGCATAGTTTCAAATAATGCCTATAAACATGCTTCATTAAAACTTCTTCTTCAAAATCATTCGTAGAGTAATAGCACATGATGTGACTGTTATTATAATGAGGGGGTTCAAAACACTGGCACCGTTTTTATGAGACGAGCTAAAAGGCGAGTTCCATCATATCATCTGGCGAGGCTATTAAGCTTTTAAGACTCCACTCTCCTCAAGCGAGTATCGTTCTCTACTTGTTCAAAACACTATTTTAATTACCGACAATTACTCTGGATCCAGAACAAGGAATGTAAGCTTAACTGTAATAGTATTAATTTTAAATACTCGGCTTTAGTTAGCTATATCTATGCCTGATCCTATTAATCTTTTTTTAATGTTATGTTATGTACATAATTGGTATTTTTTCACACTTTCTTCTTATTTTACTACTTTCACAACTCCTATGGGCGTTGTTTTTTAATGTTGGTTGGTGTAAACTAATGGTGACTAAGTGAGAAAATATTCTCCTATCCTTAAAATAATCTCTGATTAGGAATCTTGATTCATAATTCAAGACTTGCTTTAAACAAAACAAGAATCTTGTAAAGATCTTGATCTCTCGAACGAATTTGCAAACCTGTTTGCAGATCTGAAGCCGGTGTGGTGCGTAAGGCGAGAGCGGTCACCGTTCTATAAGTGAGTACGTAAACATGTATCTTGAACGCTGTGTCCGGTGGCAGTAACTTCGTTGCATATAATGTCTACTTGCATAATTCTTACGTAGACCTTACTTCTGTCCCTTCTCTGAGGTATTATGTCTGTCGTTTCCTGAAGAGAAGGCATAAAATACTGATTTTACATAAAATACTACATTTTGTCTTACTTTCCAATTAACGTTGCATGTTTTGTTAATACTTTCTTGCGGCAACTCTAATTCGATGAAAGGTAATCCATTTTAAAAGGAAACTACATATATTTTTATACAGTGTCTGAGGGAAATGACTATCAATACTTTACCAACGTGCTGTATGTTTTTGTCGATAAACTACACAAGTTGGGGTTGCACCCCTTACTCCTCTGAACGGGAGCAATTAGAAAATATATTTTATCTTATTTTTACGATTTAATTGAAACATTGTTTTATGATTGTATGTTGTCTACATACACAAACCCTTATTTTAAAGCTTTTAAAGCACTTGTGTTGTTTTTTGTCGATAAAATTTATCTTAGAATACGATGGTAAGGTATCGAAATTTTGATACCTAACACACTGTATAATAAGGTTGAAAATTATTTGACAATTCTATACGTATAGGTAGGCCCTGAACAGGTCCTGATGTCAAATACCAAAGATTCAAAACATACAAGTTCACAAACCAAAACCAAAGATACAAGTTCCATCTTAAGAGTACAAAGTACCTACAAAGATTAAAATTTCCGAGGTAAGCGTAAGGAAATGAGTTGGCGGACTATACTGCAATTTTATTTTTTAACCCTCAATCGAAATACGTTGTTTTTTAAGCTTTATTTATAAGTTATGATGTCTTCTGATGGCACTAGCTTTCATTTGTATTTATTTTTATTGGAATAAAATAAATATTTGCGGACAATCCACACAACATCTAGCCCCTTGGTAGGCTCGTGCTAAGCTTGTGTTTAGGGTACTGGATCTGATATACTAAATGTAATTGTATAGATATTTTGTTTATTATACATATTAAACACCTTGAAAGTTTCGTTGTTATCTATTCAAATATCCCTATGTTGGTTATTGAACAAATGTCATGACGAGTAAGAAAGTAATTAACCAAACAACTAGAAGTTATTTAAGTGGTTTTTCAAATATGAAATATATATTTTACAAATATTTTAAATTCCTCACTCCTTATTTTTAAAAGTTTAAGTTGTTTCGGTAATTATGTTTCATTAAATTAATGATGGTTACCTGAATAACACGAAATTCAGTGAAAACTACCTGCTCGTATTAGTTTGCCTATAAGGATTAGGTAATCCTTTTAGGCTTTATAAATTAAACATTTCTTGGCATGCGGCATACATTTCATTATGTAAGTGTATTTTATATCACACCTTTTACTTTCTTGCTGAAGCGTCCTTGAATCCAGAATCCCTTTTGTCAAAACTTTCGTTTAGTTCATCGAACTTACATACTTTCACCTATTGTAAGAATCATCGGAATGTATTTCGTTTGCCTCCTTCATGTTAGTAATAGCAACACCTATTGTGTTAGGACATTAGCCTCATATACACTATTTACTTCATAATATTGTTGTTTTAGTATCAAATTATTCAATCGCCCATGAGAAAGTATTAAATGGTCACTACGAAACCTGTAAGTTTGAGTCAATCAATGTAATGATAACAATTAACTTATTATCTCACATCTACGGATACCACAGAATCGGCGCGTTTCACAAACACTTTCGTTGGCGAAATTCATTTAAGTAGCGTGCAAGTACTTTCAAAACGATTCCTATTAACATTCAAGTTATTTTTACGAGTAGTTTCTTTTTCGTTAATTCTTATAGAGATCTTGATTTATTTTATTTGGGTCTTCCTGTTCTTGGAAGGTTAAGCCACGTTCCGCAGTTATGGATGATTAGATCATTTCGTATACAGGGAGAAACAGTAATTTGCCTCTTGTAAAATTTTGTGAAGTCTGTTATTTATTAAGTAGTAATAAGAAATGTAATGGAAAGTCATTTTTGGAACGTTTAAAATAGAGAATTATAAATATTCAATCTGATTTGGTAGGTTTGGGTATAAAATAGAACGCATTAACTTAATAGGCGAGGTTAAGGTCGCGTCTTCGGTCAAGCTATGATTTTTTCATTTGCTCTACAGTCGGTCTCAATAGCCCAGCTATCTGTAATGGAGTGGAGTATTAATAGTGCTAGTAGCCGGCGTGTGCGCCGGGATAACGTACATATTGATTCAAAAGTGATAAAGACAGCGTTTATTTTATTCACAGTGATTTCTTGAAGATTAGAGGTAAGAGGTATATTCTGATTCTTTTAATAATAAAACTTTCTTTATCGCTTCCGATCATAGTCCTTTTGGTAATCATTAACCAAGCTGTATGTAATTGTATGAATATTTTTCTGACACTTAACTTTAACCACTTAACTTTCAAAAATGTTAAAGTAACCCTTTTAGCAGAAAATGTCTGTGACAGTTGTATGTCTTCTTTCGACATTTGCGCAGACCTGATCATTTATTTCCATTATTGCTGGGTATTAATAGAACTCTAATCCATACAATTAACTATATACCAGCTACAAGAGGTTATGTTTTTTCGCAATATAATAAACAACGATTTCCACATTAATCTATATACATCTGTCGCTGTTAGTTGTGATACGAAAATTATAATAATTACTATAACTTGCTACTATACTATCCGGCTTGTGTTACTAACATTTACACTAAAGTAAGTAGATCCACGGTAATACTATGTATAATATTATAACCGTAGTAGAGACGTCGCCAAAATGAAAAAAATTGCTGTCATTACCTCAGATTAAAATGACGAAGAATTTTTTTTTTCGTCTTCTACCCAATTTTTTTAGTCTAGGTAGAAGATTTAAAAGAAAAATGAAGACGTTACCGTGCATGGAAGTTTCGCGTGGCTTTCGCGCGATTTGTACTAATTTTATGCGTCACAAGCCCCCACACCTATACTTTGATGCTCTATACCTTGACACTTTATTATTAAATTGATAGAGCGAAAAAACGGTGTTTACTATTTTTGGACGGGTTAAAAGACGGACTGAACTGAATACCTATTAAAGGCATCATGTTTATTGAGTTAATCGGGTACTAATAGAAATCATACGAGTCTTGACCTTATGTGGCCTTACAGATCCGATATAAATTACATCTACATACAGTTGCCCGGTGTTTGTAAATAAAAACTCTTTGGGATAATATAACATAATATTGTATACTTGGTTTAAAAATATTATAAGGATAATTACAAATTATTAACTAACAAAAATGAGGGGTATAAGTACTTACGACCTTTAAAAAAATCCATTAAATTACACGTTGGTCGTGTCGCTCATAGACGAATTTAAAGAAGATCTGTTTATAGTTTTATTGTAGTTTAGATAAGAAAACCACGTTATCTTTTCGTAATAGAGTTAGGATAAATACGGTCAAGTGGTTAATAATCAATCAATTACGCAAACAATGACCTTATTTGTTTCGTTTCTAAAATATTACTTATCCTTATAAAATGTATAGAATAATGTGAGAATGAGGTTATTTAATATCAATATCAAAAAAACAGCCGTCTAAAACATATTTTGTATTCAGATAAAAGTATTTTGAACCTCAGTGCATGAATTCAAGAAAATACTAAGTACTATAAGGTTGGTAGGTACTTACTTATACTATTGTAAGAATACGAGTATCGTAATTCAAGTATCGCTAAAAACACAGCTTTAATTCGATTAAACAGCTTAATCGTTACGTAGCCAAACAAAGACTTATTATTTCGTCGCGGGTTAAAAAGGCAAAACTATGGAGACCACAGATTAAATGATCGCTTAAAGTCTAATTATTAAAAATGTTGCTGACCTACTTGAATTTTGCACGCTAAGGTCAACAACTTTTTCTAATGCTCAAATCCTAGAAATGTACCTACCTATTCTTTGCAAGGCTGGATTACGTTTAATTGCAAATCTTCGCACTGTGTGAATGCAATGACATAATGAACGTTCTTCGCTTTTCAATGGTTCCTTTTAGCTCGAAAGATGCCACTTGATTGGCACAACAAATTGCTAAGGTAATCAACCGACAATATCAAATCAAACTAATTTTCTATCTAATTTAAATTGTTTTATGATTGATTCGTTAAAGGTTTGCTATGCAGTATGTATGTCAACAGTATTTATCAGGCCCTAAAGGAAGTTGAGCTTGCAAAATGTGAGCCGCCAAATATGTATGCTCAAATTTGATTAGCTGAGACACCAGAGAAAATAAAAACCTTGTTTCCGGCGATTATTTTAGGTTTTAGATTTATTCATAGCAATGAAAAATCTTATGTTTCACTCTACTTATCTTTCAAATGGCCTAGATGTGACCAGAACAGCCGCCAGAAACATGGTTTTATATTTAATATTGTCTCAGCTAAAGGAATCTGAGCACTCTTGTTCTTAAAATTATTTCTAGAACTGCGACAAACAAATAATATAAAACAAATATACATATATGTATCTCGAACATATGCCAAGTACGTAAGTAAGTTTTCCTATGGAAATTATTGTAAAACTGGAAGGAAAAACTTTGTTTTTTGTAATAAACAGATCCGAAGATATCTACGAAATACAAAAAATGCAATAAATAAAGAAACTTGGTATCTGAATCCTAACAATGTAACATGTACTCTTTGATGCAATCAAACGTGAAGTGAAGACATTGTTCTGTTCATGTTTTAATTTGTTAGTAAAATTATTTCCGTGCACTTCTCTCCAATATAATGGAATGTTATCCTCTTATAGATAAAGCAAAATTAAGGAGCTTCTTCATATAAGAAAAACAAATTAATTGTTTATGTCTTATACATCTCTAAATGTAATGTATGTATTGTTTTCCAAGTAAATACAATTTTCTTCCAAAAATAAACGTGTGTTATGTATAAAACCGTATTTTTTAGGTCCTAAAAACATGCCCCTTTAAGTTTAAAATAGCTCCTCCTATTATGATGCGGAAACGTTGATTTTTTCGATAATTGTATGGTATGTAAATTTTAATCCATAGTATTCAGTGAGCATTGTTCATCTACTTAGCATCATTGACTTAGAGTATCTATCTATAAGACCATTGACATTTAAATCGATCACTTGTAAGTAATAAAAATAAACATACGCTTCGTATGTTTTTTTTTTATTATTATACGCTTCCTTTTCTTTTTGTTATTTTATTTCATGGCGTCCGTGACTTTTCCTCTTTTCGTTAAAAGGCGTTATTTGACAAAAATGGAAACGACAAACACTAAACAATCAAGTTTATGTAGTGTTTTGTATTTATGTTTGATGATTATTATTAAAATATTTAACACTCTTTAGTCGAGTCTTCAGTAATTTCTTTGTGCAAAGGCATTTATTCATAGCATGTCCAGTAGACTGCCTCAAGCTACTTAAAATTCTTAACTCACATAGAACATTATTTCTTTATACACTCAAGTCAGCTTAGAACAAAGCAAGCTTTCCGTCCGCCACTTTATTAAACATCACATATAATAGATTTTCCCTACATTTATTTGAAACATTATCTGTACTTATTAAAGTACGGCAAAAGTAGCTTTTACTTAATATCATGTTACACAACGCCGTGAATCAATAAGCAGCGAACGACGTTCACTATCTTTTATGTTATGGACTAAGCAATATTAGGGCTACATCCTGAAATCGAAAAAAAAACATGAATTCAAGTAGGGAGGCATATGTCCTATGATCGACGTCCTACGGAAGGGATGACGATATCTAGAGTAATACGATTAAGGGAGATTAACACGCGATGAGAAAAACCAGATCATTGTTCTTTATACAGTATACCTATCTAAAAACAATTATAATGCGGATAGACATTGATAGGTTCGAGTTGGAGGTCCTATTTATTTCCTACTAATCTTCTTTGTCTGGTCGCAAAACCTAGACGTTATAAATACCTATTAAGTTTTTATTACTTATGTATGTTTCATTACTTACCTTGAATTTATAAAATCATTTGTGTAGTTTTAACGGGTAGAAAACCCTTTGTGCAGTAGTTATTGAGCGTATCGCGAACAGACAGCCGTTGTAGACATGTTTATACAATTACACTTGATAACACTTTATTGTTCATCAAAACAAAACAATAATTACAAAATCCTCATTAAAGGAAGAAGTACAAAGGTCGGCCTTATCGCTGAAGAACGTTCTCTTACAGGCAACCTCTGGATGGAAAAGATATTTGGAAATACAAATTAGACGGATGTACTTTTATAAAACTACGGCATTTATAAAATGGTAATATAACGCTTCCGTCTAAAATGTGAGACGAAAGTCGTCTTAATTATTAAAATAGTAATTTATTTCATTAAAAACACCTCATGCGGTAGAAGTAGTTGACTAAACCTAGCCCTCTCAAAAGAATTATTTTATATCTATATAATTATATTATAAAAATTATATCTACCTATCTTGCAAACTTAAACAATAAACACAATAAACGACACTGGAGTGAACTTTATCAAAAGTTACCTACCTTGCAACAGATCAAGAGCAAAAGTCAAACTAGTTCATTAGCAAAAATTATATGTATGTAAATGAGAGGTCTTAGCCTAGCCTCTAGCCTTCTGCTTTTTACAGTTAGGTACAAAACCCCATATGCCCAAAGCTCCCCATAAAACTTATACCAATTATTTAAGTATTCGTAAATACTCGTAACTATAAGACCTTTGTTACTGAGAAGGCTAATGATATCTTTGAAATTTTATATAGATACCTTAAATAAATATTAATAATATTGACATTTGTAACATTATTTGCATTGTAGCATTTACTATTTTAGAGCTATATATATGCGAGAAAAGGGTTTTGATTCTATTAAGACGTTACATAAATCTGCACAAATATCGTCATTTTTGGCCTTACAGTGCTAATAGTTGGTTTTGCAACCAGTGATGAAACTTGAGAACTTTTAAAACGTACATACATATTGTGATGCTGAATACAAGTGCCCGTATTATCACGGTGACCCCGGCACGCTTTCTTTGCCATCAAAATATGATGTAATATGTTGTTGCACCCAGTTAGCCCGTACACTATAAGCATTATTTAAATGGGATAATTATGTAATGGTTCTTTGTTTGCGGTTTATCATCTTATTACCATTTTGCCGCTGGCTGTCTTTATATTTTAATATGGATCAAGCATCTCTGTGACTAACAGATGGACCTAGTTAATCACCGAGCTCTGCTTAGTCTGGAGTTAACCTGTAACTAGCAATATTTTAAAATAGTTTCTTTTGTTGAAAGTAGGCAGTTATTTCTTGAGATAGATTAAACTATGAGCTAAGGCTGTTGCAGAAAGACAAAATGTAGAGTAGGGCAACAAATGCCTCCATAACACAAAAAGAAAAACACGGCTTAGAAACGCGTTCAACAGTTGTTTAGCCAAAGTGATTCATAATAAAAAAAATTATACAACGAATGTATCGGCTTCTATTATCTCTCTGCTTCGCAAAATAGAGAATTGAGGATGAGGAGCAGGATCTGTGTAAATATGTTTCTAAAACATATTAACATCTTTGAATAATTCATAGATGATATATAAAGTGATACCTATTTGTATGTAAAACTTGAATAAGGTCTGCCATACTTTGCGATTCTGAGCGCATCGAAATTCGCCGTTACCCTACTTAGGTTTGCCAGAAAGAAAGTGGTCACAGTCGAACTTTGGTATTGTGAACCATGACATCATTTCGATCATGGATTAGTAAATTGACTTTTACTTGCTTACAATAATATCGAAATGTCAGTAAATTTAATGCTCTAAATATATTTGAATTCCAATAATTCTACGGGTTTACCTCGAAAGTTAAGGTATTTTTAACGCCTCAAGTGGCGATTCATCTGTATTTTTTTTACCTTTGAAAATAAAGCGACACTCTTACAAATTGGTATATAAGCATCGACTCATTTGCAAACTCTGAGGTGTCTTCTCATCTACGAATAGGACCTGACGTAAAACTAAATGTTATAAGTTTAACATGTGTACCTATAGGTCTGTCCATCTGTGGCATCGTAGCTCCTAAACGGATGAACAGAATTAGATTCGCTTTCTTTTACTTGAAAGATAGGTTAACGGAGAGAGTTCTTAGCTATGTTTCATAAAATTCGGTTTACGCGTTTCAGAGTTATGAGGAGGTAAAATAGCAATGAAAAATCTATTTTCTACAAATATACCCGTGTTACCAAATGACAGATCATATATTTATCGGTCTCGAAACAGCAAGTTTTATGGAAATCGGTTTAGCAATTTGAAAAGTATGAACCTCACTCGGGCATCTTTGTAAGCATTCACGCTTACAAAGATGCCCGAGTGAGGTTGAATAAGGGTTAATGACAATTAATTGATAATATTGATGTTTTTTTTTTATTTCAAATTTAACATTGTTAAAATTGTAATTTCTTTGGATTTAGAGTTCACAAGCAATGATACGAATATACTAAAACAGCCATAACTGATTGATTTAATGCCCATTACCGATTGTGATGATCAATACGCGCGTATTTATTTAAACGAGGTTTAAGTAAGCTTAATTCACAAAAAGTGCGTATAAAAAATTTAATGCCTTCTTAATAATAACATCTAAATAATATATACTTACATACTTAATAATATCTAAATAATAACAAAATCTTCGAGAAAGATAATTCAAAATATTGGGGTGTCCATACTGTGGGACAAAGTAAAGTTATTTTATATTTTGTAACTCGTTTTCGTGATACTGTGAAAGATAAATAACAACATATAACAATATATACATAATTGAACAAATATATTATTGAAGTGAAACTTCTATAGAATCGTAGTGATTTCAAACCGGATGCAAAAAGATGAAACGGAAATGGTAAGAGACACGAATACAATGCTTTATTTAAATTTCTTTGCGCGATACTTCGTAAGAGGTATTGCTGTATTTTATTTATATTATTTTGTAACATACTTTATGTAATACGCTTTATTGAAGTAATCTATATAATCCGAATAATTACAGATATATGTTTGTTTCTCTTATCATTTTAGCAGATGCGTTCATTTACCCTTTTTTTCTATTCGATATATATCATAATAATGGTTCGTAAGTAGTAGACTCCAATCGTGCGTCGTAGCTGACACACACACACTTTTTTTTATTCTTCTTATTCTTTCGTCGATTTACTGAAGTTTCACTTCTATCGTGTGTGAATCGCACACACACCTTTTTTTATGTTTAGAAATCTCGCTTAATTTCGTAGATTATCCCTTACTCTATAACAACGGACTCTGAAAGGTTCCTTGATGGAACATCAGAACCCTGAAAATTATTTTTCCGTAGGAAGAGACAGTGCGGCTCTTTATTTAAATGTTAATAGAGAGATCCGTAACGTCTTACATCGCCATTTATATATGTATGTGTTAAAAATATTTAGATATGTTTATAAAGTTAACATTTTATTGTTTTAATTGTCCAAATATATAATTTATTTTGTGTGATGAAATAATTGTATATCAGGTTCTTATATTAAACCAGAACTCTTAAGCTATAAGGACGCGTGTATATATTTACTTTTGCCATTAAGCGGTTTATCCACGACTTGTAGATTCCTTGACCGATATTTACTAGTGGACAAACAATTGCCAATCAAAAAACAACCAAGCTATTTGGTAAGAGTTTGGTCTCCTTATGGTACCAATGATGATAATTGATAACATACGGTCTTTTGACATGGGATGCGGGTTCAATTCAATAACAATTTAGTAGTTAACAGGATATCAGTATGACGTAGCTAAATAGAGTTATTGTTGTTTTTCCCGACATGCTATTTTAATTAAGTGGTTATCTATAACAGTTGTTTTATTAAATGACTATTATTTTGTTATCCATTCTTAATGAACACCACATCCTGTATATAACATATAATTTTATCAAAACCAATAAACGGACATAATTTTTTTGTATTTTACCAAATCACCGCGTAAATAAATAAACCAGGTAACTGGACTAAGCAATCTAATTTAACCTTTGCGACGAAAATAATAATACTACTAAGTGGACAAAATAACAGTTCGCCACTTGCCTGGCTACTCGCCGTTGTCGCTTCGATGAGAAGTAGAACAGCTGACATTGTGACCTACACAGGCTTTCCTCGAGGCTCAGATTACAAAATAATTGCGATATCGCCAAATACGTGCACATAATTCAATTAAGAGACATATCTTCTTTTAGAAAGTTTTCCTTGGTGGTTTTACCAGTTTGGTGATCTCAAGAACTATGCACAAAGAAAGCAGACAAGCTCTATAAATAAGTTAAGAGTTTAGCGCACTCGACTTACCTGAAATCGCAGAATCAAATCCACATGAAGACAGTCCAAGAGACGAAGTGAAAAAGCGCCGGTCAGCGAGCAAACATTTCACCTGTTTTCGTGTTGAATGCAAACCGTCGCATTCACATGCCTACTCCGCAATTATTTTTTAGAGAAATTGCGCGATTTACGGTAAAACGCGCATACAGCGGCCGGAGTGAACACTGAGTGGCTCTGAGCCGCAGCACGCGAGGAGGTGGGCGAGTGGGCACAACCGCACGCGGCGCGCGCAGTGAGAGTTGTGTTGTGGTGTGCCTTCCTCGGGTTGCGTGTCGCACCACGAGTCGAGGGCCGCGGCTGCATCCGCGAGATGCTGCCCGCACATGCACGCGGCCCGTGCAGCCGGCGCGCCTCCAGCCCTCCACCTAGAGCTTGCCCAGGCTCTACCTCATCATACTGCCGCAACGCGCCAAATAATACAGTACCCGCCATCGCATCGCTATTGCTAAATTTAAATAGTAAATTTATTCTTTAAATTCAGAATTTCTAATTGAACAGATATTATTACAAGTTTTATATTGATAGTGTCTGATTTATTTTCTTGCATGCACAGGATGACTGGTAGAGAATGCTTCTAGCATTAAGTCCTCTGTACATTGGATTTTGTGCACAAAGTACAAATAAATAAATATCATCCACCTGTTATTAAATTTATATAGCTTTTTGAAAACCTGCAGTCGGTCAAAACATAACCTAACCAAGCAATCAAAATTAGACATATCCCACGAATGTTCTTCTAATTAACATTTTAAAGATTGTTCTTTTAGTTTATTTTACCCTATATAATAAACAATTTTACTGGAGACAATACCGCTAAATAATGAAAGGAACAGATGTTCACGTAGATTCGCCGTTCCACGTGTCACTCATGACTGAACACCATGGTTGTTCATCAGACCCTAGTTTACCTGTCCCTTACTAACATAGGGGATTTTTTCATCGGCCCTCCTCGTTTATATTACGGGGTAGGTGTTGTAGGCTGTTAGGACGTTGTCGTAGCAACGGCAGTGCTATACAAGACTGCCCCAACCGCCGCCAGTAACCCGACAAACACCATCGCTTCCACTCGACAATACCATTCCTTATAAGTAGTGTTAAGTGCAAATTATTAGATGTCAAAATTACCAGGTGAGTTATTTAACCCTATACAAGCCATAAACGATTTATCTAAATTATTATGTTATATTTTTGCCTACATGTGTACGTATGTATATCTGAATTTTTAATTTAAGAATCTAAATAAAACTTCATTGATGTCTCCATAAATTATTAATAGTCATAATAATGTTGTTTTTTTATATTACTCGTAATAGGTACCCATAATAATTTATCTATTACGCCGGGTACATTTATAGATGCTCTACCATGGAAGGAAGTATAGAGTAAAACAGTTTACTTAGCCAGATTTAAAGCGAGTTTTGAGCTTTCTCTTAAATAATGTTAGCGACTTACGTAACCATAAGCTTGCTAACTAAGACATCACAACTTTTTGGCTGAAAAACCTATAGTGAAACCGCCTTGAGGCCAAGGTTGCTCAAACGCACATTTATTAACGGAGTAGTCATACAAACTTTTTTATTTCCAATAAAGTTTTTTATTTAATTTAGCTGGACAAAAATGTAATATTAGACGTTATTTTTCAATTAGCTTACCACGGATTTCCGTGTTTTTGTAGAGTTACTAACACAGCGAAAAGATCTATTTGAAGATATAAAAAGATTAAAAAAATGGGGGCCCACACATTTTACCACGTTGGAAGTCTCTCGGGCAGACTTTCGCAAATGCTCAGTTTAGAAAAAAATATGTTAGAACAATTTCATTTTTGAAGACCAATCCATAAATATCCAACACATTATGGGTATGATATATATTTTTTCGGTTTTTGAGTTCTAAAAAATTTTGTTTCCAGTTTTTTTGTGAAAATCCTTATGCGGTTTACAGAACACATCTACTTACTAAGTTTCAACAATATAGTTCTTATTGTTTCGGATAAAAGTGGCTGTGACATACACGGCCAGGCAAACGTAACGAATCTACATATAAGGGTTCCGTTTGTTGCATGACTAAGGAAACCTAATATCGGGGAATGTTTAAATAATAAATGAAACAATTACGTGCATTAACTAGTATGAGATAGAACGCGAAAATGGCAAAGAGCACATACCTACTCATGTAAATGTAGCCTGCCTTGCGTTCCCCTTCAAAATAAGAATTGAAGGTTTTCAACTTAGTCAACCGTGAAATAGATATCAGGTAAATTCTCACTTCCAATTTAATGAAGCTCAACAAGGCTTTTATTTAGAGACAATATACCAATATAACAATATACCAGCAGAGAAAATTAAACTAGTTCTAAAGTATACCCAACGTATTCACATTAAACATAATAGAACCAAATTTAATTTTTAGTTAATTTTATTTAATCTAATTTATTACAATTATTAATTAAATAAAAAATCTTTGTATAAAGTTTCATGTATCACGTATCAATAGAATATAAACTTTAAGTATGGTTAAACTTTTTTCTCTCTTTTTATTTAGTTTTAGAGTACTTAGATTAAAATGTATTTATTTATAGAGCCTGGAGGAGGGCGATTAGGATACTCCACAGTTATAAACTTTTGTATCATCATCGTACTACCAATAACTATGAATTACTGTATTTTGTTAAATAAATTACTTTTTACTTTACATTAAGTATAAAATATAATTAACCTAATTACTTATTATTTGGGTATGAAATACTAATAATACTATCTCCTCTATTATCATCGTCACGCTTCAACCTGGAACTACAATAAATTTTGATAATAGTTTAGAATATTAGAAAAGGTATAGGATATTTAAGTTCAATATTATAATAAAATACCTAAGAATGGTCATAGCGTCATAGTTTCTTGGAATAAGATTTCAACAAGAACTTCACTTCAACAAAAACGGTTCCCTGATGAATTCGTCATGTTTGTCTGTCTGTCCGTCCGAATGTTACAACCACTTTTTTCCGAAACTATATTAATTATATTGTTGAAACTTTGTAAGTAGAGTAGATTAGCATTCTGTGAACTACGAGTACATTATGATGTTTACATAAACATAAAAAAATACAATAAACTTTGGGAGTTAGCTACTAGAAAATTATTTTTTTCATAAAACCATACGTTTGGGTTATCATGGATAAGTCTTCAAAAATGAAATTGAAGTACAAAATTATTTATTTCTAAAAATGAATTTCTGAATAGTTTGCGCAAATGACACTTCCAAAGAGGTGTTTACCCCGTGTATCGTATCGTACCTACCGAAAATTTAAACCACCGATGTATGACGTATTTTTTTTTTTAAATATATCATAAGTCGAAAGCTCAATTAAGCGTTCATTTATAAATTTAAGCAACCTTGAGCGTCAGTAGGTATATACTTGGATGGGTGACCGCACCTTTTTCCAATTTTTATTTTATTTTAATGTGTTTCTTTTTAAAACAAAAAGTGTATAAACTAGATATACCTACACGGAGCCTTTGGTGTACGAGTCCATCTCATACCTACTTCTCAAATTTATTATGTATAGTGTATCTATCAACCGACTTCTAGTATGGAAAATATAGATTATTTAAATGAATAATATGAATAACACGGAACTATTTCTGTCGGTCCTTGTTTTTTCAACCCCAAGCAACAACTTCCATTTTAAAATAATTAACTACATCTCTTTACGGAAAAAAAGTCAAATATACAATCATGAAAATTAAAAACTTCCTATATTCCTTTGCCCTAGTGTCTAAATACAAGTATTATACTTAGTTAGAACGAGGTATCACTATTTCTGCCCTGAAAGGTTTAACTCAAGTAGTTATTAAGTATGTAGTAAACTACAAACTTCTTAAGCAGATAATATAAATTATAGATTATAAGTACCTACTTTGTAAACCTCTTTTGTGAATAAAAAAAATTTTGTATTTGTATTTATATTTTATACTCTTCTCAACGAAATCACCTTGAACTTAATATGTGTTGGTATAATTAATAATTTTAAATAGGTACGGAATTAATCTCTGTTTATTTTTGGTTTTGTTTCAGATATTTATGAAATTAAGTAGAATGTTAATAACATTGTGATGTTCATCAAACACAATGACTCTATCGGATACAATTTTTGAAAACAATATACCAACCACAAGTAACACACATGAAGCATCCGCGAACTTGGATTCGCTCTACTGCTCCCATCTCTGGAATGACTCCTGTTTACGAAATGCGATTATTAATGCACCAAATACAGAAAGCCAAATAATAAAATACTGTTATACATGTAGGGGTAAAATAAGAAAATACGAGTTGAAAAATAATTTCCAACCCAACAAACATTCCACACCCAACAAAAAATGGACGGAAAGTAAAATGCAACAACCTGCTACAGAACTGCAGGAAAATACGCTCAACAGCAGCTGTGAAGCTATACGTTCCAATACCGCAAATTCTTCCAGAGATTTCGAAGTAATCAATTTGGAAAGCAAGCAATACATTCCGTCAATATCAGGGCAAATAGATTCCAGTTTCCGTCATAAATTCGTTTCACGCGACACGCATCACAATGTTTCTAATCGACGAAGACTAAGGAAAAGTCTCAGGGGAATGGGGTGCATCGTTAATTTTGCGCTGACTGAAAGTCCTGTAAAGAAGCGAACTCAAATACAGGCTTGCTCAATAAGTGTGATGATTATTGCGATCGTAGTTATAAGTTTTGTTTTAGTTAACTTTACTACTCCTAATTTTTTACATGCGATGAATGCCAGTAGTACAATCGTAGTGCCAACAGAAATTAACATTAACAACAAAACTTCGGCTGCCATCACCAAAGTCTTTACAGATCTACCTCCCACTACTACTACTGATACTATTCCTCAATCGGAATCCTCAACATCTACTGAGTCCGTCACCACGCTGAACAGTGGGGAGAATAGTTCCGAAAATGTATCGAGTGTTTTATTAAAAATTAGAAAAAACATAAGGACATATCCAAGATATAAGAACCATAGTAGTCCAAAACCGAAAGATATAATGAATAGAGACCTGTCGCAGAGTTTTTGTGCGTGCCAAAGTAACGAAATATGTATGTTAGAGGAGAGCAGTGGGCTTTCTGTGTGCAGAGTAGCGTTAGATGAAGATGACCCGACTGGTAAGATTTTCTTTTATTTTATTAACTTGAAGAACATATGGCCTTTACCAACCCGCACTTGGCCAGCGTGGTGAATTAAGGCCTTAATTATCTCGTCAAAGGAGAAGTCTCTGTGTCTCAACAGTGGGAACGTGGGAGGTGTTCTTATGGAGAATAATAATAATTACATTGTAATCTGTGGTTATAGCCATGGTTTTGTCAACTACGGGAGTGATACTGATACCTAAACAGTTACTTCGTAGTTTTGGAACTAATAGGGTTAAATGTATCTTTTTTTTTACCATAGATACTCTAAGGTATCTTTATATATTCTTTTTTAAAAAAAGTAGTTATTACATTATTTACATTATTAGTCGTAACACGTGCAGAATTGTAAGAAAATTCATTTAGATAGATCACACTAATAAATTAAACACACCTGAATTTATGTTTTACGTATGAATTTAATTAAATACTTACAAGTAATACTATTCTTCAAGGCTTAGAAAAACTAAAGCTTCAAAAATAATAAAATTCGTTTATTTCCTCACACAAACTTATATAATAAATAGAAGTAGGAATAAGCTAACATTTAATACAGGTTCGTGGGAGACTGGTGCCTGAGAAAGGTATATCAACCTGTATTACAAGTAGTGATTTTCTAGTCAAGTGTATGCATTTATTTTTATTTATTTAATTGAGGATAATATTGTATTCTAATAAATCTAAAACGAACTGTTCCGAATGCTTGATAATAAGTAATTCTAATGCATAAAGTGTTCTCATTAAGTCAGTTTTTTGAAAATTCTTTGAATTAATAAAACGTTCTTAAACCTAAAAAAAATCGACGCATTCAAGATATAAATGCTTTGCGTGCAGGCATTATACGAGTATAAACAGTTATCAACATAAAACCTACTCTATTCATTAAATGCAGGATACAACTTGGTAAATTATATACTTACAAATCGAGTCATTTAAACAAAACAAAATTTTGAATTACGAATCGTGCGTTACTGAAAATCCGCCCAGTGTCTACATTACTGCAGACGTTACACAATGCTGAGTGGCGACCCATTTGTGTTTTAAGATAATTTTATAGTATTTTTTGTAATGTTTTATACATAAATAAACATATTTTTTGTGAATTGGTACATAACATTATCTTAGCTTGTGTGGAATTAATTATTTATGTTACTTACAAGTTATCTTACGCTCACAGAAATCTTTAAAGGATGCGTACTTAGTACGTACCGGCACCAAATAAAAACTGTGAGAGATATCAAGTCATTTTATGCTGAGAGTTAATATAAACAATCAACTTCGTAAGATCAGTTAAGTAATTTAAATACAAAAGAAACAAATAATTTAAAAACGTAAAGGAAGCTCGGAATTTAATTTGATAAAACTCTACCTACAAATATATGGGGGCCAGTAGTGCTACTACACATCTGCTGTGAGATGCCCAATTCACAATCAAACCTTTAATGTTATTTATAGGTTGTGGTGGTCTTTGCGCCTTGGAGACTGAGGCGTGTCAGCTGGTGGATAGAACTCGAGGAGTCCGCGTTTGCCGGCTGCTGTCCATGGTCACTTGCTCGCAGGAGGAGTGGCGCTGTCGAAATGGGCTCTGTGTGCCGGCCGTTGCGCGCTGCGATGGTTCAGTTCATTGCTACGACCGCTCCGATGAAATGCATTGCGGTAATAATATATCCATTAGGTATTGCCTTACACCCTACATTCCAGGGATCTGCGTCGTGAGGAGTGCGGACGGAAATAGTGTGATATGTAAGCGGATGACTGATGAGAATAAGCGAAAAATATGCTGAGTTATGTTGATTACATAGTTGCAAGGGGATTTAACGGAATACTCTACGGGAATTGCATACCATGTAGTTCTTTACGAATAACAATAAGGTATCTGACAGATGAGACTGAGTTCTGTCCATGATTTGCTCACAAGAGTTACGCGGTCGGAAAGGACTCTACGTGCCGACGTAAGTAATGCAATATATTTCCGCCCTTAATGCTTTTTGAATATGGTGATTAATTTGAAGAATTGGGGTAAATTATAAGTCCCTATACGACGTCTGCCCCTATCTACCCATTAGGTACATCTGTGGCAATATACGATTGCATTAATGTGTGTATGTGCTAACAGCATGGCAATATTAGAATCTTATATTTACATATCTAAGTATATACATATTTTAATCTTATTCTTATTATTGTTTATATTTATGAATATACATAATTTGAAGTACATAATAATATTATTATGTACTTCAAATTTAAATTCAAGAAAAAATTCAAACAAATATTTATAAAACAATAATTTACAAAACTATAAAGGCATTATCTATATATATAAAAGAAAGTCGTGTTAATTACACCACTTATAACTCAAGAACGGTGGAACAGATTTGGGTGAAAATTGGTATGGAGGTAGCGTAGAGCCAGGAGACGGACATAATTCCATAATTTTCATCCCGTTGGACAGCGTTCCCGTGTGACTTGACATGGTACGTCAGTCACTATAAAACGTGTTATAACAAAAAAGAATCAGACTTGGAATAACAAAACGCAAATGATAGCTATGTAATTGACGTATAATAACAGCAATGTAATGACGTATAGATGACAATTTGATATTTGTAAGAAATCAATATTCAAACTATCTATATATATATAAAAATAAATCCCTATTTCCCTTGGTCACGGTATCACGCCTGAACGGCTGGACCGATTCCGCTACTTCTTTTTTTGTTCTGTTCGTTATTATCAGGAGGAGGTTCTTATGAAGAAAAAATAAAGGAAATTGCGCGGAATATTAGGAAATTTAAAATTACTTAACCACCATATAAAATTATTAAACTTTTTTCATGTAACTTTAAGGCATTTGACATAGAATTGATTGAATGCGTGCTGAAAATATATTCAAAAGAGGATGACTTTGATTTAATTAACTTAATGAAATCAAGAATCTCCTCATTTATAGCGTCTAAGGCAAACAAAGTGAACAAAGTTCGCCGGGTCAGCTAGTCTTCTCATAAAAATGAATCGCAAAATGTGTTGCTAAGCGCATAACTCAAAAACGCCCGGACCTATTTGGCCAATTTTTTTTATATGTTTGTTGGATTTCAAGCATGGTTTTTACGGCGAGAAAAAATAGAATAATCGCCGAGAAATCAATTTTTGATAATTTCCCATGCGAAGCCGGGGCCGGCCGTTAGTATATTTTAAAGTAACAAAACATGACTAAATTGAACATAATTAAAATGAAAATTATTAAGTGTCTAAGAACTCTCTAAAGAGTAGAAACTATTTTGTATGTAAACGGTAATTTTTTATTGTATTTTAAAATATTCAATACAATTTTCTGCTTTAATATTTTTTGGAATTTTATTATAAATTTTTGTATGCATTGAATACGTTCCAGAGTAGAATATGTTTTAACCCCCGACCAAAAAAGAGGGGTGTTATAAGTTTGACGTGTCTGTCTGTCTGTCTGGGACATCATAGCTCCCGAACGGATGGAGCGATTTCAATTTAGTTTCTTTTGTATGAAAAGTGAGTTTGGCGCGAGTGTTCTTAGAAATAAATGTTTAAAATGTTTCATGAAAATAGGTTGTGCCGTTTAAAAGTTATGGGGGTGAGCGTAGGGAAAGGGAACCGAAAATCTGCAAATATACTTGAGGGGGGTATTAAATTAAAGCGCATCGCGTGTACATTACAATATTGTTTTTCTTTTAAGGAAAATAAGGCATTGGAATCCCCGGTTCCAATGCCTTATGTTTTCTTAAATTGGAGGTTTTGTCTGTCCACGTCCGTAAGTGGTAACCCTCTGAATCCTTACACGTGACCTCCGGGTGGTGCTAAGAACAGTCTCTGGTGGTAGGCTTCGGCCGCGGCTTGTCACCACCCTCCGGGCTGGGCCAGTGCGTGAAGTGATTTTTTCGTGTTTCGTAATGTGGTCCGGAGAAGCCATCTTCTAGGCCTTCATGCTCCATCTTAGACCACATCGTCACTTTACATCAGGTGAGATTGTGGTCAAATAAAAGCTTATAAATAATAAAAAAAAAATTTAGATTTTTTAATTTAGAATAGTTTGAAGCTAGTTTTGCATGGGGTCGAAGATTTTATGGACGGGAGTATTCATTTAAGAAACTAGGGTATTTTTTCACAAAGAGTCATGTTTGTATTTCTTAGAGAGAGGTTAAATTAATAGTAAGTAGGTACCTAATTAAATACAATTTGCAAATATACGAGGTAAATGTATGTTTTTCTTGCAGATTGTGATTTAACGAAGCAGTTCCACTGTGGGCAGTCCATCTCCTGCTTCGAAAACTCCAAACACTGTGATGGGGTCATCGACTGTTGGGACGGGTTCGACGAGGTCAATTGCACAGCTGGTTAGTTCATTTTTTGTTAAGATTACTTAAATACTTCAAGTATTGCTTAAGCAAAGTAATCATAATATACAAGGTGTAACATGAGTTTCGCTCAGTATGGGGAGGTCTGAAACTTTAAGACACACAAAGATCTATTCATAAGAAACATGTCAACCATTTCTATTTTGATATCGATTTTGTAGGTTTTAAGCATATTAGTTAGTTGGTATATTTTATTTTAAACACTTTATTTACACAAAAATATTGTGTACAAAAAGGTGGGCTTAATACCAAGGCATTTTCTACCTGCAGAACTTGAATAATTGTTGGTAACCTTGTTGGCGTGTTATCCAAAGACAATTTAAATCAATACAAGAAACACAGTAAACATGCATAATAGAGATATACTAGTAATGTAGTAAGGCTTTTAACCGAGGAAATTTCATTATAACACGGGTAACACCGTAGGGTGTTAGCTAGTAATTAAATAAAGATAAATTGACGCATTTAGTCATCTACCCTACTGATATACAAAAGCTATAAAAGTGTTCCTTTAAGGCGCCTGTATGGGCCAACGGCCTTGAGGATTCGGGCGGAGTCAAAATTATTCCCCGCGCCACCCGCATACTCCCCGCTACATTTTTACGACGCAGAGCGCGGCCTGCGCTCTCGGCAAGCGGTCACGCGTGCCGGGTCCTCGCGAGTCGCGACGCCGTAAATAAGGACTTTCCAACTACATCATTATTACGCTAAAACTATTCTACCTAGATATTTATGTATATATTATAAAATGTATTGTTAAAATTAATTATATATTATTATTAGATATTAATGAACCTTAATTTTTAAACTATTTTAGTGTATTTTCTTGTTGGTGGTTCTAATATAACAAATAAATAAATAAATAATAAGTATGTTTTTTTAACTAGGTTTTCTTTACTTACTAAGTACCAACCTAATAATAAGATCCTAAGCCAATCCTGCCAGGGTAGGCTAGTTACCTATACAATGTGTATTTTCGAAGCTTGATCAAACGCGGATTTGCGGAATTTGCGGATACATGACAAAAATTAATCGATAAATATCAGATTTTTTTTTATGTAAACTATTTAAAAAAGTCGATTTAATATTTTTTATGAGAACTAGGTACTTCATCTGGTGTTTTCTTCGTTTCTGTTTGAGTAAACGGTGTATTTTATTCAAAGTAGGCTCATTAAAAAGCTAGATAGTTTACATAGCTATGAAAATTAAAAGAAAATACAATTTCGGTACAAAAGCCTATTAAAACTTTTTTTTTGTAGAAATTAAAAAAAAAAAAAGGTATTTATTTTATTTTTAATCTGTAACTTTTACACTGGATTATTGAGGTATACTTTTTTGCATGTCATATTAAACTTCATAATTTATACAACAAATCTCTTCTAAAAAGTAAGGGTTTTAATTTTATGAATAATGTCTGGTTTTTGCTTGAAGGCCAATCGTCTGATAGAATCTAGGTAGTATCTGCAATATTCATAATGTCATAGGATTAGAAAGACGAGTACAATTTCAGAGTTTTGGTCAGTCACTAAGTTTTCGTGGTATTTTGCTTTTCCTTTTAAGTTTCAGGTAGATAGTATAAAATTATTTGAAATACTACGCGACTGACACTGTTGGTATCCATAGATACTCTAAGGTTGGTGGGTAGCCCACGTACCAAAAAGGTTAATTAAACTCTTTTTGCTGTCATGTTAGCTATTCGAATTAGGTACTTTCTGCCTTGTACAGAGATCAACAGACAACAAATTATGTAATGAATCAAGGCAAGATAAGATGAAACGGAACGAAGCCTTTGCCCAAAAGTGGGATATTAACGGTGGATAATGATAAGATTAAGTAATACAACACTTTAAGTTATTAGGTACTATCAATTAATTTATTGATTGTTCAAAATGCCAACCATTTTCCTCAATGCATATCGTTGCAAGTAAACCCACGTTCAGTTCACAAGTTCTTTTTAGTACATCGCGATCGTTTCTTATTTCATTCGCTGGTGTGATTCATGGTGACGCTCCAGCTCACTTCACCACAATCGTGCGTGATCATTTTAATGCAACTTAAGATACATAATTTGTTGTCTGTTGATATTTGGCACTACAAGGCAGAAAGTACCTAATTAAAATGGCTAATAACATGACAACGAAAAAAGGTAGACCCATACTCTTTGTAGAATTTGTAGAATAATAATAATATAACTCTTTATTAGAAACCAAGATAAAACAATACAAAAATGGACTTGCATAATACAAAATGCATAATGGGCGGCCTTATTGCTTAGAGCAATTTCTTCCAGACAACCTTAGGATGGAGAGGATAATGCACAGCAAATAACTGGACGGTGCGGTGACATAAAATATATATAACAATTAATTCATTATTTAATTTTTAATTATATTTATACAAGTCTGTGCTAGTTATAAATAAATAATATTTCCAGACAATTCACGCAACAACATTTTAGTCCCGTGGTAAGCTCTAAGCTTATGTTACGGGTAGGTACTAGATATTTGATATACTTAATATAATATACATACATTTAAAGATATTTTTTATTATACATATTAAATACCCAGACCAAGGAGAAAAGTGCTTGCAGAACATACAAACACTTTTACTCTCGGCGGGAATCGAACCCGCTACCTTTTGCTCTGCAAGCGGACATTCGCACACCGCGCCTACGAGGCACTCAGAGTCAGAGATAGTTAACTAGGTAACCCTTATAAAAAAAAAAAACAACTTTTTCATAAGTGTTTTTTTTTGTTTATAAATATTAATAGGTATTATATCTATTATATTAGCTTGGTACTTAATTCACTAGTTGGTAGGTAGTAAGTATAATCATTACTTATTTATTACTAACTTTTATTCCTGCTAATTGCTTAATGAACTTGTCCAACGAATATACAAAAGTCCGAGCTCAAATACCTATTTCTAAAATATAAAACTAAACAACAGAGTCCATGCGCAAACAATAATCGTTATACGGTTACATCGAAAAATGCATTTGGACCGATGACGAAGACGCGCGACACAACCTCCCCGTCCGATAGTCTGAGCCACACTGCCGCCCGTCGCCCCCGCACAGACCCGGTCGTTCCATTTCATACCGAAAACACAAAATAATTATTTGTAGTCGTATAAATCATTTGTTTTAATTTTCAAACGTACAGTTTGTGTGGAATACTTTGACAAATATTTAAGTTAAAGAAAAATACTCAAACTCAATACCGTTTAAAAGATATATCCAAATTTCGGATAAAAAATGCCTTACTTTGAATATTTTTTTTATTAAGTAATAATGAAGATACAATAATTTCAAACGTTCAAGTTGTAATTTAATATCTATTTTGCAACATATATATTTTTTATACATATTTATTCACTCATAAAGTAGATATATCAATTTGAAAAAGTCGCGTTAGCGCATACAACCACCTTAGTGTCTTTGGATTGTATATTTCGTAGATCTAGGAATAAGTACGAGTAGTTCCTTAAGCGAACAGCTTTCACCGAGAAAAAGTTTTCCGAAGTACAAGTTAAGAGAAGAACTATACTATCAAACATGATGTCTAAATTTAATAAAATGCGTTTGTTTTTATAATAAATGTTTAGTTTGTTTATAATAAATATATTTTATCACAATTAAAAAGTTCTGAGGTTGCAAACATTAAAAAGTAGGTGCGCGTCGAATTGTGATCCGTCTCCTTTATTTCAAGTTGGTTAAAAAGGAAGGTTATCGTTTAGGGTATGTTTTTATCACGTAAAAACAGTTTTGTTTTATCCCCAATATAACTAATAATCAATAACGAAATACGTTTGTCAGTAAAAACGGCTGTCAAGTCAGTTGTTTGTTCAAATTACATTGGTTGGTGATACTTGTTTATGTAGATACCTATAATATTATTACCACCGCACCGTCCAGTTATTTGCTGTGCATTTTCCTCTCCATCCAAAGGTTGTCTGGAAGAAATTGCTTTAAGCAATAAGGCCGCCCATTTCGCATTTTGTATTTCGCTTTAAGTCAATTTTTGTTTTGTTTTATCTTGGTGTGTAATAAAGAGTTATATTAATATTAATACATATTGCTAAAAGCGGGGATAACCTACCCCGAAATCACCTCGCAATTTTAGCGCCTTACTAGCGCACACAGATCTGAGAGGCCGTTAACGATATGATAAAACGCCAATTTAACTTATTCATGGCCTCAAAAGGTTACGTAAATTGACGTACGATCTTCGGACACCGGTTAGTTCATTGGATCACGGAACTGGGTTACTGCTCACTCTAACGGGGCTTTAAATAGGAACTTCCAATTCATAAAAAACACAATAATTATTACAGCAGCATACGACTCGGTTTGGTACACACATAATAGTTTACGTACCTGTATTATTATGATGACTATCTATTATGATACGTGGTGCACCTTATAGCTTATAGTCGAATACCTATGTAAAACATATCGGATTGAACTTAATGCATATTATTATCACAAAGCTTTTGTCCTTTTTTGGTGACTTTTATTGAGGTCAAATCGTAAATTTGATAAATAAATACATATAGATTGTCCTTAGAGATATGAAGGGTTGAAACAAATACCTATTTAAAATACTTAAAAACTTTTTCTCTCGATATAAATTGTACGCTGCCCTTTTTCTTCCAGAATGCCCCAAAGAGGAGTTCACATGTACCGACGGCCAGTGCATACTATCATCTAGATTTTGCGACGGTTACCCCGACTGCGTAGACGGCAGCGACGAGCCGGTGGGCTGTGACGCAGCCTGCGCGGTCCACGAAGTACGCTGCGGGAACCACCGTTGCATCCCCCGCGCCGCGCTCTGCGATGGCCGGGACCAATGCGGGGACGCCACAGACGAACTGGACTGCCCAAAATGACTGATATATGAAGGCCAAGGCAGAATGCACGTTTAAGCAATAAAGTATTGGATTGGGTTTTGATTCGGTTTTTTATTATGCTTTATTTATAGGTTAAGATACTGCCTATCTTAACATAAAAGTCTAACTTAATCTTAGTCAACAGCAAATGTAGGTTTTCAAAATCAACATTTTAACGTTAAAGATAAATAAATAAATAAATATTTCCGGACTAATCACACATCATCACCTAACCCCAAACTAAGCAGAGCTTGTACTATGGGTGTTAGGTGACGGATATACTACATAGATAATTTTTTTTTTTTTTTGTAAATACATACATTTATGATACATAGAAAACACCCTGACCCGAAACCAGAAATTGTAGATCGTACAAAATCTGGTCCCCCGGCGGGAATCGAACCCGCAACCTCCTGCGCCTCAGGCGGACGTTCGCCCACCGAGCCACAGAGTCGTCAAAGATCTTAAGACTTACGACGTTAAAGAGCGACCAAAGTGTCAGTTTCTTAATTTAGTTTTAATAAGTCAAAAGTAAATGATAATCATCACGCCCCGCCGAGGTTTGAAATTTTATGTTATCACATCACTTACTTATGACACGCGTTCTTTACTTTCAGTCAGTGACTTTTGACTTAATTTATTGTACATATAAATATGTAGTTTTAGGACTCTATTTTATCAGTTTATTTTATTATTTACTGTACCAAAGTCGGTTTGACAGGTATCTACTTACCTGTGGAACCACGGTTATATTTTTCCTGATGAGACTTGAACCCATATTTTGCAACATTAATTCTATCGCAACATCCGCATTCAAATCTTAATATAAATAAATCTCGTGTCACAATGTTTGTCCTCAATGGACTCCTAAACCACTTAACCGATTATAATAAAATTCGCACACCATATGCAGTTCGATCCAACTTGAGAGAAAGGATAGTTTAAATCTCAAATTATAGTCGCAATTTTAATTTATTGCTAATTATTTGTCTGTTATTATTTGACAGTCACAATTATCTGTTAACTCCAAATGATTCTAACCGATGTCGATACCATACCTTTCGACTGGGTTGAGTAAGTAATCAATAGATGGCGCTGCTATGGTAAATCTACGAACGTGTCATATTAAGCTACATTTAAACAGGTTAATTTATAATTCGCACACCATGTGCAAATCGATCCAACTTGAGAGATAGGATAGTTAAAATCTCAAATTATAGTTGTTTACTATAATGTAATTTAACAAAAACTTTAGCCACAGCAACGCGTGGCCGGGTCAGCTAGTAAATAAATACGTATATTTAATTAATGTGTTCGGAGGAGTTCGGATCCGAACCAATCACACAGCCTCACCTAACCTCAAACTAAGCAGAGCTTGTACCTACTAATAATACGTGACTGTTAAATAAGTGATATGCTATATACCTACATTTTTTTTGTAAAAACATTTATATATAGATAGATAACACCCAGACCCGAAACCAGGAACTGTAGATCGTACAAATTCTGGTCCCCGACGGGAATCGAACCCGCAATCTATTGCACAGAGTTCATTAACAAGTCTTTTTTACTGATTTACTAACAAGTCTCTCTACCAAATACTTTGCAAGACAATAACAACTGGGTAAACACATTAATTAACAACATAATCCGAAGTCCAAAGGATGAAATTATTAATAATTGTATCACACGGTGTAACAGGGTCGAGGGATCAACGAAAGCCAGATAGATGACCTAAATACCTATACTATATTTAACCCCCATGTTTTTTTCCTGTTTTTTATATTATTTTTGGATATATTCAACTTTTTTATTTTGCGTGTAGGTATTTTTAGTTCTTGAGTTATCTTCAATAAATTTGTATCGAAAATGTTCTAAAAAGGTTGCGCCAATGGGAGAGATGGGGGCAACGCACGGAATGAGTTATATAAATATTTACCAAATTAAAAGTCGGTTTTTTATACGTAAAATCTTGTCATATTTTACGAAAAACATCTCGTAAAAAATTACTTAACTATAGCCACCATATTTTTTATGTCAACGTTAACGTCAAAAATGTCTAAAAGACAGTTCTTGCCTTCGTTCTTTTTCGTTTGTCATTCATTCAAAATATCATTATAATCATTCATTCCCATTCACATTACGTTACGTGACGTGCGTGCGTGTATAATATTTTAATAACGTTCATACAAAATATAATTACTGACTATAACTTAAGCTTTTCTGAATAAAAACAACTAGGATGGCTGATAGTGACGATGAATACGATCGAAAGAGGCGTGATAAATTCCGCGGTGAAAGAGGGACAGCTGAAGGTAGTAGCTATCGCAGCAGCGATCGCCGTGAAGAAAGGAGTCGAGGGCGCGAAGAATGGTCAGAAAGGTATAATAAGATGCTTTTAAATATATCCACTAAATTAGCGCTCCCATCCTTCGAATTTCACTATCAGAATTCTCTTACCTTCCTAACTCCTTCCAGATCCCAACACCATCATGCACTGTCAAATACTCATGTCCATGTTCCAAAACCTGTGAATCGTTCTGTAGCTATGATCAGGTACAAATTTTTAATATTATGCTATTATTTTTCTTAGCTTTTACCCTGCTGAGACTGGGATCAGGTACAGGCTGAATTAATTATTTAGTTAGCATGCATTTCTTGTTTTGTTATTGAAATCATACCTCATATACATTTTTGTTTGTATTCAAACAAACTATTTGATGGAGTGTGTAGATAGATGTGTCAGTAGATATTAATTTATTTATTTATTTTCTATTTACTCATTGTAATACACAGGTCTCGTGGTGGTAGATCTGGGCCTGACTATCGGGAATACCGCGGAGGAGCGGGTGCTAGCCGTGGTTACTCTCCAGTGCGAGGTGAGGGCCCAGCCAGCAAGAGAATGAGACCAGACTGGCCAATTGAAGATCGTAGATATGGGGGTATGCCCCATGACTCATACGGATCTTATGGATGGGCACATGATCACTTTGGCCCCCATCCTGCTCATCAAGGTTATGGGCAACCTATGCCACCAGTAGCTGCCAGGTAAATATCACAAGTTACTTGTTTCTGTCAATATGGCACCATTTATCTTATCATCATGTAACTAATCATATGAAGTGGTGCCTAAGTATCTTGAACATAGCTTTATATTTGACTTAACATTTATTAATATCTCGATTTTATCTATAGAGAAGCAGTGGCAGTGGGTCCTACCGATGGCCCACCTTCTATGATGACTTTCAAAGCTTTCTTAGCTGCTCAAGATGACTCCATCACAGTTGATGATGCTATAGTAAAGTACAATGAATACAAGCTTGAATTTAGGAGACAGCAACTAAATGAGTTCTTCATTGCTCACAAGGATGAAGAATGGTATGTTAAAATTTGTTTTAATTGCATGATAATAGCTTCTTTTTTCGATTTTCAACTTGTGTTGCCCAGAACTTGTCAAAGAGCAGAAATAATCCTATCATTTTCTGAGATATTTATTGTATTTTGTAATGGGTAAACCATTTCTATGTTAATTTTTTTATATGAATTGCTCCTAGCTATTTGCTGGTAATCAGAAAGTTATAAGCATAAAGTTTTTATTACAACGTCAACTGGATAACTATTTTTTCTTTCATACTATGCTTATAATTTTCTGGCATGCTATGCAAATGTTAACAAATACTTTTTTCCCTACAGTCTACAGTGTTTTCGCGTGGTGCTGGACATCGTTACGAAAAATTAAATGAGAATTTGTACAAATAAATTAAAATGTGTGTAGCTAGCTATTTCCGCGTTGACCCGTAGCGCGCAATGCTACAGGTTTCGTTTTGTTAGGGTGTTAGGGCTATGACGTACCACAAGTGTGGGCAGGTGAGATTATGAAGATTTTTTAAGTATGCCATTTTAGTTTGTGTAATTTGACATACAATCCTGGAATATATGGAAAAGGTGGTTTATTTTGAATTTTTTTATAAGACCTATCATTAGATAGGGTTCAAAATTTCAATGATTAATCCAAAAAATGCAAACACTTTAGTTGTTGTTTATCACAAAACTGGTAAAGCAGATGGAATCTGATTGATTTAAATATTATTTTCTTCATAGGTTCAAGATCAAATATCATCCTGAAGAATCGCTGAAAAGAAAGGAAGAGCAGCTTTTAGCGCTGAAGGTTTTTATTTTATATAATTGTAAATGTGTTAGTACTCCTTTATGACAAAAATTAAAATGTTATCAATATTTTACAGAATCGTTTGAATGTTTTCTTGGAGCTGCTACAAGGTGGAGAGTTAGATAAAGTAACTGTTGATTTAGATAAATCTGAAAAGCTTATAAGACTTCTTGACACTGTTGTGATAAAGCTTGAAGGGGGAACTGAAGAAGACCTGCAGGAACTTGATGAACCAACTATAGTTGAGACTTCTGAGAAAGCTGGTAAAAATATTTGTAATAGGGTGCTATGAAAAATATACTTTATGTTATTGCTTATTTATTAGGTTATAAAAATTAAATTTAAATAGCAATGCTTAACTGATCTTATGTCTGTTTCAGATAAAACAGACTCTGACAAACCCATAATTATAGAAGATGACTCTGTAAAAATAAAGGAGGAAAAAGAAGAAAACGAAAATAAAGAAGAAAACGACTCTGTAAGTATATGCTTTAAATGTTTGTGAAAATATTTCTAAAACATTACTTCTTCTGCAAATGTTTGGGTCATTATCACATAATCATTATGCAAAGCATAGATTTGATGACCCTTAAATACGCACAATTTAAGTGTTCCTAAATAATAATAAATTAATGGTTTTAGGAGAAAAAAGAGGAGCCTGCAAAGCCGACGGCCCCGCTAACGATGGAGATTGACCCGCACTTGCGACAACTACAGGAGCAAGCCAAGATGTTCTCTCGTTTCAACTCCAACGACGACCCAGCGGAACCTGAAGAAAAGAAAGTTCCAGAAAAAGAACCACGTAATTAATTAGAATTTAATAAATTATGTTTGTTTGATATTCACGAAAAGAATGTGGAAGTAATGCAATGAATTTGACTGCTATGTATGACGATCGGTAGAACGATAGTAAAGATCTCAGAGTAATTTGTAGTTGTAAAAATGGTGATGTCCTACTCATTTGAATTCATAAAAACCCATTTTCACCCACTTAGTGAGTTATTAATAGTGCACTAAAAACAAATAGAAGGGGTATATTTTAAGAAATATAACACGTCAATATCTTGACGTGTTATACGACGCCACCAGGTGTGGTTATGGTATAATCTATTATGAGGGTTTTTTGGAAAGTAAAATATTTTTATATATGAAACATAACTGACCAATAACCGATCCATTTCTTAACTATAAAACAAAACTATAACTTTAACTTTCTCAACTATAACTTATTAAACAAACACATATTTATTATTGCATTCACTATCAGCTGACCTGCAAAAACAGTGGCTTGTATTTGCAGATTATATTAAAACTAACTTTTCACGCCGCGGCATTTCACATGGGTTTGAATTTCCCTGCGGGAACAACGTATTTTTCCGCAGTATAAAGTAGCCTATAGCCTTCCTCGATAAATGGGCTATCTATCACTGAAAGGATTTTAAATAGGACCAGTAGTTCCTCAGATTATCGCATTCAAACTAACAAACAAACTCTACAGATTTATAATATTAGTATAGATTGGGCATGATGGTTCATTATTTGTTTTTTTTTTCAGCCCCACCTGGTTCATCTTCAAGCTCTTCGTCGTCGAGCTCATCATCATCGAGCTCTGAAGACGAGGGCGAGTCCACCAACCGCCGAAAATCTAAATCAAAGTCTAAATCTAAAACACCAGACAAGTCTCCTAAACGAAAGGACGAATCGCCGAGCGTTGATAAGGAGACTATTGAAAAGGTACTTGAGTTATTTCGATAAATACTGTTTAGTTAAGAATAATCATTTTACGTGCATCTATCATACTAAAATCATGATGCATTTAACATAGACGTTTTTAGTCACGTCAACTACGTGACTAGACGGGATTTTTTACATGATTTCCTGAAGACTTGTTACAATCAAAATACGACGTTTATATTACTTAACCCAGTAACAGAGTAGAAATCAAATTGTCTATAATTCTTGATGGAATTTAATGTGGAAGATGCAAGCATATGAGGGAGACCTGTGTCTTGCTATGGACTGAAATGCTGTTAATGGTGAACAGTATTGGCATGCCAAGAAGAATAGGTCTTCAACGTATATCTACACAGAAGGCCATTTAAAAGTTTCCGTTTTTAGCATTAAATAATAAAAGAAACACAGACAACAAACATAATTGTGTAAACTGTTACAACTGTTAGCTGACTGCTTCGGTGGCTCGGTGGGCGAAGGTCCGCTTGCGGCGAGATAGGTAGCTTGTTCGATTCCCGCCGAGGGCACTTTTTTTTTTATGTTAGATATGCCTTCATTTGACCACAATCTCACCTGATGTAAAGTGACGATGTGGTCTAAGATGGGGCATGAAGACCTAGAAGGTAGATGGCTTCTCCGGGCCACATTACGAAACACGAAAAAATCACTTCACGCACTGGCCCAACTGGGTGGTGACAAGCCGCGGCCGAAGCCTACCACCAGAGACTGCTCTTAGCACCACCCGGAGGCCACTTTCTTCTTGGTCTGGGTGTTTAATATGTATGATAAAAAAATCTATAGGTACGTTTATTATAATTAGTATTATCAGATGTCTAGTACACGTAACACAAGTTTAGAGTTTACCACGGGGCTAGATGTTGTAGTGTGGATTGTCCGAAAATATTTATTTAGGTCTTACTGCTCTTCTCTGCTGCTACAGAATTTAAATTTTTAAGTACTTGTTTATAAAACCTTAGAAGTACAAGACGACTTCTCGCTCTAACTAAACCTAAGCTTGTAAGTCAGGGAACTTACCATATTTTTCTTCTAGGAGAAGGATGACGCTGAGAAAAATGGGCAAAAAGAAGAAGACGGGGAAGTTGCTGGCACTATAGTGGCTAAACGTGAACCGAGAGCGCTTCACAAAACCACCTCCATATTCTTGAGGAATCTGGCGCCCTCTATCACAAAAGCGGAAGTTGAAGCTGTAAGAAATACCTGTTTTTGTGTATTTTCGTTTAATTAAGTAACAGAAATATACCAGCTGCCTGCCCGCAGGCTTGCCATCTTAATAATACATTTTATGGCTTTTATCCATCAATGGGAAAACAGCTATGGCCATGCCAAATTTGACTAACATTGGTGGAAAGTATACAATCATATAAACCTGTTCTAAATAAATCTAAATAATTTGTTGCTGAAAACTGCTGTAAAAGTTCTAATGGAAGAGACAGCGAGTATTCACGTAATTTTTATGCATATCTTTTTACTGCAAAGTATTCACGTAATTTTTATCGCTACGCAAATATTAGGTATTGTATAACATATTTTCGGTATTATAGATGTGCAAGCGGTATGGTGGATTCCTACGCGTTGCCCTGGCGGATCCACTTCCCGACCGCCGCTGGTTCCGGCGCGGCTGGGTCACTTTCCGTCGGGATGTCAATATCAAGGACATCTGCTGGAATTTGAACAACATTAGGGTAAGTTAAATATCAGCCAGTCTTTATTTTGTAACCTACTCAAGTAAGGAAGAAAAATATTTATTTGTGTACTTACAAAAATGTTACAGAGAACATTACAAAAAGAGTATATTATTAAGATTTTACACAAATGGGTCAAAACTCAATAAGTCATGGTTATATCATTATGCAAAAGTAACTACGACTTAACTCGAAAGCGTCCTGCGACCAGACCAAGTTTATAAGATTAGCACTTCATGTGCCTTATCAAACTTAATAAGATCAGATTTGACTCAAATCAGTCCAGTAAGTTGAACTTGAATAACTGGAGCCTCCTCGATCGCTATCCGAGTCAAATTTCATTTTTTTATGAAAAAATCGTATCATTTTTGTTTTCTTTGTTATGTGTTGTCTTGAACAAGTTTAGTTTGCTTTGTTATGTTTATTCTGATACCAGAGCCATATTATCACTTCGTGACAAAGCTTTTTATATTAAGAAAAAAAACATATATGTAACTCACTTTTCGATTCCTTGTAACTTGAGGTCTTTTGTATATCCAAAGTTGCGGGAATGCGAACTCGGTGCGATTGTGAACCGGGACCTGCAGCGGCGCATCAGGCCAGTGGCGGGAGTGACTCTAGAGCGCTCCGTGCTCCGCGCCGACGCGCGCCTCGCCGCCCGCATCGCGCACCTGCTCGACACCAGGACCAAGCTGTGGGCGGCCGAGCAGGCCGAGGGCGCTGCGCCTGAGGAGAAAAAGGAAACTACCGAGGTGAGTACTTCACAGTGACCACTGATGACCTTCTCAGCTTACTGTGTTAATTTGTAACCCCACGGTCACCGTGTTTGTATTGAGATCACCTGGGATTGTTTGGTTACCCGACAGAGATCTACGAATCTCTGAACAAGCTGCGCGTCAACGCCAAGAAGGATTGGGCAGATAGGACAAATATCAATAAACAATATACTATTAGAATTATTGTACCTCATTGTAGTTCTAAAAATCTTCAGGTATATGACATCGCTCTGATTCTTTGAAGCTCCGGAACGGAAGGAGTTTGTAGGACGGCCCCTGATTAACAGGGGCTATCCTAATAAGACGCTGTCATTAGAGACCTATCTGAATCTTTGTAGATTAATTTCCAAAAAAAATAAAATAAAACTTAAAAATGTTATTTTTATCAGACTCCGGACTTCAGCCTGGAATCAAAGAATCCAGTCCTGCACAAAATAACGGAGCACCTTATTGAGGAGGCATCTACGGAAGAAGAAGAGTTACTCGGGCTGGAAGCTACTGCTGACGCCTCCGCGGAACAACCCGACCCGGAGTTGATGCGTGTCCTTGACCGCCTGGTGTTGTACCTGAGGATAGTGCATTCGGTGGATTACTATAACCACTGTGAATACCCCTATGAGGATGAGATGCCCAACCGATGCGGTATTATGCACGCGCGTTCCGGACCGCCGCCTAACAAGGTATTCAAAGTCATCATTATAAGAATATATTTAGTCAGTTAGTATTCGTATGCATTCTTATTTATCTGACTTACGTCAAGCCACAGATTTTTTTTTTATGGTTAGTGTCACAATAAGGCACACCTCTTCTGAGTCATAGAAATCTTTTTTCTCTCACTCAATCTTAAGACAACTAGGTACAATATGTGTAACTGGTATTTTTTTCTTTTAGCCATCACAGCAGGAAGTTCAAGATTACATCAAGACGTTTGAAGGGAAGATGTCCTCTTTTCTCCAAGATATCAAGCCTCTGACTGAAGAAGAATTACAGAAGCTTGGAATAAAGGTAGCTTTTAAAAATGTTCAATGTTCATTTAAATCCTTTTATTTGAATATATATTCATTATACATAATAAATAAATATATTTACTACAGGATCCGGAATCTGAAGTGGAAAAATTCATTTCGGCCAATACTCAAGAGTTGGGCAAAGACAAATGGCTGTGCCCTCTCAGTGGCAAGAAGTTCAAGGGCCCTGACTTCATTAGAAAACATATCTTCAACAAACATGCTGAGAAGGTACCATTTTTAAACAATATCACCAAAACACTGTATAACCCATCCTTGCCTTTGTATTATTTATTGTTTTGTAATTATTGACGTGCATTCTGCCTTGGGTTGCATTCTTGTTGACTTTTATTCACTGACATGACATCATTACATGAAAACACTTGACCACAAATTCACTCAGTAACTGAACTTGTAAGTTTGTCTATCTTACAAATGCCACAAGGCCGCAGAGGGTCCAATGAGCTAAACCCGTGGAAGTCGGAGCGTAGTAAAGTTAAAGTTTTGCAGATGTTACCATGATACCTATATGTTGTTAGATGTTGTTTGTGATGTGCATGATTACTGTTTATAAAATATTGTCCGAGTGCATATTTAATAGGTTTTTCCGTGTTAAACCAGCATTCCTCTGCAAAATAATTGCTTCACGAAACCCCTTTCCTGGTATTGGTATGGTGCGGTATACTTGGTATGAATGTTTAGGTCGACAACAAAACTTCTACATCAATATTTCGCATGTTGTATTTAGGTCGACGAGGTTCGTCGCGAGGTAGCGTACTTCAACTCGTACGTGCGAGACACGCGCCGCCCGCAGCAGCCCGACCCGGTCGCCAGGGCCACCCCGGCGCCTTCCCACCAACAGCAACCCGCTTCGTAAGTGAAACGAAACATAAGTATTCAACAAAATGCTATAACCATATTTTACTGCCATCTAGGATAATGATAAATATGATAATCCCAAGTCATAAATCACACGTAGTTGTTTCTTTGTGTATGCTAATGCTAAACGAATGGGGTTATTGCTGATAAAACTTTATTTATCATCCCAATATTTTAGGTATGAAACGATTTGCTGACAGTTTTACTTACTTATTTTCGTAGCATCGTTCGTGTTATTAATGATCAAACTTTTCAGTACGACTTCGTCTTTGGAAAGTTTGTAAAGACGTGAATTGAATAATGTTTCGTGAATTCTATAAGCAAAATTCATAATGACTCTGCATTATCGATTATAGGCTTTTTTATTTATTTTTTCTAAATACTCTAATATGAAAATGAACGGAATGCCTGAAAATTGCTCGCGGGACAAAAAGCGAAGAAAAAGCATACAAGTAGCTCATTACACGAATCACAAAATACAATGGAGTGCAATCAATTACTTCAGAAGACCCGTTTCAATGACATTATTATATTCCAAATTGTCTTATCTTTGTTAATAGTGGCTTCGGTGAAAGATACGGCGGAGGCCCGGGCGGCGGCCCGCCGGCCCAGCGCGGCTGGGGCTGGGGCGGCTGGGCGCCGCCGCAGCCCTACGCCCCGAGACATCCACGCTTCTCTAGACCAAGGTATTAACTACTCATTTGCTCAATCTAGGCTGATGGTAAACAATATTACTTGGAAAGTCCAATTAGTAGCAACTTTTTAGATTCACCACAATTCCTTACGTTACAAATTTTTCGGTGATTTTCGAGGTATGACGTTTCGATTACTTTGTAAAGGTAATAAATTCTTTATTTGCTTATAGAGCAGATGTACAGGTAGCTTTGTGGGCATTATGTCTACAAGTCGCACTGCAGAGGTGTGCAAGTGGTTTTTACCCGTACTATAATTATATAATAATGTATTACGGCATCCAAGGCAAAGACTTAACAGTTATTATAAAAGCTGTTATTCCTATGGCTATTGTTAAGCATAGGACTGATTCATATTAGAAGATTTATTATCAAAAGTCTTTATTCTAATGCATAGCTGATTATTATTATCATACATAACTGACCAGCCACTCCTAAAATTTGATTCCGTTCAACCAAACAAACATAATTCTTTCGCACTAAACCCGTTAATTAGGACTCGGTTCAAATAAAACCTCAATTTCCTATAAATATTTATTGGATCGCCATATCTCGACAACTACCGAATATACATACTCTTAATGCATTTCCAAAAAATCTAAGATGTCGACCTTAATTTAATCACCCCTCAAACATCTTTTATATTCTGATTAATTTAGTTATTTATTTGTCATGGGTCAAGAGTAAATTCTAATTGGGATGGTGTGGTGGCTACATTAGCGGCCTATAGCGAATATTCCCTTTAGGCCGCGTATCTAACCAGTTAGAAATTAAGAAATTTTTCTCTTGTCTCGTAACCAGTTACAAAATCAGATATTCTCGGCCGCTTTGGTAACTCTGTAACTGCAAGGTTATAAAAGACGAAAACTGTATATTGTTTGTTACCAATCAGCCTGTAAAAAAACAAAAATATAGCAAAAAACATACTATATATTCATCTTATATAAAGATACATGTTTTATCATGAATAATATTATACATAAATTTGTACACGCTAAGGTCATCTAAATTCATCAAATTAACCGAGGTGAAATACCTTTTACTATAGTTCAAAACGTGTTGATGTGTTAGTGAACTTAGCGTGTGTACATATTATCGCTTTTCGTGTTTGCTAACAGGCAAATAAATGGTGGTAGAAAAATAAATATGGTTCCATAAGTGAATAGTTCATCACACAAAAATGCTTTTCTGCTATCAGTCACATCTTTCATTTAACTTTATCTGTTTGTATACAGAACAACATGCTCGTCGCACTAATCTAACTCAATAGGTATAAATTTATTCAAGCCAAACATAATATGTAAAAAAAAAACAAAGAGCTTCATAATCATTTAAATTAATTTTGTTAAAAAAGAAGGTTTGTAACTTAAAACTGGATTTACCTACAACAATAAAAAACACGCGAATTCTATCATCAGTAAAATTAACATTCAACATAGGTGATATACTTTTATTCCCAAGGAATAATAATGCCTTATTATCATCGGATCACCTCATAAATATGTGGATGCGTCGATAAATCCGGACTTTACAATGTTGATGATTTATAAAGCAATTGTGCTTGTCAAAGATCGCATCAAGTCTCTTATATTAAATTGTTGTGTCTATTCTTCATAAGAATACATGTAAATTATATACTTTAATATAATAGTTTTGCAAAGGTTAAACGTTCATCTTGAACATTTATATTATTTCTATTAACTGAATTATTACTTCAGAATATTCATTAATTAATATCTAAATCTTAAAGATTGTCGAGACATGTCATCATTATCATTCACTATACCGGCTCAAGATAGTAAGAAGTAATAGACACTCTTAACATCTACATTGCTTAGTACGAGTATAATAAGTAGTTTTATATTTTTTAGGCTAAAATAAAACTACGCGCATGAATTTTTTACTTAGACACGCATTACGCTTACGCTTTAACATAAGTAATATTCACAGTTCCGGTCGACCTGCTATAAAACAATATGGCTGGCTGACTCATTCAACTTTTTGCATGACCTTAACATTAACATCTTGAAAATATTTACTGTATAGAAATTTGTAATAGATGTTCGGTTAACGCCGTAATGGCAATAATAACTGCATGTGTTGGGCCTTTTGTGCATTTTAAAGGACATGTTTTAAGCAAAAGGAATAATTTGCAGGGAAAATGTGGATCGGTCGCGGCCTATTATAGCGTACAACGATCTTGACTTCCCGGACAGCGGTGACATTTTTTAATTGTGTTAAATAAATCCTTACAGCAGTTTTTATAATTACAATAATTAAATAATTTTAAGCATTTCGTTGGATTTGCACTAAGTATGTTTAATAATTTACTATGCACGACCATTAATTTTGTTCTACAAATCTCGCAGAGGTACATATACCATAAAATCTGTAAATGTTATATTAGGATAATAAAAGTACACTACTATTTGTATATCAATTTATTTAAAAGATTGTTAAATAACTAAATGATATTAAAACATCTATTACTTTAAAATACACCACCATGCGTTTTAAACAATATGTGTGCCAAATGTGCAGCAAAGGTTACATAATTATGTGATGGTAATTGTAATTAATGTTCATAAACATTATGAATTGTTCTAAATATGCCATTGTACTAATACCACAAACACTGTATGTAATAATCATGTTTCAATAAACTATCTGTACCGTTTTTTTATTCTAAATTTATTTCGCCTGTAAAACCTGAAGTAACTTCCGGGAAGCTAAGATTTGCACTTGCCCAGTAGATGAAGAGTAGCTAGCACCTTTGAGCGTGAAGTTTTTTGTGTGCAGTTTTGTGTAAGTTCCCGATTATTAAACGATGTGGTTATTGTTAAAGGGGCGGTGGTGCCGATTTCCGCCCAGTCATTCACTACCGAGACTTGGACGCGCCTCGCGAACCCGACGAGTTTATTTAACATGGACCTGGCTGGCTCCTCTCGCAAGGAACATGCATGTATCATTTACTCTTTTGTTTTCTCCAAGCACTATGCGATACAGACTTACCTCTCCTGTCCAGTATTACTCGTAGTGTAGACGGTAGATACCTTATCTCATGTAATTACATTAAGAAGACGGTACTGTGTATTTTGATAATGAAATATATAGAGATGTTCAATAAATCTGCGTATATTTATGAGCCGAGGAAAACCCATATTTATCATAATTTAGTTACTTAGATGTCAGGATTCTCATTAAATGCGAAGAATGATCACGACTAAAACCATTATGTCGTTATTTTAATATGCGGTTACAGATGCACGTTGCGTCCGTTTGGAACCAAAATATTTAAATAATACATATAATGTATATAAATAAATAATACGCAAGTTTTTTCTATCGTATTCTGTGTTTGTGTCACGGATTTCCCAGACTTCTAAGTACCTACAGTGTTCATAATACAATTGAAAGGTGTGACCAAAATATTTTCATTGTCATGGCATATTGGTAGAATACGTCTGAATACGTCATACAGTTTAATAATATGCTTCTCTCATCTGAAGCAAAAAATTGGTTTTAACTTAGCCCTTCTCAAATACGTAGAATTGTTTACAACTTTTTTTCTTTTTATGTTACATAAAAATATTTGATATCTATATACTTAGATATGTCTAATGTAGAGTTAATTAAAAACAACAGATTTAGGTCTCATATTTTTTCAAATCGATCGTGTTTCGAAATAATTACATTCTTTCATATACATATTATGTAGGATGACAGCTTATTTAAAATATTATACTCATACCGCAAATCAGGATACATCGTGATTTTATATGAATACTATTAAACAATAAAATTAAATTCCGCGCATGACCTTCTCGTTGCTAGTTTCTTCGAAACCAAATAGGATGAGATGAGAAGGTAAGGAAAACAGCCCATAAAAACTCTACCTAATGTTTACTACCCAATCGATGTTAAAATACTGAATACATACTGTCATGCCCTGCACATTATGAGGATTTTAATCCTTGACCTCTACATGTAGGTACCTTGGACCGTCATACGACTTTACTATGCTACACACTTTACCATATATATAGCTAAACATTCCCTATTATGTTTTAAAGTAGATTACGTTACACCAGTAAAGAACACTTTTGATGATGTGATTGGTATTTAACTGGCCGTTTATGACCATATCATTTATATGACCGATGCTGCATTCAATGTAAATCACAAAGAAGTAAGGAATGAAGTTTTATTGGATTATTTATGTCTAATTGAAGGTGCCATTGTAGATACGTAGTTAAAATGAGAATTTTGTAGGTACCTACCTGCAGTTGTAGTGTGCATTACGCCAGTAAATTGACGTTATATACCTATGTAATTATATTAGGTGACAGATTTGAGATGACATTAGAAAAATAAACTGCTGCCAGCAAAAATTTTTTTAATTAATGGACGTATTAATACACATATTATAGTATGATAAAATTTTCGTTCGATGATATTCAAGATTTTGTTCGGGTAATGTTTGTGTGTTTGCTGGGTCTCTGAAACGAGTAAGCGTTTTTTTATAGGACTTTGTATTATTATAAGTAGTACTTTTGAACCGCAACACCTTCAAATCCAAGTGCGAAGAATAGAGCCAACCTAATTGGGTAGGTACTCGCAATATGAAACTGTTAATAACTCAATATAACGGCAGGTAATATATAGCAGGTATTATGTCTCATACAAATACCATGCTTTTAAGTAACAAATAAGTAACAAATAACCAATAGGGACTAGGTAATAGGATAGTTACCTACATCAAAGGACTTCTCGATGCCGGACTGAAGATTTCGCTCCAAGCTACTAAGATTCATGGATGAATGACCTCTGCTGGAAGGTAAAAAAAGATAAATGTTCTAAAACATTTTACTGGATTTTGAATCGTGAAATGGTAAGTGCCTAAGGTAGCTGCCAGTACATTTTTATCATTTACTGATTTCGAATCGGTAACCGTGATCATATCATAGGTACTTAAAATGATCACAAAAAAAATATGGTAAAATATGCTAATTTTTAACTCATAGGTTAACCTCACATATCTGTTGGTTTTAGTAAATAACCGAAGTTAACGCGTCATACACGCGTTGAGTAGCCAAGCAAAAAAACACACGTGTTCGAAGTAAATATTAATTCGAAAACGATCCGTGCGAAGACTGAAATCAAGCAATTTGTATCTCTCACACATCTACAACTAACCGGAGCTAGAGGTCATAGGAGCCCACGTATTTCCCCAAGAACCGAAGCGACTCTGGATAGCATGTTTCCATGGCACGTGAGTAATACAACCTGTACCGGCGAACTGCTCGTAATAAACATGGGAAACAATACTGCTACCTACGCGGACACTACTTCTGAATCTCAGTTCGCAGAAGATACAGGGTGAGCCGGAATTTCTTGCAAACGCGAAGTATTAAGACTTAAAACTGGTAACATACCATGATCATAATATTATAATTAAAGCTCGTTTACATAAAGCTTTGAAATTACTGGTCCGATATTTTTTTTGTTTACTGTTGTATAGCCCATTGGCTTCTATTATACGGGAAAATTCATAAATCACGGACAACGCCGTGGCGTGAAAAGCTAATTTCAATATAAAATAGTTCTTACCTTGCATATGAGTAATCTTCGTTTCTTTATGGGCTAATATAAACATAATCTTCTATATTATAAAAATGAAACGCAAAATGTGTTGGTAAGCCCATAACTCAACAACGCCTGGACCAATTGAACCAATTCTTTTTTTAATGTTCGTAGAAGTCCAAGGATGTGATAAAACATAGCGAGAAAAATAATTGCCAGGAAAACAATTTTAAATATTAACCCGTGCGTAGCCGGGGCGGGCCTTATAATGGTAAGTGTCCAAAGTTGTTGTAGTCTTCTATGTTTTATTATATGAGTCACCATGGTCTATATAATAGTCTTAAATTTAAAAAAGTTTACGACATACAGTTTTATGACATATTTAGTTATGACATGGATTGTATGCGAATAATAAATAGATTGTTAATTTGGCACACCCTATATAAACGCCGACAGGTTTTTTGTAGCAAATATAAATGGGTGCCTAGTTTGTTTTGCTTTATAAATGTGTCCGACTGTGTAAGACTAGCATTGTAGTTAGGACGCTGCATCATGAAGCTCACGTGTGCTTTAGTTCTTCTCGTGCAAATTAGCTGTGTGATATCCAACCCCTATGGTTATGGGCCTAGGGCTGGTGCATCTGCTAAAGGTAAGTCGCCTGTTATTGCAAAGTATTTTTAACAAAGTTTATTTTATATTTGTGATCTCAACAATAAGATAATTGCCCTTGATAAGCTCGAGTCGATTAATTCGCACCCATCTTGCTTGAACAAAAACATAATGAATCCGTTGACTTTGTATTTTTTGTAGGCATATATTTTTTTGTTTACCATCATTATAAATATTTTTTCCAGCTGAAACCAATGCAGCGGCTTCGTCCATAAACTTTCCTCAAGGAGCCGGCTACTCAGGAAGTATTTCAAAGTCATATTCAGCTAGTAGTGCGTCATCTAGTGCCAGTTCTAGCTCAAGCTCTTCTTCAATCAGCTTTAGTGCTTCCGGAGTTTCGCCAATTAAAAGTGACTCTGGCTGTGGCACCAGCGAATGTAATCACGGTGTTAAAGGCTTAACGGCGAACCACGGAAATTACAATGGGAATAATAATGGATCACCAATTGGACAAGGTTCATCAGGGCACTATAACAATGATCTAAAAGTTCAAGAAGATATCAATACTAAATGTACGTCTGGAAATTGCCAGTCGGCACCTAACTCAGGATTACATGACACAACTGGGTCTTCAAATTTGTATAGTGGTGCAAATTCCTTAGCCTCTACTGCCGCTGGTTCTCAAAGCGGATCAGCCTACAAGAACAATATTCCTAACACACCGGGATGTCAAGGTTCTGATTGTAATGTGCCATCACCCACCGTCACTAAATGTAGTTCCGGCCTATGTGGAACCCCAGATGCGGACTCCGTTGAGAAAAACAAATGCCTATCAGGTAATTGTGACACTGCACCGATTGAAGCACCGTCTACTAATAATGCCAAGTGTTTATCGGGCCAATGTGGATCTGGACCTGATTCTGACGATATACAAATTAATAACTCTGCATCAGCTATCTCAAAAACAAACTATGGTTCATACGGACAGACTCCACCCACCAATTTCGGTTGTACATTTGGTAACTGTGGAATTCAATCAGGCTCTAAACCTTCATCTTATATCCCTGAATATCCTCCTTGCAGTTCACCAGACTGCAACAACTACGGACAAGGGCCAACGGGTCCTTCCGGTACCCATAGTTATAACAAGCCATCAGTTCTTTTGACTGCTCCCAAAGATGATAGTGAGTGCTCGTCTCCAAACTGTCAACCAGGACAACCACAACTTCCGAGTATTCAAAATTATTCACCTTCAAATGACGCTGTTAGTCAAACTGCTTTTACCAATCCATCCACCTCGTGTATGGGAGATAATTGTTATTTCGGATCTACGAAAGCGCCGTATTCAACGGGACCTACCAATTCTATAAACTCGTACGAACCATCTCAGAAACCAAACCCTTCTAATTATCCAACTTCACAACCACAAAGGCCAACTGGTGGCTATTCCGGTAAACCATCTTACGGTAGCTCACCTTCTCATAGCTTATTACCAGAATCAAAATGCGTTCCCGGTTCGCCGAACTGTAATGCAGGTGTTCCAACTAGTTCAAATAATAATGTTATTTATGCTCCTGGACTTGTACCAATTGTTAACAATAACCCGCCACTTCCTTCTACGCCTGCTAATTCATGTATAGGACCCCCTGATTTACCTTGTAATGATGCTTTTATAGCACCCGTATCCAATAAAGGGCCATGGCCTCCGTCCAACAATCAACCTAATAACCCTTCTCATTCTTCTTTGCCAGCTAATTTATGTACAGGACCCCCTGGTACTCCTTGTAATGATGCTTTTTACGTACCCGTATGCGCACCAGGTTCACCGAATTGTAATTCGAAACCGTCTCCAAATAAGGTGTCGTCGCTTCCCTCCTATGGTCAACATAATAGTAATGATGTCTTTATTGCACCAGTATGCGCACCAGGTTCACCAAGTTGTAGTCCTAATAATAAAGCACACGGTAACGTTCATGTTGGCACAGTCACGGGTCCAGTTATTTTCCCGAATTTGGATAACAGTATTGCAAAACCCACTTATAGCGCATCTTCAGCAGCTTGCACTTCCCCTAATTGCGGCAAACCGTTAGACGGATCTGATAATAAGATACCTTATCAAGGAGGATTTGGAGGCCCTTCCGGTATTTTAAAACCAAATGAATTCAAATCTCCAGAGGCGCCGCTAACTTCGACCTCCAACACTAATACCGGTAACCTTGGTTGTGGTTCAGAGAATTGTGCGAAGCCGTCGTCTCCATCCTACGGAGTATCTCCGGGATCAGCAGCAGCACCTGGGTCGGAATCGACCGGATTTGGAGGCCCTGCAGGAATTTTAAAACCGAATGAATTTGCAGCACCCAACTCAGGTTACAGCAAACCTATTTCTGGGCCGTCTGTAACTAAACCAGGATGTAGCACTGGCAATTGTAGAGAAGGCACTCCGTCTTACTCGCAAGGATCTTCCGGAACGCAAGCGGCTGCGACTGCATCAGCAAGTGCAAACGCCGTCGCTTATACGGGAGGTTTCGGTGGACCTCCAGGCTTATTAAAGCCTTATGATGATGGAAAGTTACCTGTGGCCCCAGAAAAATCTCAAAGCGGGCAATATGTATCTCAGCACGGAAAAAATTATAATAATGCCCTGGGGTCGCATCAGGGTTCGTATACCAATAACGGAGCTGTTTCAAATCAGGGTGCCTATTCCAATAATGGAGCAGTTTCAAACCAGGACGCCTATTCAAATAATGGACAAGGAACGAATCAAGGAGCATATTTTAATAATAACGCGGCGTCCTATCAAGTACCTTATTCTAATAACGGCCTTGGATCTCATCAAGGATCATACTCAAATAATGGGATTACATCGCAACCAATTTCGGGTCAAACTGGATCACTCGCTCAATCCTTCGCACTAGCTGGCTCACTTTCTGGATCAAACGGCGATAGCAGTTACAATACCGGAAGCTATGGACGTAAATCCAGCAGCGGTTGTTCTGGTGGTTGTGGCGGATCGGGGTCGTATGGGGGATTGCGTAGTTCAGGATACGGTGGTAACGGAGCTTCCAACGTTAAATCTGACGATCTTGGCTCGATCAAGGACGGATGGAGTACTTTACTGGGAGCTAATGCAAAAAGCCTCGCCGGTTCTGTCAGCTCCGGTGGATACGGCGCTGGAGGCTACGCTAGTAGTTCTGCGTCCGCCCATGCAACTGCTGGAGCAGCGATAAAAGGAAGTGAGTATACCTTAAATATATTTGTAGAATATTTATAGTCTAGTTGTAGTGCATAGATTAATATTAAAAAAGCAGTAGTTCTTCACTTTTTCTCTTATGTTTGTCATGGCTTTGGCGAAGAGCACATAGTATACTTATTTACCCCGGACAAAAAAGAGGGATGTTATAAGTTTGACGTGAATGTATGTCTGTCTGTCTGTGGCATCATAGCTCCCACACGGATGAAGCGTTTTAAATTACATACGTTATTTTTGTATGAAAGGTGAGTTTTGCGCTAGTGTTCCTAGACATGATTGATGATAATCGGTTGATTCGTCTAAAAGTTTTGAGGGGTAATGTGGGGAAGAAAAACCGAAAATCTGCAAATATACTCGAGTGGGGTCTCAAATGAAAGGGCATTACAAAATAGTATGACTTTTACCTTTTAGGGGAACTAAGGCTTTCGGATCGGGTTTTTTTTTATTTAAAATTTAGATTATTTAGATGTTGAAAAACATTGTATTTTTTTATAATACACTAGGTATCATTCTAGTGAAATCACTTTCGTATTTCCAAATATAAATTGCGTTAAAGTTTTAACAAAAACTTTACCAAAATAACCTATCGTTCAGCATAATAATACTTATTTCTTTGTTTCAGGTTATGGAAAATGATAATACTTAATTCCTTAGGGATAAAAAAATAAATAAGACTTATTTGATGTAATACTTTATAATTTTAAGGCCTAACTCACTGATCTTGTGATACATTTTTTATAAATTTATATTGCCTAATAAACGAATATTTTGTGCATTCAATATTGTATAAAATCATGCCCAGGATGGGTATAATCATATTTTCGTATCGTAATCAATACTTTAGATAACCTACGTTGAATGAGGTTAGGTACCTATCCCTTATTCCTCAGACATAGAAATACAATTAAAGATATGTCACCCATGGCTACCCATGGTAATGGCAATGTATTTCATAGTCAAATATTTGTGCTCTATGTAAGTACTATTATTCTCTGTATTAAAAAAAAACCGCCTACCTATATGAAATGACTGCACTTAATATTTATACCTTGTCAAGCCTTTTAAGGTGTGGTTAGCTCGATCATAAATAAGGAGAATCGCTGACACAATCATATAGTTCTCTCATCTATTGTTCACGACTTGAGATCGCGGATGTTAATTACATTCTTGAATAAATCTGTACTGACATTAAAAAGGTATAAAATTAATAAATTACCAACATAAGTAAAGTAATAAATTACATAAATAACCTATTATAGTAAGTAGTGATAGGCTATTGCCGTTCTTAAAAAATAAGTTACCTGCCCTACCCAACGCAAAAGTATGCTTTTATACGTTCCAGTAAGTAAGCAAGTTAACCAGAGACACAATTATTGAAATAACTCTTCTAGGCTTTATTCAACGTTCTAAGTCGGGGTAACTAATATATACACTATTAGATACATACAAATTATAAACATATGGAATAGGGACATTGTTTCAAATCACAGCGGGGAATACCGTGGAAAGATCCAGCGCATTCACATATCCGGCATAAATTGCCGGCGACAGCAGCTTCGGCAAGACAGTTTGGATCCCGGCGCGGCGGGCGGCATTTATATATGGATGCACCATAAGAAGCAAAATCACTAGGGGAAAACCTAGTACATAATAGTACTAAATTAGTCTATATACGATCAAATAATTACTATCTATAATTTACGTAGGTAACCCTCGGATAAAGTTTTGAAATAAGTTTGGTTCAAGATACGTAAAATCTTTACTTGAATTCATATCAAAAATTAAAAAAAAATAAACGTTTTCTTGTCTGATGCTGACGATCGTCAAAATAAATTAGCATTGGCCATAATCGCTCTCTTCATCCCATAATGTTAATGTAGGCAAGTAGGCTGTCATTAGTGTATGTATAGTGCCGACAGTCAATTATTTTCTGTAAACTTTTAGCGAGGTATAATTTAGCAGATCATTTGAGTCGATCTTTGTTTTTGTCTACAATTACAGATTTTTCGGTCTTTAAGAAACATTATGCAAATTGAATTCTTTAATGGTAGTTACTTACTTTTTGGCTTTTTTTGTTTTTTCGTTTTTGTTAGAGACCGTTTAATTTTTTGTAGTAGTTACATATGAATGTTGAGTTTATTTAAACTTATATTTAATTGGGTATACTTCGATACCTAAGTGTTTGCAAAGGCAATCCTAAATATACAGGCTTTACGTTTTCTCGCAGACATATAAATCCAGTTCGACATATTTGTATGCGCCAAGTGATGCACACCAGTTTCATGTCTGCACGATGTTTGTACAGTCAAACCAAGTCCTCGGTGTTGATAAGTTTTTTTAACAAGTTCTATAAATAACGTTAAACGATATTTTAACGTTTAAAATAAGTTGATAACTTAGGTACTTACCTACAATTACGTTGAAAATTCCAATAGAATGTATAAAAATAAATTTTAACATTTTTGTTAATTCATGACATTATGCGTTCCTGGTGGGCATAAGCCCATATTACCTGATGCACTTCTATACTAACTAAAACACAGAATTTAATCGTCTTAAGCAATTAAATATATAATGTCACCGGAAAATAATGCAAATCGTAAATTGATAAATTTTCTAGTATAGGTACTTATTGATAAACTTTTGAAATGATAAACGGCTGTTGGAATGTATTATTTTCGTTAAAATTTCATGTAATTGATCAATTTACGACGTCTCCTCGTTAAATATTTAGTGGACGCTGATTGGTTTAATTATTATTAAAGATGCAGATTATGTTTGTTGTGAACGAAAAATCACGCGCGAGGCGAGCACCAGAAAGCCAGGTCAAAGTTTTATTTCTATTTTATTTATACGTTAAAATTCAATAAAGATGAGATGAATAAACACTTGCTATCCACCAATCAAATAACAGTGGAGGTATTATATTTCGGGTGCTATTTTTACTAAAAATAATATACTTAACGGCGATTGGGCCATTTGTGTATGATTTTACGTAGGTACGTACGTAGTAGACAAAGTAAAATGATTTGTACATCAATTTACGTCCTGGCACCGGCAGTTGATCAATTATTAACTTAAAGTTCTTGCGTTAAATAATAAATTCCAACAGCCCTTGATAATATTCCGTAAGTTTATCAATTTACTAAAAAAAATTAATTCACGATTCGTGTTATTTTCCGATATACCTAATTGTATCTGTCCTTCATGCACTTGTGACATTCACCAACCCGCACTTGGCCAGCGTGGTGAATTAAGGCCTAATCTCTCTCGTCAAGAGAGAAGTCCCTGTGTCCCAGCAGTGGAAACGTGAATAGGGTGATGATGATGAATAACTATCCTTCATTCGGATTCGTACTTTATTTGGTGACTGTACCTACCTAAAGAATTTCTTAGTTAACTGATTGAATTACCAAACACCCAAACAAATAGCGCAAAACTAGGTAGCGCTCTTTACTCGAACTACTAAAAAACTTACATAATAAGACAAAGACTGCACCGAATGATTAAGTGCAATATATGCTTAGCCTTTTGTAAGAATAACACCGAAAGCAGGCTATACCATGAACTTGTTTATTAAGTTCGGACGCAAACGTATAGTATCAGGAAATATTTATTAAAACTTATGTTACTAATTACGGCATTATTGTGAAAAATGACACGCCATTGAAAATATTTTCTTTTCCATTGTGTATATGTTTAGTTTTGAGAAAGACATCAACCATGGATCAGCTTGTACAGAAAAGTGCCATCAGGCGAAAATTTCTGGGTTATTGGATCATGGTGAGAGCCCCAATTTCACCATTTGATGCTTCAAATCAATACCAGATCAACCATACTACATACATATAAATTGTCAGTATTATATAATACTGACAATTTGATCTCGGCTAGATAAAACGATAGTTAGCGTGACCTGATAGCGTTTATAGTCAATGGTGGAATCGGGACTTATTATAGTGATGGAGAGTCATCTTGTAGAACTTCCCACTAACTGCACCTTTTGTAGGTACGACTGACAAATTAATGGTTTTATATAACACAACATTATGATGCGCTAATCGTTGTTATAATACCTATATAAGATAGGCACTTTAGAGTACCTACTCAAAAACCGACTACAGATCCTAATGAGACTTAAATTTCATAATGTGACTACCGGTTATTAAAAGTAATCGTGACTTATGCATATCATTTTTCTGTAGATAATAAGACCTCAACCGAAGATTAAAAATACCTACCGATATACCGTATATACCTACAACCCTGCTTTCTAAGCAAACTATAAACATTAAACGACCTTTACATTTGAAAAATGGAAATAATAGAGATTAGCATAGTCAAGAATCTCGATTTATGTCAACGGCTATCGCACACACTGATACCTAAAGATGACATGCTTCTTGACCCAACGTGACTATAGTGACCCCTGATGGACCATAATTTTTAATCTTGCTAATGTTCTCTGTAATTCTGCTAATGGACCGTGATTGCGTAACTAATTGGTATCATATTAGATTTGCATTATTATTGTGACAGTTATCGAGTAATTGGAGGAAATATGAAAACTCTTATGATTGATTAGTAAAATACTACAGTTATTTCATAAAAAAAATATTATAATGACAAGAAGGAAGAGTTCGTTTCGTTCGCAATTCAAGCGCGACTGAACAAAACTGATTGATCATGTTCACATTACTATTTACAAACATTCGACAGGTACATACAATAAAATAATGTGGAAAATGGATTCGTTTGTTAAGGAAATCACCGTAGAAGAGGAATGAAGGACATTTGAATTTATGGGAACCGACCTATTCACTATTGTTTGACAATTCGACATGTAACTTTAAATGGAATGATGCCAACTCACCTTGCTTTCGTTTAGTCAACTCGGTTATGTTTTTATGAATGAGCACAACTACCTTGAAGAACTAAGCACAGGTGTGCTTAGCCCTCGTCATTATTTCTTACTCATTGTTTACCTTTGTCCTTACAGGCCCGGCTCTGTCAACTCTGCTATCTACTCCAAATAATCTATATTCCTCAATTTTGAGGCCTGATTAGGCAATATTTCGCAAAACGCTTCTGCTACAAAGCCGTGACAACTGGCGAAGACAAACACTAGCTCGTTATCTTATGAATAATGCCGATTATGTTGAGCAAACACGCATACGCGTTCCAATGCGTTTTTCACGAAACTTTATTATCTACAGGGTGCTATACAAAGGTATAGAATATCGATTACCACAACCTACATTATATTGCTCCCGCAATCAGATACCTGCACTCGTGCAGTGCTATGGAAAAATATCAAATAACAATAAGCGATTAATTCACATTTGTACAATCTGATAAAAAGGTAGGTAATTTTACTTTCGATGTTGCAGTGAGTAAATAATAAATATTGTTGCATAAGCGTTGCATCAAACCCCGTGGGCACCGAAACCAGTTGAACTCATCACCCTGATTGACAACATGTTTTTACATTACCTATGTTATTTTGGTGAAAGAAATTTAACAGATGGGAAGATTAATTATAATTTAATTGGACCCACCTGAATACTTTAAATAGCAATGTTTATTAATGAGCTTTATGTTTCAGCTAAGTTTATTCTGGATGCTTATGCTAAATGTTAATATTGTTGAAATTAGGTTAGTGTTTTAATTAATAAAATGTTTTATGGAGAAATTATTAGGAGTTAGTTTGAGAGCCGCCTGTGCGTACGGGCGGCGCACGAGTCACCTAGATGTCGCACCTATTGTCCGCGGGTCCACCACTGGGCGAGCCACTACACCATTACCTCACACTTTCAATATTGGGTTACGAGAATTTAACTTCAAGGCCCTCTTTTAGGAGTAAATAGAGGAGGTATAAATGCGAAGACGAGCAATAATGTCACGCAGTTCTGGTTCAGCTACCCGTGCGAAAATGGATGCGTCTCTTGCTTTCTTGGTGCTCTTTGTGGCTGGTACGTGAAGTGAATTATAAAATTCATACAACATAAGTAAAATATTTATTTATTTTTAAACTCGATTTATTTTAATTGTTGTGACTTTTTAGGTAGTACGTGTGGATATGCGGTGCAAGATTCACAGAGTAACCCGAACTCCATTGGTTGGAATCCGGGTCAACAATTCCAAATCTCGGATGAGCCTTCACAACGCCTGTTCTGGGGCAACCAGGGCACTAACTCAGTCGGAGGAACAGGATTATGGGCACATCTGACTAACAAATTTCCAGTTTTGGGAAGCATGTTTGGTCGTATGGAGCAGTATCCTAATTTTGTGTCGCAACCGCAATACCGAGTTCCCCAGCTACAGTATGGAGCGCCATCATCGCAGTACGGGGCCCCTTACCAGACGCAGTACCAGAACCAATTGCCGTACTACCAGCAGCCTCTGCCGTCGTACCAACAGCCACAGTTCTACCAGCTGCAGCAGTTCGCGCCGGTGCCGACCAGACGGGATGTGGGTTTAACTGATGACGCTGTGATAGTGACCCCTCCGTTTGTCCCTATATCCGAGCCCCAGCCCTTCCCGGCCCCGGCGCCCGCTCCGACCCCGGTGGACCAAGGATACCAGTACAACAAACCTCAATACCGACTAGAACTACCCCAAAAATAATCTTGCAGTAGCTAATGGCAACTTAATATTTAAGTATTAGATTTAAACGCATTACCTCTACCATGCAAGGCAATTTTTACGACTTAGTTTTATATCTCTACCTAAATATAGCATTTTCAGGTGACCGCCAGAAGAGGTCAGTAAGAAAATGACAAATTAAATGTGAAGAGTGGACAAAGCTTGGTAGTCACTACTAAAGTACCCATTGTGGTAGTTCATCTTGGGATAACATAATATGAACGCATTACTTTATACGTTACTTACCTACATTGTAAAAGTAAGTAAAATTATTGTAACGAGTTCTAATGCCAGTAATCGAGCTATATCTCCAAAGCCTGATCACCTGTGATCGCCTCTATTATTGCTAGTTAGATAAATTATTACTAAACCAAAATAAATATTTAAAAGTAATAAATCTTTCTTATCATTTACTCCATCCTGAACAATTGCCTAAGAAATATATGTAGGAACCTTCAGTAAATAGGATACATGTTAGTAAATTTAAATTAGACATAACTAAAATTATTACTTTCGTTAATGTCTAATCGACACTAATTATATTTTTTATTATGTACTTTATTACATTACGAAGCCTGTAGGTATGGAAGTTACGTAGATTATAGAGTTAATAATAGGTACATACTCTATTTAACCTAATTAATAATTATACCTCATTGTTTTATTACAAGGTCAAACTAGGTGTTTTAATCAAATGTCCAATAATTTGAGCATGAATTTACAATGTGGAAATATCCTTAAAAATCATGGATATTCCATTACAATAGCCGCGTCCCAGATTAATAAATTACAGCGGTCAGCGCGGGGCGGCGCGGCGCGGCGCGAGGCTCGACGGTTCGCGAGGTAAAAATGCTCGGCTACTCAGGATGAGACTCGCCTGAGGCAAGTGCATTACCTTTTATAGTTTAGCTGCCAGGCCCAGCCTCACGACATAAACGTCTACGGCTGCTCGGTCAGTCATTCAATACGCGGCTAATATTAATTCTTCAAGATAGTTTATTGTACACCTTTTCTAATTTTGAATGGAGATTTCTTGTTTGTAGTAGCCCCGGCCCGTGGAATCCACTCCGACGTCAGTGCTTGCGGAAACGGATTTTACTGCCAATGTTCCTGATCGAGTCAACGTTTAAGTCTCGCCCCTGCAAATAAACATAGTTCTTCATTTAAGTCTCTTCCGCTGTCTGTTCGCTCCGATCATTCTACTAAATGGTAATGCCATCACTAGTAGACAACTACTTTTTTTTACTCTTTAAGTTACTCTTTTAAGTAGGTTGATAACTATTTTAACAGCCAGTAGGGCCAAAGCTTTGACTACAAAGGCTCTGTGGTCGAAGTGCCTAAGCTAATATTTAAACAGTGCGTCTCAGCCTAAATGTTTTAATTTAAATATCCACCGAATGGTTATGAAGACTATGTCTACTACCCCATGTCCAACTATGATGAAGATCTCATGAATAAAATTAATGCCCATGTTATATAACGTAGGCAAGTAATTTTCTAGCAAAATAATTACCGTAACAAGGTACGAATTTTTTGCTGATACACAACTAAAGCCCATAATCGAGTTAAAATCATGTTATTTGCTCATTACTTCCTAACTCGTGAGGTGAATAATCACTGGCAATAATTAAGTAGCTTTATTATGTGTATAAATTGGATAGATAAGTGACCAATTAAGCCCATGTGATTTTATATAGATAATGAACCCTTAATAAAAAATAGGGGTATTGTTGATGACCTGCGTATTTGTATGTAGGTAAGTACCTAAGTATGTAACTATAATTTTTACCTTACGTAGTAATTTATTATTCTATGCCAAAGGGCAGATATAATAACTTAGGGTAATTGAGCGCAAATATTATTTTTATTGTAATATTCATTATCTCATTGCGTAATTAAATCGGAGTTAAACGAGTTGGTACATTATTCAGAATGTTAGTGTACGTTCACACAGAGATTGTTTTAACAATTTGACATTATGGTAGATATTAAAATTTTATCCATAGAAACTAACAAAATAATTTTCATCCCCAACCTCGGATCTGTGCAATTCTGTGCAAAAGCTCTTTTTATACTGTTGTGTTTTCTAGAGTTTAAGAGGAATTTAGCACATAGTGTGCACGGAGTTTGTGATATCAATAAATCATAAATCCTATTTACGTCTACCTGTATAGTGCCGAATTTATCATAGAACTATTTTGTAATTTACGAAGACCTTGGATTTACAGATTCTCTAGTGTCCCAAATTTTATTTAAATCGTAGAACCAGATATTACCCCATACAATACTTGCTAGGCCTATTATACAAAATATAACAAATATTATAACTAGATAATGAAAATGAATATTTATTTGCCAAAAGTATGGTACAATAATAGATGTTTTGTTTCATAAAAGGTTTCACATACTTTACCAGTAAATTGGCATGCAAATGTTTAAATGCTTACACATAACAATTTAAATTAATTTAATTAATATTATTTATATATATATGCAGATAATAACATGCGTCATACATATATAAAAACATATATTATATGATTATATACTCTCTGCCCTCTACATTCTCACAATCTCAAAAACTTTAGCTCTTAATAATATAAGTTTAGCTGGGATATTTATAATTTAACAGTTAAAATTATATATAATTATAATTAAAAAAATTTAGAAATCGCTAAAGTTTATAACTTTCTGAAATAATGGATTCAGTTTTCAGATCGATCTGTGATTGTATTCGAACATTGTTATTAACAACGTGAAAATGCCCTTACGGCTATGGTTCAAAAATAAATGTCGAATTATACGAAGAAGATAACTTGAAATTATGTAACTTGAGATAAAACAAGTAACACTGCCTCCCCCAGATTGTCATAAATGGAGAGCCTACTTACCGGCCGGCGGAGATTAATGTTGCCCCATTGTTATGATGGAGGGAATTGGGGTTACTCGGAATGATTGATGACCTCCGATAATCTTGCTTTTTGGTTCGCTCGCATGGAAGAGTCATCAATGTCGAAATCATTGTAATAAGATACTTAGATATCAATTGGTGCTAGTTACATAGTAGGTATTATCTAATATAACATGAGCACCCATATCTAATATAATACCTAATAATAGAAATGTTTATGTTGTTACAAAATTACATATTACACATACAATATTAATTGTTTAGTACACAGATTGTAACAACCACCATTATGCTACAACAGACTAATCTGCTGTAGCGCTCTGTGGTAACCGATACATGTGGTGCACAGCCTGAGTGCACTCTATTTACAAAAACTTAGATACCTACTACTTACATAAAACATAACAGAAACATAGCATTGTCTTCAATATCAAAGATGTTCATAAAATATAAAATAAAAGAGAAGCATACAAATATTAGCTACTAGCGGCCCGCCCCGGCTTCGCACGGTTTTTATTCAATTTTTTTCCCCGGCAATTATTAGATTTTTTCTCGCCTTTTAACCTTCCCTAGACCTCCACGAACATTTCAAGACTAAGCTAAGATAAATCCGTTCAGCCGTTCTCGAGTTTTAATGAACAACAATTCATTTTTATTTATACAGAAGATTATTAGTATATATAATTATTTATAGGTATTTTATAAATAACTAGCGGCCCGCCCCGGCGTCGCACGGGTATAAAATTTTCCCGGAAATTATTCGAATTTTTCTCGCCGTAAAAACCATCCTATCTCTCAAGTTGGATCGAACTGCACGTGGTGTGCGAATTTTATTATAATCGGTTAAGTGGTTTAGGAGTCCATTGAGGACAAACATTGTGACACGAGATTTATATATATTAAGATATCATTACTCATTTACAAAAACTGCAAATACTGCAACATGGTACAACAAAGTGCATTGGTTGTAAATGTTATAATATATAAAAATATGTATTAGATAATCGCGGTGTTTGTAAAGTTACTCCTCTGAAACGGCTGAACAGTTTTTATAAAATTTTGTGTTATTGGATAAGAAAATCCAGAGGTGCGTGGCGGGCTTCGGACCTTCGAAATGAAAGTCGAGTGTCCTCCCAATTAAATAACACGGCGTTTTTTAAAATATGATTTACAATTGTCAAAATCATTTGACTTCAAATTATAAATTTTGTTTGAGTCAAATACTCAATTCTACTTAAACAGAAATTAGAGACGTAAAACGGATTTCAACTGAGTAACATCATTATCACTTAATAATTTGATTTTACTTGACACTTACGCTTCAAATGAATTCCATTCTAAGAAATTTATTTGAAGCACAAATTGACTAGGTACCTAATGCTTGTTTTCTCTACACAGCATAATGACATTGAACCCAAATAATTGTCCAAAAATCTAGGTAGAAAATTATAATTGACTAGCTGTCCCGTTCCGGCTTTGCTGAGATGCGAAAACCTACTCATAACTCACTTTAGCTATTACTGCTATTACAGAAAACGATCCGTTCAGCAGTTTTCCAATTTATCCCGAACATAAAGACAGAAAAACGCGGTAAGGGAATTTAATTTATATTATGTATAGATAAATGCTATGTGACCTGCCTAGTATTACTTATTTTAAAGAATCTTAATCGCTAAACCTTCGTCCTTTTACGTTTCTCCTTAATTCTGATGATTTCTAATTCTATTAGCAAAACCCTGAGCAATTCGGTCTCCGCATAATGTGCACATCATGTCTTTGTCTAAAGGCGCTGAGGTATTTTGGATAAAACACGTTACTCCTAGGTATATACATAGATGTTTGTTATTGTCTGTCCTTAGTGTTAAGTGTTAAGAAAAGTTAAGCTATAACAAACCTTAATATTAAGTAGGTACTTAATTTAAGGTTTTTATGGAGAAATCTTCATACACGATTCTTATATTGTTATGCCCTGTCCGGGCTCATGTTATTAGCACTGTTTTATTTTAACAACCTTTGTACACATGAATGCAATAAATTTTTATATTCTGTTTTATATTCATAATTAAGCTATTTAGTGATATTTTTATTTAATTTTATGTTAAAATACTTTTACCTGAGCGCGTTGAAGTCTTTTACTCGGATTTTTTTTATTAGCTCTAATATTCGTTATTAAATAAATGTTAATTAAATTAATTTTTTAGGTATATATATAGATACAAACCTAAATTGGAAAACGCACATAAATAAAGTTAATAATAAAATTGCTAAGTACTGTTATGCTCTATCTATACTAAGAAATGTATCATCAGAAGGTATAGCCAAAAATGCTTACTATGGTCATGTTTTCCCTCTACTATGTTTTGGCATAATTTTTTGGGGAAATTCAGTTGATATCCATTCTGTGTTTATAATGCAGAAAAAATGTATAAGAGCAATTTATAATATGGAAAGCATGGACTCACTGCGTCTTATTTTTAAGGAGCATAATATTAGGTCCTTACATATGAAATTGGCGTTTTGTATGGGACGAACAAAAAGTCGAATATTTTTTAATATAATATATTTAATTAATCAAAGTATGAACCATTATTTTCTATGCACTTTTGCCATCTTATAGGTAGTTCATTGATCCCTTTACTAAAAAAACCAGTCGGACGGGAATCAATAAAATCTTTGAAGGCGATTTGGACTGCCCCATCGGAGTTGAATTTTTTCCCTTGCAAGAAGTTATCCAAATTTCGAAAAAAATGGTAATCTGTTGGAGCAAGGTCCGGGGAGTACGGAGGATGTCTTAGACTTTCCAATTGAAGCTCTTCTAATTTAGTAGCCGTCTGTTGCGCAGTGTGTGGTCTAGCGTTGTCGTGAAGCAGCAGTGGCGTGGAGCGATTGACCAGCCTAGGTTGTTTAGCCGCTAGCTTTTCCATCATGGTTTGCAATTGCTGACAATAGACATCAGCCGTAATAGTCTGGCCAGATTTGAGAAAACTGTAATGAACAATACCGGCACTAGTCCACCAAACGCTTACAAGTAACTTTTTTGGGGTTAATTTTCGCTTGGGGCAGGATTTGGCTGGCTGGCCAGGATCCAACCATTGCGCTGAGCGCTTCCGATTATCGTAAAGAACCCATTTTTCATCACAGGTAATGATTCGGTTTAAAATACCTTCATTATTGTGCCGGTTTAGTAATGTAACGCAGCAGTCGACGCGCGTTTGCCGGTTTGCTTCAGTCAATTCGTGAGGTACCCACCTTTCAAGCTTTTTAATCTTCCCAATTTGCTTCAAGTGAATTAAAACAGTTTTATCACTAACACCGCAGCCTGCAGCTAACTCGGACGTGGTTTGCGATGGATCCGCTTCCACAATAGCCTTCAACTCTTCATTATCAACTTGAGTCTCAGGCCGTCCACGGGGCTTGTTCTGCAAGTCGAAATTTCCAGAACGAAAACGTTGGAACCAAAAACGAACTGTGTTTTCTTTTGCAACACGACCGCCATACACATCATTCACCCTTCGAGTTGTTTCCGCAGCACTAGTGCCACGGCGGAACTCGTACTCGTAAATAATGCGATATTTTAAGTTTTCCATTTTGTAAAATGAGTGACGCAAACAGAAAAAAACAGAAGAAAAAAAACAAATGAATGACGATCATCGAAGCACAAATACATGAGTCTATAGCTGTACAAATTTGAATTTGGAATTCCTTACCAAAGAGGAGAAATTTGTGATTAAAGTGGCCAGTACGAAAAACGCCAATTTCATATGTAAGGACCTTATATACTCACGCTCACTGATATATACATTTTGGAACTCTGTTTATTTGTGAAACATAATAAAAACTTTTTTGAAATTAAATCAAATCGACCTACTGTTTTAAGAAATAAGTACAAGTATAACTTATGCCTTCCTCAGATAAATAATGCTATGTTTTACAAAAGTACGTTTATAACTGCTATTAAAGTTTATAACCACTTATCAACAGAATTAAAAAAGTTAGAAGGGAATTTATTTAAAGTAAAATTAAAGAAGTGGCTTACAACCTGTAGCCATTATAGTTTAAAAGAATATCTCGAGAATTAAGTTTATAAGTTAAGTTTATGGTTAAAATATACTTAATTCGTTTAATTCTTGTTTATTGTGTTAGTTTATTAGTTTAACTGTACCTTATGTAGTACCTGTTATTGTATAAAATTGTTGAAACCTATTCTACATTTTAAGATCTTATGTATATGCAACACAATTTTACAATAAAGTTTTCTTATTCTTATTCTTATTCCAATTTTTATTATCATTTCGTACGAACCTAGCTTTTCCGTGTTTTGTCTTGTGTAAATTTCCAGTAACATATCGTACCTAAATCTTACTGGAGAAGTAAGTTAAACTTACATTTATTATAAGAAATCGTTCCTTTAAAATAGGAGAGACCCATTTTATTGTAAAGCCTTCATTCTGAGTATAGCATTTTTCAAGATGTAATGCTCAGATATATTGTAAAGGTTCTGTATCTTCAAGTTTTGTGAGAGCTAACTTTGGTCTACCAAAAATTTAATTAACGGGGATACAAACACCGCCTATTTTTTTGGAAAAAAAATATTAGCGCTCTAAGAAAACACGTACTTTGACGGTGAAGGCAAAATATCGTGAGGGACGTTTCCCTGCCGGTACATGTTCTGAGAACTCTAACTGAGAGTTTAAAGGATAAGTACCATGTACCAACCCCGTACTTGGCCTGCGTGGTGAATGAAGGCCTAATCTCTCTTGTCAAGAAACGTCTCTGTGGCCCAGCAGTCGGAACGTAAATAGGGGTGCTTAAAGAAGCTTTATTTCTCATAGAAACTTATAAAAAGTTCAATTACAATGAGATAAAAAAAATTTCATAATGATTCCTCTAGGCTTTAGTAGGTAAGTGATAATCTCAAAGTTATCTTAAAAACAATTCAACGAGTATTGGATAAATACAGAAACGTATGCTTTTGTTATGTTAGTAGCCCTCTTTGGGCTTGAGTGGTGTTAAATAAAAAGCCATGATGTATTAATTATATTTTTATTTTTACTAACACAATTTCAATAATAAATAATGGTCTTCCGGCAGTTGCACGGCCATGTCGACTTGGGTCAGCGTCGCTGGTTGCGCAGGAGTGCAACTGATGGAAAATTCGTTCAGGATGGAGGCCGACACCGATTACAACTACGACGCGCTTTTAGTGCCTAGAGAACAAAAATTTTACTTCTTATTTATAACTATTAAGCAGCACATCCTCAAGCCTATACTATTAACTAATTTAAAGTACATTAGATGCACACTAAGGCATTCCATACTGCCATACCGTAGTAATTTATTATTCTATAGCCGTACTATATACTTAACTATAGGTATATATTATTATAAATGGTAACACGACTTCATACGCGTAGGATTTGTTATTTAGCTAAACCTAATGGAAACAAAGGTAAACACGCCATCATACATACATAGAGCATACATTTAAAATTTCAAGTACCTATCTTATTTCAAAAACATAGAACTTTGGTACGGGTTTTTGGCTCACTGATATGTGAACCATTTGATCCAACCCCAAATGTTCCTTTATATTGTAGACTACTAAATGGGGGCACCCTCGATGTTTAATCCGATGATCGCAAACCCCACCGAACATCCCTTGATTTTTCTCCTTTAACGCTTTAAAGTTCAGGAATGATCGTTGAGGCCGGCAATTTTCCGAAAGTTTGAAGGGCATGGCCAGTGTGGTGAATTAAGGCATAATGTGCACAATAAAGGCCAGGATTATGTACAGTATGCGTCACTAACTGGTAACTCATCCTGCACACAAACCACTACTGCAAGGGATCACCAGTTAGCGCGCATACGGTAGGTACATGTTACGTCATCAATACTTACGACTAATTTATTATTCTATGCTTACGATATGGGTTTAGAAGAGCCGAGAAGGACGAGAGGTGCCTGGTCGGCCTTAGCTCTGAGACGAGCTACAGCTGCGGCATCAGCATTGGCACTGCCGCCGCCTTGAACTAGAAAAAAAATTACAATTTTTTCTATTATTTAATGTATTTTAGTTCTAAGCATTGTTCTGTTGTATTATATTATTGTGTTTCAATAAAGAGTATTGTATTGTATTGTACAATGATTGTTGAGCTATCCAAAAGAGTTCTCTTAAAACTTAAAATTAAGACAAATATAATCAACACCGATATTTTTTTACGAGATTCAAGAATAAGTTTTATTTATATCTTAAATCGTAAACAGGGTCCATAGATGTTTATTTTAAATGTTTATATTGCAATAAAGAAGCTGAATAAAAAACTAAATTGTGGTTTTATAGATGATGCTTGTATGCAGCAATACTGCTTACCTACTGCTGCTATCAGAGAGATTAAAATTACTGCGTTGCTGCTATTTGTTGTTTATTGAAATACGTATATTTTTCCTAAAAAGCTTTCACCTTTATCATTTCAAGCCGAACAGGTGTGTCTAAGTGGTGTAGTAATCAAACATCTTCAAGTATCAAGAATGCGACCGGCATCGGCACTGTAAGTACCGTTAGATGAGACGCTAGTCTACCCACTGTTCTATAGACTGCTCTACTTAGCTGTATCAAGTGAATGTTACATACCTACCATTTTAAGATAACTGTACCTACTGTTTTGTGTGTCAGTTGATCGGTTGCTTCTAGGCATGTGTAGGTACCTAAGCACTGAGTGATCTACATAAACTTGAAAAGCTTTCAATATATTCAATTATTATCACAGACTTTATTCAAACTATTTTGTGAGTACCCACAGATTTAATTCAATTTAAGCAATGTTAATAATTTTGTACACTATAGCTTAAAACCGTAGACTGGCCTGAAGGAGTTACTGAAAAAGAAAACTAGATGAATTTAACAATGAAGACCTACCAGTAAGAAATAAGGTAAAGCTAAAAAAATATGGTACGTACCTACTGTAAAATAGTTACCTACTTACAGAAAACCGATCGCTGATTGTTTTCGTATTCTAGTTGGAATATAAGCTAGGTAATTAATGTATCGTAGCAAATGACTTGGAGGTCAAATAAAGTTTTTTTATAATAATAGTAAAGAAAAAATATTGTTCGTGATTCACTAGAGGTCTTCAATTCATAGACAAGTATTGACTATAACTTACCTGGTGATTTTAAGGTCAACGATTTACGCTTGTTATTTTATTATCTACTCGTACCTACAACTTATGAGTATCGTCTTACCTGTATAAAAAAAGTTTTTTACGGTTTTGTCAAAAAAGTTACGAAGTTCCACTTGGTTTCAGGCTGATGATGTGTGAATAATCCAGTAGCTATATTTATTAACAATCAATTTAATAGTCAACAAACAGATAGTCAGACGAGTGTTATCTCTACCTACTAACATCTTCGAGCTTAAGAGTTGCTCGCTAATTTCAAGGATCGGAAAGTTACCGCGAGGAAAATCTATAAACTCCGTGTGAGAAACAACTTGTTTCCTATGATAATATAATGGGTTTACGAGTTTACGGAATACTCGTCAGCGTGGGTGGTAATCTAGGCCCCTAAAGTAAGCGGCAGGAGCGTTAAACATTGCAACGATCCAAGAGAGTACGCGAAGCTCGCGACGCTTACCAACCGCGCTAGCGAAAACGTCACTAACACCACACTTATAAGTACTGATTACTCACCACTTACTTATTTACTTGTAGTTGTTTACCTTTGGCATTTTTAACAGCAATTGCATCATCGCTGCTTTGTCTGCCGGGTGAGTAGACCGGGCTCAGGGACCTGCGCAGGCGCCGCAGCGGCACCGGGACGGTCTCGTGCCCATCCGAGTCGATGGTGTAGTACGATCTGGGCACGTAGTACTGGCCAGCTGGAAATACCATCAGGCTTATTAAAAAACTAAACTTTGAAAGTTTCAACTTCAACATCAAGAAAAGTCATCATTTGCTCGGGCGGGAGAGCGGCTCCTTCCAATTAGCGTTAATCTCTCAATTTTACTTAATGTTTATCCATTGCCCTTCCCCATAAATGAATCCCGTTAACAAATTTATATCTCAACACTATTCGAACTTGTTTAGATACGCGTAATCAATATATATTTAAGTTCTTTATATTTTTACGTCTAATAAAGTTCAACGTTTTTGCTAATTAGTAATTAGTCCACATATTTATTAAATAATTAATAGCCTAGTCGATAGAAACGATTTTAAAAGGTATTAAATACAAAAATTGGATCTAATTTATTTACCTTAACTGCTACCTATGTGTATAATATAATAACAAATATTACAAATACAATGTTTCAATACGAAAACATTTCTTTCGACAGAGAAACTTTGATATCAACAAGACTTTTCTTCTATGTTATATTAGGTAGGTATAACCACAGTACAAGAATATATCTTGTTTGAAATATTTAAAACCGTTACCTATGGGAACGTGCCCAACGCCCATGCCATCCTGCCTGCTGCATTAGCAGCTGTATGTTGCATATAATGTCCATTTATTTGCTATGTGATTTAAAATAAATATGGTGGTAAGATTCACCTTTGAGAATTACTCCGTTCTAGGGTTCTCACGAAGGAATATGCTTGGGTGGTTCAAATAGAGCTTTGCGCGAAATGGGTATGCAAATTAGCTTTTCAAAATGCATTGGGCAGTGTGTGTATGCGCATAATGTATGAGGCATGTAATTTTAGGTCAACTTCAAGTTTTGAACGTAAATTCTTAAACGTCGGTGTGTTGTACTTGTATAAGCTGTGTAGCCATAACAAAGCTTAATTTTTAATTTTGTTTTAAACCAATGGGCTATTGTTAGAAAAAAAAATGTTGTATGGGTAAGTTTTCTCGTTCCTTCCTCAGGCCTCAACATCTTTACATTTTCTAAATCTTCTTAGTATAATAGTAGGTACAGTAAGGTAGTAACTACCTACCTGATTACATCATATTTTTTTGTCTTATCACTATGCGTTAATACTTAGGCGCCTCTACCTCAGTATAAGTATATCTACTTGGTACCTATTATAATTGAAGATCACTGACGTTGCGGTCACGACTTTGCATGAGAGGAAGGCTGTAAAGTTAATTGAACACACTAATTTGAACTTAGTTGAAGTCAGAGATGATCTCAGGGTTTTAAGTGAGTCATCCTTCGGGTGAAAATGCAGTTATTAAAGAGATGAGGGAAAACCCAGAGTTTTAACTGTTATTTTAACCGACAGCGGCATAAAGGTTCTCGAATCGACTTTTATTTACCGAAGGATTTGTCTTATTTTTTTTTTAACCCAAACAAAAAATAAGCGTGCTAAAAGCTTGACGTGTCTGTCTGTCTGTCTGTACCTACATAAACAGTTAAGTACAAACATAAGAGTTAAAATTACATTTGTTTTGAAAGATAATATCAATTTCCAAAGGCTTTTGAGCTTCGAAGGATTTGTCTTATTTTCTTTTTTTAACCCCCGACAAAAAATAAGGGTGTTATAATTTTGTCGTGTCTGTCTGTCTGTCTGGGATATCAAAGCTCCCAAAAGGATGAAGCGATTACAATTTACTTTTTGAAGTGAAACTTCTATAGAATCGTAGTGATTTCAAACCGGAAGCAAAAAGATGAAACAGAAATGGTAAGACACAAATACAATGCTTTATTTAAATTTCTTTGAGCGATACTTCGTAGTTTAGACTACTAAGTATCGCGCAAAGAGGTATTGCTGTATATTATTTATATTATTTTGTAACATACTTTATGTAATACGCTTTATTGAAGTAATATAAATAATCCGAATAATTACAGATATATGTTTGTTTCTCTTATCATTTTAGCAGATGCGTTCATTTACCCTTTTTTTCTATTCGATATATATCATAATAATAGTTCGTAAGTAGTAGACTCCAATCGTGCGTCGTAGCTGACACACACACACTTTTTTTTTATTCTTCTTATTCTTTCGTCGATTTACTGAAGTTTCACTTCTATCGTGTGTGAATCGCATACACACCTTTTTTTTTTTATGGAAGGTGAGTTTTGCGCGAATGTTCTTAGACATGTTTGATGAAAATCGGTTGACCCGTTAAAAAGTTATGAGGGTAAAAGAGGGAAGACGGAACGGGCGGAAAGAAGGAAAAGCCGAAAATCTGCAAATATACTCGAGTGTTCCTATGTTGTGGTGTTGCCACCAATAAATATGTTTTGTATTGTAATATATAAGGGCCATGTGTACCTATAGGGCATGGCAAAATTTACTGAGTTAGGTTAAAACCGCTTTCTAGAAATCTATGGGGGGGCTTTAAATTCAGTGGACGTCTAGTGGCTGAAAATGTTGATGATAATAACGTAATATTAGTATAATAGTTGAAATTATAAAATACTTAATGCCTACTGTATAATAATTCAACAAAAGTAGGTAAAATAGACTAAGAAACCTTCACATATTCATTAGCGTGTTAATAAAATTAAGGAGTAGGTACCTACATGTCTGTAACAATGGTAGAACATAACTTTGGCTTAGTTAGATCATAAATTTAGATAGCTATCCTTAACGTTTTTCACTCAGCATAATGTGCACTAGTAGTAGTACCCATGTAGTAGTTTTTTTTAATGAATTAAGGTGAAATCTGGATAATTTATGAAGTTTTTTTTATTCTAGGTGCATTATGCCCAGTGTTGTCAGACGACCAGATTTTAAATAAATAAATATTTCCGGACAATCCACACAACAACATCTAGCCCCGTGGTAAGCTCTAAGCTTGTGTTACTACGGGTAGGTAATAGAAGTCTAACATACTTACATAAATAGATTTTTTACTGTACATTTAAAACACCCAGACCAAGGAGAAAGTGCTTGCAGAACATACAAGCATGCGGCAGTCGAACCAGCTACCTCTTGCACCGCAAGCGGATTATTTTGACCATGTACTCTAAATGCACATAACAATTTAACGCTGACTGAACTGGATAGGTTCTGTGAATTAAAAGGACGGAATGCCAAATATATACATATCTGAAATTGTCGACTAGCAAGAAATATCTAGTTAGATCTGCTAGTAGTAAAGCAATTATATCGGCCGTGTTTAGCATGGTGTGTGATTTAAGATTAGGTAGGCACCCGTTAAAATTAAAAGAAAGCGCATCATGTGCACATTACAAAATAGTATTGACTTTTTACTTTTACGGAAACTTTTTGGAAACGGGGTTTTTAATATTTTTAATTCAGATTATGTCTAGTTAATTTTGGACACTTTAACCGCTTACATAAATATGAAACATAAGTGAGATATTCTAACCCCTTTTGGCGCATACAATATTAATGACTCGAACTGCTTTTTTTGTTTTTGTTTTTCAGATTATATAAGGAAGAATGAAGATCACTTCTAGTGCATCTATAGTTATGCCCTACGGATAAAAACAGTAGGTGTTTTAAATTCTGAAGACACATTTAAATCCGTACCCCGCACAAGCGTTAAGGCGATTATGTTCTATGTGACCGACATTAAAGTCTCAGGCAATATTTGAGGTTAAATAGGTCTTGTCTTGGAACGTCATCTAAGCTGATAATTTAATAAGTAAACGTAGTGATTTGATAATAAGTAAAGATTTCATTGTACGTTACCTTCTTACCATAGATAGATACTATAAGATGTTACCCATGAAAGCAACTATTCTAATTTGAAAAATTCTTTCACAAGCATGAAAAACATCGTGAAATCGTTTTTAAATAATTTTCGAAGATAGAAACTCTAAAAATAATAAGACTTTCTAAGATTGTATTATTACAAAATTTATTCTGAAATAAAAATAACATCAAGCTTTGTAAATTGACATTTCTTGTGAAAACAAAGAACAATTTTATGAGCACAATTTCAGGAGGAAGAATTTCAAATAACCTATTCACAAAGTTTTGAATACATTGCACAACTAATTAACAGTTTATTGGATAGATCTCTTTTCATTCAAAATGAATTTAAAAACAGAAATAGAAAATGAATTTTTAACGAACATAAAAAATATTATTTAAAGTACTTATAAACAGTGTATAAAAATATAGTTTTAAAACTCGAAATTCATAATTAAAATAAAATGTTATAAAAATTCAAATGCAAAATAAAAATGGAATTTTCATACTTTATAGTGTGGTATACACCAGTGCTTTACACTTACAATATATTCATATAAACAATTTTATAGCCTAAACTTCCGTTTTTAGGAGATATTTTACAACCCTGTATCCACTATGCTTTAATGACATGGAAATCTTTTAGCAGTCTAGAAAACAATACATTTTTTTATGTTAAAAACTAAATGTGTCACCACATAGTGTTTTATCTCGTTGTAAAGGCTACAAACACTTGACGTAGCGCAGATCTGGTTGGATCCGTGTCAGTCTGAACTTTTGTGCTTAGACAATCAAATTAGATTGGAAGAATAACATTAGTTAAAATTAAAATAGTGGAAAGACTCAGTTACTAGAGGATGACGACAACCTACGTATTACAAGTACACAGAGTAATATTATAAATAAGTTTTCTCGTCGTAAAGAGTTTACTTCGCCTTGGCGGCGGCAGCTGCAGCCGCTCGCTGTCGCAGTGTCTTATTCGTGTTCTGGTCCACTTCGGGCAAGTCCGAGTCATCTACGATTGATGGTTTCTTTACTGTAGAATGAAAAAAATAATTATATTATTGCATACGCTTTGCCATTTATTTTCGCTAGTAGGCATTTTAAAGACAGTAATAATGTTTGTTTGTAGGTCTAGTACCTTCAACGCAAGTTTAGAGGTTAACACAGAGCGAGATGTTGCTATATAGACACTCCAAGTATATGTACTTTATTTTATTAAAATAAATTACATTTTATTAGCTCAGAAATTATACTGTAGCAAAAGTTTTCCAGCGACCAGAATATATATTTTATTAAATAAATTTGTTATTTAAAAAACGTGAATACCTTTTTCCTTTTTAGGTTTCTCCTTCTTGTCCTTCTTGGCTTTTGTGATAGTGGCCTGCTGGCGAGCCTCTTGTCGCTGCTTCATCGCTTCAGATACAAAGTTGAACATCAGGTATACCTAATAAACATACAAGTTTTAACATAAGTATGTACCAATAAGTTTAAGTATTATGTATATTGAACAGTAAAACGTGATGAGGTCTTCAAAGGGTTTAGCGGCGGAACGATGCGCTCTTTATAAACAAATGCCCCGTATCAATAAAACAATAATGCATCATTTGTCTACGAATTGCATATTTGCTACGACGATAACTCATACATGATTGTCAGGAGGTAACGAAACTTGTTTCCGATAACGACGCGACGGTCCACAGACTATAGAAAACGGGCATAAGAAAATGATTGAAATCCTCTCAATTATTTATTGGTATGACGGTAAAATCTTAGTTTCATATTTAATTGAAAACAAAACTGATCTTGGATTATGTATATGAGAAATTATACCTGGAATGAGACGAGAACGGAGAGCGCTGCAATCCGCATCACGATCGGCGCCGCGCCGGCCAGCCCGAAGTAGAACGTGAGCACTCCCAGTACCAGCGACGCGAGGCGCACCGCCACGAATATAGTCCCGTTGGTCAGACTGAGGGCTGGAAAACAAATATCACAGTAAAGGTGAAATTATATTTGAATGTGAGGTAAAATTCTTGCAACGACTCGGTGCTGGTGAGTATTTTACCAGTAACATAATCGTTGTATCATGCGTCCACATCTTGATTAAATGTCCTACGCCAATCGCTCGCGATATGACTCGACGAAATTTTATTCCCATACTGTTTGTTGGTTTGTGCAATAAAACAAATATCAATCACCGAGAGGTGCTAACTCTTTGCATATCATCCTAATGATATGCAAGGAGTTAGCAAAATCTGCACTATTCTTAAGGTGATCTTTAAAACACATTAAATAACTGTAAGTTTTCACTGAGTCATTGATATGAGAATTAAGTAAGAGCAAAGGAGCATGTTTTAGGTCCATACCCAAGGTTGGTATATATGTAGTTTTGTTAGTTAATTTCCTCACCTTTGTCAACCAATTCTTCTTTCTCACCCCTGAGAATGTTGTTAAGGCGATTGCAGTGCGCAACAAACTCAGCCAATGAGTGGAGAACAATCAATGAAACTCCGACACGCTGGAATCTGGATAAAGCAAAAAAAAACTATATAGAAAAACTGTATGGAACAAAATAATTTTCATTGAATAAAACTTTATCCTATTTAAAATTAAACTATTTAAAAATAAATTGAGATCCAAACATATATTTATTTAATCAAATTAGGTATATTTTAAAGAACAATTGCTGATATATGCAAAAAGCATTATATTCTCTCGCATTAGAAAGTCAACGGATATAGAGACTCATTATAGAGGCAATAAAAGTGCTACTCAATTAAAATAATTATAATATCATTATATTTATTCTGAAAATTTTATACATGCCTCAAATTCCAACCTATAGTTTGATATAAACATAAGCATTTCAACAGTACCATGCTTAGTAGCTAAAATTTTATAACTAATGAAATGGATTTATACACCATATAAATAAAATATTATATTTAAAAAAAAATTGCATAAAATTTGCAATAGCCATCCAAGTACTGACCATGCTCAATATTGCTTAACTTTGTAAAAAATCACGTTTGTCTCACCTCACATACAGAGCCTTTATATTTATTTATTATGTAGTTTTAGTATTTGTTGCTAACAGAAATACATCACCCACATAATTTAAATTTTCTAGCTATCTAAATATTTTATAGCAAGGGTCTTGAGATACAGCCTGGTCACAGAAATACAGACAGACAATTAAATCTCAGTAATTCATCATCACCCCTATTAACGTTCCCACTGCTGGGACACAGGGACTTCTCTCTTTGACGAGAGAGATTAGGCCTTAATTCACCACGCTGGCCAAGTGCGGGTTGGTGAATGTCACATGCCCTTTAAACTCTTTTTAAAGTTCTCAGAACATGCCGGTTTCCTCACGATGTTTGCCTTCACCGTTAAAGCACGTGTTTAAAGCGCACATAAATTTCTCAAGAAGAAAAATCCAGAGGTGCGTGGCGGGGTTTGAACCCACGACCTTCGGAATGAAAGTCGAGTGTCCTCCCACTTTAGCCAACACGGCTTTTTTCAAAATCAAAATCAAAAAATCAAATCAAATCTCAGTAATTATTATTAAATAAATAGTAAATGTAATTATTTTACACTTTGGATAAAATATCCCTAAAAACAATTGGGGTCATAGTTTTCTTAGCCATCCTCTATAAATATATAATTGTAATAAATGCAACTGATAAAAACAAATCTATGGGAAAACCCATTTACTAAGTTTTTTGATACATAAAGTGATGTATCTACAGGGAATCCCACATGTAAAAGTAACTAGATATCAAAGATAAATATCTTACTTGAATCCATAAGCCAATCCCACAAATGCAAAAGCAACAGCAGCATGTCTGATGCGTCCGGACCACTCCTCACGCTTGATGCGCTGGAAGTATAGCTCCGGAATGGAATGTATCCAGTATGCTGCCTGAACCACCCACCACAGTTTCAATAGGAAGCTCATAGGGTGGTTTGGCCATCCTGTAATAAGATTGAGTGTCAGTTCTAGCTATAGTCTCTACAATATTGATATAAACAATACATCAGGTGAGATTGTGGTCAAATGAAGGCTTATCAACCATAAAAAAAAAAAATAAAAAAAAATGTTTCCACTTAGGTAGGATGGTATCTAAGTACAAGCATTACTTAGTTACAGGTTCATATTATATGAACCTGTAACTAAGTAATGCTTGTATTACTTAGTTACTTCACTAGTAATTTCACACTTTGATATAATGTATACTATAATAGTATACATTATATCAAAGTGTGAAATTAATAAGAAGCAGAACAGATTGTGACATTGTAGTGTAGTAATTTTCCTTGACTCTCACCTCAGGTAATAAGGTCAGGTAAGCGGTAACCGGTTACCGCTTGGGGATTAACGAGTTAACACATTAAAACACATATGCTTATTATTATTATGATAAATGGTTAATGTGTGACCTTCACTATGCATTACATGGTATGAAATTAAGTCTTTTCTACTGTCTATTATCCTCCATGTTTTAAACTACACAGCAGATTTGAATGCCATTTCAGCAATGGATAGAGATATAGATAAAGGTTAATATTTTATACTTTTATCCTTCCGCAATAAATAGGTTCCTGAGATTAGCATGTACAACCAAACAACTTATAAAAACACTTTTGATTTATAATTAGTATAGATTTACAACTATGTGACACAACCACAAGCTGGAAGCAAGGTTTGCTTCCAGCTTGTGGTTGTGTGCATAAAATATAATGTTTGTGTGATGCAAATCTTTTTAAATACTGTCGCTCGCTGGTTACCAGGTTGGTAAGTATGCATAAAACTTTAATTTAGTGAAAGAAGATTCTTATCTTTATCAACAATGACCCTTGTTAATCAACAGAATTTTAATATTGATAACCTATTTCATAAAAAAGGACATTATTAATGAAGTTTATATTCCAACCCAGTGCTGATAGGGCAATCATTAGTGATTTAGATAATGAATTGATAAATGATATATCAATTTATCTCAATTTTTATACAATTATTTGTTAGTGAACTTAAAATTTTACTACAAATTGATTGAAAATAATAAATAAAATACTTATAGATATTCTATGTTAAAATATCTAGAGTTCAACTGTAAAACTATGTTAAGAATAGAAAAAAAAATTAGTTACTAATATTTACCTTCCCAAAGAGAAGAGACATTAAAGGCTATCCCTTCACGAATAACTGCATCTCCTCCCCAAAGCAGAGTAATAAGATGGAATACAATAAGCTGGCCGGATTCATTCAGAGCACTCAATCTTGACTTAGACAAATGGAATTTCTTCGAAATTTTCTGAAATTAGAACAGATTTCAAGTTTTCTTTGGTATTAAGATTAAACCATATGTTACAGAGAAAATATAATGATAGAGAAAAAACTTACATCCAAAAAGTATTCCTGCAGAATTGCATGCATGACAATGCACACCAAAGAGTAGAAAAATACGGAACAAGCATCTTTCCAGCCAGATTCATATAGGAAAGGTTCTCCTTTGGGGTTTTCTCTTGTAGGCTCAACTCCACTGATGTTGTGGTGCAAACTGATGAATAAACTAGCCACTGGGCTGGTAGCCTAGAACAGAATAACGTAAAAGAACAATCAAAACAATATGTAGAGCTATGGTTTATGAGAGAATAGCGGCTTACGTGGCAATCACTTCATACGTACCTGAACCATTAACCCGACCAGGAATACCATAACCATACATGACACGATGTCGGCGTGGTTCTGTATAACAAATTCATGACTGAAAATTGGTGGGTTCTTGTTAGGTTTTCTTCCAATTGCTGGCTTTACTCCCATATTTCCCGGCTATAACCTGTTTGGAGGAATTTAACTGTAAAAACTGTTGTTATGATCCCACCTATGGTTTATAAATTAGAAGTTGTCTGGAAACGTATTCTTTGCCTAGATTAAAAGAAGTAATATAGGTACCCTGGACTAAGCGTGCGAAATTCAACCCGAACAAAAATATTTCTGACAGAACGGAACACGGAAATTCAATCGACGTGACACTTTCACTTGCTACGCGGTGAAACGTCAACGTCGTTTGTTGATTACGGAAGTAGTGTTGGCACAATTTCGGTCAATAAAGTTTTGTTAAGAAAAATATATATGAAAACAAACACTCTTAATATTTACATATTTAAATAAATGATTAAATTGTTTAAATATTTAAGGTTTCATAAATGTATCATTGTGTGAGTACATTTAATTCTAATAAAGATCTTCAAATGACCTTTCATAACCATAGACAAATTTTGTCTATAGTAAGATAAGCGACACAGCTTTCAGCTCATTCTTTCTTGTTCTGAGTGAGTTTTGCTGGCTGGAATCATTAAATTCTCTTTGGCTGGAATTAAATGTAATGTAATATAGTAAAAACCGGTCCAAACACAGCCACTTTGAGGATAGCGACATATGATTTTGGGTCATTATTACAGCGAATTACACAAAATGCGACGTCTTTTTAAAGACAATACAAATAAGATACAAATACATTATATACATATATATTGTACATATTGCACATGTTATACATGTATAACATGTGCAACATGTACATATTTAAAGAATTTATATATAATAGATTGCTATGCTATGCCCTGTCAGGGCTCTTGTTGTAAGCGCTAATTAATTTTAAGACCAAAATTGTACACATGAATGCAATAAACGATTTTGAATTTAGAATTTGAATTTTGAAGGACAAGTAATAAATAAGGTATAGATAGAGCACAAAAAAAAACAAAACACATTTATGTACGAAAAAAAATAATTTTAGGACCTATGTCGCCAGTGACTTGACAAATCGCCAGCGATCATATTATAACATAACGTTAACATACTCTCTCAGAGATCTGATAAATTTGCTTAGTATTTTTTTTAATCTAAATTCGGCCAGTCTCTCGATTGATCTCAAAAAGAATATGAAACACAAGCTGTTTCATCCTAAGACCAAGGAACCCACAGATATTTCTGAAGAAAAAAAGGTGAAAGGAAACTCTTTTTTTTCGTTCTCGATCGTCTGTACCTCATGCATTCTTAAATTCTTTATTGCACACAAAAACATATAGGTACAAATATACAAATATTATACCTATATATATATATATATTATACAAATATTATACCTTATACAATACCTACAATATTAGTTACTAGCTGACCCCAGCAAACGTTGTTTTGCAAAATGAAAAATTGATAGTAGCTGATTCTCCAGACCTACTTACTGTATACGCATATAAAATTTGGTAAAAATCGGTAAAGCAGTTTCGGAGGAGTACGGTAACTAACATTGTGACATGAAAATTTTATATACTTTTGATAGATATGATCTTTGACGTTAGGAACACACCTACATTGCTTAGACAACAGTGAGTGCTTGTAATTTAATATGAACTTTATACCATAGCAATAAAGCTCAAATTGACTACGTTTTAGTTACAAATCATTTGTATGGGAAAAAGAAAAGGGCTATTTTTAGGGTTTTTCCAGCAATAATTCTAATTTTTCTCGCCGTAAAAACCATCCTTGAACTTCAACGAACATTTAAAAAAAAGATTTGGCCAAATTGGTCCAGGCGTTGTTGAGTTATGCGCTTACCAACACATTTTGCGATTCATTTTTATATTATAGATAATATAACATAGGTCATGTACAAAGGCGAGCTTAACCCTATTAGAGTTTTCTTACAGCAAACCTTAGGGTATGGAGAACTGTTATGCAGAAAATGTTAGGTGCCCGCAGGTGGAGGGGTTGTTTACGAGTTGCACTGCTATTTAAAGTACAGTTCCAATAGTCCGGGAGTCATTCTTTCTGTTTCTTTGGCTTCTGCTCTGTGCAAACACTCTCGGAATTACTAGTTGACTTTATCTATATCTTTGTTAAACTGAGCCTCAGATTATTTGTGTGATTGATACTGTTCGATTAATCCCGTAATTGGTTATTATTCAATGATATAATCTGTTTAAATCACTATGTCAAAACCTTCCACCTACATAATATATAGGTAAAATAAATAGGTACCTGTGTTAGTGGAATCTCGCTCTGCCAACAATGTAAACATGTAATGTAAATTAGGTTTAGCTATTTATTTAAACTTTAATTGAAAACATTTTGTTTCTTTTGAGAAGGTAAGTAAAACAAACAAACAAAACAAACAAAATACATTTATTTCCTAACAAATAACAAAAAACTTAAATCTATTATTACATTTTGAATACATTCACTTTTAAAAAATATTAAATAAATAGACTCACAAAATAGGAAGAAAAACAAAAAAAAATAACATTCGTTAGGAAAATGGCTACGTCAGCATGTGCTTGATTACTAGAGAACTAGCATCAGCGCTGGTCTTCCGACGGAACCACTTGTTGGCGTTACGGACAACAACACGAACAACAAGCACACAATCGCACAAAAACAAAACAAAATATACTGAACACACAAAGCAAAAAAAAAGAAACCTAATTAATTAATTAATTAATATTAATTCAATTAACACAATAAGTTAAAACTATGAGTTCGTTGAATCTATAAAACACTAGTGTCATGCCTTTGACTTTCCTGCCCCTTCTGATGGTCGAACAGAAATTTCTTCAGTTTAATTCTAAATGAATGCAAGCTTTGCAGGTTCCTTATCGGGGGTGGGATGTTATTCCAGCACTTGGAAGCAGCATAGCGGAAACTTCCTCTAAAGCTAGCAGAACTGTGCCGATGAGTCGCTAGTTGCTTCGAGCACTGTTGAGAGCTACAAGTTCTGGAGCTGGACAACCATGACAACTTGTTGTACAGATAAGATGGTGATTCAGATTTCACAACACCAAACATAAGACACGCAAGATGCAATTTACAGTATTAGTTTATTTTTAAAGTAGATAAATAGATCCTGTGCGCGAAGATTACGGATGTGTCTTAATTTTTTCTGCATAAAAAATTTAAGATAAATATACATTAATATTAAAGCTTTATAGAAATATTATTTCAGTTGCGCTCAATAAGAGGCTTCAGTGAAACTAATGCGTGTTTCAGAATAAGTTTGTGTATGTTTAAGAGAGAAGGCATTAAAATATAGCCTTTAATTTCCTCAATAAATACTGTACGGTGTATATGTAACTTTTCAAATCGAACCCCATAGTTACTGACAGCGTTTAAGTAAACAAACAAACAATTTAGCATTATAATACTAAACTACTAGCATGGTGGTGGGACAGCAGCGCCGCGCCGCTGGGGTATCAGTGGTACCGTCAACAAAATACAGTACAAACTGGATTGGATTCTGCACTGAAGTATATACATCTAAAATTAGGAAATAAAAACTCAAAGTTACTAATAAAAACATTTATTATGAACATTTTCAAAATTTAAATAAATCTCTTGATATTATACTTGCGATAAACAATTTTTATTTAAAATACATATATATTTTGATGCATTCAATGATCATCACAAAATACTGTTTGAAAACTTACATAATCATTTGATGTAAATAAAAATTAACTTTGATTTTGAACAAAAAAACAAATATCCTGAATATAACATTAAAATATAATCTCAAAATATATCATGACTGCTTCCACTATTTTATTAAATTAATATAAATTAAACAAATAAAAAAACGTTTGTAATTCAGCATTTCTATACAGTTGCTTACACAGCCACATTGAAGGTAGTAATTGAACTAATCTTAAAGTAAAATAAATAAGATTATCTACTTACTATTGCTATTATTGGTACTGGGGTGTAAAAAACATAATAGCCTATTAACAGTTTAATATTTATTCTATGTTCAACATAGATTCATTGTCTTTTTGATTATTTAGCAATAAATAACAGAGACCAAGTCCAATCACTTTGCGGCATAAAGTATCACAAAACGTCTTTTTCTTCACTTAGATTTCCATTTAAGTAATTTCAATAAAATGGCAACACAAACAACTAAACTACTCAGACTACAAAATCAGCATGCTGGACGAACTTTAAAGTAAATCTACAGAGATTGTCATATTACCTAAAATTACACATTGCTAGAAAAACCGCAATTTAAATACACTACCTAAACTACCACTAATCAAAGAACTTTCATCCCCATTGATTATATAGCCACCGACGTGAGCACGCGCTGAATTTCGAGCATATTATACAGAGGACGTTGATGTTACAATATAATTTAATTTGTAAAAGATAAACAAGATGTTGGTAAACAGTATTGACAGCTTAATTTAGTGATCTGTCTTTCTATAAATAATCCCGTATTTCTTGATGGGTCTTCACCCAGCCGTCGCTCGCTGTTGATTTTTATCAACAGGTATAATTTTTTTGTCAATATTAATGTTATAGTCAAATCTCATAAATGGTTAATAATTTTTGCTCCATGCAAAGATATATTACATACTGTAATATAAATAACCTTATTTCGGTGTTATACTAAGGCGTGTTTGCTAAAATGTTATATTAAAGTTTAAATAACATTTTCGGAGTCGATCTCTCCTTGTTCTACAGTCATGTACATGCCCTCTTCTTCATAAGTGGAGTCGTGTTTGGCCAAGATACGGAGAAGAGGACGCAATTTCATCCACCATTGCTGCTTGGGTATTCTTTGCCTGAAAATAAGAAGTTTAGTATAATTAGTACAAATCAGTCAGGTATAATAAATCCTAACTCGTGATGTCAGTTTCCTCGCAACTAGTCTTTTCGTCAATATACCTCATAGTCAATTGTTGGATACCTACTTATGGATATAGATTTCTTTCATTGACACTATTATCTACCTACCACAGCCGTTTTAGTGCCCTTGTTGCAGTCGAAGGGGTTCGGGGTACTGAATTTTTGCATGTGATTTTCCGACTTCTTAGTATTTCTTTTGTCCTCCAGAATTACAAAGATACTCACGCAAAATTGGTCTGCGCCTTCAGATCCTCGAGCGGTGTGAACTTGTACTGGCGTTTGACGACGCCGAGCAGGCACGCGGTGTCGGGCGAGTTGCTAGCTCCGCGCTGGACTTGTTCCACCAGCCAGTGCAGAGACTTAGCGGCCGTTTTAGTGCCCATGTTGCGGTCGAAGGGGGTCGGGGAACCGCCTTGTTGCATGTGACCTGAGAATGAATGTGAATGAATGAGTGAATGTGGAGATACGTTGAAGCACAAAGGTCACCGATTAGCTTACTTAAACGTAGAGCAGTTTGTTGACGGGCCTGAAAAGATTTCGAATGGAGGCCACGGTTGACGACGATTCTTTATCGGTAAAATAAAACTAGGGGTAGAAGTACCAATTACCGTCCGTTAATTATAAAAACCGCAAAATCATCGAATCGTAAAAAACTCCCAACAAGAAATTTATAAAGTCCAATATTCAGCTGCTGATATCTTAGGGTCGAAATAGCGACTTTGAAAAAATAAGCACAAGTAAAACAGTACATGGTTATACCTTACCTAGCACATTCATTCTAGCGGTGAAAAGCCCTTTTCCCTCCTCAGAGTACAAACGATAAATGAAGTCTGTGTTATAGTTCTCGTTAGATTTCTCATTGCGTAGGATCAGGCCACGCTGAATGCCTCCCGTCATTTTCGATGCCATGTGGTAGACATCTTGTTGTAGATCTTTGATCGAGAATTTCTCCTCGTAGATGTAAGCTGCGTCGGCACCACCGGCGAGACCTAAAAGCAACCATATGCGTTGGTGATAAATATCATAAACGTTTAAGTTTAACAATTTGATTGAGGAAAGTATTACCAGCTAACGTAGCGAGGTATCCACAGAATCCGCCCATGGTTTCAATGACAAACACTCGGCGTTTGGTGCCCTAAAAATAAAATATGTATATTACAACTTCCCTGTCCCATACAACTAATTTCGATTATGCAACACGTCCACACGTTTTTTTTATTGTTACGCTCAATAACATAATTATAATATCATAAAAACAACTAATCTTTACTAACATTATAAAGCTTGAGTTTGTTTGCTTAAACGCGATAGTTGAGGAAATAATACTGATCCCATTTGAAAAAATATTATAGTGTTAGCTCATTATTGTCAAATGTAGAGCGCCGTTTCACGTATGTTTGTTCCTCATATACTAATATTTTTAATTCAGCAGGCTAAAATTGTACAAATGTGGTATTTTACGGCGGTAAAAAGTGGCCCATGTGTTATTCTGATATGTAAGCTGTAAGATAGATGTAAGATATATAGAATTTTCTTTAAAATCCCTTCAGTCGTTTTTTTTTTAAAGATTAACAACCTTACGATCTTTCGCCTTTATAATATTAGTAGGATAGGATAGTCTCCTCGCATACCTGCGCGGATTGGCGGATGCGGTCGCAGATCTCGGTGATCTCGTTGAGCGCGGTGTCGGCGCCGAGCGAGAAGTCGGTCCCGGGCACGTTGTTGCTGATCGTCGAGGGCACCACGACCAGCGGGATGCAGAACTCCGGGAACTGGCTGCGGGACTCGTACAGCTCTAGCCCAGCTTGGTAAGCCTAGGGGATAAACTAGTTTTTATAATATACTAGCGGCCCGCCCCCGCCCCGGCGTCGCCCGGGTTATAAAAGTGCCCGGCAATTTTTCCTTATTTGCTCACCGTTTAGACCTACCCTGGACTACGACAAACATTTTAAAACCAAAATCAGCTCAATCGGCCCAGCCGTTCTCGAGTTTTAATCAGACTAACGAACAACAATTCATTTTTATTTATATAGATAGATATACAACTTCTTTTATAAGGTCTTGCAAACGAAAAATGAAGACGTTACAAGTCCATTGAATTTTCACGTGACGTAACTAAATTTTGCAGCCGTCAAGCCCCCCCTCACTCCGGAACTTTGATACTCTATATCTTTGCACTTTCTTATTAAGTTGATAGATCAAACAATATGCATCCAGTATTATTGGACGGGCTAACAGACGGACTATGGAGAATACCATTTTTCTTGTAGTAATCATGCCTATTGAAAACCTCCTCTTTTCAGTTCAAATAAAGAATAGTTTACATGGACTAAGAATTTAATTTCAATTATGTTGTCTTTAAAAATTCTCATAGATTACCTCAAATCCTCCAATCATGAGCAGACCTTGAATGTTGAACTGCTTGATGCGTGCTGCAATTTCCGCTTTCTTGTCTCCGGGCAGTGTGCGCTTCGTGCCGAGGAACGCTCCGCCTTGGCCGACCCAACCAGTCACGTCAGACCTGGGAAAATAAAATAATTTATTATGACACTAGAATAATTATATTAATACTAGCTGACCCCAGCAAACGTTGTTTTGCAAAAATTGTTTTTTTTTTCCAAAATTAAAAATAGATGTTGGCCGATTCTCAGACCTACTGAATATGCTCACAAAATTTCATGAGAATCGGTCAAGCCTTTTCGGAGGAGTTCGATTACGCACCCCGTGACACGAGAATTTTATATATAAGATTATAGCTGATGAGTTTGTTTGATTATTTGTATGTAGGCCCAAATCAATCAACTACTTATCCGATTTGTAAAGTTCATTCGATGTTAGATAGCTTATTGATTGAGGAAAATACGTTGTTTTCGCGGGAATATCGATAAAACACGGGCAACGCCGTAGTGTGAAAAGCTAGTACCTATATTATTATAATAATAATAATGTTCGCCGTGGGCATCGGCTTAAGAATGGTGAATGACCTGGTCAAGGGAACAAACCGGAAAATGAGCAGCAGAGGATTCTGTGATCACAATATCTAATACTGTGCTCCCCAAAACTAACGACGACTCGTGACGAGCACATCATCATCATCATCATCATCCTGCCCTTGTCCCACACTATGTGGGGTCGGCACAACATGTGTTTTTCTTCCATTTCCCTCTATCACCCGTCATCTCAGCACTCACTCCTTTCTTACACATATCTTCTTTCACACAGTCCATCCATCTTTTCTTCGGTCATTGTACATTGTAGTAATATCCCTTATTGAAGGCACCCATAAGGGTGCTTTTAAAGCACGAGTAGAAAACTAGTATGATGTACAACTGTTTCCTGTATACGTACCACTCCATCTTCACGATGTTTCCGCTGATGAAGCCCTCCATGCCGTCGTGAATGCCGAGGCAGGTGTCCCCGCGGTAGATGCAGTTCCGCACGAACGAGCGCACGGCCGCGTTCATTCCACAGGCGGGCGCGCCAACGTGCATTACCGCGAACGTTAGACCTTCCTATAAATTAATTAATATCGTTATTTCATCAATCTGTACACATCATTTCTACCATGGGACAACCACTGCTAGACACAGACTTCCGAAAAAAATTGGGGGAGATTAGACCATAACCCACCATTCTGGTGCGCTGAGGAATGTACGGGCCGCCGAGGCTTGCTTGAGTCTCTAATTTGTTTTTTAGTACCCTTTGTCCTTATCTTATTATCAATCTGTACTAACAAGTATAATTTTAGCGTTACTATTGCAGATTAACCATAGAAACAATGCAATTTGACATTTCGAACTTGCCGGCTTAGCACGGCTATTTCCTTTCTATTCCACCCTGCAATAGACAAAAACAAAGGATATGCCTTTTGGCTTTGCAGGAAAGAGGTACAAGTATACGCTCTCTTCGCGTAACTACTGGCGCTATACTATAAATGTCAATGTAAATTTTATTACTGACTAAATTTATGAAAGTTCACTAAATATGTACATCATTAAATTTGTATGTCATTTATTTCTAAAGTTTGTTATACAAAGAGAGGTCAATGGAAGAAAGATGTCCTAATTGTTAATAGAGATAACTTTTACTAGGGAAAAATACGTTATATCCGGTGGGAAAACATACATACCGCCGGACGGCCGGCTGCGTCGAAGGCTTCTTTGGGCGGCTTGAGGCGGGTCAGCATTTTGTACGTCTCAAGGTTGCGGGCGAAGCTGCGACCGCGCAGTTGAACGGCCAGGTCCCAGTTCTTATCTGCCATGGCCTGGACAAAAAAACATTTTTTATGATAAAATATTAAAAAAAAAAATCTGGATTCCTAACTGACCTGTTGTTGTTTACATTGTTGAGTGCTGTTGATATCACAAATCACATTGTATGTTGTTGATGAAAATGACTCAGGAAAGGTGTGAAGCTCAACAGTGTACCTAATACAAGCTTATTATTTTTCGAACATACACAAATCTGAAATCATTTTGGTGTAATGGGAACTAATAAAGATCGGTTGCAGTAAGTATAGACGAATAAGAATTGATATTTATGTTTCGTGTAAAATAATCTATTTGTGAAAACAATGTTAAAACTACTAGGTAAGGACGTGGTGACGTTATAATAATCTTTAAAAATTTTAAAACTTGAAATAACCCATCAACCTATCTTCAGTACAGCTAAATCGATGTGAAATATTTGTTAGCAATGCGTGAAAAAGTTCGTGTTCTTATCGGCCCAATAGTGTATTTTTTCGTACTTTATTTCCCAATATTTTATATACATGTCGACTCAAGCATATCTAAATATATATTACTGGATTATTCCCACATCATTGTATCAAACATACCTGTGCAACGGCCTTAGTGCGACGCACGCACTCCATAAGCGGCAAGCGGACGGCCTGGTTTCCATCGAGGGTGACGACACACGGTTCCGTCTCCGGACTCGCTTCCATCAAAGCCATGACTGCCTCCGCGCCCATACGGCAACCCTGAAAAAGGAATATTTTTCATCCTTCCACTTTACCGCCTGATTTATATTGAACGAGCATTCGAGGTTACCTCGAACCTTATTAAATGGCGGCAATAAGTTGGTTTTCCAGTATTGAAAATACCTAACAGTTACCTTAATTGATTAACTATCGAAGTATAGAATTATGTACATTTTGTTTCAAATCGGTAAAATAGTGTCAGCTGACACGCAAATAGGTATTTGCGTGTGTAACCAAACAATAAAGCTCTACAGATTTGTAAAATTGCGTGATGTATGTATCTGTCATACTGCTGTGTGCAGGTTAGTGTGGCGCGGAAGTTATAATATTATCTCGTCTAATAGCGCTACACAACTAATACTAATATAAACTAATAAATAAAATCCTGAAGAGGTATTTTGATTGTTTGTTTGAACGCGTTAATCTGATATTTATTGAGGAAGACTATAGGCTTTTTTACAGCGAGAAAATACCTTGCTAAAATTCTATAAAACACCGTCAATGCCGTGCCTTGAAAAGCTAATAAATTATTATACTAAGACCTCTATGCTCTATGGCCCTTAAATGGTAAATATGGTCATACAAATCCACAGCTTTGTGTTTTACTTGACTCATTCAAGCCAGAACACTTCCCCAGAAAAATAGTTTCATATGCATAGCTCAGAATATATTTGTATTGAAAATGTGCAATGCATAGCACCACTCAGTGGCATGAATGTGAAATGACTACTATTTCCCTGTTTTGTATTAATATATAATTAAGTTACAGACATAACATATTAGATAAATCTGTTAAGTTATAGTCTGGCATGATAAACATCTTTTCACTCATCACTCAGTGGCATGAATGTGAAATGACTACTATTTCCCTGTTTTGTATTAATATATAATTAATTTACAGACATAACATATTAGATAAATCTGTTAAGTTATAGTCTGGCATGATAAACATCTTTTAACTCTTACCAGAATCCTATCAAAGGCGGACGGAGATCCTCCTCGCTGCACATGACCCAGCACTGTAATGCGGGTATCCTGCTGAAGCTTGTCCACCACCACTTTCTTCACGAGTTCAGCCGTGATCGGTTTCCCTTCCCGATCGATGGCACCCTCAGCTACGATAATGATGTTCAGGCGCTGTCCCGATTTCCTTTCCTATAAAACACGCGTCTTACAAAACTGTCCACAAAATACGAAGCAAATATTTAACTTACTCGTAACTAATAGTTAAGAGCTGAAAACAATGGCATTTTAAGGTGCTTTATAGTTACATGCAATTGGCATACTTTTTTAATTTATAATAGTCAAAATAAAGGTTGAGGGGTAAGCAAAAACTCATGCACTTTATTTACCACGCAAAACTAAAAAAATATTGTTTAAAAGTCATGCAATTATATTGATGTGCCTTTGGAAAATTAGTGTATGGTGAACAGAGTTGCGTATCTACTCAGCGGTGGATGTCAGTGGACATGTACAGAAGAAATCTAATAGCTTTTTAACAACACAAAATTAAAAACCGGTTTGTTGTGGATTCGATAACAAAATAAAATTTTCAACATTAACTAATTGCCAATGCTCACCCTTCAAATAAGTCAATTTAAATAAATTGTGCTCTTAACCAAGCAATTGACGAATCTATAAGCGTATGGTATACTTTTTATTGTGTGTTATGTAAATTAATGCAGTGCCACTCAATTAAGCCTGCGTACCTGTTGCATACGTTTGCAAAGCTTTTCAACCCAATTATTGGGAACAGGGTCCTCCGGAATGAACACTTGATCTGCCTCGCTCGCCAGAGCGGCCACTAATGCCAGGTAACTGCAACAAGCAGCCCACGCATGATGTCACATGCTATGTGCCCTCTTTTGAAGCCACCATGATAATTGATAAATGACAAATTTGTACAATAATTTAGATCGCAATATAAACGCCAATGGAATCTGCCAATTCAAATCATGAATGAGTGTAGGTATAGAAGTGATCCTGCTCCCATATTACAAATAAAACAAATTCTTGCCTGTGCTAACTTTGCGCACATCTTTTGTTCCCAATTGAGAGGCGCTGGGTCTTCACAAATAAAGCTATAAGTAGCGTCCGTACATAAGGCGGTGTAAACTGCAAGAAAACTAAAGGGATACTTGAATTAAAGGTTAAGTGAAGGTGTTTGAAATGATGCTAGCTATCAATGCAAGGACAAAGAGAGGTATAAATCTGAAGGCTTGCCTGTTCTAACTTATCACACAGTTTTTCTCTCCATTCAACAGAAGGTGGCGACTCGGGGATAAATACAAAGTCAGCTTCAGACGATAGTGCCGTGACCACGGCAAGATATCTAAATAAGTAAATTTGTTATTATACCAGGAAACCAGCATTGGCATGCATACATTTCACCAGATACTCTGATGTTATTGTATATACACATCATAAAGTTCTATTTAATTCTTATGTAGGAACTCTTGTTTCTTGGAGGAGCAGGCACAACTAAAAAGGAAACTTGTTGTTTGTCAGTTAATGCAGTGACATTGCTTTTATTAATGTAAATAGCTTGCATTACTTACCCACAATGTCTGCCCATGACCTCCATGATGAAGGTTCTTTGATGAGAATAGGCAGTGCTGACAATTGCATCAATAGCCTCAATGATGCGATGCAAAGCAGAGTCAGTGCCTATAGTCATGTCTGTGCCACAGAAATCATTGTCAATGGACCCAACCTGAAATTACATTATGTTTCATCATAAGTTGAATCATCCAAAGATTCCTTAAGTTTCATCTAGATTGCACAATATTCTTATGATCCTAAAATAATACCTCTATAAAAATATCTGTTTGCAGTATTAAGAAACCTGCTTGTTTTATTATGATGAATAAGTAAGTTTTTATATTTACGGTAAATAAAACCAATTTTTTTTCCATTTTTGTATATGAAGGTGCCATGCAAAACATTGATTGAACCTTCTAATTGGTATTGTTAAATAATGAGTACTTTTTTTTATATAATGGTGGTATTTTATTTTCAAACAGGAGATTTTTCTAAAATCTTTGGTTAGAAATCAATATTTTTTGAACATACATTATTTAAAAATAATATTCTGTTCCCATTAAAAAGTTCCATTTTCAATATTTAACATTCTTTCCTGTATATCACTAAAGCCATTATTAAACTTGGTAATAATGTAGCTATATATAATTTTTTTATATCAACATACCATTCCTGCAATATGAAGATGTTTGTATTTCTCTCTTTGATCTTTAGTAATCTTGTTATTCTCTAAAAGCTCATCTAGAAGACCTGACCACTCCTGACGGAAGAGGTTAGCACCAGTTAGGGAGCCATCTCCTCCAATCACAACCAGATTGGTGATCCCTCGAGTGACCAGGTTGTAAGCAGCTTTCAAGCGGCCTTCTCTTTTGCTGCAATAAAAACATATAGTTAGATAGATAGATATGTGCTAGTGCATAATTGTATAAACTAAAGCTGTTGGTTCACCTAGTCAAACTTGAAATTATTATTCTATTCTACTAGTTCAGGCATAGGTACTAGTAAAATCGAATTTTATAAATGTTTGGCAAACTGGACACAAAAAACAAATAAATGGAACAGTATTTAGCTCATTTCTAATTACTTAATTAACATACAAGTTTATGACAAATGCACAACTTATTGTAAAATAAATAAAACCGAATTCCTTGACAATAACTACAATACTTACATAAAATCCATACATCTTGCAGATCCAATAATGGTACCACCTTTATGAATAATAGAACTGACTGAAGACCAGTTAGCTTCTTCAATATTGTCACCACCGTCTACCATACCCTGGTAACCTTCTCGGATGAAGTAGACCTTGCATCCAAGGTAGATTCCCATTCGCACCACAGAGCGAACAGCAGCATTCATTCCCTGGGAGTCCCCACCGCTTGTAAACACGGCAAGGCCTTTCCCTTTATGGGAACCACGTCCGATAAACTTTTGAGTGCTGGATCCCTCCATCATCGAGGATTACAGCTTACCCAACACCTAACAAACAATTTATTGTTTATTTACTGATGTTACGTAAGTCAAGCCAAATTTTTAACAATAAAAATATTCTAGTTTTCACAGCGAATCTTTAATTCCTAACACTTATGTTAATAAACCCATAATTATTACCTAAAAATATTAAAATTCTTTAAATTCAAATCTTGAACTTCACCAAGGTGACCTTTTCAAAAGACAAAAATGACAAACATCAAACAATACAAACCAACGATGACATTTCTAGTGTTGTTTAGAGTGCTCGCCGTATAGAGAGGTGAACGATACAACACCACTCAATGTGGTTAACGTTATTGTTTGTTTCCATCCTGGGTCAAGCCATGTAAGCTGAGCAAACAGTAAACGTCAAAATTTCGTAGATTGTACAAAACGTAAATAGTCTAGGATTATTTTTGTAATTTTTTTCTAATTTCGGCTTTTTTTTTGTGAAAAAGTAACTTTTTATCCATACCAAATGTTTGTTTAAGTAGTTTTTTCCTTCAGCTTAGTAAATACCTAATTTGGAAACGTTTTACAGTGCTATGCGGCCATAGTTCATGATACCCTTAACATCAAACCACAAAAATGTCTGCGGATTCAGATATGGAATATTCGGACAACGATGGTGACGACTCCTACTATTATGGAGACCAGGATGACTGTGACATGGAAATCGATCCTTCCAAATCTGATCCTGAATACTTCACGTTTGTTTGCCTGAAGGTCGAGGAGGTGGAGAAACTGCTAAACGAATCTATTGAGTTGCTCAGCAACAGCCTTCAGATTACACCTTCGCTTGCTAAGGTTAGTAAGATTAAACATTGCTACAGTAAGTTTATTCTGTTTGAATGAAAATGCTGTGTTCTATAATGTAGTACTGGCTCATTATAAAACACAGCATTTTCATTGCTGCTAAAATGTAGGTCTAAGTGAATATTAATTACATTGATATTCATGGAAAGACATAAAATAATTAATATTCTTGTATTAATTTCATTAGGTTGCCCTCCATGCATACCAGTGGAATGCTCAAGAAATAATTATTAAATATAAAGAGAATGCTAATGAAGTTTTGGTATACAGTCATGTGAAACCACCAGTGCCTTCAGTGCAGGCTGGAACTAGCCGTTCTATCTGTGCTGTATGCGCTAGCACTCATCCTCCACAAAACTACAGTGCCCTGGCATGTGGTCATTATTTTTGTAATGACTGTTGGGCAATGCACTTTGAAGTGCAAATTATGCAGGGTAAGTGGGTAAAAATGTATCATTACAGTTTATAATCATAAAATTATTGATATATCTGCTGTCCTTATTGTGAAACTGTTAATCTTCCTTAATGTTCTATTCCGAATATTCCTTTTTTAGTGAACCATTAGATGAAATTTTAGACAATGAAATAAATATACATATATACATATAGTAGCAGAGTAAAAAGTTAGTATCAATTTAATAAAAGGCTTAAAAAATTTTAGTTGTTGGGTATAATTTTAGGGGCGGGTCAGTGATTTTGTTTCTTTTTAGTGTGGATATTTCTGAGGATTATTTCTGAATATGAAACTTCCTTAATTTTTTTAAAACATATTAATAATTGGAATAAAATCAATATCTGTTTTGTTTATAGTCCGAGACTTTGATCACTAACTTCCAAATTCCGCACACTCAATCAATCCTACACCCCTGACAATTACTTTTTACTAACACACTCAACTCCATTAATGCTGTAAATATGGTGAGCTAATTTCCACCCTGCAGCATTTCTGGTATTTAATGATTAAGAAATAATGTATGTACATATTTTGTACTAGTAAAAGTACATACTAGCCTTTCCCTTGAATCACATCTTCACTGAACATTGCATTTGAATAGTTGGAGTTGCTTAAAAGATCTATCAGTCGCGCGACATATCGCCTGATTCGAATAAGTAACTGCTACCGCCACATCTTATTCCAACACATACAAATAATAATCAATTTATTGGTAAAAATAAGTTTACAAGTCAAAAACAATAAAAGTAAATGTCAAGAGTCATTATTTAAATTATATAATCTGGTTACACCATAAAAATGATTAAATACCTTTAAATGTTTTCAATATTGTATGCTTTACAATAACTATTAGCTTTTGTACATTTCAGGTGTATCAAACACAATCCAATGTATGGCACAAGAATGTGAAGTAAGAGCACCAGAAGATTTTGTTATATCACACGTGCCTAAGCCTGCCACAAGAGAACGCTATCAACAATTTATGTTTAAAGATCATGTTAAATCTCACCCTCAGCTTCGATTTTGCCCCGGCCCAAATTGTCAGGTATCTTACTTTAAATAGAACAAGAGCACATAAAAAGCCATTTAAACCTTATTATATTATGTATTTACAAATAATAAACTGTTGAGTTTTGATTGATAATTACATTATTTCTAGTGGATATTTCGAGCTTGGACTCGTGAAGGCGCAAGACGGGTGGAATGTCAAGGCTGTGAACTTCTTACGTGCTTCTCATGTGGAGCTCCGCATCATGCTCCAACCGACTGTGCTACCATTCGGCGCTGGCTTACGAAGTGTGCAGATGATTCTGAGACTGCTAACTACATTAGCGCCAATACAAAGGTTCGAATTACTTATTTATGATCTATATAACCTTGTTATAAACACTTAAGTCAATCTTTTAGGGTCTAATGTTATGCATTTAAACGCAATTAATCGTCGAAAGTACTTTACAGGATTGTCCAAAATGTCAGATTTGCATAGAGAAAAATGGTGGTTGCAATCATATGCAATGTGGCTCATGTAGACATGACTTCTGCTGGGTTTGTTTGGGAGACTGGAAGTGCCATGGATCTGAGTATTACGAGTGCAGTCGCTACAAAGAAGATCCCAATCTTATGAACGAAAGTCAACACGCTCAGGTAAATTATAACAGCTGTTGTGAAATATTAGAAAGGCATGTATCTTTTATATCTTCTATAGGTTTCTATAGGTTAGTAAAATATTTTTATATTTCCAGGCAAGGGAAGCGCTGAAAAAGTACTTGCATTATTATGAACGTTGGGAAAATCACGCCAGATCTCTTAAGCTAGAGGAGCAAACATTAGCAAGTTTGAAAAGTCGTATTAATCAAAAGGTATATTCGTCATTGCAAAAACAATGTATTGAAAATCATTCAATTGATAAGATAAGGCATATGTTTACATATCGTTTATTTCTCTCTGTAGGTATTAATACTTGTAGATTGAGTCGTAATAATGGTAGGTGACATTTATATGATTTATTTGTAGGTTATGGCAGGAGAGGGCACCTGGATTGATTGGCAGTACCTTTGGGATTCTGCAAAGCTGTTGAAACGCTGCAGATACACACTTCAATACACTTACCCATTCGCCTACTTCATGGACGTTGGACCTAGAAAAGAACTGTTTGAATATCAGCAGGTACACTGTTTATTTTAAGTAGTGATGACTACTTAGGTGATTAAACTTTTTTAATTATCATGGTTTTTAACAATATGATGACTTAAAACGGGTAACATAACATGGTATGACGATTTTTCTCTAAACTCAGAAACCGTCAAATCATGGTATGTTACCCTTTTTAGGTCATAATTCTTTGATGATGACTTAATCGACACGTTAAACATAATGAAACTCCACTGTAGGTACCTAGCTAGAAGCAAAATTAAAATAATAAGCATAATTAACATTCTGACTGACGGCGCGATGCAAAGGAGAGGTAATAAGTCTATTTATGTTGCCCTGTAGCACAGACCTAACGCCCGGACCGATTTTTATGATTCATGAGTCGATCGATTCCTCTTAGTTAGGCGAGTGTCACTAAATACATGACGTCATAAAAGTGGTCATGTTTTTTAGTTTTCTTTAAACATTTTTCGATTCGGCTGACCGTTTAGGATCTATATCGAATTAAAGTTGCTTAATAACATACACACTTAATAAACATACACTGTAAAAATTCTAAAAAAGTTAAGTTGCAGTGGGGTTAACAATTTTTTTGTGGAAGTAACTCATAATTACTTATTTATTTGAAGGCACAACTGGAGGCTGAAATAGAAAACCTGTCCTGGAAAGTAGAGAGAGCTGAAACTACCGACAGAGGTGATCTCGAAAATCAAATGGATATTGCAGAAAAAAGGCGTACTACGTTACTAAAGGACTTCTTAGAGTTTAATACGAATGGCGTTCCCAGTAGCAGTAAAGTATAACATTACCTCAAAATTGCATTTTAAACTAATCGATTAGGTTAGGTATGTCAAGCACATCATTTCTACATGAGAAAGCTAGAATCCTTTTGTTCTGCCAAAGTATATTTATTAACGAAATAACATGCAATAAATTAGTTATAATAGAAATATGTTTCTTTTATTTTTCTTAACGAATAATTTTGAGAACTGTTGGTTTTTATTTGAAGTAATCATGCATCTATACTTATGTTCTATAGCTGATGAGTTGTTTTGTTAGAACGCGCTAGTCTCAGGAACTACTGGTGCGATTTGAATAATTATTTCACTGTCAGATAGCCTATTTAAGGCTACCGCAAGGTTTGTGCCGCGAAAATCTATAAAACACGGACAACGCCGAAATCTATAAAAAACGGCGTCAAAAGCTAGTAGTTTAAAAAAGTTAAGTATGCCACATATGCGTCACAGTGTCTACAGTCCCCCCCTGGACGCTTGAGTGGTTAGTTTAATTAAATGCAAGCAAGAGCAAAGACATTGTATAATCAATCACCTACTAGCTCTTCAACTAGCTGTCCTGCTCGTGTTAAATGCTCGAATTAATACAGTCGTGTTTTAAAATGTTTAACCCGTAATAATTTTTATCTCGTACTATAACAAATATTATACTAAATTCGATATGTAGGTATAAGATGGACACGGTAAACCGAGGGTTCCGTGTAATTCAACAGTTGTTAATATTAAACACAAAAATAAAAAAATTAAGTGACAAAAAAAAAAAAAAATTAAGTATATGATGTTAAAGCGGCGACAGAAATACATCTTCCCTCAATATTTCAGCTCTATCCATCAGGGTTATGGAGATATATAGGTGATATTCAGACGGACGGCCTAGTTTTAATAATAGGGTCCCTTTACTTTGTAGGAATGAAACCCTTAAAAAATGTATCTATACTTTTTAACCTAAATTAAAGGATCTTGAGACACCTAAAAATTATCGCTCGTTATTATTCATAAATACTGCTCAAATAACTGAATTGGCTAAAATACGCAATAAAACCTTTCACCTTTGTTTATCTCTTTGTTAGTCGCAAAATAAAGCGTAGATAGGTTTTATTTAAGCTTTTATTGAACTGTGTCGAAGCAAATTTAGCACTTATTTAGGTTTATGAATATTGCTATATATTTATTTTATTTATTTTATCAAACGTTATTTTAACCTCCTTTAAGTCGGATAAAAAAAGTTAAATATTTTTATGACAACGTTTTTAATATAACAAACGGCTTTATTTGTTTGTGATGGATGATGGACAAACGCGTCTTTCCGTTCTATACAAGGCGAGAACGCAGCCATAGGAAATTGCTCGCGTATATATTGTAATGCTGTTTTTAACTCTGTTCTTACAATGCATACACACGAATTTTGCGTACAGATCGTGTATAGTTTGTATCGTGGATGCTCGCGTCTTCATTCCCAACTATACTACACACTTACACTTGAGAGAAGAGTGTTTAAAGTCTAGTATTTTTGATTCAGTAAAATATGGAGCTATATTTTAACTTTATTTAATAGGATTAAATAAATAACAATGACTGTATAATCTGACTTATAATTATCATTATTTTTTATTAAAAAAATTACTTTTCAACGTCCATTATTAACATTATTCGAGACGCTAAATGCTAGGTCGTGTTTTCTTTTTCTATTTTTTGATGCGGTGGATGCTAAAGGTCGGCCTACTTGTATTCTATTTTTTGTTCCCTTGTTCTTCATGGTTCGTCTTGATACAGATGTCAGTTGTACTGTACATGTATCTTGAAGGACAGTCCTTTTTAAAAATGGTTGAAAATGATATTTTGCATCTGTTGGTCTGTAGTGACATGTTTCAGAGAATTATTCAAAATATATACATATGGCTTTTAAATTTGATGACGATGGATGTGCTTCTAAAATAGATGTAAATTTGTTTAAACTTTATTTCATGTCAGTCAGTGCTTCATTATAGGTGATAGGAAAAATGGGATCATCATCGTTAGTACATAAAAAATTGGTAGGGTACTCTTCTGATGCTGTCAAGAGATGATGCAATATGTATTAAAAATAGACACGCAGATATAAATTGCCATGAAATAGAAAGAGAGGTCAATAAATTAAAAAGGCGAGCATGCAACTGCTCGCGTACACATTGTAATCTAGAGTTTAGAACGCTAATTCCGATACATACAGGATTAGTCCTTATGCATACTGGCACTGTACATTTTGGAACAAGAAATACTTCTACGTTATTACGAAGTATACGCGAGTATTTGCGTACTGCTCTTGTATGGATTGGAAGAACTTAGTAAAAAAGACCTGTTCCACATATCCCTACTGCTCTATTTCTACTGGTAGGGAAGAAAGGATTTTTTTTCCACATTTAGCTACTAGGGGGGATACAATGATATTTCACTTCCACATATTTCTACTCAGAAAAAGTACAATCAGATGGAAAAATTTATTTATTGTAGGTAGTAAGGTATGTACCTTAAAAAACATTCTTATATTATATCGGTACTAAATTTAACAATTAAACTTCTTTGAAATCAACAAATAAATAATAATTATCTTAGCATATCTAAAAAATGACCCACCGTTATATCTCCTGTGATTAAATGCAGTTGTGCATTTTGAATGACGCGGTCACGGATCACATATATTTGCGCCCTCTTTTTTGGCGGATTCTTGATGGACTTCATCCGATTTTTCATAACCGTTGATTGGTTGTATAATAATTTTAATAAAGCATACAAACTGTTTTTTCTGTTACTCTTGTTATTAATTTTAAAATGCCAGGCTTCTGCGAAATTGTTAGTTCTGTGCCTCTTTCCAAACACGCACCACTGTTCCTGAAATTGTTTATTTTTTAGCCATGTTCTTACAAAATATTTACTAAATGCATCCATTTTAAACTCGTCTAAAATCTGACTCTCAATGAATGACCATCCTTCCAGGCTGGTGCAAGTGTCTATGATAGAATCTGACATAAAACTTTGCTAAGGCATTGCTTTGACAAAAATGCCACCTTAATAAAAAAAAAATGCAACTTAATAAAACTAATCGTGACTATAATACTTCCAAATATTAAATACGCTTTAGTGGTTCGCAAATCTTTTTGTAACTGCTACTTCTGAGATAAGTGGTATTATTATTCTTCTTCTTCTTCAGTTCAGTTCAGTTCTGTTAAATAGGTTTTATTCTTCATGGATCATTGTCAATTTGTCACCTATCAGTCTAGTACTTGACCTTTAATTGACATTAAGAACGCAAATTTGTGAAAATTATGAAGAACAAAACAATTCATAAAAATTCTATTCGATGCGAAATTTGCAAGAAACTCATACAGCAGACAAGACTAAAAGCTTATACCAAAATTATTTGCTGAATGAGATCGGTGAAGATCGGTGAGTACATTTACCAATATGTTATTTATTGCTTCTGTAAACAATAGGCGTTTTGCTTGCACGCCTATCATCGATATATTTTCATATCACAAAATTGCAAGTCCACCAGACCTAAATGGTTCTATGCTACAAATAAAATATGAATTATTCATCATCATTTTTAATATAGGACATAAGCCTCATTTCAAAATTGTATCTATAACACGATAATATGCTATGGCCTGTTATTTTTTTTTTTATTTGAACATAAATATAACGAAGTTGTCTCATACATCCTCAGTGCAACACTCGGCATTTAAAACCATTATCATCAATATGATCAGGAGTTTAAATATTATATACATATATTTATTAATTTGTTGTTGTGCTGTTTTTCCGAATATAATTAAACTTTTTTTTCAGATGATGCTTGGTCAACCTCATTTAAATGACACATTATAGGAGGAGTATCATATTCTTGGATTCATCTCGATGTGTTGAAAAATAATTTGCGGTTTTAACACACTTTGCAATAGCGGAACATTTTGTTTGATTTATCTGATCAAAATACCAAAAGTTAATTATTTATTTATTCAACAACAAAATTACTTTCTCTTTCTTTACAACATGTTTCATAATGCAATAGAGTAACTCAAAATTCATTATAATATACTATGTATTATTTAATTCAATTCAATAGATCATGTTATTATGATGATCATGTGATGATGTTTTACATCTCGCCATAAATAATGGGTACACAATATGAACATAATATATTGTAAATAAATATTCTGTTTTGCACTTTGTTTTTGTACTAAGTATCCTTCTCCCTGTTCCCAATTTCAGTATGTAGGTCCAACCTATTATTGAGAGAAACCTAAATCATCGATATCGATAAAACTAGATTCTGTACGAGTGCAACCCTATTAACCGTCTTCTTCTTTAAGGTTTAAAATTATCTTTATGTTGGTACCATTGCTTTTAAACTTTTAACAGATTATTTATTATGTTGGTGTTTCATTTATAGTAAACTTCGATTTGACATTTTGCGTAGATCAAAAATTTCCTTCCTAGTCCCGTCTCTTAAAACGTAGTGATTATATACTCTCTGATCCTTCTTGTATTTTATCCAATGGCAACAAAGGTAACGTTGCGATTAATGCTAGTATTCTTCTCGTGTCTCTGTTTTTCGTTAGCTTCAGTTGTCTCCCTTTTTTCCATATCGCTTTATGGAAGTGATAGTAACACCCTCCCTTTTCAGTTTTTGGTAATACGATTCTCATAGCTTTAGCAATGGCTGCCTCAAAATCAGCCATAATGTAATCGGGATCCCACTTTTTATGAGCGCTCTGTTTTATTTGTGATTTAATGAGTCGGAACAATGTAACGTAAGTTTCAGTCTTTTTGTCTGGGAGAAGTGCGTAAAGCACTGGGATTATATTCGTACACTCTATGGTACTTCCAATGTCTAGATTACGTTTAGATTATGTTTAGATTCTACACAGCTCGTAATGAAGGAGTTTGCATAGTTTTAAAATAGAATGATTACAATAAACACTTATAGAAGCACTTAAACATTTTGATTGTGAAGATACCACTTTCCTGAATTATTTTATCAGTAGAGATAAGCGGAAAAGTAGTCACCCCTAGTAGCTAAATGTGGAAAAAAAATCCTTTCTTCCCTACCAGTAGAAATAGAGCAGTAGGGATATGTGGAACAGGGGGTAAAAAAGTTATTTCCAATCTATATGTGATTAGTTTCATACCCTTGCGTTCTGACCTTGTACAGAATGGAAAGACGCAGGACAAACACCCTTCATAAAACTCGGTCAACGATTCATTAAATTTTAATATTCAAATCTTTTGAAGAGTAACAGCTTTTTTAATCAAAGTTTAATGTTTCAGGAGTTCTATGGTACATTATGTTAAAGAATAAGAATCAGTCAAATTATGAAAACATTTTGTTAAAATTGATGATTATAGTCCCTAAGAACAAATCTTCCTTTGTCTTATATTTTCGGACCTTCCCATATTGACCGAAACTTTCGTTACACCTTGTAGAATCACTACGTTTTACTATTTTACTATTACCGTGCGTGACCGCGACCACACATGGGAGGGATATTGTAAAATATTTATGAAAAAATCTAACCGAAAAACTAAAAAGTTGAAAATTATGAAAACCGTATTAACCAAGAAACCTTGACCCGGCGCGGCGCGGCGCGGCGTCAAACAATCCTGGATCAAAGAACACAAAATTAAATTTAAAGAAATTAATTAGCAAATCTAGTATTACTTGGGCTTACTTTCATTAGTTTATGAACTTGTTAAATTTAGTTTCAACTTTTCAGTTATTCGAAGGCAATTTTTTTAAAGTATTTTTTCTCGTTCGAGTGGTTATAGTATAGTCCACTGATGCAATATCTGCAATTCATTTTATTATTATTATTCCCTAGTACCTGTTTTCCCACCCAAGCCGCATGTTGAAACCCAAGGTTGGAATTCAATTTCCAAATTTTTTGACTAAGTTTTAGGTACTAGACTTGGGTGATAAATAACGTCACAGTGAAAAAGTCACAGTGATCAGGTGCCTGCAAAAGTCACTGTGACTTTTTAGAAAATAACAACGTTCCAAAATAACGTTGTTACTTCGCGGCTTCCAAGTCGTTCCGAGCGCGACCGCGCCGCGCGTTATTTGTCACGGTTGGCGCCAAGTGGCCGCGCTCCCTCCCGCCCGGTCCGCGGTGGCGACCAATCATCGGTAGGTAGATTGCGCGCGACGACGACAGAGCAACAAGTATAGTAGACACGGAAACTATAAAAAAATGTCTTATTTGATTATTATTTTTTTCGATACTTATAGGATAATGTAACAAATATTTAGTAATTACGGAACTTGGAATTATAACATGGTGACTTTTATCCTTGAAATAAAATAGTATTATGATAGTAATTTTATTTATACACTCTCGAATTGAATATCTATTTTTTTATTAAGTCATGTATTAGAAATGATTTTCTCTAAATTTAATATAAATTATTACCCGCACAGTAAAATTATAAAAATGCGACAGTCCTAAGCCTGTAAAAAGTGTGAAGGATATTTTGTGATCAACTGTTCAGTCAGTCTCTCTCGCCCGCGCTCAACTATAATCGACTATCGTTATGATTCCAAGTTCCAACCGTTCCACCTAGTTATCTAAGTTCCAAGGCCAATGTCGTTCCATGTAACCGACAAGTAACGACGTGACAAAGTCACGGTGATTTTACACAGTGATTTTTTTGGAACTGGAACGACAGTCACGATGATCGCTAAATAACGACTTAGCCCATGTCTATTAGGTACTTTTTTTTCAAGGTGCTTTTCCACCGTGTAGAGTAAGTACAGATAAAAAAATGTTTATGATGATTACAAGAATATATAATCGATATTGATACCGATGCTTACGGTTAGCAAAACCACGAATCAAACAAAGAGGCCCAACCCTAGTAGAACAAATTGTCTATTATTAAGTGTTTCCACTATAATAAACACATTGATATCCCCTTCATTCGACAAAATATCTACTCAAAAATTTCATTAATTCGTCTTCATAGTTTGAACTAAAGTTAAGTTATAGTTAATTTTAATTATTGAAGTTTCTATAAGTTAATAAAGCATTGGCCCAGTCCACAACGCAATGTGTATTTAGTTTGTTTTGATGTAAAGGTTACTACTATTGTTTTTGGTGATTCTTTGCTTGCTGTTGGAAACCTTGTCAGTCGCCTTCAAAATGGCGACGACGAATGATTCGAAGGCGCCTTTGCGCCAAGTAAAAAGAGTTCAATTCGGTATTATATCGCCAGATGAAATCGTAAGTAGAATATATTTATAAGTAGGGTTTCTACTTACCGTTTAGCTATGAAATTTCATAACACAGACCCCATAAAAGTCTTATTGCGCAAGACAAATTTACACGCACCATGTTCCAGTTGTTTGATGTTTGTCTATTTTCATTACGAGGAAAATATTGGTTGTTTTATGTTTATGATGGATGAGTCCTTTTTACTAAGCTTAGCAAGAGTTTCCTCTCGATCTTATCGAATTGATATCCATCGAATGATAATGTTTTTATTTTTAGCGACGTATGTCTGTCACGGAAGGGGGCATTCGCTACCCTGAAACTATGGAAGGGGGACGGCCCAAGTTGGGAGGTCTTATGGATCCGCGGCAAGGCGTGATAGACCGTAGCTCCAGATGCCAGACATGCGCTGGAAACATGACTGAATGCCCTGGACACTTTGGCCACATTGATTTGGCCAAACCTGTGTTCCACATTGGCTTTATTACCAAGACTATAAAAGTTCTAAGATGTGTTTGCTTTTACTGTTCCAAGCTTTTAGTTAGTCCAGTAAGTATTACAAATTTATAAATGTTAACGATCAAACCTTTACTTACATTTAAATTAAGAATATTGTGACATTTATCAATTTGACCTGAATAATTAATTATTCAATGACTTGTCTGAATTTTGAAATTATTGTAAAATATTTAATTGAAAAATTGTTTTTGTTGTTGTATCCTATCATGAATCTTGACTTTTCAGACAAATCCAAAGATAAAAGAAGTAGTTATGAAATCCAAAGGCCAACCTCGTAAAAGGTTGACCTATGTGTATGATCTATGCAAAGGTAAAAATATTTGTGAGGGTGGTGAAGACATGGATATAGGCAAAGAGGGAGAAGAGGGCAAAAAAGCTGCTGGGCATGGTGGGTGTGGTCATTATCAACCATCTATAAGACGACAAGGGTTGGATTTAACAGCTGAATGGAAACATGCTAATGAAGACACACAAGAAAAGAAAATTATTATCACTGCTGAAAGAGTTTGGGAAATATTGAAACATATAACAGGTAATTTCACAAATAATTGAAAATGTTTTGTAATATTTATTGAATGCATTCAACATGACCTTAGATTAAGTTATTGCCTTGATAATAGTTTTTATTGTTTCATAATTATTTTGTGTTGAATGATTTTTATGTGAATTTGGATAGGCAAAATAAAATATTACTGTTGCTATGTAAAAAAAATGTGATTGCTTGAAGATCTAAGCTACTAAATTTATCTTTCAGATGAAGAGTCATTCATATTAGGTATGGATCCCAAATTTGCCAGACCAGATTGGATGATAGTCACAGTTCTCCCAGTACCTCCCTTATCTGTGCGACCAGCGGTTGTTATGTTTGGTGCAGCAAAAAATCAGGATGATTTGACTCACAAACTTGCTGATATCATTAAAGCCAACAATGAACTTATGAGAAATGAGCAGACTGGAGCTGCGGCTCATGTTCTGGCAGAAAACATTAGAATGTTACAATTTCATGTTGCCACTTTTGTAGATAATGATATGCCTGGCATGCCCAAGTGAGTTCATTTTACTGATAAAACTTATTCTTGTATATACAAGTTTAGCTTATCTGATAAAAGTAATATACTTTGTTGGGAGTAAATATAAATATTTGATTAGGTTTTAGTGATTGATTTTTCTCATGATTCACATAAATAATTTACAATACATAAATATTTTCTTATTCTTATGTTTCAGAGCCATGCAAAAATCTGGTAAACCCTTAAAAGCTATCAAGGCGCGGTTAAAAGGTAAAGAAGGTAGAATTAGAGGAAACCTAATGGGAAAACGAGTGGATTTCTCTGCTCGAACTGTCATCACTCCAGATCCAAACCTCCGGATTGATCAAGTAGGAGTACCAAGGTCAATTGCACAAAACTTAACATTCCCTGAGTTAGTCACACCTTTCAACATTGATAGAATGCAGGAGCTTGTACGCAGAGGCAATGCTCAGTATCCAGGAGCAAAGTACATTGTTCGTGATAATGGAGAAAGAATAGATTTGAGGTTTCATCCCAAATCATCTGATCTTCATTTACAATATGGGTATAAAGTAGAGCGTCATTTGAGAGATGATGATTTAGTTATCTTTAACCGACAGCCAACACTGCATAAAATGAGTATGATGGGTCACAGAGTTAAAGTTTTACCTTGGTCTACATTCCGAATGAACTTGAGTTGTACTTCTCCTTATAACGCTGATTTTGACGGTGATGAAATGAATTTGCATGTGCCTCAATCTATGGAAACTAGGGCTGAAGTAGAAAACATTCATATTACCCCAAGGCAGATTATTACACCTCAGGCCAACAAACCTGTAATGGGTATTGTACAGGATACACTGACAGCTGTTCGGAAAATGACTAAAAGAGATGTGTTTTTGACAAAAGAACAAGTTATGAACTTGCTCATGTTCTTGCCAACATGGGATGGCAAAATTCCACAACCTTGCATATTGAAACCACAACCGCTCTGGACTGGTAAACAGATCTTTACATTGATTATTCCTGGCCATGTAAATATGATCCGAACGCATTCCACTCATCCGGATGAAGAAGATGATGGCCCTTACAAATGGATATCACCTGGGGACACTAAAGTAGTTGTGGAACATGGGGAGCTTCTTATGGGTATCTTGTGTAAGAAATCACTTGGTGCCTCAGCTGGATCTTTGCTTCATATTTGTATGTTGGAACTTGGCCATGAAACTGCAGGACGATTCTATGGTAATATTCAGACTGTCATCAACAACTGGCTGCTGTTAGAAGGCCATTCAATTGGTATTGGAGATACTATTGCTGATCCTCAAACATACCAAGAAATTCAGCGCGCCATTGTAAAAGCCAAAGATGATGTAATAGAGGTTATTCAAAAGGCTCACAATATGGAACTCGAGCCTACACCTGGTAATACACTGCGTCAGACCTTCGAAAATCAAGTAAATCGTATCCTAAACGACGCTCGTGACAAAACTGGTGGATCTGCCAAGAAATCTCTCACTGAATACAACAATCTCAAAGCCATGGTGGTGGCTGGTTCTAAAGGATCCAACATTAATATTTCTCAGGTTATTGCTTGTGTAGGGCAGCAGAACGTTGAAGGTAAACGTATTCCATTTGGATTCCGTAAACGAACTCTGCCTCATTTCATCAAAGACGATTACGGTCCTGAGTCGAGAGGATTCGTAGAAAATTCATACCTTGCCGGATTGACCCCATCAGAGTTCTATTTTCACGCTATGGGAGGTCGTGAGGGTCTTATCGATACCGCTGTAAAAACTGCCGAAACTGGATACATTCAGCGTCGTTTGATCAAGGCTATGGAGTCTGTAATGGTTCACTACGATGGAACCGTGCGTAACTCGGTAGGACAGCTCATCCAGTTGAGATATGGTGAGGATGGCCTAGCTGGAGAGACTGTAGAGTTCCAGAACATGCCAACTGTTAAACTTTCCAATAAAGCATTTGAAAAGAAATTCAAATTTGACCCTTCAAATGAAAGATACCTGAAGAGGATTTTCAATGAAGATATTATCAAAGAGTTGACAGAATCTGGTTACGTAATAGCTGACTTGGAAAGTGAATGGGAACAACTATCTAAGGATCGTGAAGTATTACGTCAGATATTTCCCAGTGGTGAATCCAAAGTTGTATTGCCATGCAACTTCAAGAGAATGATCTGGAATGCACAGAAAACATTCCATATCAATAAAAGGGGACCTACTGATCTAAGCCCCATTAAAGTTATCAAAGGTGTCCAAGACCTTCTGAAGAAATGTATCATTGTCGTCGGCGAAGATCGATTGTCGAAACAGGCTAACGAGAACGCAACGCTATTGTTCCAGTGCTTGGTCAGGTCTACTTTATGTACAAAATTCGTTTCAGAAGAATATAGATTATCAAATGAAGCATTTGAGTGGCTTATTGGTGAAATTGAAACCCGATTCCAACAAGCTCAAGTAAATCCAGGTGAAATGGTAGGTGCCCTGGCTGCCCAGTCTCTTGGAGAACCTGCAACTCAGATGACACTGAACACTTTCCATTTTGCTGGTGTGTCGTCAAAGAACGTAACCCTTGGTGTACCCCGTTTGAAGGAAATCATCAATATTTCAAAGAAACCCAAAGCTCCATCTCTAACGGTGTTCTTGACTGGAGGGGCTGCAAGAGATGCGGAAAAGGCTAAGAATGTACTCTGCCGTTTGGAACATACAACATTGCGTAAAGTAACAGCAAATACAGCGATTTACTACGACCCTGACCCACAAAACACAGTAATTGCTGAAGATCAGGAATTCGTTAATGTTTACTACGAAATGCCTGACTTTGATCCTACTAAGATTTCACCATGGCTGCTGCGTATCGAACTTGATCGAAAGAGAATGACAGATAAAAAATTGACTATGGAACAGATTGCTGAAAAGATAAATGCTGGATTTGGAGATGATTTGAATTGTATTTTCAATGACGACAACGCTGAGAAGTTGGTGTTGCGTATAAGAATTATGAACAATGAGGAAAGCAAATTCCAGGATAACGATGAGGAAACGGTAGACAAAATGGAAGACGACATGTTCCTGAGATGTATTGAAGCTAACATGTTGTCGGACATGACGCTGCAAGGTATTGAAGCGATCGCCAAAGTGTACATGCACTTGCCGCAAACTGAAGCTAAGAAACGCATCATTATAACAGAACAAGGAGAATTCAAGGCTATTGCTGAGTGGTTACTTGAAACTGACGGTACATCTCTGATGAAAGTACTGTCTGAGCGTGACGTCGACCCAATAAGAACATTCAGTAACGATATTTGCGAAATTTTCCAAGTACTTGGTATTGAGGCTGTGCGTAAATCAGTTGAAAAAGAAATGAACGCTGTATTGCAGTTCTACGGTCTTTACGTGAACTATCGTCATCTTGCGTTGCTTTGTGACGTCATGACTGCCAAGGGTCATCTTATGGCCATCACTCGTCACGGTATCAACAGACAAGACACTGGAGCACTCATGAGATGTTCATTCGAAGAAACTGTTGACGTGTTGCTTGATGCAGCCAGTCACGCTGAAGTTGACCCTATGAGGGGTGTATCTGAGAATATTATTATGGGACAACTGCCAAGAATGGGCACCGGTAAGTTAAAGCTGATGTGTCGCTATACCATAGAGACTTGTAAGTCTCAATCAATCGGATGCTCTTACGATATTTTCTTTTCATTTTAGGATGTTTCGATTTGCTACTTGATGCGGAGAAGTGTAAGAACGGCATGGAAATGGGAGGTCTTGGAGTAGGCATGGGCGTCGGCGGTGGAATGTACTTTGGGGTCGGCACTCCGTCTATGACGCCGCAGATGACACCTTGGTCTACTCAGAATACTCCTGGATACAGCAGCAGCGTTTGGTCTCCAGGCCAGGGTAAGACATTCCAAATATATTATTCGTATTCATTCATTTATTGTTGTTATTCGTCTTACATAAATTTAAGTTTCCATTAGCCATGTTTTCTTATGCATTTATATAATCCAATTTATTTATAAAAATCTTTAGAAACTTTCAAGTTAAGATTAGTTGTTAATTCAATGTTACGCGTAAGGCTTGATAAAAAAGTCAATACCATGGCCAATAATAATTTCAATCACACCTCTAAATTTAGCTTATTCAAAATGAGTATGTCAAATCAAATCAATCATTTATTTGTTGAATACATTTCTTTATAAGTACATGTATGGTATGTTTTGTAATACAAACAGTATTTTCATACAATTTTTGATACAGATTTGAGATGCATGGAAGGTTTATGTAATTGTTGTAGAAACTTATGTGGAAAATGAAAATTCTAACAAATGTTTTATGGTTGTTCTAGTGGGAAGCAGTATGACCCCAGGCGGTCCATCCTTTTCGCCGTCCGGTGCATCCGACGCATCTGGTCTCTCTCCGGCTTACAGCGCTTGGTCGCCACAACCCGGATCTCCCGGATCCCCTGGCCCTCCACTTTCCCCCTATGCGTCTCCCGCTGGCGCTTCCCCCTCCTACTCCCCCACCAGCCCAGTCTACGCACCAGCATCACCCAGCCTCACTCCTACTTGTTCTCACTATTCTCCAACAACCCCATCATATTCTCCAACTTCTCCCAATTATTCCCCTACCTCACCGAGCTACTCCCCGACCTCACCATCCTATTCTCCAACATCTCCGGGATACTCGCCGACGTCTCCGTCTTATTCGCCGACTTCGCCCAGTTACTCGCCGACGTCTCCGAGCTACTCGCCTACTAGCCCGGCTTACTCCCCGACGTCACCTAGCTACCCGCCTACATCGCCCAGTTACTCACCTACTAGTCCGTCTTACTCTTCGACTAGTCCTTCCTATTCGCCCACTAGCCCGGTTTACTCTCCCGCATCGCCCCGTTATTCTCCTTCGTCTCCAAGTTACTCGCCGTCCAGTCCAGTATACAGTCCTTCGCCCAGCTATTCACCATCTTCCCCGAATTATACCCCGGCTTCTCCAAGCAGTTATTCTCCTACAATTCCGTCATATTCTCCCACATCTCCGGTATACTCCCCTACTTCTCCAAGTTACTCTCCATCATCTCCCAAATACTCCCCGGCATCTAACAACTATTCCCCCACGTCCCCGTCTGTGGCTGGTGGAAGTCCGACCTACTCGCCGACTAGTCCACAATACTCGCCGACGAGCCGGCAATACTCGCCTACTAGTCCGGCGTACTCTCCTTCCTCACCGCAACATCCCGGTAGTACTCACTACTCGCCCTCTTCCCCTAACTATTCACCATCATCTCCCAACTACTCCCCATCTTCGCCCGGATACTCCCCAATGTCGACCAAATACTCCCCAACCTCGCCAACATATACACCCACGTCTCATAATTACTCCCCATCATCCCCAGCTTATTCCCCGTCCTCGGGTGGTCCTTCCACTTACTCCCCTACTTCCCCCAACTATTCACCTATGTCTCCTAGCTACGATGAGGGTGATGATTAAACTTGTTATCTTCTATCTTACTATTTGTAAGCTAAATGTTTTAAATTTATATATTACATCTACAAATCTATAATTTTGTAATGTTAAGCACCAAGAGTAAATTTATTACGCTCGTAGTTGAATTTGTTAACTTTCAGAGCCAAAAACTATTATTTTCAATCAAAAATGCAAATGTTGTCGGTTAAAATATAATTGATAGGATTACTTTCCAACAGGATGATTTTTTGCATTATTTTCAGAAAAAAGATTTAGGTCTAGATAAAATCAATAATGTATTGTCATAAACTTAAGATTTAATTAAGGCGGTAACTTGATAAATAAAATCTAAAAAGTAATATTTTCGTTTAATTGGAACAACCTTTGAAATAAAACTAATGAAGGTCAATAAAACAATTTTAAAGTACAACTTATTTTATTTTAATCTTAACATGATTACAAAACTTACCTACCTAACTACCTATTGTGCTTTATAAACGTCGAACACAGCCATTTTAGATACTATAAATTACTTTACTTTGACTAACATTGTCCGGACAATTACAAGGGTAATGGCAACACATAGTTCGATGTCTTATCTTAGTGGAATGAAAACCTACTGATCTGTGCTTAATTCTAATAATACCCCATAATTGCGTTAAGAATTAGGTAGCCTACTTTGGAAGAAACATGTAACATTAGGGACATGGAAGCCGCAGTAAGTAATTTCTAAAACTGGGAAAATTACTTTCCCCTGTAAATTTCAATAATGCGGTCTTGATCCACGTATTCGAAGATATGAGGGGCATCCATGAGAATTCCAATGGTGCCCGCTGTGGTCACGATGAAGAATATGTAAAGCTGGAGTCTGTCAATCACCATAGCAACGTACTTCCAGTCCTCACGGGTCTGAAATAATTTAACTCATTAGAAAATCTAAGTATGGTTATAGATAGGTGACATCTAAGCTGCTTATCTTTGCTTTTAAAGGTTTTTGAGGAATAATCGGCATATTACCTGGATGTAAAGGTCTTCATTACGCAGATGTTCAGCAATAAACTCCACAGCTTCGGTAGCCTTAGCTGCTTCAGGTGAGAGCAGTAAAGAGTCCGAGCTCTCAGACTCCCGGCGGTCGCATCCAAGACCTAAGCCGCCAAGAGCGCCCAAGCCACCTAGCGCTCCGACCTCGCCTCCTCCGGCCGCGCGATTGATTTTACAATTGGGGTGATGAAGGTCAGATAGTTCCATTGTTTCCATCTTGCTTTGGTTCGTTCCGATCGCACTGGAAAAAACAGAATATTACATGATCGTGAGTAATTTACCTTTGTTCTAAACCATATATAGACGATATATAGGTATCTAGTTTTAAGTTTAACCGTATGATTATGTTCTGTCTGTGGCGGAGGCGTGTTTCATTTATTGATAGACAGAATTCAACTTTTTTATATTGTTAACCCTTAGAATTAATTTAATTAAATAATAATAATATGCCGTGCAAGTCAATGCTACGGAAAGCCAGTTATTGGCCTTATTGGGGTTCCGGTTGCATGATACAAGAGAAAACGTAGAGTGAACAAGTTCGCTTCAATTCCTGACTTTCAATGTACGATAGGTACAAAGTGGGAGTACTTTTGATAATTTGTATTGCTGACAAGGAATTGCCTACCTGATGTGTTTTGGCAGGTCGTGAGCTGCAGCCGCATGGGGAGGAGCGCCCATTCCTGGCATTTCCATCATCCATCGCAGCCGAGTCTTGCGGGGGCGACGCATCAGCAACGCAGCGGGCAAATAGTGCAGGAATACACTTCGGATCCATAGGGGCATTCTGTCAAGAAACATACGCCAGTAAGTTGAAATCTCAACTGTATGTAATAAGTTTGAGGAATAAATTGTAGAGCCTTTCACAACCCGTTCAGGTTTATTCTTTTAAATTTACCTGTGTGTCCTAGGACCCCTGAAATTCCAGTTGATAATGATGACGGTGACCAGGATACTGACTGTGTTCATGATGAAAGTGAAGAGGAGATACTTGGCGATCAATGGAAGCACGAGCGACGTGGGCGGAAGAATCTTCGACACGAGGAGCAGAAACACAACCAGTGACAGAAGAATGCTAATGCCGAGTGTTACCTGAGAAATATATGCGATAAGTTTTTGTCTGTGTTGTATAAACCTGTATTTTTGACATTATCATGCTCATTTCGGTACCTTTTCTCCAGCTTCAGCAGGCAAATAGAATACCAGGACACACAGAAACGAAATTAGAACAGTTGGCAGAATCAAATTGACCGTGTAGAACAGGGTTTTTCGTCTGATAATAATGTAAAACGTAATATCTGTCTCAGTAGGGTGGTTTCCCTCATAGATATTTAAATATGCCGGCACTTCTATAATATCCCAGGTTCCTGACTTCCAGTAGTCCGAGAGGTCGACAAAGTTTTTGTTGTTGTAGAGCGCTAAGGACACTTGGTCGCCGTTGAATGTCCAAGATCCGAACTTCATGATGCACGTTTGTTGATCGAATGGAAAGTATGTCACATCGATAGTGCAAGAGCTCTGAAAAAAAATGTAGTTATTGTTTAGATGGTAATTTTATCATCTTTTACAAATCAAGACACAATAGAGATCGGTTATAAAATTACCTGATAAATTGCAGGAGGAACCCACAATACCTCACCATTCGGATAAATGAGAACGTTGGATTTGTATCGGACCTCGTAGTTTCCGTCGGCACTAAAAAAAGAAAACACTTTGAACATCAGCTTTCCGTAACATTCCTGTTAGCACCTGTATCCGGGAGAAAGATTACATTTACGAAATGTTTGCCATTCTGTGCACGAGTAATTATGATTAATGGTTGCTAGATAGCTCGAACCCCCCACTACTGCTAATCTGTTCAGCTTAATGTTTTTACTGTCCATAATTATGCGTTCGTTGTCCTATTTATGTATATAACGAAGGTAATTTGATTAACTGTTTCATTGATGTAAGTTTGATAGGTACATATCCCTAGAATCCCATTAAAAATCTGGTACGCCCGTAAATTATACACTTATCATCCGCGTGAATCCGACTAGAACTGCATCTAATTGCTGAAAGCTGTATAAAATGTGTTTTGTAGTTTTAGAGATTTACGCGAACAAACAGTTAGATGCCGCGGGGAATTCAATTGATAATAAGTGTTTAAAGATTGTCGATATACATCGACAAACTGTGGGAACCTTATAAGAAGAAATATTCGATTGCAACCTTCAACATTCAACTATAAGGAAACTATAAGGAACTTACTTGTTGAACAGCACTATATCAGGTTTCCAGACTTTGTCGGGCGGCAGCCGCAGTACCCCAATGCCACCGTAATCAGCTTCATCCCACATCAGCTGATAGTCCATCCAAACCAGCCGGAGCCATACGTTAGACTTCATAATCTGGTTCTTTTCGTTCTAAAACAGCAGAAACATTGGTTCAGAATCCACATCAAAAATGATCACTAGACTTGATGCCATTATGTGTCTGTGTATTAGGTACCTAGTAGATTTTAAGTAACTTCGACCTCTGACCCAGTTTCGGGCATATGATAATTTTTGCCCCGAATATTTACGAAGATTGTAATAAAAAGAACCAATTTTGATTCCAATTTGGTTATCTTTTCATATTGTTTTATGTTTGTTACCTCAGAACTTTTGGCTCACGAGAGAAATAAAACGTGGATTATAAGAACTCTGGAGAGAGTTCTTCTTAGATACACCGATATAAAAAAGAGAAGTTTCTCAATAGGCGTGTATTTTAGTGTTCCAGATAATACAAATATGTTGGTTTTTGAGTAGTGCTCTCGCATCTTATTGAGCATATTTAATTTTTAACGACTTCAAAATAAGGTGATTTTGAATTTGGCTTTATTTTTAGTTGTCGAACCTGCTACCTGAGTTATATATACTCAGTAATTCATTCATATTTTCCTGTTAAAAATCAGTTGTTTTTGTTAAAGTTCTACGAGTACCTACTTGTAAGACAAATACAAATTAAAACAATTCGAATGTACTTATATACTTATTGAGTTAGATGTGGCAATTGTTACCGCAGCAGTTAGCTTAAATTTAAAGACCTAAGTAATTAAACTATTAATTGCTAAAATGCTACGTTTATTACGCACAACATTGATAAGCTGCACGAAGGCGAGGCCAAACCGCACGTCGACTTTCTGTGTCATGTTTTGAACGGGTCGAATTAGCTTGTTGTAACCGCGAAAGAGGTCGCGGACCAGTCGCTCTTCGTCCTCTGAACACCATCCTGAAATACCACAATACTTATAAGTGCAAATTCCGTAAAACTCCATATCAAATACATACTTTTCTGTTTATGTTTTTTACAAAGTAATAAACCCCACTTACAGGTTGAAACTAATATTCTATAACATTTTTAGAATATTTTTTCTGAACATAAAACTAGTTCAAATACGCAACGTACCTACGTGCTAGATACAATCTAATTTTGAAATTCGATGCGCTTCGGTGTAGCCTACTTACTTTATTCCTCGAAACATTAGGTCTCTAGAGATTAATGTAATTTCCATCCATTGGTTCTTATGCCTTCATGGTATAACGCGAAGAAAACGAGCTTTATGAAAATAAACCTTAACTTCCTCAGTACAGAATCCTTTCACGTTTAATGCAAAGAGTCGACGTTCATTCGACGTAAACTTTCGAATTCTATTCATGGACAAAGCAGAATTTGTAGTAATTAGGAAATACTTCAAAAGTATAATTTCTTGTAAATAGCGTTTAACCAATAATGCATTATGCAGATGTTTCAGAGATTAATAATATTATATCATGACGGCTCGCCCTCGCGCGAGGATGCTGCGCCGTTGACAGATCAATAAAGAGCGACCTGTCGAGATAAACTATACTTGATATTCTATACACAATTTCGAACACTATATCAAGTATTCATAAATTTCGATGACCTAAATACGTAAATCAGAACATAGAGACCAAATTTTGTTTCAATATATGCAGTTTTAATTACTTAGTATCTCTAAGTAGACTAGGAAAACGATATGATAACTAAACTAAGTTTTAAGTATACAAGTATCAAGGATCTTAATGCAGCTACGATTGGCTCCGACCTTTCGATTTGGCGCATACTAAATAATGATATCTACTTAATTCAAGTATAATAACTCTTTTAGATAATATGGACCATCTGAGACGTTCTGTATGTAAGATGTTTATCTCGCGCCTCCTATAATCAATTACCGGACATAGCTAGAAGAAGATTAGATTGAGAATTAAGGATTAATAGTATAGAAAAAGGGCTTACCTGAATAGAGGATTGTGAGGAGAGCGAATATCAGGATAGCGGCGCGCGTCCCGCCCTTCATGGCGGCGCGCAGTCGGGCACTGCCGCACGCAGCCGCCTAGCGTCGCGTCCCCTGCATTCCCGCCCGAACCCGACCCGCGGATAAACTACATGTAGTAGCGCACTCCAGAGATAAATCGACTTTCTGATGCCATACTAAATGATTGAGATTAGTTACTCATCTACATGCACATGGGCTTTCTTTTAATTATTATTGGTGAACTCTACTCCAGGGATAAATCGACTACAGATAACTATCGCAATAATTGAAATCAGTTTGTGTAATCATCTACATTCCAAAAATGTTGGCTTCCTTGTAACTATTATAATTAAACTACATGTTTATAGTTAGTACATGCTCCAGAGATAAATCGTACCTAATAATACCTAATTAACTAAATAATTGGGTTAATTTTAATGATCTACATACAAATTATCTTAGACCTACCTTGTGTGTACAAACCTAATGATCGAATCCTAAATATATAGAGCTTTTACGATAATTTTTATGAGAACTTTATGCGTTTAAAGTGCGTTCGAAGCTATCATACTTGGATAAGCTTGCATAGTCACGAACGCATAAACGTCTTACAAAGCGGTTTGAAGCGCGCTTAAGTAGGTACAATACACCATCTTAATGTAGCGCAACTCTAGATTTAAATCTATTAAGAGATGTCAGAACTAATTTTTTTGTTGAAACTTGATCATTAAGTCTTCTAGTAAATTATAAAAAAATGTAGGCTACTAAAACTACTAAACTTTCATGTTAAGACTCTTTCTTTAAATAACCTCTTTTAAAGGTTCCTATGAAAAATATCTATACCTTACGTTATGTACATCTTTCATTATCATTAATACGTGTTCATAATATCAATTTTAAATTAATTTTATTGTAAATTTATTAAAATGATACTTTTCAAGGCATTGCTTGCAAGACGTTGCTAGTCTGCATTTAACTACACTGTGCCTAAGAAAAGCTTATCTATAACACAGGTGTAGATTTTATGCACCCTTCCGCAGGATAAGGGTGAGATATCGCACCGTCCTATAGCGGTTTATAACGTAACTAGTAATTAGCCATTGATCTGATTTTCTTTTTATTGCTATATATTACGTTTGTACGAGTATGTAATAAAAATAAGTTAAGTTGTGATGTTTTATTAGGCTGAACATTTAAATATAATTTAGTTTAGTTTTTTGTCCAAACTTGATTTATTAAGTACCTACCTACTTGAACTTTTCGTAAATTATCTTTATAATTCCCATTGTATACCTTATCACTCTCTTTCTATCGTATATTCTTGTATTCTAACAGAATCTATGTCAGATTCAGAGTCATATTTAATTAATCCTTACGAAATATATTAATGAAGCCGCTTTGGCACTTTTTGAAATTCTTCCTAATTTTTGTGATACCCAGTTTATTATATTAAAAGGTAATTAAGAGCTACTTATTGTGTTGTTCATATGACTAATTCTATTCAAAAGTTGGTAAACGGGAACTTGGGCAATCATAGTCATTGTAAATTTTGTCAATTTACATAACAGAGTTTGGCGTTGTTCGCAGGGAGCACGGTGTTTTGCGCATGTGCGATATCCCACGGGAGAGCATCGATTGTCTTTTGGCGCTCGCTACCCAATACCTAACCGCTGTAATATAGGTCAGGAATTTGCACAACGTACAAGTATTTTCAATCTCCGAAAGCCGCTAAGAGCAAAGAATTTCTGCAAGGGCAACAATAATAAATGCGTTGAATTCATTCGTTTATATTTAATAAACAAAGTGCAATTCAGAGTATTAACCCTAACAATTGAACAAATGTCGAGGACATCTGATTGTCCCGATGGCGACGGTTGGAGGCCGCCCATACGCCGACTCCGGAAGGCGATGCGCGGCGTCCAGCGTCGGCGTCCGGACCGCTAGCGGCCGCGGACAACTTTATAACAACAAACCAACTTATTTACAAAACATTGGCAGCTACCAATCAAAGGCAGACCACAACTTCCAGTTGATCGCTTCGGATTCATAGCTTTTACTTCGGAAAAGGGAAACATAGGCGGAGCTTTTCGGGGTACACTACTGGAGCTAAGTAGCTATCCACGTGATCACTCTGCGGCGTTGACGTTTCCCTTTTGAGAAGCTTACAATATTTTGTTGTAAATTATACATAATTCATTAAAATTAATTAAATTACATTATTATCATGACAATTTAAGAACAGAAATGAACTTGAGATGAGTTTCAGAGGGCGTGGCAGACGATGGGTAATGCCGGTCACAAGAGCATTTTGAAAAGTCACGACAGAATGCGGACATTGCCCGTGGAGCGGGTTATCTGCTTTTATATTTATAACGTAAACCTATCGGTAACTGGACATAATTTATATACGTATGTCATACTTGTGTATTGTCTGATTTGTTTGTCCAAATGATTTTTGGAGAAGGAAGTTATTAGTTAATTTTCGAATGACGAAATCCATACCTAACCGTATTGAAAGAAGTATAAACTCGATACAATTATGTAATTTTATTATTTGTATAAGTTCTTTCAAAAGTATGTAATGACTTTAAAAATTAATTATAATTTTGTTTAACTACAACTTTTAACGAACTTTTCTTTAAGCTATGGATATTTACCATTTATAACAATATCGTCCCGTTCACAACGAGGCATATCACAACCTGTTCAAATTGATGCTTTGTTTGTAAAGTTCTATACTAGCTACTGACATTTTATACGTCCGAAAATAAACTTAGGGTCATAACCACGATTCATGGAATCGAATAAGAAGAAAACGAAGGGCGTATAAGCCCAAATACTATACTGTACAATAGATTTCAAGAGTCGAAGAAGTTCTAACAAAGTTAATATTTAATGCAATCAGGTCGTTCAACGGTATGAAGGAAGACGTTTTTGTGCTAAAATTTTTGTTTGTATCCTTGGTCACAGACCAGGATGTCTGAAACGGTCTCTAACCTAGCGTGGACTTAACTATGTCTGCCAGCACTCGTTTTCCGGCGCACCTGTAGGAGAGCACGTACTGCCACAATTTAACTTATAGACAGATTAACCGTAGAGTGTACAACTCAGATTCTCATATTCGTGCTTACGTAACGGAGTTCTTTCCTCTAAGAACTCCCTTTTGTAAGAAATTCAATCTGGCTTTTAATCCTCGAGAAGAAAGGGGAGGTTCCATAGTAGGACATTTGGGACATGAGGATAGGCAGTTATCGGTTGAGCATTAAGGATGGCAGTTTGAAGAGTTCTTATAGCTACAGGGAGGCGCGGGCGTCAAGGCGGGCGCAACTTCCTCTTGCGCCGTGGCGTCAGCGCCCGCGCCATTTCGCACATCACAACTTAACAAATATTCGCGGTATCACAGAACTTTTCGCATGCGTAGTCGCAGGCGGGCGGGTCGCTACGACACCATGATGTGTGGCGCGGACAGCAGCACGGCTAGCGTGGCGATGATTGTGAACAGGGTAAAGATAATAAGGCACAGTCTGTCCACGACCATGGCGGCGAACTTCCAGTCGCGCGAGACGTCCGCATCTTCGTCATCTTTGCGCATCTGTAAATACATTGCCATCAGAAAATAGTCGAGGTAGATTAATTGAGCTTATTTTGAATGTCAATGAGCTTTAAGCCTTGAAACCTTTATATGATAATGTTCTATGTTACCTGATCTGTGATGACTCGAATCTCTTTTAGTATTAGTGAGAGTTCGTAGTCAACACCGAAGCAGCTATGCGCCGCGAGCCCTGCTCCATTCTCCTCGCCACCCCTGCAACAAGCACGGCTCTATAGTCACAGCCAAGCGTGTACCCTACGCTACAGGCGGGTCCGAGGAACGAAGGGAGCTACAGGAGTCAATGCTATGTAGATCAGATTAAGTCAGTTTCAGATCCGAAGTAGATTTGAGTGGAAAAGTGATATTTAATATTAATTCGAATGATATGCCAGTTAAGCTGTCAAGGTTAGGTCACTGCGGATCGTTAAGGCGGGGGTTAATTATCGTAACCGTGCTATTTACGGCGAGTAGTGTTCGTGTAGATCGTCGAGGGACCTGTAGTATCGACAGCAGGGGGGCTGCTGTGATTGTGCGTGCCGGAAGTCGTCATCGATATCGAGCACGTTCGCTAGGAGCGACTTGGAGGAGCGCTCTCGCATCTCTAGGTCCGGGGGCGGCGGCGCGCGGGGAGGCGGCGCCGTGGCTGAGCCCGGCCGGGACATGCGTAAGAACCACGGCAACCAATACAGGAATACCACACGTATCTGCAATTAAAGAATCTGTTCACACAAACTTAATACTTATAATGACTAACTGGATCACGGATTGTGTGACAGAGAATGTCACGTGAGGTGCCTGGGTCAGCATGATTTCCACTGCTGGAAAAAGGCCTCCCCTCCCACCCAACAAGCATCTCTATTAAGCACCTAGGTTATTATACCTGGAAGTCGTATAGACAACGCTATCGCAGCCATTTATTTATTTTAACAACTTAGGTGTATATAATCTGAAAAGTTATTATGCTGTAATCAAAACTATTTTAACGGTAATATCACAACGAATCATCCGTTTATAACAACGATCAGTTGTCCGGTGTAAAATGAACGTCATCTATGTTTTACAAGATTATACATATTTCTGGTGCATACCCAGTTGCTCATTTCGTGTGTGTCTGCATGCCTATGGTGGTAGTTGAGAATAAGGATCGTTGATACGACCGAGGAGGCCACCATAAACATGATGCAGTTGAAGTATGTGCCCAGTAGAGGCACCGCGTCAGACGTTGCTGGCATCGTCTCAGCCACCATGTTGAGGAACACCGTGAGTGACAGCAGGATTGTTACACCTGGCAGACATTATCACATTATACCATTTATACACCAGGATAAATCTAGTAATAGGATAGCAAACTGATAAAGCTGAAAGCGTTAGTTCTGTACATTTATTAAATAATGGTAAGATGTTTTGTGTGTCCTACCTAAGGATAACTTCTCCCCAGAGTCAGGGGGTAACGTGAAACCGAGAAGTGCCATTGAGGCTATTAACACACAGGGTACGATCAAGTTGAAGAAGTAGTAAAGAGTTTTTCTTCTTATAACCACCGCGAATGTTATGTCGATGTAAGGTTCTGGACAACAGTTGTAGTATATTTCGTTCCGCTTGCCCGGTACTCCTATAAATAATATCATGGGTTAATAAGTAACTTATAAATCCACTATCAAAAATAGGGTTGGTTATCCAATCTTTACCTATAAGCTCCCATTCACCATTCGTGACAAAACTGCTTATATCGCCACCACTCTCATCTTGTAATTGCAGGTCCAACTGTAGAAATATAAAATAACAAATGTATTTCAAAACGATTTATTCATTGTGTTATACACATGCAGTTATAATATGTATGTAATTATTTTAGAACCATATCACACCTGATAACCATCGTAAGTCCAGCTGCCGAACTTCATCTCGCAGCGTTGGTCATCGAAGGGGAACCATGTGATGTCGATTTTGCAAGTGCTCTTGAAGATTCCAGGAGGTACGTATAAACACGACCCGTTGTTTCGTACTACCACGTTTGTAGGATATGTGCTGTCGAACCCCTCGTCCGCGCTATAACACAATTTAACGTCATTTTCCACTATAGGTACCGTAACTTCCAAGCAATTTCAAAGGATTTCTCACATACCTGTTGTACATAAGAACGTCGGGTTTCCATATCCTGTGGGGTGGGACTCGCAAGTCTTTGACTCCCCCAAAATCTGAAGTATTCCATCTCAAATTCATATCATTCCATTCCTGTATTACAAAGGGGAAAGTTATCGTGCTGTTCAAAATAAAGGAACTATGAAATGATGAAAGCTGCCCAAATAAATATAAAAATTTTGATACTCACTAATTTAAGCCAGATGTTTGTTATGAGAAGCTGATTTTTTTCATCCTGCAAGAAGAAAAACAAAATCATATTATGGTACTCACTAATTTTAGCCAGATGTTTGTTATGAGAAGTTGGCTTTTTTCGTGCTGCAAAAGAAAGAACACACTTTACCACAATTCTAGTCTTCTTAAAAAGTATTATAATCTGTTCGCGTTGGCATAATAATTTTCGATAACTTAATAACAGTTACTTAAAACTAATTTTTACACTTTCGGCGTTTTGAGTCCGAACGCGGTCTCATTTTAACAATTAAAACAAATTGATACGTCTACTACGTATCAATTACTTATAAAATACGTTTTCCACAAGATCAATTGGTTAATTTTATATATTTAATAATTCCTTAATTCAAGTTTTCTACGATTTAACCATTATTCACTTGCACAATTTTACTGTCACGCTGTCGAACTTCATACTTCAAAGCTGGTCACATAAACAGCGGTCTAGGTCGCGGACACTGGCACTTTTACATTGAAGAAGATTTTTATTTTTCGTATGGTAAGGTAATAAAATAACACTTTATCTTTAATGATACTTATATAGGATGCCAATCAAAGCTACTCGTAAATTTTGCGAAACACGGTAGCACAACATGCATCACAATCACCTAGTTGCAGATTTATACATTTAATAGCAGATAATAAATTATATTGTCTGATGAAGAAACTTTTTGATTTAATAAATAAGGGTTGAAACTTTTTGTATTTTATTGTAAGTTGGCTAAGCTGATCCGGAAATATAAACTTAAGATTAAACGTCGTGATGTAGAGAAGATGTCAGTGTGTATATACCACGTCAATGATCTGCATTAGCGTGAGGCCGAAGGAGAGCTGCAGCGGGTCGCTCTCGTTGACCACGGGCCGCTCGAGCACGTTGTAGTGGTCCAGTAGGTGGTGCAGCAGCCGCTTTTCGTGGTACCCGCCGCTTGCTCCTATGACAAATAGATAAAATTACTAAGAAACCAAAATATACTCAAGGCCGCGGGAACTGACCTCAAAATGTTACTCCCTACCTTCTCTCGTGTGTTACTCAGTCGCCAAACAAGGGAAACAAATTTTTCATTTTATTTCATTTTAAAGCAGAAGGTGGGTTGCAGCATCTATTTGAAACAGAATACCAAACACTGCGTTCAACAAACAACCCACCAAACGTGGCGAGTATTAGCAAACCCAAGTGGTGTTCCATGAATCATTCGAATCCATGAAATTATGTACGAAAGTTTACATTTTGATACCGTCTTAATAGACAATCATTTAAATTAGTCTTAATCGGGAGCAAATTTTTAACACTATTATACCTGAGCGTCCCTAGGACGAAAAGTGGTATGAATACCATGGAAACCATTTTAATTTGTTTTATTAAATAGTTACTTTCCTTACAACATTTTTTTTTATCCTTAGTGGATTTTTATGAAGGGACCTTAAGGGCTGGTAAATTAACCGTTATAGTTATAAGGAAACGGTTTTAAGAGACAATTTTTTTTTAATTGCTATTCCACATCCACCTAATACAGTGGACATTTGCGTAATTTATTTGGTAGAACTCTTATTTTTGAGCACAAATCATTAGTTTAACTTAATTTCAAGTATCCGTAAGTGTAAAACATTGGAGCTGAGAATTTTCCATACAACATTTGGATATCAAATTTTGGTGATTTCTGTTATTTTCAGTACCCATACCTTGATGGTCTCATAGAGTCTTTGATCCCTACATGAAGTAGGATCAATTGGGATTTTTTGCTAATTAGCTGCCTGTAACTTTTTTCCAAAATGCAGTTCAGAATATCATTCAAAGGATTTCACGGAGTTTTTTTTTAATAAGTTTATCAAAATAACAACACGTAGATGGCGATTTTATGCTTAATGATAATATATTTTATAGGCAATACCATATTACAACCCATTCATATTTCTTCAAATCAAGTTTATATTTTTTTTCGTTTTTACTTAACACGAACCAACGTAACAAACGTACGTAACAACGACAGGGAAAAAACTAATCATTTTGTATAATGTCAACACAGGTACAGTTGCTCAGTTGTTATCAATCAGTTAGTAACGGGTCCTTCTGCGAGAATCAGATAAAATGGACTTTGAGCGATACCAGTGCTGGATAACATTTAAACGCCGCTGTTCATTATTCTCCGGTGATAGATTGCTGATTAACTCCATTCTGATGTTTTTGACTGGTAAAAAAAGTTACTCGATTGAAACATCTAGTTTGGCCTCGTCCACTATCTTAAAGTATAGTAGTAAGATAGTAAAATCAGTGTATTTTGTTCTGATACTTAATAAATCTGAAGGGACCATAACTGCATAATACCTTAATACCTTTTTTCTTGCCTAATTGTGTTAATTTTACCCATTTCTAGTTTTAAGTTTTTCTATTGTGGCACAAAATAAATGTTTTATTATTATTATTATTATTATAATAGCACCGTGAACGTTTATAAAATTAGTTAGTTTTACATGCACTGATTAGCTACTTTATACTTTACTTGGTGATAGTGAACGAGACCCTACTCACAGCCCCAACTCTAACGCTTAGTCGGTAATTCGAATTAGGAATACTATAATGCTTTCGTATTGGATATGAAAGCTTCATATAACTTAGGGTCTGTTTCACCATCTCCGAGAAAAGTTAGACAATGTTCAAAATATACAGGTATTTTGTTTATAACCCGTGACAAAGTATAGGCAAGATAGCTCTTGACATAACTAACAATTGCTTAGTTTACTCGGACTTAATGAAACAAGCCCTGAGTCAAACAGTATTCTCAACTGAAACGCAAATATATGGTTTTCTTATTTTAATTTAAGTGCTATTATCGTAACTTATTCAGACGTTAACGGTTAACCGAAAGGTAACCGTTGCGATTAAATCCTTTGGAGATTAATTAAGAGATTAATTTAAGATTAATTAAAGCCTTTGAATCCCGATATTAATTCATAGCTAACTTCAGAAGAATATCATTTAAGTCATTTAAGTCACAGACATTTATGTCGACCTTTACATCTACATATTTAATAAATGCAAAATTTCGTCATAGACAACACCCGACCTAGAGATCTAATCATAATTTTTACACAAATCAACTACACTGCGACAAATATCCAACTGGATTGTCCTTGCCTCCAATAACGTCGATATTTTATATACTGATTTTCATACTGGAAAAGTAATGATAATGGACAAAAATAAAACTTTTAAACGTGCGCCGACATTGCAGTGACGTGAACATTAGATTAATGCCTAATGTTATGTTACATAAAATGAGCTTGATCGATTTGGTGCTGATCAAGCTCATTTTAACCCTAAATCAATTTAGGCATTGTGTATCATCATTTTTTGTAGAGAATTTCGCTCATTCTTATAATAATGTCTAACCATTGAGAACAAAAACTATATTTTTCACGTTAATACAATGTTGCGAAATAACATCGGATAGACCCATTCTTATTTAAATACTAGCTGACCCCGGCAAACGTTGTTTTGCAAAATGAAAAATAGATGTTGGCCAATTCTCAGACCTACTCAATATGCTCACAAAATTTCATGAGAATCGGTCAAGCCGTTTCGGAGGAGTATGGCAACGAAAACTGTAACACGAGAATTTTATATATTAGAAATTCTCGTTTTACCAAATTTTATATACGTATTCAGTAGGTCTGAGAATCGGCCAACATCTATTTTTCATTTTGCAAAACAACGCTTGCAGGGCTAGTTATATATAAGATTGACTCTATATTAATTGGTACTAAATATTAATTTCTATTAAATAGCTTTACTGAACCTGACAGACATATTAATTGATTGACTTGAGGTGTCAAGGTTTACGAAGGTAGGTACGTTTTCGAACTCTGTACTTGATTCTTATAAAATAAACTCACGGTATAACCTAAGGCGAGGTATTGCTACAGAAAAAATATTTATAATGCAGGTAAAACAAGGGTAAAAAAGCTATCTAGTAATAACTAAGCGCAATTTTTAACTTAGGAACTAAAATGTTAGGACTTTTAAACTCAGCCCTCACGATTGATTAGGATTGAGTCGAAGAAATAATTCAGCTTCCATAGCCTTCCATAAAGCAGTTACAGCCTCCGTCAAAACTAGACCAACCATCATTCGTCATTATAATGGCGAGTCCTATATTCCTTGAGACGACCTGATTTCCAAACCTATACAATTGGAGCGTGTTGGACGGCCTATTAACTCTGACGCCGTGCGACAGGGTTGACAGATGCTCATTCAACCGTATATTCATTTCTACTGAGCAATAGCTTTCGTTAAATAAAGATTGACTCAATAAATCAGTAGTATCAAGGGCTTTTCGGATAATTGCTCGTCTCTTCGTCAAATATTTACGGAATAAATTGTTTTAACGTCCGCGTTTCAGTTTGAAAATCATTAATTCTAATAATATTGTCTGGTTATTACTCGTACAGTTTGTAGGCAACCATTTTATTTATTTTTATGGCAGCCTTAAGACACATGTAAATTAAAAGTGCTGAATGATTTTTCGAGCGGTCTGAAAAGCATTCATATGTACATACATATTGGTTATTTCATATCTGATAGTGAGTTATCTCGCTATATTTCATCGATCAATTGTGACTTCTTTATTACTACTGTGTTGTGCCAATATCCAATAAACAGGAGATGCTATTCAATAAAGAAATGTGTTTTTTTTTACTGCATGCCTTATCAACACAGTGTCCGATGTGTAAGCTGTAGTCTATGCATCCGCCTAAAATAAGAGGTGGTTTCAAACCAATCCAGATCTAAGAGCTACGGCAAATATTTATGTATTACATATTGACGATTTCGATACACTAAAATACAAAGATTTGCATGCACAGTTTCTTTTACGGTTGACGATAGCCTAATAAATGTACAGTCATGCTATGATTTGTCTCTAATTAGCTGTCGGTGATACAAAAGCCGCTACTACATAGAACGGCCTGGGTGTAGTGGCTGTTTTCGGCACGGTCGGTGATGTTCATGGAGTGGGTTCAGGAGGATGAGTTTGATGATGGGAAGCTCACCCCTCGGCCAAAAGAGGCCCAGCAGCAGCAGCAGGCCCGCGGGCGCCGCCAACAGCGAGCGGCGCGCCCGCCCGGCCATGTCAGCGCTGCGACGCGCCGCGCGCCGCCGCCGCCGCCGCCCCGCGCCGCGCCATCCCCGCCGTCCGCGCGACACCGATCCCCGCCTCCTGTAGCCGCACTCCGCACTCTATTCCTTTCTATTGAACGAGAACGCTCTCCTATTGCTTCCGCTGAGGGTTCTCATAAATTGAATTCACGATGTTCTTCGCGGGCGCGCCAGCTGCAGCATCTCCGGCCGCCGCGGATGTTGAAGTCGAGTTACGCCGTGTTTGCGAGCATTGTTGTGTAGCGGAGTGCGGCCGACCGTGGGGCAGCGGAGCCGCCGGTGTGCGGACTGGCACGGGCGCTGCTCGGTCGCGCAGCCGCCCGCCCCGCGCCGTCCCGCGCCGCCGCCCATTCAAGCACCGCGCGCATACTCCCCTGGACCCGCGGCCGCAGCCAGCCGGTCTGCCTATCGCTCGCGCCCGCCCAAACACACCGCACACCGACCGAACACACTCACTGCACACTCACAATATAATATCTTTTATTTTTTCCTTAATATAATTTTTAACATTGTAATTAAAATTATGCTAACATTTTTCAAATATTAAAATCAGAGAAATTGCATAACAGAAGCCCTGAGAAAATCCAGTGAGAATCCAGGTTTATGTCAAGGTTGTAGGTTGTACCTTCTAACATCTTCGAACAGTTGATAGCGGTAGTCATAAAGCATTTATGATTTAACAATTAACTTTATGCTCAATTCATTAATATTGTTTATACCTCTTCTTTAATTTTCCATAGTACACCTATGCTTGTTCTATGCTTGCTATGCGTATCTTGTGAAATAAACAAGAGCATACTTGGTAATGATGGGTTGTCGAACCTAACGATCAGAGTTTCGAGTGTTGTGGTGTTGTCGGAGGCTGCGGAGGCTGCAAACGCTGAGCTGTTGTGCTCCGCGATCAATGAGGCCCCCGCCACCCTACCTCCCTCGCCCCTCCTCCGCGGCCCGCGCCTCTCAGCTCCCACCCTCGCCACATACGATAACTAGCAAACTCACTACTCGAACGATATCTTTAAAATATCGGTTGAGACTTCTATTGTGAGACATGTTATCAAATATTCCCTTGGGTAGAATGATTTATTCATGTATGCTATCCGTATAAGGGTATATATAATTAAACATAATTTAATATGTAATAATGATGCGTTTTTTTAAACAAGAACCGTAAAAATATGTAGGTATCCCAGTCAAAATTATTTACCAAAATATTTGTTTAAATACAGTCATGACAGTAAAATAGTTAGGTACTTATGACAAAATTCAATGCGAATTTGCAGGTCGTGAGAAAGTACCATCACTTTCTTAATTGTATTAATTGTTACTAAGCCTTACGCGTCTTTGCTACCGCAGATAAAGATAATGGAATAGTGATTAGACATCCTACGACATTCTTTATGCCCTAAAATAAACATTTCTTCCGCATATCGTCCGCAATGCACCGATATGCGCCAAAAGCCCTTGGGTCATTAACGCTTTTTTGGTTTAATATTTCATGTTCCAAGTGACTTTACAGTTCATTAACTAGTATTCTATAATAAGTTATGGTTTTTCAAGAATGTAAGAAATCTTAAATTAAAATAAAATAAATTAAATACTAGTATTTGTTATTACTTTGGTGATATAATGATAATTAAAAAAAAATTAAGTTAGTCTGTAAGCATTGGTGAGCAATTAAGATATTATCTATCTATCTATCTATAAAGTACATTAATCAGAAGTACCCAAATACATAATATTAATGTGACAAGGACGAACATAATCTTTACTCTGTGTGAGGGTCTATGCCATGTTGAATTTGTCCGGGAAAAGATCATAACTTGACTCGTGAAAACCAAAGCCGGGCTTGGACTAGTGATAGTTTGTTTTCGTGGCGGTCCTTTTTGAGTAAGTCCTTTTAGGAGTCTCCGCCTAAACATACGCAAGACTGACTTATACAAGCTGTCAAGAGAGACTACGCTTGGACATTTTTGCTGATTTAATAAGATGATTTGAGCAGGCTTTCTAACTGTTATCATTAAAGAAGACAATAGATTTGAAGATTGAAGAAAAGTCAGGTCGCGGTAACAGGATTAAACTTTCATATGTTAGCAAAAAAAACTTGTGACTAAATGGAACAGGGTTGTTACTGTGAAACTGTAACAATTTTATCCTATATTGTTACTGTTCTACATTAACACCCTGTTCCTAAATTGTTACTGTTCCATAGTAACACTCTGTTGTCGAAAGCTTGTGCTTGTTATAGGGATTTTGTGTCGTGGAACTGTATTTCTGGTAACAGTGACAACCTACTATCTCGTCATACCTGTTATCAAATCAATCAAATCAAATCATTTATTGCATTCATGTGTGTACAATTTTAGCTGTCACGATAAATACGCCTCACTCCTACTCAGAAGAAGAAAAAGAACAAAGTTTTGAGGCCTACTTGGAAAAACATGTCATCAATTCGAGAGAGCAATCTCTAAAAGCTTGTGCCTAATGTCTTGCTGTCTGATAATGAAGTGTGTCGTGTTGGGTCATTACCGCTAACAATTTACACTTTTCATTCATTGCAGTTTTGCACTCAGATATTTAATGATCGTAAACGTTGAAGTAGAAATGATGGGATTTGTAGAGCTTTTGAGATAAAATGATTTCAAGTACTTTTTTACGTATGAACTTTATTCTAGGTTGTCTTTGCATCCTAGGTACCTAATTATAGTTTACCATGGCTGTGTTGGCTAAGTGGGAGCACACTCGACTTTCATTGCGAAGGTCATGGGTTCAAACCCAGCCGGGCACTTCAGGATTTTTCTTCTTTAAAAATTAAGTACGCTTTAAACACGTACATTCACGGTTAAGGCAAATATTTTGAGAGAACCGACATGATCTGAGAACTTTGATGAGTTTGAAGGAAATGTAACATTCAACAACACACACTTAGACAGCGTGGTGAATTTAGGCCTAATCTCTCTAGTCAAGGGAGAAGGTCCTATGTCCCAGCAGTGGGAACGTAAATACCTAGGTGCTTATTTATAGTTTTTCAAGTGTCTGATAATATGTAGTGTAGGTATGTATCTACCTAGTCACTAATTACTATTTTTATTAAGCTAGACCAGCTAAAACAAATAGTTTAATAGTTATGAATACACATGTAGAATTTTATTTTGTTGAGTAGGTACCTCTTCTTATCTAAAATTCTAGGGATATATCGCAAATGTAAATTAGCAAATGGAACCAACGATATTAACTTTTACCCCGCTTCACCTTTGTTTGTACTTGATCGTATCGGTTAACAGCCTAGCTACGCGGGAGTAATTAATTGTAAATGTACAGGGCAAAGGCGCAGCTCAGAACAAAGCCATTCTCGGAGTTCACGATCTAGTTCCAGTCTTTATTGGCATTGCATATGTTTGGTAAATGGCAAATATTCTCTGAACTGGGAAGTTTATGAAACTCGGAGAAAGCTGCTTAGTAGTATTGAATAGCACACCACGAACAAAAGCGGTTCATTTGCTAGAAACTGGGCGAAATAATGAACGTCCTATACGTATACCTGACTGAAATGTCAAACGTAAAGGTTAAATGTTACGAGTGCATAGAGCGCAGCATCTGTAGGCAACTTGAGAACTGCTGCGGTGATTTCACTACACATTTAGACATAATAGACTTATACATTTTATTTTAACCTAATTCTTTTAGTTTTTATTTCCTTGTCTGAGGGCCTATTTCACATCAGGTTAAATTACGCAATAATAATAGGTAATGGTTAGGTAGTTATGTCAATAATATGGGTAAATGGTTAGTGATGTCAAGAGCTATCTATCTTCCGTACATGTGACTGAGAGAAATAGCTCTATATTTTAACCATTGTCTAACTACTCGGGTATGGTGTAACAGGCCCTTAAACTTGCCAATGCTTCGAAATTAATTGAAACCAGCTGCAACAAATCCGACGTCAAATTATTGTAATAGCTAGCAGGATTTGCCGGCCGCTTTTGAATAAAAAATATTAAATTGGTCCAAGAGAGATTGTCCTTCAGAGTTTTATTCCTTTTTAAGCCTGTTTGGAATTTTTCATTTCTTACGAGGGTCCAGTCTGGGAGTTTGTATTATGAAATCGTCTTCTGTGTACGTGGAATGCCTACCTATAGTTAAGTTTATAAGATTTTGATTTACCTTTATAAGTGTAAATGTTCACAGTTATAAACGACACAATAAGAGTTATGTATTTTTGTGACATTATTGTGGGTATTAGTATCCAATTGGAACCTAATAAATATCGAAAAAACTGCCACCACAGCCTTTTACCGTTGCTTTTAAAAGCCAAGTTTGATAAAAACATGTTCCTGTTTATTGTTTTTCCTTGCAATAACGGCGATTATTATCGCGATCGGACAACCGGCCGATTGAAGGTTTGCAGGTTATCGCTTTATTTTTTACTGTAAATGCATTTAATGCCGAGTATGCTGTTTCCGCTGTGCATAATATGCTGAGATTCGAATAAATTTACTATCATCATCATCTTAGGAGAGACATGTACTAAAATTATAATCTGTGACATAAAATAAACCATTTCACATTACCTATGCCTATATTCTAAGTAAACTTTTAAATAGCCTTCAGTGTGCATCTATTTGCAGATATTAGTTTTTACTATCTTAATGTATTAGCTGTAAGTTTTCCTAAGATCTTTAAACAAATAAATAAACTAATTAATAGTCTGTGAGATTAATTACTGCCTGTGATACAGTTTTCTGTTCCCAGTTGTCTGTGGTATTCGCTCATAATAAATTCTCTTCTCCGTCAGGCATGATACAAAATGGTTGTTTTTATTTATAGTAGTAATAGGTTATGGGCCCAGCATGCTTCCTTTGCGCCACTCTGCTAATATATCTATGGCTATGCTCGGGGCAGAAGACCGAAAAGTATAACTTGCCGCTCTGTTTAGCGTTTGTGGACTACGAGAAGGCCTTCGATTCGTTGGAAACAAGGGCGGTGCTTGAGTCTCTCCAACGATGTCGCATTGACTATCGATATATCGAAGTGTTTAAATGTTTGTAACAGTAACACCACTATGTCAGTGCGAGTACAGAAACAGAGTTCGAAAGCGATTTCCTTGCAAAGAGGAGTTAGGCAGGGAGATGTGATATCTCCGTAACTGTTTACAGCCACTTTAGAAGACGCTTTTAAACCGCTCCTAGAATGGAAAGTGCTAGGCATCAACATCAATGGCGAGTACTTCACTCACCTTCGATTCGCAGATGATATCGTGGTCATGGCGAAGACGATAGAAGAACTCAGCACAATGCTCGATCGAAGACCTAAATCGAATCACCCAACGGGTGGGGGGGCTCAAGATGAACATGGACAAGACGAAAGTCATGTCTAATGTCCATGTTATGCCCGCCCCCTGGTTGAGAATTCGGTTCTCGAAGTTGTTGACGCGTATGTATACCTAGGACAAACATTCCAATTAGGTAGGTCAAATTTTGAGAAATGTCAGTCGCCGAATCCAACTCGGATGGGACCGTTCGGAAAACTACGACATGTCTTTTCATCGAAAATACCACAGTGCCTCAAGACGAAAGTCTTTAATCAATGTGTGTTGCCAGTGTTGACATACGTATCCGAAACGTGGTGCTTCACTATTGATCTCCTGAATAGGCTCAGAGTCGCTCAAAGAGCTATAGAGAGATCTATGCTCGGGGTTTCTCTACCGGATCGAATTAGAAATGAGGAGATTCGTAGAAGAACGCGGGTCGCCGACATAGCTAAACGGATTAGCTTTTTGAACTGGCAGTGGGCAGGCCATATAGCACGCAGAACAGATGGTCGTTGGGGCCGTAAAGTTCTTAAATGGAGACCACGGATCGGCAAGCGCAGCGTAGGACGTCCACAAACTAGATGGACGGACGATCTGGTGAAGGCTGCGGCTCACGGTGGATGTAGGCCGCTGCCAGCCGAAATTACAGGAGATCTTTGAAGGAGGCTTATGTCCAGTGGATGTCCTACGGCTGAGATGATGATGATGCTCGGGGTATTTTTGCGTAATCGAATCAGGAATGAAGAGATGCGTTGAAGAACGCAAGTCACCGACTTAGCTAAATGCTTGGCTACTTGAAATGTCAGTAGGCAGGCCATAAAAGCTCATAGACCAGATGGTAGTGGGCGCCGAAAAGTTCTTGAAAATTCTCGAGTGCATCGTCGTAGTCGTCCACATATTAGATGGACGGACGATTAGGTAATACGGGGGTTGGGAGTTTATATGAAAGTCCTGGATTTTGAAGTAAGGTGTTTGTAGAGTTGAGGGCGTGTAGAGTTATAATTAGCTTGGCCATATAAACCATCTGAAAACTTTTTGACAGAGCACGTGGTCTCGCTCTCGTCTTGGCGACACTAAACATGAAAATTCTTTTTTTTTCAGCAATTTCTTATTACCCTTTCGCAGTGGAAGGCGCGCATATGCTTTGTGACGTGTTTTACCGAACTTTTAATAAGTTCCATGGCAACTCCCAGTGACTAGGAGTTTCATATCTGCCAAAGAAACTCGACATTATCTTTTATGTAATGAAGTAGAGTTTTACTCTAGAGTAGGTAGATACTCTTCAAAAGAAATCCTTCAAAAGGAAAGGTACTAAATGCTCTAATACTGCGCTTGATCGGCCGCCTGGCGTACCAAACATAAGTACCATGTTGTTTACACACACGGTTACACCCACGTTCGCAATTAGGTTACCGGTGACATCGAAGGGAAATGTAAAGAAATGCATAAATAAAAATAGAGAGGGGACAGAGGCGTCGGTACGTCGCGTGACCAGTCAATGGGTGCCTGCGAATTGCGCATTACACGCCGCACACGGCCGCAACCGGCCATTAGTGCATTCTCGCTGATTACTTCATAGCGAAACCGACCATGGAAACTGTTACAGTTTTTGCCGTCTGGCGAAATTCCTGCTTTTTCATGAATATTTGGGAAACAATAGACCAACCCCCAACTTCCCTTCGGGATTTTCTATAAACTCTTATTATGGATTCTGTCTCGATTTTATACAACCGATAGATTCGTACATTTTCTAATTTAACATTTTAAAATGTGGATTTTGATGATTGCATTAAAAGTAATAAATTAGGCCACCAAGAGCCTATAGAGCTCTATTTGAAAGGAGGTTTAGTTCAGCAAGAAATATTTGTATAATGCCAAGATTGTGTCTACGCATAAAATGTCCCAGAACCAACGATGCTGGCACGGTTGGCACCCCATTCCCGACCTCTCGTAGAATGCTAATGACAATATGACTCTACCTACGCAAAGTCTCTACGAGTGTGAGAACGAATGTACATTTCGTCTCGTGAGAGGTCTGCTTTAGACATGTTTAATGCCAATTTTTGTTATAAATATTATAATTATTCTTCCACTAAATTTAAAAGATGAAAGTCTCAGGTCGCATCTGTAGATTTAAAATATTGTTACTACCTATAAATCTATCTTCGTATTTGTAAGCGATATACTCGAACTAATGTTTATATGCTTTTCACCCATAGATACACTATACAAAGAATTCGACAAAGAACATCCGGAGTTTTTTAAAAAAGCGAGCGATATTTTTCAATAGCCGTAAGAAACTCAGACAGAATTGTCTTATCCAGAACACCAAAGACGGCACAATACTAAAAAAGCTGTCTGGTAATGTGTGGACGCATTTTTAATAATATCCCTATTGTAATCAAGGAATAGACATATACATACATATTTAAACAAAAATTTATAAATGGCTTATTGACAAATCGTATTACAATGTAAACGATCATTTAAATACTAGACATAAGGCATCATATTAAATTGAAATAGAATTTAACTACCTAAATATTGACATTGTATTAATTTTTTTTCTCTAATCATAATTGACATTGCATGTCAAATCTGAATTGACGAAGTATGTAGAACTGTATAAATAACCTGACACCTATTTATTGTATACCATATTACACAAGTAATAAACAAATTTCATTTCATTTTAAATTTGAGGTTAAGGTGAAGAGGAAGCTTTTATTTTTAACCCCCGACCAAAAGAGAGGGATGTTATAAGTTTGACGTGTCTGTCTGTCAGTCTGTCTGTATATCTGTCTGTCTGGGACATCATAGCTCCCGAACGGATGGAGCGATTTATTTTTATTTCTTTTTTGTATGAAAGGTGAGTCTGGCGCAAGTGTTCTTAGACATGTTTTTATGAAAATTGGTTGTGCCGTTTAAAAGTTATGCGGGTGAGAGTGGGAAAGGAAAAACGAAAATCTGCAAATATACCAATGTGGGGTATCAAATGAAAGCGCATAGCGTGCACATTACAAAATATTATGTTGTCTTACATTTAGGGAAATTAAGGCATTGGAATCGGGGGTTTTTCTTAAATTTTAAATTTAGATATTCAGTTTATTTTTGTTATTCGACCTAATTTTAAAGAAAAAAGTTTTGGTTCGAATTAGAACACGATACCCACGAACTATCTAAATGGCTTTCACATATGTATAGGGTACCTACCCATCCTATACTATAAACTGTTTAATGTCTCATGTATCTACTAGTATGGGTTAGATACGTTGAAACCGAGGTAGATACTATGGAACCAGTGAGTAATGTAGACAAAGTCTGAACTTAATAGTGATTGTTTACATATCAATCTGTAGATAATTATTACAGCCATGATGTTATTATCGTTGGATTCTGCACGTATCCGGGAAGTTTCATAATTTTTAATTATTAACAGTTATTGTGAGTCTAGTTTTTGTCAGATCGCAGTCACGCTATGCCAATAACATTTATGAAAGTCAATGTACCCATTTAACATGCCATATCAGGCTCAAAAATATTATCTGAAGTTATTTCATCTGTCAAGGCACAAACCAAATCAAATCAGAAGATATCAGAAAGGAGAATGGTGTCATCAATAATATAAAGGTTGGGAAAATTCAATATCATTTTTGTAGGTATCTACATTTTTGGGATATTGTATAGGAGCGACGCGACGGCTGGCCACACTGATTACTTATTAATGACTGCGCGGACCAATCGCCCGATCCCTGGCCTATGATAAATTCAGACCAAAACAAATTGAATCATCGATCTTTTGCCAAAAGCCAGTCAAGCGGCAACGTTGAATGATATTTTTAAGTTGAAATATTGCGATATAAATCCAAAAGATTATTTTAGTAAAAACCCTGCGTTTATTTTATTTTCAGGGAACTTTAGACTTGGCAAAGTCCGGAAAGTTACGGTGGATGCAGGCTGCTGCCAACCGTTATAACTGGAAACCTTTAAGGGGGGGCTATGTCTAGAAGTGGATGTCGTACGGCTGAAATTCAGTTGAATTGATGAACTTTATTACTATTGCACTGAGGGTCTCTAATATTCAATGGTCAGATAGGCTCTATCTGACAATTGAATATCAATTCAATTGTCAGATATTGATTCAATTGAATATCTTTATATATATATAATTGTTCTGTGAGTGTGTATGTCACTGAACTTCTCTCAAACGACTGGACCGATTTTGATGAAATTTTTTGTGTGTGTTCAAGGGGATCTGGGAATGGTTTAGATTCACAATACGGTCAACTGGATATTGTTTTTTGAGACGTGGGACAGGACAACGTCTGTCGGGTCGACTAGTTATATTATAATACTGATAATTTCATACTTTTGTTAGTTCGCTGATTTCAAAGCATTAAAAATAAAGCATTTATCACTTATCACTTCAAATATGCGCAACAATAATAGTTATAGTCGTAACAATAACTTTCTTCGCAATAATATTCTGTCAGCCTCCCGATAAAATAAAATCCATAACCATTATGCACAGTTAGAGCTTACGTCATTATACCTAAGTCAACGTGAGTTGTTTGTTGTACAGAAATGCAAACCGGTTATTCCGGATGAAATTTGGCTATCCTACGATCTTTATTCAATCTCCCACGATATATGAATGAAATAATAATTAACCTTTTCGTTACCTTTTTCAAATCTTTCATTGATTTTAAAAGCTTAAATTTTCATAAGTTATTTTATAGTTATCAACTTATTTTTCATCCTAAGAATATACAGTAGGTAAAGCCTAAATTTACAAACAAAAACCTATTTCCAGATTAGCTGTCTTGTAGCATTGGTCAGTCAGTTAATATTAATAAGCTTAAGTTAAGATACTTTATCGCTTTATCGGAGAAGGGTTAGCACAATGTAATGTGATATCACTGGTAACATTAGTACCTACTGGAAGAGCATCGTAGCAAAGTGTATTTGAAATGTTCTATATGTGACAAACCGCGTTATTTGACGTGCATCAAGTGTATTAAATAATTTTAACTAACAGATTATAAATATAAAGTTGTAACAATCCGTACTAATATTATAAATGCAAAAGTAAAAAAAACAAAAAATATTTAAAAAAAAAGTAACTGTGACTGTCTGTATCTCTGTTCCTCTTTCGCACAAAAACTACCTAATAATTTATTTATTTATAGAAAAATCTCTAGAGCCTGAGAAAGGAAAAAAAAAGGCTACGTAATGTTAATGCAAATCTGTTATGTTATAATGCAGGTAACACCGCGGAGCACTACTACATTTTTTATATAGCCCTACCCGATGCCAGTGCTCCCGTGTAAATTTATATTTCCATATTCATTATTTCTTTTATTAATTGCTCAAGTTTAAATATAGTGTACAGCATCCGCAACATTTACGTATTTAACGGTCCCGTCATTTAACTTTCTTCTATTAACCATAAATTGGTAATAAATATTATCTAAAATGTATTTTATGAGGTTCTACTTCTAATTGCCTTACGTTTTATTGGGAACCTAGATTTACCAACTCAATTGGCATCAATAATGTATAATACAGCGGATCATCAAAGAAAATGTTAGAGTGTTAACTAAAACTCGTTAAGAGAAATCATTGCCCGAGTTACTTGATGTGGACCACGTCTAATAAATTACTTTAGTTTTTGAGTCGTGTGACAAATTGATAGTTTTAAATTATTAGCTGTAAATCAGCTGAAGCCTGCCAAGCGTTGCGGTTTTGTAATGAAGTGAATACTCACGACATGTAAAAAGTGAAGCGTCCGTACCTACTAGCATATAATGTGTACTTCCTCCGATTTCATAAGGGAAACATCAAGTTAATTTATGTTTATATTAAAATTTTAACAACTTAAAAGATATATCTAAAAATTATATTATTAAATAATAAAATACCTTCACGTCTTGGCGTTGACCGTGTTGTATGGAACATGGAAACAACGTATAATATTATAAGTAAAGAGATGATTTTTAAACTCTAAATATATGTATATGATACATACATATATTTAGGTTTATAATAAATAAAGGAGCACCACGTGTATTTCAAAGGAAAATAAAGTTGTATTACTTGTTATTAATACATACTTTCCCCAAATTATTTGAATCAATAAAAATCTAAAAAAGACAAAGTCGTAATGCGGGCCCGCCGCATAAGTAGAAAACGTACCTACAGCTAAGCTCATTTCACGTTAAGACCCTGTTCTCGCACACATACCAAGTCGTACCTACGCGTAATTGGGTGAGCCTGTCTCCCACTTCGGAAGATGTCGACTCGTTCGTCTCACTGCGATTTTCATTAACCTGAAATGAGAAAAATGCAGCTGTCGGCGTATTTGTTCCCCGTTTAGTAGCGATGCTAAATGAGCTTCGGATTGGATATTAGAAGCGGAATTTGAGTGTGCTTCTATGTAGGTGTATTTATTGCTTTAAATCGGTTTCATCCTGTTTTGGTAGTCTTGGAAAATGCGGTCATTCCGATCATCGTGACCGCAATTCGATTGAAGTAAGGTAGAGTCGTATATACTTTATAGATTCCTCAAAGTTTTATTTATATGGTTTCTACCTTGCTATTTTTGCCGCTGAATAAAACCTTTCAGCAGAAGGCTGAAAACGGAAATGTAAATAATAAACATTATTGTCTTATACGAGCAGAAATAATAATAATAACATTTGAAACATTGAGAACATTGGATGATATGATAAGTTAACGTTTGTTAACAATTAATTTTAATTTAATCACAGCACATTCTCCTGTCGCCGATAATAAAAAATCATTAAATAAAACATAAACGTTCTACCAGATTGCTGAGACATACTCGTAAATTGCAAACACTACGCGTGAATATTGAGTAGGCGTAATTTGGAACGGCCGTTAGCCATTAGTATTATTACGGTCGTTGAAGTTTCTGAAGAAATTAATGTCGTGTTGCTATCAATTTTCACAGCGTTTTTTTTATGGCCTTCTAATAAGTCCTTTTTGCCAATTTACAAGATTGCAATTAAAACCCAATCAGCAGTAAATATTTAAAGAGGGTATCATAACCGCTAAGCTGATGTGCGGAGTCATGATGATTATGATGATGTTTATTTCTACGCAAATTTTAATTGATGAGATTGAAAGCTGAGATTGCCTTTGTTTTACTTTATTTGATTTAAGACGTTTTTGTTTTCTTCAGTGAATTAGCAAAAGCGTTGAATAATTGAATTAGAGGTTGATTGTCTATCTGACAAGAGGGAAAAGTGGCAGCGGACTTATCGCCCATGTTATCTCCTTGGAGAGAATTGCCAATTACTTTCACTGTCTTTCTGTTCATCAAAGTTCATTCTAAATTGAAATCGAATACGTCAGTTTATGTAACTAAAGATTAGTTTTCAAAAAGGTACTATCGTATCGCCCATTGTATTATTTTATCAATAGACACTTAATAAAGATAAAGTGATTTGTAATCCTATTAGTGATTTGTTTAACGCGAAACAGAGAAGCCTACATTGTCCTGTCTACTATTAGACAAAGTACGCTGTTCAGCAGAAAATAGCTAATTTAATTAGTGGTCTGTGACATAGAGGTTTCGCAGCGGAGTAGTATTGTATAATATTCGTCGGCGGTCGTGGGTTACAGGCAACAAATAAGAATATCGGAAAAGCATTGTCGGGAACTAACGACTTTCCACGGACGGATGGCATAGAAATGTGAAACTTTCTTGTAAATCAAGCGAGGCACGGTGTCAAGTGCGATTATAGGCAACATTGTGGCAGGGCGCGGTGAGAGCGCGGCCCGGTTGCGACCGGTCGGCCCCACCGCCGGCGCGGGCGCACACGCCGCCGTGCGCCGTCGACGTCGCGACGCGCCTCCCGCGCTACCCGCATCCAACTGCACCGCACCTACCATAAGAAAACTTACGCGAAACCCACCGAAAGGACTGCCAATGTATTGTGTCGCTGGACGTTTTTAATCAGTGTTTGTGGGTGATAAAGGACAGTATATTTATTAGTTGGTTGTAAGCAGGGTAAGTTTAGTTTTTATTTGTTTTAGCCGGGGTAAGGACAGGCGGCCGAGTGCCAGTAATGCGATTAGGAGTATGCGCGGCCGCGTCCCGGCCGGCAGTCAGGTGCGCCGGGATGCGCCCCTCCCTCCCCCGAATCCTGTAGCGCCCACACGAGCTTCGGCATTTTCATTTTCCGACCGCCCTTTCAAAGTTGCACGCCACTCTGAAATTATGTAACATTTTTATCTGAATATAATCTGGAAAGTTCATTTATTTCTCTTTGTTTGATGTGTTTTTATATTTTGTACTTGTAAGAACCCGGGTTCAAGAAACGATGTTATTATTTGCATAGACTTTATCAATATGCTAATAAAAAGAAAAGACGAAATCACGCTTATTAATACAATTGCAATATTCGTAGGTACATATTTAAAATCAACGTACGTAAAAAAATACGCCTGTCCAAAAAATTCAGTCAACATATAACAATCACTAAGAAAACTAATTATGTTTTTATTTTGGCTAGTTAATTATCAACGGGATTATTTATTGGTTTCTTTTATATCGTTGGCAATAAAATTGCACCGTTTAACTATTAACTATACAAATAACAAATAAGATAACTCAAGATAATAGTTTTATTTTAGTGCTTATATTACATAAGTAACAAACCATTGGAAATGTTATTAAACTCGCAGGAAATATAAACTTTTTGTAATCATTAATTAAATGAATATTTTGTACATACTACGACAGGCCCGCTCAAAAACACGATGCCATAAAGCGGTAATGAGTCTGCGTGGAACTTGCTTTTCAATATTATTTTGAGGTTTATCGCCTCACTGGTTGAATACAGAGACATAGGATGTTAACCTCGCAGGCTTTTAAAACTAGGTATGTAGCCATAAATAAGACGGAACATTTTGAGGATCTAGCGGTGGACTTTATGTTTAGAAAGAGCTTAGTTGGCTTACTTTTTCTTAGATTTTTACGTTTGAATTGCGTCAATAGGAGTCATAAATGTTTTATGATGATTACATCGAACTTTTTTTCAATTAGTATGTTCTTCAAATCTATCTGACCGATTGGTATAATTATTGTACTTATTAAATGATGTAATGATCTTATCTGTCACTAATGTTATTGTTTTTTGAAGCTTGGATGCAAACTCTTAATTTTATGTGCTCTGTGTTTTTTGTAATATTTCTTCATACGTGGCTCTCCAACTTCGGAACTTTATGTACCTTTCCCTGTGTACTCTTTCTCCTTTGTGAAATTTTCTAAAGGGGTTGATGGCATGCTCACAGACGACAATCACGTTACTCGCTTGCATTCTACTACGGCATGTTTCGTATTGGAATGTTCGTGTCGGGGCCGTTCAAAAGCTTATAATATCTGCTATAATGCAGCTCTTCAACTATAGTTATGCTATGTTTTGATGCTTTGGAGTATAATAGTTTTCTTTTTAATTATTTTTAACCCCCGACAATAAGAGGGTGTTATAAGTTTAACGTGTCGGTATGTCTGTCTGACTGTGGCTCCCGAATGGATGAAGCGATTTCAATTTAGTTTTTTGTATGAAAGGTGAGTTTTGCGCGAGTGTTCTTAGACATGATTGATGAAAATCGGTGACCCTGTTAAAATTTATGAGGGTAAACGTGGGGAAGAAAAACCGAAAATCTGCAAATACACTTGAGTGGGGTCTGTAATGAAAGCGCATAACATGCAATTTACAAAATAGTATGACCTTTTACTTCTACAGGAACTAAATTTCTGGAGTCTGTTTTTTATTTTAAGTTTAAATGTTTAACTAGCTGACCCGGCAATCGTTGTTTTGCCATTATGCGCAACGCAATGGTTGTAACTGCTATAGCCAGTTGCCAAGGAAACTTATAAATAATCAAAGCTTGCGAAGTAGATTCTTGATTTTTCCCGACTCCTTCAACAATTACCATCATTATTCAACTAATTCTTACTAATTATACAATAAAACCTTCCTATTGAATTTCGCGAACGTTTTAATTCCTCAAAACTGCATGAAGATCCGTTTTGTATCTTATGAGTATATAGCGAACATATATTTATCTGCACATAGCATAGCGCAGTTTTAAACGAAATAACTACAAATACTATAGCTATTCTGTCTTTTGTACGGAAAGTGGTTTGAAAGCTTGTCATCTTTACCAGTTAGTGTAGGTATGATTTTGTTTTTATTATATTACTAGTGGCCCGCCCCGGCTTCGGACGGGTTTTTATTCATTTTTTTTTCCCAAAATTGTGAATCTAAACCATTCTTAGATCCCCTTAAACACACACAAAAAATTTCATCACAATCGGTCCTGTCGTTTGAGAGAAGTTCAGTGACATACACACTCACAGAAGAATTATATATATAAAGATATAGAATATAGATAATCTCCGCTATTTCACGGACGCCTTTAACAAAAAAAATAAAAATAAAAAATATAAATAATAATAATTAAGTACTTCAAACTCATGTCAGAAAAAAATGATTGAAAACTATGTTAAATATTGAACTTTCGAGACATAGACAATAGCTCAAAGAGTATATAACCACCACGTATGAATAGCTTATCAAGAAAAATCATAGACAACCTATAAAATGAATATTATACTTTCGAGACATAGACAATAGCTCAAAGAGTATATTACCACCACGTATGAATAGTTTATCAAGAAAAATCATAGACAACCTATAAAAAGACATTTATTTTACACTTTTGTTAACCTGTAGATAATAACAGACAAATAATTAGCAATAAATTAAAATTGCGACTATAATTTGAGATTTAAACTATCCTATCTCTCAAGTTGGATCGAACTGCACATGGTGTGCGAATTTTATTATAATCGGTTAAGTGGTTTAGGAGCCCATTGAGGACAAACATTGTGACACGAGATTTATATATATTAAGATAAGTATTTTTCGTTTCCTGATAAGGCGATGTGGTCGCTCAGCGACAAAGCCTTTAATTGTTTTTCGTAAATAAATAAAAAAAAAACGCTGAAAAAATAACAATAAATCTTTACCAGTAAAGCTACGCTGCAATTGTACTATGGATAGTTTATACGTAAAGCAATCATAGTTTTACTCCAACGAGATATGCTATGCAGCTATTTGGCAATATGCGATATAGCATAGCTTAAGTAAAGCATCGTGAAAATCCGTTTTGGCATACTTTAGCGTTCTTGCACATGATGCTACCGTTCCGCCGCGCCGCCGCACCGGTTTACTGTTGATACGCGCCGCGTAAAGCCCGCTGTCACGCCGCCGCGCCGCCACCGCGCCTTCGAAGCAAAGTCAAGTGTGAGGGGCGGAAACTGTCAAAGTGATTTGTATTTGTAGCGTAAGCTTCTGATAAAGGTACCAGTAACAGATTATTAACCCATAGATTCTCTTAATAATTACTTCGATTTTATTCATAGTAGCTTATGAAAATATACCTAAATATAAAAACACAAACAAAATAATAAAAATGCCCGAAATAGTAATATTTATAGTCAAAAATACATGATATATGGTTTGGTGAATGAATTTCCAACATAAAAAACGTATGGTTATGTGTAGGTGTAACGAGATAGGTACTATTGTTTTAGATTGTTTTACGTTTTATTACATCGGCATCGTGTGTTAATAATCATAATCTATTGATGCCATCGTATTTATGAAAGTATTAATTCAAAAACTGAAGGCGGAATCGTTTAATAGCATACCTCGTCTAGGTTACAGCAGGAAGTATTTTATTTTATTTTATTTTTTATTTTATTTTATTTTATTTGACGGGGTTGTGTATTTTTAGGAACAACGGCTCATTCACCTTTTAAGCCGCAGCATGATTAGCAAATTATTTTAATGTACTAAATGGGTTCGTGTATTGATCTGACGTCGCATTTCGTTATGAAATTCTGATAATACTCGAGCACAAAATAAGATGTTCATTTCGGCTATCACAGATCAGGGCGGGTGCCGTTTGTTCCGCCTCTCAGCACTCTGTTTTCGGCGACACATCCAGATAATGTCTAGACCAGTCGCCTTTTGCGGCCTGTGTGCCTCAAAGAAGAGATATTATCAAACTTATTTCAATTTCGTGTGAGATAAGTGCGAAGGAAGGCGCTCGTGATAACTTTGGTCGGCGCTATTTGTGTTTTGCATAGCTCACATTGCCTTCATATGTATATACATATAAGGTATATTTAAATGTCGCGTGCCGCTGGAGTCATAAGTTCGAATGCCGATATAACAAATTGCTAAATAATTTAGAAAACGGTTCTTTACATAATAACAGGTATAAACATTGGCAACGTGCTGGCCTGTAAATTGTTGTTGTGAAATCATAAAGATTTAAGAGACTTTTACGATATTGTTTTATATGCACTGTAACAATTTAATAAAATAAAGTCTATAATCAACTTGAACTAGACATTATGTAATCGACTGTTCAATGATTTAATATCATCTAGTAACTACATTTAAATATACAAATTCAATCAAATATTCATATATAAAATATCGTGATATAAAGCCTATCTGACAATTGTAAATCTCCCAAAAAACATTAATGAAGTACACATATTTGTAATTGTATTTTCAGTACAAATGAAATAAACATAAAAACATGCTTATGTTTCAGATTTCATCCGACTAGGTGTTCTTAGTTATAAATAAGTCATTAATGAGTACTTTTATAGGTGCGATTCAATATAATCCTATTAACACATAAACGTTAAATCAAATCGTCAATACATTTTCAGTAAATACACGTAGCTAGTTATAGGTGTCCATGTTAAAATTGGCATTGGAACACATTCAACACGAACTGGAGTAGGTACCTACTAAATAAATCGTGCAACGAATTGATATCGGTCGGGCACGCTTGTATTGCACGCTACCTGCGTTGCACAACCCGGGGATCGCCTAATTAGATGATCTACCATGATTGCTTGGTTGCAGGTGTTGCTAATAAAAATTGCGACACTTTGTAACCTTCTGCTTTGCGTAAAACGATCAATATTTTCACGGTATACTTACCATGTTCCGTATAGTCTAATTCTAACAATTAGCGTGAGTTTTGTTAAGTTAGATACTATAAACAAATATTATATAATCTTTGAAGATATTTAAACACGAGCGGTGAATGAAGAATAAATCTCTCAGGTTAAGAGAGAAGTTCCTGTTTCCCATCCATGGGAACGTATGGTAGATACTAAAATGTTATCTCCAGACAACATATCCACATGGACGAATCATACATACGATCCGAAACTCGATGGGGTTATGTCCTTTTATGGCAAGATCATATGGCCACATTGGCCACATACAGAACCTTTCTTAGATCAGCCCTATGTAAAGATAAAGATAAAAATAAAGAAAAGTTTATTATGAAACATCTGCATACAAGACCACATATATATGTCATCATAATGTTGTATTGCCTCGCAGTTGACACATGCAAAATTTCACCTCAATCAGAAACCAGGAGGTGTCAAATTTATTTTGCTAAATATGATAACAGAATAACTAACAAATGTGGTAGAGTTTCTAAGAACTTCTTTTCGTTTTATAGATTATTTAACTTACACATATAATATCATTAAATTTCAATAAAAGTACTCCAATGTCTTGTTATTGTTTGCAGTTTGTATTTTATTTGTAGTGTACAATAAAGAGTTATCTATCTATCTAAAAGTGATTGCTGCTTTCATGTATCTAGAAAAAAACAAAAAAACAAGTATACAAAATGAGGAGTATTAATTCTTTCACAATTTCGTTGGAGTTTACGTCAAATAACGACTGGGCTTCATCTAAAACTCATAAACCCAGTCAAGCTTTGCAGTCGGGTTAGTGGTTTCAGATTGCTGGTTTTTATGATCTTATTTTCTCATGTAGTAAAATTATATAGGTGTAGTGGAAGAAAAGATTCAGTTAATGAACACAGGTGAAAAGTACATAGGTATCCAAAGAAAAAAAAAACAAACAAATCTATTTTACGATAAAAAATATCGAATAAAAAGCTAAAACTCGTTATTTCGCCCTTTCTTGTTCAGCTTGCTTTTTGTGCAATTATTAATCTCTCTTCGTTTTTATCTTTGGGTAAATTATGCGTGGGTCGATCCTTCTTCCACCCACGATTCTGCAGCTGACCTTTATACGGCCACAAAATATACGTTTCACTGTAGTTTCACAAACATAGCCTGTACAATAATGAGGTGGTAAATAATCAACTTATTGCACACCTATTGGATTTATTAATTGTTAGATGGCTTCAATTCTATAACATTGATTCACCTGCAATGCCATTGAGAAATCGTATTAGTGCCCATCCTACGTTTGAGGAATGCGAAGTCGTATACCTGTCGCGGAAGTAATAACAGCTAATCCATCAAACGTTTCAAGCCTGATACGATTCCACACAGGTGCAAAAACTTACTAAACTAAATATAATAATATAAACAGATTCTTGTTTTTCACCCAGAAAAGATTTTAACTATAGGTCGACAACTAATTTGGCCCATAGGTGTAGGTATCATATACCAAATATCACTTCCTTGACTACTAGGTATAACTTTATTAAATTGAGTATATCATCATCGTCATCATCATCACCCTATAACGTTCCCACTGCTGGGACACTGGAACTTCTCTCTTGACGAGAGATTAGGCCTTAATTCACCACGCTGGCCAAGTGCGGGTTGGTGAATTTCACATGTCCTTCAAACTCTTTTAAAGTTCTCAGAACATGCCGGTTTCCTCACGATGTTTGCCTTCACCGTAAAAGCACGTAATTAAAGTGCACATAAATTTGAAGGCGAAGGTTTGAACCCACGACCTTCGGAATACAAGTCGAGTGTCCTCCCACTTAGCCAACACGGCTTTTAAAATATTTTTATTTGAATTGAGTATATACCTACAACAAAATAACTTTGAAAGTAGGTACCTAGGGCACACGGTCATGTGTTTACAAGTGTGTGTAGTAGGTACTGTATCATTAATTAATGTTCTTTAAGCTAAATAGGCTCTCAGGCTCAGGTCGATTACACTAACGAGAACTGCATTATAATAATACTGTTTGCATATCTGATAGCATAGACAAATTGTCTATGCTGATAGTGACTGATAAGCGGTACATTTACCCCATCTCACGAGAACTCATTTTGTCATTACATTTTGCAACATTCAGGTAAAAACAGAACAATGCACTAAGATTATACTCAAGTTTTGAACATGTTTACAACGGCTAATAAAACACCTTGCCTAGTTGTGCATCTAGTGTGAAGTCGTCTCAAAGACAAGGCTGAGTAATATAGACACTTGAGCTAAAATATATTTTAAAGTACGGATGTGTCAGAGACATAAATATTCATAAATTTAAAGTACCTTTTAAGTAGGTTTAGATACGTTCGGTATGGACGGATAATATTCTATTATAACGGTATTATCGTGCCGTTTCAAAGACGGGCAGAAGAACGGGCTCCGTCATAACATAATACCTATTCAAATCTTCAATAGACGTCTTTTAAATACCATGCGCCCTCAACTTCGGCATTGTAGGTTACAATGTAAAGATTCAATTATGAGATATTGTTGAACAATACCATACGCGATGCAGCAATCTTTCTTTGTTTACCCGGGAAACGAGAGACGAAAATGCTGACTAAAACAGTACTCGCACATGACCTCGTTTGGCTTTGCATCAATATTTAGAGTCACGTCATGCACTTTGTACTTTGTCTTGCATGGCTTTAAAATCTACTGGATAACATTGCTTGAAAAAGTGTTTGCACAATAAATCATATAAAGATAATGACTAACATGCAGGAGATAAGTGTCAGCTCATACCAAAAGGAAGATTAGAGCTTGTAACGGTTTAGCAAACGCCGGTCAATTTTCCAGAAAATCTTTCTAAGCGAATCTTGGAAGTAATCATCGAATGAAAACTGTAGAGTCGTGAGAATGAGCGGCCCTTCAGAACGGGACCCGGGAGTAACGGGCCTCTGCAGCCTGGGGCAATATGCTAATGCGTCGATTCTCCGCGAAGCTGGCTGTGCCGGCGACTGCGCTCGAGCCTTCGATACGGTGCTACTAACCTACATCTCGCCCAATGATGCGACGATCTGTGGTCAACGCGTTCCCAAACACGCTCGTTACACTTTCGACCGCTCAATGAAAGTTTATAGAGATGGTGACTGACTAGCTGATGCACCGGGCTCTGTGCCGTGTATTATTTCAATGTTTGAGATGCTCATAGTAACAAATGGAGCATTTATATTAGTTAGTTTAGAATTTATACTAGCTGTTAGTTTTCCCAAAATTTTGAAAATAAATAATTAAATAAAAGATTTGTTTACATTTTACCAGCAAATTAAATCAAATAAATAAAAGTGAATGCTAACATTAGTTTAAGTGTATAGATAAAAGAAACAGGTTTTGCAAATATTTTGTGATGTTGCCATGCATAGGCTACGCGTACTTTGCATTACTCTTTAGATTTTATTCGAGGTGCTTATGATTTTTTTTGTCTGCAGGTAAATACTACACTGGGGCTGCTGTATGAGAGAAACGTACTCCCGCGGCATGGCGACAGACGTGACCGCTGAGAGCTTCGTCACAATAGTACCAGTGGGCGAGGGTCGTCTCGCACCCATAGACCCAGCCTTCGTCACAGTGCTGACGGTGGGCGCTGCAGCGGGTGCCGCCGAAGTCAAAGTACGAAGGCCACGAGGAGAGCGTCTCGGACTTGGTCTTAAATTTGAAGGCGGATCCGCCGCAGCAGAAAAAGTACGGAGACTACTTGTACAGTCATGCTCGGAAGATAGTCCTGCAGCAAATGCGAGTGCTCCTTGGGGCAAACTTATACCAGGAGATGAAATATTGGCCATTGATGGAGTTCCTGTGTCAGAGCTCACAAGAATTGATTGCGTTCGACGACTAAAAGATTCAGATGAAACGTTAAAGCTTTTAGTCAGACATTTCGAAGCTGAATCCAAAACAGAGACAACCAATAAGGACATGTCGGAATCGGCTAGAGCGCCAAATTTGGCAAAACTGCCTTCGGAAATTATAAGACCCACATCTTTGCCTCCTCCGGTTCCACCAAGAAAACTTGGAAAGAAAAATTCCTTCAAAGACAAACATTCATTGCATAGTTTGGGAGAGCAGAATAACATGGAAGGTGCACACATTGACAAAGATTGTCTAACAAATGGAAAACACAACGGTATGTCAACCTTTACTAAATTGTCGAGGAAATCATCATTTGATAGTCATTTACTAAGGCAAAATAAAGAAAGTATTGCATATTTGAAAAAGGGTTCTCCGGAAGAAGTAAGACGTTTGGTAAGACGATTGTCCGATGGTAAAGCAGTACCTGCAGAAGCCGAGATTTATATTGATCTCCTCTCTTCAGAGTGGGAGCGTTGTCTCGTTTTGGGCGATGCAGAGTCAGACGATACGGGTAGTTCTATTAGCACGGTAGTCGATCGATTAGGCTCCATGACCAGCTCTGTTGCGAACAGCATTCCTTCTACACCCACCATGCAACCCAAAACTATTGACATACAAAAAGTTCTAAACTGTATTGAAAATATTGACACGGATATTCTAAGAGAAATAAGATCCTCTAAACATACGTTACTCAAGAAAATAGATTTAGTAAAAGAACCAATATTAACAGAAAATGTAAATTCCATACATAACTCCAACAGCCTGACACAGAACTCACAAATCATTGAAGACATTCAACATTCCAAAAAACTCGCTCAAAATGATAAAAACAACAACAACACAGTAATTCAAAATTCACTTTGTAATGTTACTAATGAGAAAAATCATAAAACAGATGAACCAGCCGACAAACCGAAACCGATGCCGAGGACTGCCAAAATCGAGAGATCCTCCAGTGATAAGAAACCGAAGCCTGTTCCAATACCTGAGGTTCCTCCGCCACCCGCTCCAGACTCCTTGCTGACACCAACGAAGAAAAATTGCATCGAGACCTGGCTTCAACGTTCTGAGGCTGAAATGAATAATAATAAAGAAATTGAGAAAGTTGAAGAGAGTACATTGCCCGAGGCACTTCCGCGGCTCATCGATTTTGTACCAAAACCACAATTCAAGGATTCTGGAGTGCACGATGCTCCGATAAGCAGGCCCACAGCCCCGCCGCCGCCGCCGCCTGTCGAGGCCCGGGAGGACGGCTCCGGAGCGTCTCTTGACACCATCGGCGAACTCGACGAATCTACCGACGTTACTGACAATGCGTAAGTACCCTAAATTGTGCTCTTGTCTCATATATCACTGAACCCTCCGAAGCTTATTTTAACGTCGCTTAACACGGAAGGAAGCGATACAGGGAACTTTAAACGTAATGAATCCCGAAAAAGAACGCTAAATAACCTTTAAGCGCGACGAATGCCCCATCTAATGATTCGCTCCGCGTATTTGTCATCGGTTATGCCTGACTGCGAGCAGAAAGAGACAATTTAGATGTAAACCCAAAATACTTGCGTCGAACTCACAACCCGTTATTAACCACATTGCTTTTTTTACGATTGAGAGAAATAAAAAGCGGTATTCGCTTTTTGCACACCTGGCATAACGTATATTAAAATGAATTTATTGCTTTTAAAATATTAGCAGAGCGGTGCGAACTAATTTCTTCTCGGTCCCTCCCCTACACTTTCCACTAATTATCCATACCGTAGTGAGCAAAGCGGTTTGCAGGTCGATGCTTTTCTGACTTGGCACCCTAAATTAACGTTGTTCAGTGAGAGGAATTTTGCTGCCAAAAGTCTTTTATTCGAAAGTAAGGTTCACATAAAAGAAATCGCTTAAATGCCTTCGTTCAACCAGAAAGTGAGACGGCAATGAAGGAAAGCAAATTTTCACCGAGCGAGGGAAGTAATCATCAAGCAAACATCTATTTGCGAGCGAGACGACTTGACGTTAGAAAATTAACCTTTCGATTCCAACTGCTGAAAGTTAATTATCATGTTTTCTTCAATTTGTTGGGTGGCTTGTCTTTGTTCGCGTTCTCGAATGCGTTATAGGCATACCTATCTCTGTGAATCTCGTTGATACAGGTACTCACATGTGCCATTGTGCGTCATGTCATGCATTGTTTTATTGACAGTTTTCTCGACTCTTCTTTGGAGACAATATGATATTGTAACCGTGACACCCAGTTATTTTTCATTTCAGCTTTATATTTCACCGCTGATTCACGCGCAGGAAATTATATTTTGAATTACAATTTGCTATAGTCTTAGTTTAAAAACTGCTTAGTTTACTTATAATTTCTTAAGTTACGGCATGTTTCGCTCTGAATATCTAAAATAACAAGTCGAGTCGGTGACGAGCTTAACTATCGAGGTATCTTTAGTTACAGCCATTTAACAACGTGCGTGTTTGAACGGCATGGACAGATTATTGCATAATTGTATGTTATGCGGCTTTTCTGATGGAGTGCAAAACTTGCTTACAACGATAATATTTTTTAATTGTAACATATTTTATAGTGCAATCATCTATGCGTTACATGTCCGACTACTGGTTGTATTTTAAAGTTGTTTCAAACTCATTTATTTAGAAGAATTAGCCAATAGCCGATTACATAATTGAACTAAAGCTAAACGCCATAAACAAAGAAAGAAAGAATAGGAAAAGAAGTATAATATGGGCAACTTTAATAAATCCAGGATAGGGTTAACTGTAAACAGTACTAACGTAGACGTAATTAGATCTCGGAACAATTGGTACCTGACAATATTTTTGGCTTGAAACAAAATTGAAATAGCTTTTAACCCTTCAGAAAAACAAACAAGCACGAATTTAGTTCATCATAATTGCTACCAGACATAATAACTCCGTGTGAATATTTGCTATACAGCGTACACAAAAAGCTATTTACATAACCACCAAATCATTACACGAAGGTGCTTCTACATCTACAAGATAAAACTTCATTGTCCGCGTGAACAATACTTTTACCAGTTGCAGAGGAATAACAGTTGTAGACAAAGAAAAGAATATTTTATTCGGAGCGGCGACACACATGGAGTGTTTTTTTTTCTATTTTCATGCAAACTAGCGGGTAACAATAGCGGGGTGGAGAAAAGTCGGGGGTTCGCTCTAAGCCTCCCGGCGCGCTCTGAGAATGCGCCCGACCCATTACAACGTACCCTATTATTTTTATAAATCGATCTTTGCTTTAACATTGATATAGGATATTTGGTTTATAGTTTACTACTTACATTGCAAAATATTCAGGCATAATATCGTATTATGCATAAAACACAAATTGTGTTATTTGTGATTTTGAAAACACTATTTAAACTACTGTTTTCAATTTGACAAATAACTATATTACCTACATTTAATTTTTAGAATTAATTCTACAACAATAAAATAAATGTATTACCACGCGATCCGACACGCTTTGTAAAATCAATTTAACATTATATTATTTTAAAACGTTTACCACGTGGCGGCGCGGCGTAAGGCACGTAAGGTATTTTGAATTACATACATATATGGAAACTTATTTCCATCGAATTTTCACATAGTAAAATAGTTATCCGTTTCCGGACTAAAAACCGTCATACTTTTAAATATAATAAATAGTATAAAAAGAGTTACTTTCATATTTATAATATGAACATGGGATAAATTTTGTGATTTTCGTAGAACGCGTGAAAATTATTTGATTTTAAAGTTCTTGTTTTAAATCGGTTTTGAATTATATTTAATAGATTTCGAGAAATCTGGCCTAAAAATAAATCATCTGATTAGGATCCATAACAAAACTACTCTAATTAACTTTAGTTAACCACGTCTTGACGTGTTTTTGTAGCCTTCACCTAATTATTCAAACCTAGCTATATTCTGATGGTACTCATGTATTAATCAAATAAAACCTCTAGTATAATAATTGACTATCGAGGTTTTCCTAGATTGAACTTGGACACTAATTTAATTAACATACATTTCCGTGTTTAGATTGCTTGTTATTACTGTACAACCCAAACTGTCATTTTCTCATTCGTTAAAATATTTAATGATATACTCCACCTCAACAAAGACACGCCTACAACATTTTTTTAGCAAAAGTGAGCCATCCATAGACAATTTTTCAAAACAACTGTTAAATACATGTCTAATACGTGTTTCTTTGTGGTAATACCGTTTGTGTTGAAACTATTCCCAAAATTGGTTGCTCTACTCTACCTATAATTTCTAGTAAATATAACATTTACATTCGCATCCGTCAGATATCAGTTCAACGATCACGAATGATGCAACATTTTAAGGAGCAATGGCCGACCAATAAGTTCTTACGTATAATGTCATCAATGAGAACTCGCGCCGAAATGCAAATTCTTACTGCTCTTTGAATATAGCTCAAAATAAATAGAGGTAAAATAAACGTAGTTATGCAAAACGATATTACGTATTGTTTTAATGAAAGAATGTAATTTGAAACGGTGGAAGAAGCGACACGGAGCGGGGCATGAAATAGAAAGTAAATTGCATTTGTTTGACTGCTTGATGAAGTTGCACGTTTGTCAATCATCATCAATAGGCGAGACGAGTGCATAAAAAAATTGGTATTCTACACTCTCTCTCTCTCTCTCTCTCGGTGGAGTATATCTTCTAGACCCTCTGTAAAACATACTGGACACACCTTTTTTTCTACAACAGTTAAATAAAAAAGTTCGAAAATAAAGAGCATTCAATTCTGGAGTGAACGTTGGTAAACGTGACGCTACGCAAAACTTCAATGCATTGTATATTCTTAATTTTTCGTTTGCGAGAATAAATAATATAATACTTACTTATAAAATTTTACTGAATAATCTAGATGACGGACTTGTTATTATTTTTAGTCGTCTCGGCTATTGACTATCAAGATACGCGCATTCCACCATACAATGAACTCTAAGTAAAACTTGCTAGATGAATTTGAATTCAAATCGAAATAGACAACCTTTCAGATCCATCAGTCTCGTAAACGGAGATCAGATTGATAGCTCTTACATTATTCCAAATGCAATTCTTAATACCATTCTTTGGATATCTTTTGTGTTGTTTTGACGTAACAAATGTTTTGATTCACACTTTCTATGTCTAGGTCTTATTTAATGGAATTCGGTTTATTTATTTATCACGTTTAACGATTTACCAAATCTTAGAAATGAGGAAAAATTTAGTTAAAATATTATAAGAACTATTATGACTCGGTTTTAAAGTTTAAATTACAACGTTTATAAGATTTTATGTCGGTAAACAAAGTAAATAAAGATAACAAATTTACCCAGGAAGGCTATAGAGCTATAGAGGCAATTTTGTTCCCGCGGTAAAATAGGTAAAACAACGCAACGCCGCGCCGCGCCGTGGCGTGAAAAGCTAGTTGATTTTATAAGTAAAAAACACTAGCACCGATGATACTTCCCATTAATTAATTTAATTGATCCTATCTACTAGTCCATAGTGATTATGTAATTTCTGTTTGTTGGTGTATCAAGTAGGTAATTTAAAATAATGAGTTTCTTGGTTAAGTTATTATTAAAAAATTACTTGTTATTTGTAGTGAAAATATTTTAGTAGGTAATTAATTATACGTGCGGGAAACTTGGTTATTAATTAATAATATTATAATATCATTCACTGATTAGATGTTTTAAATTTGACTCAAATGCACATTTACCTACTTACTTTTGTTTTTTATGTTTGGGTTAAATTTGTGTGCAAAAACGCTTGTTTCACCATATCTGAATAGAATAGTCAATGTCTTAAATATAGAGCAAGCTCTGACAGTATGTCTACGACTGTTATCAGTTGACTTGAAAGCTCTTTATTTTAACCATTGGCTATTTTACCCAGAGATTGTGAAACAGGCCCTTAGTTTATAATTTAAGTTAAAGATCGTAATGTTGATGTTGATGACGAATGTCCAATAATCTTTGATAGGTTTCAGAGACGTTAATAGTAATTTAAGTATACATTCAATAAAAATCTCTTTTGGTCCCAAATATACTTATTTTGCCTACTTCTTGTACCATTTATCTAACACACCTACATTTTCAAACAAATATATTCTTTATACCGACAAACAAGAAGAATTAGTTTTGTAATTTAAAATGTATGATTAAAGAGCTTTATACTAACTTCTCCCAAGTCTTATGTCTTTTATACAAGGTGTTTCAAAATTGGTATATAAAATGGAAGGGGTTCGAAAGTTGAGCTCAAGACGAGTATTTTTTGTTTTACGATTTTCTTCAATTTGTTTATTGTGTTAAATGGGCTTTATTTAGGTAAACAATTCGTGAAAATGTAAATCTGTAAGTCGTATTTTTTCGTGACATACCTACATCCATACATTTTTCGATGCAGGAGGTTGCGGGTTCGATTCCCGCCGGGGGACCAGATTTTGTACGATCTACAATTTCTGGTCTCGGGTCTGGGGGGTTTCTATGTATCATTATGTATGTATTTACAAAAAAACATGTATCTATGTAGTATATCGGTCACCTATAGTACAAGCTCTGCTTAGTTTGGCGTTAGGTGATGATGTGTGAGTAGTCCGGAAATATTTATTTATATTAATTTATTTATTCGCCTGGTGCGTGCCATTCCCACCCATTCCGCTATAAATACCAATCTTGAAACACCTTGTTATGTTTAAGTTTTTTTTTCAAAATCCTCGAGCTCGTGAGTCATATTGTCTCCATGGTCACAGCATGGTCATTATTTATATCTTACCTGCAGTATCTCACGGCGACGTGTGACATCATATCCAAGTTTAATGCTTCAGTAAATACAGTTTACCTACCTACGTGAGTGGTTGGTTACATACCTGCGCATTAAGTAGCGCTCAGGGAAATCAAGCGGATAATACTGTATATATTTATAGTTCTTTGGTTTATAAAGTAATTAATACTAATTTTCCAAGTAGTTTCATAATTAATTATTAAAATTTTCATAAGGTACATAATTATTTTATATAAAATCATATTACTTCATAATTTTGCTATAAAATTATGAAGTGGGTTCATTACAGACCTTCATTTTAAAATTTGCAAGTCCCACTACCTATCATCAAATGATTTTGAATTGCAATTGATGTGTCACCGGAAAATAACAAGTAATCCGTAAGATTATACATTTCCGAAAATGCGGGCGTAAAATAATACAATTTATCTGTCGTTTGTCCTACGAAAGTTTAAAAATCCTATCTAGTATAGTTATTTTCAATGGTATTTATAACTAACTATATATTTAGTATCTATGTTCCTATATTGTGGTGTTGCAATAAAGACATTTTGTTTTGTATTGTATATATTACTAACGCAATTAATAATATAAATGAAGAGCATAAAGTGTCTTAAGACGTTGAACAGATAGCAATTTTATGAAACGTTGAAAGGTCACGCGCGTCCTGCATTACGAGTACCTAGGGTATAGCCATTTTATTAGCAACGACTTCAGCATTCCAATGCGACCGTCGCCCTTAACAAAGGAATGTCTCACATGCCTGTAAATTTCGCGGCTGTTATTTCTTCGCGACCAGGATTTATGGCTCGGGCACCCCGCGTCCGAACAGGCCCTGCACTCTACACTACTCTATAGAAAGTTCATTATGTCTCTACTTTGTATATTAAATGAAATTCAAAGGGGTATGTCCCGCTGGTCCCCTCTAGGATTGTCCCCTTCGGACCGTGTAGAGGGGACAAGCGGGACATCGTATTAGCGATATCCCGCTGGTCCCCTCTACCGGTCACTCAGAGGGGACAAGTGGGCTGTTGAATTTTCCGATGACCCAGATGTCCCCTCTGGAGAAGTTGCAGTTAAATTTTACTTGAAATTGTATATTAAAAGTATACTTTTATATTATTTAGTATATTAAATATTATATTGTTTAGTATATTAAAACATTATCATTTTAAATTGCTTGACAAAAATTGGTTGGTGGATGCATGAAGGTTGGTATTTTCTTAGTATTTTTGCGTAAAATAAAACATTTATTATATTTATACGTTTTATTAAGTTAAATAATAAAATAAAAAAAAACTATCTTTGCATTTCTTAAATAAAATATTATGTATTAAAATTACCTTTTTAGCAATATAAAATAGTCATTATAGTATTTATTTATTTAACTAATGCAGGCTTCTACTATGCTTTATCTGTAAATAAGAATGTAAAATATAGCATACTAAAGATATCTTAGATACAATTCACTAAAATTATTAATTAAAATCACAGGTATAGATCACACTTATACATTAAACACAATAAATGATACAATAGTTTTTGTGTTTCGTTTAACAAAGCTTGTATTATGGGGACTCGTGAACTCGTTACTCGATGCGAATGGTGGATTTTAATATAAATAAACATTTTGTACTTACAATAATCTTGAGCAACGCAGTGCACTTTTTTCTTCGCTGGGCACATTCCCATACTGTTAGTTCAGTTTTATAATTTTTTTTATGTAGTACTGGTGACCTCCTCTTAGTAAAACTGTTCCATTTCGTCTTTGTATACAAACCATTGAGTTAAAAATTTTACTACAAGAAGCACTTGTCCCTGACATTGTTAGGAATGCACTGATAAGAATTTCTTCGTTTTGGCAATACGGTGTTTGTTGAAACAATATCCTAAAGACCTTCGGATATGACATTAACTCTCCACTAGGTCTCTTGTGGAGAGAGTGATAATTGAATGAACCTTTTTCCTAGATTAATCGCTCTCTGGACAGGCCAGTATCGGTCTATGTTTATGTTAACTTAAACTATGAAATAAAAGATTTTATTTTTATTCATTACATACCGAGGTAGCCAATCAATCATATTACCAAGTAGTATACAACGTAATGTCCCAGCGGGACATACCCGGTAATATGGTAAAATTTTAATACATAATATTTTATTTAAGAAATGCAAAGATAGTTTTTTTTTATTTTATTATTTAACTTAATAAAACGTATAAATATAATAAATGTTTTATTTTACGCAAAAATACTAAGAAAATACCAACCTTCATGCATCCACCAACCAATTTTTGTCAAGCAATTTAAAATGATAATGTTTTAATATACTAAACAATATAATATTTAATATACTAAATAATATAAAAGTATACTTTAAATATACAATTTCAAGTAAAATTTAACTGCAAATTCTCCAGAGGGGACATCTGGGTCATCGGAAAATTCAACAGCCCACTTGTCCCCTCTGAGTGACCGGTAGAGGGGACCAGCGGGATATCGCTAATACGATGTCCCGCTTGTCCCCTCTACACGGTCCGAAGGGGACAATCCTAGAGGGGACCAGCGGGACATACCCATTCAAAGGCCTTGCGTTTAATGATACTATTCTAGAACTATGCTCGGCCTTATCCTGCGAGATCATTATGCTCAAGGGAAGTTTATGAACATAGTTTAAGTTGTAATTGGCATTTACTCTGTGGTAGCGGTTTCCATATATTACGTTCGCTAGTTCATCTGGCGTAGGGCCGCGTCGACCGGCTGCAGTTATTACCGCATTGCGCTTGGAGGTTACCTCACACGCATTGAATACAATAATCTTTTTCTTAATGATGTTGCCTTCGAATTTAAATTCGATCTGTGACTTACTCAGTTACAGATCGTCTTTACCCTATGAGTTGAAAATAGTATTTTGTAATGGTCTTTGTGTTTGTAGGTTTCAGTATTGCGTCTATACGCAATATTCTTGTAAGAAAATGGTTAGGTTTTATTGTAAAGTAGTGCGGGCCTTTGATCTTCTAACAAAGGTACAGGGTAGAAAGCTGTTGAGCTACAATATATAATATATGCCTGAATAGCTTTGCCGGCCCCGACTCCAATAAAACAAGCATAAAATGTTGCTGTGTCTATAGCTATTAGCATGGATTGAGTTTCTAGTCCCTTCTAGCAATCATTGTTGCCTATGTTCATGAAGTAACATTTAAGTAACTAAACTAGTTTGGATATTAAAATAAAAGGGTAATAAGTTATTTAGGATACCTATAATTGAAGTGGTCTTTAAAAAACAATAAGTAGTTATTCATAATTTTTTTCACTAGCGAACCTTTAACGACTTAGGTTATTCAGAAAACGATTGTATACCTTTTAATGGGTAAGCCATTAAAAGGTATTTTATAACATAAATCCCACCGTACGTGATTAATTTGTTGTCTATAATGATTATGATACCAAACATGAACTCGAGGAGTTACCATAATTTTATTGCCCACGTAGCAAACTATGATCACTTTGTCATCTTATTTATGTGTCGTGTATCTTAAGACAAGTATCTCTACCAGTCCTCAATCATGTCCGAAGAAAGCCACGTTAATAAATAGCAGGCTTAGTTTCAGTTGGCGTCCCTATTATTTCGCTCAAGCTATTTTCTCCAAAAAATCTAAGCTAGTACACGAACGATATTACAAATAACACCAATTTCAAAGAGAAAACGTTAACAATAAACATACTCGCATAACAATAAGAGCTTTCGATCAGTCTTCGTAATGGATAGCTTTAATAGCTCCAATGATCGTTAGTGGTGGTACACAATATAAAACTTGTGCTAGAATGCGGACGGGCGTGGTCATTTCGTATAATAATCTGAAATTAGATTTTTACTTCGCCTACGTACAGAATGCGCGAAAAACTTAATTGTTAGATTTTGGTTAGATTCTTCCATAATTATAAAAACAAGTAGAAGAAATAATTTACGAATGTTTGTTTGTAGCAACTTGATTATTAGGTATGTTAGAGTCTCGCACGAATCGATATTTTGCGATTTTTTTTACCGGTCACTCGATCTCAAATGTAAGAAATCAGAAGTATTCTACTTCCTTGAAAACCAATTAATCAGAATGAATAATGAAAAATTGAGTAGAACTAAAAATTAACGAGGTATAAAAATGCCGGATATCAAAATTAACTTAACGCGGAAGCTCGTGGGAAAATGGCGGAAAAACAGAAGTTTTCATAAAAATGGAAATTGTAAAATCAATTCGGGTTATTTGTGAAAAAAATTACTAGGAACAAATGGAAATGTAAAACAAATACGGGTTATTTGGGAATAAAATTATTACAAACGTTTCCGAATGTGTACTGAAACATGCTGTTCCGAACTACGTGCAAATGACCCAATACGCGGCCATGTGTCTTTTATAGCTTTTCTTAATAGAGAATGTTTGTAATAGTTAATAATTAACGAATATTAATAATCATTATTAACTTAATATGTATGTTTATTATATTAAGTATATCAGATGTCTAGTACCCGTTACACAAGCTTAGAGCTTACCACGGGGCTAGAGGTTGTTGTATGGATTGTCCGGATATAATTATTTATTTATTACATATATTATATATACACTGATATAACCATGATGTGTAGAAAAAGTTGTTCGTGGTCCTATTAGTTGGCCCACGCTGTCGAACTTTATGTAATAAATCGTGAAATCATCAACAAAGTGAGTGAATCGTAAATTCTTCACCGTTTTACAAGGTGAGGTTAGCTGTAGTACTTTCAAATCGATCGCAAAAACGGCAGGGTCATCGTTTGCATTCCGTGTGTGCTAAGCCTAACGGATAATATGAGAGTGGGTAAATACTTTTATGTATTCAGTGCCCATGTAACACTTATCTGACAAATGTTGGCCACCGGTATATATTAACGTTGCAATTTAAACGGCCGAAATGCTTTGGGGACTTAAGTATTTCCTCTTCATTCATTTGTAATTTACGTCTTCCTATTCGTGAATAAGCCTATAAATCAATTTCTTACGGATTATTCTATATCTAATTGAATAACTTGATGGAGATCAAGATTAATAATTGAAAAAATAGAAATAAAAGTAAATTACTTTATTTAAACAATAAACCAAATAAACTTAACAGAAATTGAGTCGCGAAAATTCGACTCAATTTCTGAAAACGCTAAAATCATCATTAGTTCGTAATACCTGGCAATATTAATTAACTAGTAATATTTGGTCATGTAATATGATTTTTAGGTAAGGTTATGAATTACTTATCGTTTACGAGTATTTATCGAAGCGAGAAAACACTCGTGTGTTGACTAAAATTATTAGATAGATAATTATTAGATAGAAAAACGGGTTAAAACTTTTTTAGTATTTCGACCCAAACTGAAATTTCAAAAAGCCTTTCGTGTTTTTTTCAAATATCGAATGAAATATCCTTTTCCGCACTTTATAAATCTGATTTGACAGTAAAAGCATAATCAATCTAACTATTCTAAATAAATGAGATCCATTACGGATCCAGACGATTAATGTGTCAGCAATAGTCATTTAAAGCCCAAATTAAGATAGAAAGAATAGAAGATTCTTTATTACACACACCAATAAACAAAAATACAAAATTATTAATCGAAAATAAAACCTAGCGTAATGGGCGGTCTAATTGTTTAAAGCAATTTCTTCCAGACAACCTTTGTATGGAAATAGTTTAATTCAGGAAGGTTGTGGCCGGCGGTGGTAAAATTTAATCAAATTGTGTCATACTGTATGTATAGTCGAATATGATTAATTATAAAGTTCAAAGCATTTATTACCTCCATATTGCAATATAAAATGTCATGCATTCGTTAAACGGCGTTTTTAAATTCGTATAAATCATATTAAGCATCGAGCAACATCCCATAATCGGCAGTGTATATGGTGATTAAAGTAGGCTGTGGTGGAAGTACTCGGCCGCGACCTAACGGGACCGGCCGCCGCGCGATTGGCCCTGCAACTCTCAGACGTTGTCTCTGCAATCCAATACATCTAATACTGTTATTAAATTTATGTTTGTATCTCCATACTTTCTCTCGTGTATGATGGTAATCACCGGCATCGATCACGGCTGACCCATCGATATTCTTATTCTTATACGCTTTAAATATTTCAACACCCACGTTAAATGATGTTTTGCAATCGGTTTAGTTCATAAAGGAATAAAAGATACGCTTTATGCTCGTAAACATTGTAAAGGTTACTTGAGAAGGTAGATATACAGACATATACTTACAAAAAGTTCTTGGTGCTTTGCCAACAGTTTTGTTGACATAAATTTGCTGCACGATTTCAAGTTTCACATCTGCATTCCGCTTAGAGATGATAAACAGGAGGAACTAAATTCTTAACTACAGTGTCAGCAGTATCATGCTTGCATCGTAAAGACAAATTAATGAAACGTGAAATCATTCCATATTGAAACTGCGTGGCAAAGCGGTCGTGAATGACATCAAATACTTGCCTACTTTTTAATCGTATTTAATTACCAATGCCGACTGGTTGGAATATATGAAATTCCGAAGTTGAATTGCGGAAGCGGTGAATGGGGTGCCTTGATCTTGTTCAATTACGCACCCTACTTACATATGAACAGAGACTTGGAACAGTGACTTGGAACAGTGACACGTGTAACTAAAGGAAGTCTCGCGAAGTGACATCTGCGTGACAATGACAAGGTCGACCCTGTTCACATGCTCGTCCTACTCTCTCCACTTACCGACTTGTTCGAGAGACAGGTTTAAGGGTTCGCTTGCGTACATTGGATCTCCATTATCAGGTTCCAATTATGTCTTTAGCTTATTTTGTAGTTTGTTTTTTAAGATCACATCTGGTCAAAGCAACAGTAATAAAAAACTCGCATGTTTTGCATTGCACATAACTGTACAAACCTCTTTTTAGGGTTCCGTATACATTATGCCTAAAAACGGATCCCTTATGGATTCGTCATGTCTGTCCGTCTGTCCTTCCGTGTGTTCTATTCACTTTTTTCCGAAACTATAAGAACTATACTATTGAAACTCGGTAAGAAGATGTTTTCTGTAAACGCATTAAGAATTTAAACATATAAGAAAAATATAGCAAATTAATGTTTGAGGTTCCTCAGACCTAGGAATAAAAACGTTTTTTATTAAACTCTTACGTGTGGGGTACCTAAAGATAGGTTTTCAACAATGATATAGCGGTTTCTAATATTATTTGTTTCTAAACGCGCGAGAGACACTTCCAAAGTGGTAAAAACAAAATAAATAAATATAAATTTAAAAAAATAACCATGCACAATTCAACCGGTAAAATTGGTTTGAAAGAGATCTAGTAAGTATAATTTTTTATACGTCGTAAATCGTAAACCTTTCATTTATAAAGTATTAAACTGTTGAAATATACGGAACCCTTAGTGTATAAGTCCATCTCATACTTATCAAATTTATTTGTATTCTAATTAAATAATTGCATTTCGAATAAAAATAGGCATAAGTGTTTTTAGAAGGATTTATACATAGTGGATTTGTTGTCAACCTTTGTCAACTTGCTACCTACATTATCTTATTTTTATTTCGCCTCAATGGGGTGTATAAACTGAACGTTAAAATATTTACCAAACGAAATCGATTCGCTCACAAAAACTGTCATTCCATTAAAAGGCTGGCCTAGAATTGCAAATATTCGTAGAGGCGCGGCATATGGTCGGCTGTATCTGGCATCTGGGTAAAATGTCGCGGAAACGTATAGGGCACCGTAAGTGACAAGTCTTGCACATTATTACAAGAAACGGCTACAAAAGGTATTTGATATAGTAGACCATAAAATCAAATCCCACTTGGGTTTAACCTGAGTCGCGAGTACAAGACGTGTTATAAATTTGATGCATTAACAACATCACTTTCACTCCTTGTGAGAATTTACAAGGCCGTTATTGTTAAATTTTTATACCGGCATTTATTTATTTTTGTATAATTTGGCATTAAGCAGTTTCAGTTAAAACTTAAACTAACGGTGAGGTAACAAAATAATAAATTAAAATCGATTCAGTTATAATAACAGACGCGCACGCCAATTGAAGAATTACATTAGCAAATAAATAAAATGTTACGATGTCTGGTAGCAAAAAATACATTTACCCACAGTGTCGTCTATTCTTAAGGCTAAACTGGTCCTGTAAGGATTGGGTCCGGTCATTATTATTGTCACATCTGTATGCACTTATAATGCTGCGGCCTTATTAGGTAAGGCTGCAAACTTGACGTCGATGTGCACAATTAAATAGTAAACATTAGTTTCCCACAATTAAAATTAACAAGTTCAAGTTCTTTGCAGTATGAAATAGGATCTAAAAAGTAGTGGACTATCCAGTTATTATAGCAGCGTGAAGGTTAAAGTGGTTTGGGTTGAGAGTACCGGTTGAGTTGAGGAGGTTTGGGTGATCGAGTGGTGGATGTGAGAATGTAAATCGATAATAACGCGAAGGTTTTCCGGTGAGTGGTGCACAGGCTGCGCGGGCGCAGACCGGCGGCGGGGGCGGCGCGGGCGCGGGCGCGGCGTCACGACGTTGTTTGCCTAGACTAGGTTCGCTTGGACCCCGCTTGCCCCGCTGCCTTTCTCGACAGCGCATTTTCACTTCTCAGGAATTCGTTCTCGTGTGTTCGATCTAGAATAAGAGCACAACGATGGCCTTTGTATGAAAATGCGACTGTTTACAATTCACATGGACAAAGGCTTTGCTTCTAGATTTTGTTTTAGATTTGAATTTACAAGGAATATCGAAATACTATTCTTAAGCTTGAAGAATGCGACCTTGATCTTAGATTAATTTAGTTTGACATTTACGTAACTTTTGTTTAACATTATTATTCTTTTTTTAATTACCTATTTGTAAACTGGTCAATGTCATTTGCATACACGCTATATGCTGTTAGACCACATCGTTTTCTCGTGCCTTATGCATATTCGAAATCTATTAATATAAAAATGTGAATGACATTTAATTCACACTATTCTGGATTATTGAAACCTTCTACATATATTTTTTCCAATTAATGATACTTGTATTTACATTGTACATTGTCTGTCAAAGAGCTATAGGTAATGTTAAATGGGTCTCTTTATTATTATAAAAAAGTATTTACCTACTTTCTTATTCAATATTCACATAAGCAGTTATATGCTATGAATCTTGTTTTGAGCTGCTATTTATTTTTGAACTGTAAATACTTATTTACAGTAATTTTCCCAATAAGGTAACCTGTGGAAAGGTTTTTTGTATCTCTGCGCATAAAACCTTTTAATTTAGGCTTATACAAATTTAAACAGAAATAAACATACACATATCGAAAATCAATGATTCTACGACATGTGACATTTAAATGCTTACCTTCTGACATTTGAGGCTTCGGCGGCTTGTTTCTGATGATATTAACTCATCAGCGATTAAAAATTCCTGGAACTTATTTTGTTACTCAATAAATTAATGTTAAATTATTAGGTCGTACACTTTAAAAAAAAATACACACATCTAAAATTAAATCCAAAACTTAGAGTTAATTATATTAATGATATAGTTTGATTCCCATTTAATTTATTTTCGTAATAGTTCTAAGAATAACACATACCTATAATATTTTACCTCTTTAAAATACCGTTTATATTTAGACAGGCTTTTCCAGAAATAGAGGATAATCCTACACGTGCGTGTATGGGGAAGTAAGTTTTTTACGTAGCTGGCTACACAACACCAATATTTTTTTTACACAACAGGTGCTCAAATTTTGCTGTAAATAAATGTTTATTTTAGTATAATTAACGCTTAGTGAATTCTATTTAATTAAATAAACAATAAATAAAACAAATATTGGAGATATAAAATATGTATATACCATTTGGGTAATTCCTGGATTTTTCTTGTTAAGAAATTTATGTGCGCTTTAAACACGTGCTTTAACGGCGAAGGCAAACATTATGAGGAAACCGGCATGTTCTGAGAAATTTACAGAGTTTGAAGGACATGTGACATTCATCAACCCGCACTTGGCCAACGTGGTGAATTAAGGCCTAATCTCTCTCGCCAAGAGTTAATAGGGTGATGATGATGGACTGTTGGGAATATAAATATTTTCTTTGGGGTGTGGGACCCACCTCTTCCCCACACGCACACTTGCAGGATAATCCACCATTTTTGAGGGAACCCTAATACAGGTTAAAAAAAACAATCTGATCTAGAGGACTCCTGGAGGGAAAGTAGGTACTTAACTTTTTACTGAAAAGAAGTATTCCTTTATACTTTGAACCCACTACCTTCGGAATGAAAGTCGGTGTGCTCTTGCCAACACGGCTTTTCAATCAGGTCAATTAAAGACTTTCGAAAAAAAAAAATTCTCCGGAGAATTGAATCTTTGAAAAATTAAAATATTTACCCTCGTTGTTTTTACATTATTAATCTGTAGTATTACCGTTTAGGACTGCACTGGTGCTTCATTGCAGGCCTTATTAAAAGGCTCAAAGTAGCTCAGCGAGCTATGAAGAGGGCTATGCTCGGCTTTTCTCTGCGGGATCGAATTAGAAATGATCAGAGAGAAGATACGTAAGAGAACGAGGGTCACCAGTATAGACGCCCGGTTAAGTTCGTTTGAGTGGCCGTAGGCAGGCCATGTCGCTCGTAGATCCGATGGCCGTTGGAGCCGAAAGGTTCTCGAATGGAGACCGCGGATCGGAAAAAGCAGGTCCGACTCTGCTTTTTCCGTACACCAACAAGATGGACAGATGATTTGATGAAAGCTGCCGGTTTACGGTTGCAAGTTGGTTTTAGACCTGTAATACATTTTGGGGGGTTCCCCATACTTAGAACTTAGAAACTCAAAAGTGTGGGGTAACTAAGAATGGGTCTTCCAAAATGGTATTGAAATTTCTAATATTATATTGTTTAAACTGAATAGTTTGCACGGGAACACTTCCAAAGTGGTAAAATGTATTCTCATTTCCCTGGAATTCTATAATAAGAGAATGTTAAAAGTAAAAATAGCAAGTGTTTTGTATACTTTGTTAAAGCTGTAGCTTTTCCATGTATATAAATAAATAAATATTTCCGGACAATCCAGACAAAAACATCTAGCCCCGCTGTAAGCTCTAAGCTTGTGTTACATAAATAAATATGGCTATATTATTTTATAGATATGTATATACATAAATAATGGTGAAAAGCACACGGGAAAAACAATCAGTTTCGTCAATTTTACAGCCGCATTTTAATTTCTAAATATATAAATAAGTACTTTAACTTTTAATAAAAAATCTAAGTGTCTCGCAGTTTTTATCGCATTTAATGGATTTTTGATATCAAAAGCTTTTTGTATAACCTAAGACAAATCAATATGTATATTGTGCATAGAGTTTAGTATCCATCATAATGCCACATGCCACAAGAGTTTTAGGGATATAACTCGCACCAAAATATTTCCATCGGCTGAACACACCGAAGTGCTGATCGTTTAATTTTAAAAAATCACCGAGCTTTAATCCCAGAATTTACATATTTTCACTCCAGCAGATTTAAATACATATCATGAATTTTCAGGCGTGAAAAATAAAACTCGCGAATATTGCGATGAAAAGTTGCAAAGCCTCGCTTAATAGTCTAAATTATAATAATGTGGATGGTGGGTTCTGTGGTTTAATGTCATGGGCTGAGGAGCCGGTACTAAGTGTTGTGCAATCTGCGGCTGAGGCGTGGAGCGCCACCCGCCACCGACAGCACCCACTAATTGTTGCTATTACATAAATTGGTCACTTAAACAGAATTGCGATAAATCAGTACCCCGGGCGCGGCTTAAAGCTCGCTTTGCAGACGGTTACACGATTTTACACTTGTTTTGTAAATAAACAACACTTCACCTTCAAGTACTTCACTTCTTTTTTTGGTGCGCTTCTTGGCGGCATATTAATTGCATGGCTATTTGAGTACTGTCTCATATCATATTATTCATATTTTTTTTACTTGCACGGTAGTGAAGCGACTCGAGTAATGTTTTAATACTCGTTCGAGTCACTGTAATCTATCCAATTCGGAAGTGGACTCAAACGATAAGAATATTTGTACCTACTGCAATTTAAGACAGATGATTTTTTATTTAAAAACTTGTGCTACTTCCGTGAGTTTCCTTTCGTGGTATCATTAAATAGGATCTGTCTTGTAATTTTTAAGTTGTCTTTAATAATCCGTATTTGGTTGGCTCGAAGCTGGTTGTTTGTTGTTAAAATTTCTCTTGTATTACTTTGTCTGCTACTATGGACGTGTCGATTTAACATACTTTAATAATTTGTTTCAGGAAACCGATATCGATCCAAGCGAATCCGAGCAAGCCGCCTTTTGAACGGAACTTCTGGGAAGGTAACTTATTTGAAAATTAATTTCAGACGCTAGTTCCATCGCTTTATTATGCGCAGCTCATACTTGGATTGACTTTATTTAACCTATTTGGTGCCACAGCTTTGTGGGTTACTTAATTAGTATGACAAGCATCTGCCAACTTATTTTGGCTGAAATCCAATCGCACATTTCCCATTTACCTGCACAACTAGGCAGACTGCAATTTTGACTAAGTGCTATTCGCTTTTCGCTAGAGTTACCATTAGTGGGTTGACATGCTGGCTTCAATGGTAGGTACTAGGTACCTACTGTTTACCATCTGCTCGTCTTTAGAGACTTCTATTATACTATCTAATTTAAGTCATATTATGCAATCAGAATAACAATAGATCGTAAATCCGCATAAAATTAAAGTCAAATTCAACATCTATTTTTGAAAACTTTTATTCTTTTTACAGCTTTAGGTGAGAATGTGAACAGAAAAGGTTTAATTTCTAATAAAAAAGCTATTTTGCTAAGGTCCTGACTCGTCTCTTCATGATAATGTCAAATACTATCATACCTTATAACACACACTTAAAGTATTTGTGAATTTAACTAAATCTCTACTGAAAATGAGTAACATAGATTCATCCAAAAAAACTTCTTGGATACAATCCCTTTTGATTTTTGTTAATATCTTATCAACGTTCATCAAAATATATCAGAAGAAGGAATACAAAGAAAATAGGCAAAGGTTGCTTTTTGTTTTTGCCTATAGGTACAAAAAAGCATCGGGCAAATTCTTATTAAATTCAAGTGAGACCAACCTGCAAGTAACAACAGCTTTCTTATAAAAAAATACTTTAAGAGTTTCACGGTAAAATAAGTTTTGAGGGAACAAAGTTCAAGAAAATACGTGCTGAATTAAGAACCTTCTCCTTATTTTTGAAAGTCAGTTGACAATTATGTATATAAATAAAATTTTAGCACACTGCTAGCTTGAGGGCTGTATTATTCTGTTTGAATAGTCCTAATAATTCGTGCATTTCAATATAGGTAAAGCTTTATTTAATTGATAAAATCCACAGCCCGTAATTAATAAATAATATACAGATTCTGTTATATTTTAAGGCCAAAAAAATGTATTTACATTAACCAATATATAATATTTACATTATTTAACCAGACATTAGGATTACGGTATTAAGTACCACAATGACAATGATTTTGCTTAGTAATATTTCACATTTATTACTAAGCAAAATTAACTCGCACTAAAACAGTGTATATAAGAAAATCGAAATAGAACTTATCAAAATCCACGCTCTAAGTGCTGTGAAAGTGCACCTTGCGGCGCGGCGCCCCGATATGGTGCACCTGCCATTCCTTGCACAATGGCGTAATGCATTTCGGCGCAAAGCTTGAACCACATTGAGGGAATACTTCACTCGAATATCACCGGTAAAACCTTTCAAGTGAGGTATGTGCTCACATGACACCGCACAGCGAGCACGTGCAAAGCACTCGTATTGAGTGACCAAATAGTTCGTGCTCAAAACTGTCTCCGGCTTGCTGTATTTGCACATTGCTATTTTGCGTACGTACAAAACTATGACTCAAAAGTTTTCGTAATTTGGTTTACACCGAACATGAGATATTTTGCGATGTGTGAGCTGTTTGCGGTTTAAAACGATGATTTCATGTTTTAGAAGACTAATCGATTTTGTTTTAACGTCGTTCTATAGACCTATATAACAGCATAATGTATTAAAGACTTATCTCGTTCAATTTCAAAATTGAAATTCTGCATAGTTGTGGAATATTTTAGGTAGGTATGGAATTGCATAATTATTTCGTTTATGAAATGCACTTTCAAGCGAATTCTCGCGATGAAAGTAACGCGGTCCGGCATCCCGCTGCACGGTCGTAAACGGCCCGACCTGCCCGCCGGCCGCCGCCGGCCGCCGCCGCGCGCCGTCGCGTCATTGTTCGCCCAGCACTTTACATACCCGCTCTGCTATTAAACAACTGCCATAATATCGAAAGTAATATCAATTTTACAATCAGTTCCACTATTTTACCTTACATTCAAAATCTATAACATTTTATATGCTTGCGAAACATTCTTTTGTATTGCAAAAACATAAGAGCCTTTCAAATCTGCGGTTGTATGTAATTAAACTTCTTTCACATGATCGTCATATAAATTGGAAGTCTCGGTATTTCCTTCGAGGAAGCGACAAAAAGTCGGGGCTGTTGGAGCCTGCCGGAGCTTAACGATCTCAGAATTAAAGTTGTTATTCACATAGCAGCGGTCTGAAAGAATCGCAACGTTTAGTGGATTCCTCCGTCGCCAGCATTCAACTTGCCCGCTCGCATACCGACACAAAAATATTTTTATTTGTATCGCCTTTAAGTGTTTATGCATGTCGGGCTGCAGCTCATTCACTGCGTCGGTCGTGGGCTCGCACTAAAAAGTGGTATAATATAGCATATTTTGACTTATGTGATCTTAAAAATACAATCACGTTTATAAATGGAATATTTATACGAATACAAATCTGTGATGAAAACCCTTACTTCATTGACTACTTTTGCTGCATACTCTGAATAATATATTCGGCACTCGATTAAATCAATTATACGTAACATTATAGCGATAATGTAACTCTTTGAAATGCTGACCATCGACCTTTACAGATGTTGTTGAGGTTACGGCTCTCTTGTTTTGTCAAAATTACGTAAGACATGTCATTGGAGAAAGTTAATTTAGTTTTTGAAAGTTAAATCTATTGCACTTTCTTCACTAGTACACCTTCAGATCAATTTGTTGGTTTTAATATGTTCTGATCAGACGTTCTTCTCCTGAATCAATTCTTATATCTGGTTATGGACAATTTTAATAAAATAGCTTCCTTAAACTTTAATTCTGGTAAATCTAGGTTACTCGTGTCGTTTTGGAGTTAAGAATGGTTTGCGAGCTGCTACTAAATTGCTTCGTTTATATTACATTCCTTGTATAATAACACTGGCGTATTCGTACAGTGGCTAGACATTTGTATTACTGGAGGGTTTAATAAAACGACGGGAATGTAAAAAAAATGTGCAAACAACTCTGCAAACACGTCGGAGCGGTTTAAAGGCCGCGTCCGGATTGCGAGGGGCGGGCGGCGGCGGGCACGGCCAGCATTCCAGCCCCGCGCGCTCCTGCCGGCTCCTAGACAACATTACCAACATTCGTCACATCGTCCAACGCAATAAACCTCAGCAATCCATAGTTTTTAGGAGACAAACACGACCGCAGCTAATTGTATGACAAACACCGCACCCAAATATGCGTAGGTGCGCGGGCGCTACTCGTTAATGTTAGAATTAGGGTCGCCGCCCTCGACCGCCTTCGGTCAAAAATAGCCAACGATTGCGATTGATGCTTTTATCGAAACGCATTATGAAAAAGCTCGTAAGCTTTGAAATCCAATATCAATCTCTCGAGATTCAATATCTTTGTCTCGGAAGTTTTTGTTTTGCGGATTCGAGATAAGCACATCTGGAGTGGTCCGAAGTGCGAGCATATGTTGCGGTTGGTCGGGTCAGGATAGCCGTTAATAATGATGTGTTATCCGAGGGCGACCTTCGAGGCGCAGAGGGGTGGGCGCTAGCGGCGGGGTCGGACGGGCTGCGGGGGAGCGTCGCGTGCGCAGCGTCGTCCCTGGCTCGGAGCAACGCCCCCGTCAAGGGCGGCGACGCTGCAAATTTGTGCAAGTCCACCGCGAGTCAGTGCATCGCGCCGGGCCGCGGCGGCTCCGCGCTCGCCGCTCGCAGTTCGCACGTCGCCGTGGGCGCACGCCGCACGAATCCCGCGCACCACAAACTGACACGGCCGATCCTCTGAAAAAAAAAACTTTTAACCTCAGTATCTCTGTGACATTGAATCGTTTAATTCCAAAAATGAACAACATTTTCGCGTAATATTTGCAGGACACAAATATCTATTCATTTCGGTAATGCATGCATTCTTTGTGAACTCGTGTACCTGCAACGAAAGTGCTCATTTTCAGTATGAACAAGATCCGGAAACTGGTTTCATAAAAGAAAGTGTTGTGTAAAAATTATTTGGGTCAAATGATTATCAACACAGGATTTTAATTGTGTCTTCACAATGATGGATATGAGAAAATTTTCGAGAGTTTCGAAGTCTTTTCATCGTGGTGTGTATAATTTAATTCATTTTAACGTCATATTGATGAACCTAGTTTATTAATATTTTTTATTTTGTTTTGTATTGTATGTTTTCTTGTTGTTTAATTTTTATCTGTAAGTAGAAAAGAAATAGCTTCCGGTTTCTAAAATCCAATTTGGGCAACATTACATTTTATCTAATTGGTGTTTGTGAGAATCTATGACCGCCTACATAAGTTCATGTCCACGCATTGCCTCCTATCCAGTTGTTCAGTCCGCTTCCTAGTAGGTATAAGGCCTCCATTTGAGAACTCGTTTTCATCCCATTGCGATTTCATGCTTTGTCACATTATTATTATTATTATTGTGTGATAATATTATTAGGTTTATCAATTTACTATTACGTTTTTGTTAACTTGTGCAGGTTATGTTAACTTATGTTACAGACTTAGGTAAATGAGACTGAAATTGAGGTATTGTTACTAAGTCTACTTTCTATAATGATTACTTTTAATATTTACTTAAAGAAAACCGTAGGACTTAACTAGATCGTCTAGCTATTAATGACGTCTATGATGGATGATATTAATTATGACAGGCTTGGGTACCTAATAAATTGTATTAGAATAATCAACTCCACACCGGTTCACTAAATAAATAAAGTTAACAAAATTACTGTTACATATATAAATATCTATTTTATTAGACGAATTAAACTCCACTGAGAGAATTGGTTCGTGACGAGCACATTATCTCTATTTTATGATGTAATTGAATTTATATTATTGCAGTAATTTAGACAGAATCGTGACGTAACTGTTCTATTAAGTAGATGTTTCTGCACAGATTATATGACCAAATTGAGCATAATATAAAACGGCATGACATCTGCAATTCGAGAGCTCACTTGTATATGAATCGTTTAAGGAGGCTTGTTTACGAAAACAAACAACACAGGATATTGTGAAAGAATCTCATAAGAACAGATCAAGTATTAAATTCCTTCAACGGCTTTTGTTGGCCGAGACTTATATTCGTAACAGAAGTAAACCCACAAAAGATATTTCAACAAAAACTTTCTCTATACTACTCTATTCAATAACATGTCCTACGTCCGGCAATAATATCGATATCTATCCATACTGTTCTTTGTTCCGTGCCACTACATAATCTGCACAGTATATTGGGGCAAGCACCTCTAGGGATTTCACACAATCCTTGGATTCGCATGGTGCGCGGATAGTTCAACCTTAATCATACCGGCCTTTATTCCATGAAAAATATATAAAAGAGAAAAATGGTGGCTACGAGCGCCAGTGGAGATAATATCTGGAGCTCTGGGTATCTTCTTACATTTAAGTACTAGGTACGGCTCTGGCTTAGATATTGGTGCATTGCAGTGCAGATGTGCTCTACTTTTACGTGACACAAATTGAGAATAATAGGCAATGTCTTATTTAGATTATGAATTGTGCGGTAGTTAATGTTGTAGAATAATAATTATTATAATTAACTGTTTTGTTTTTAGCTTTGTTTGTTCTAGTTGCATTTTACAGATTTATTGGACTTAGATAAGTCACTAAATCAATAAAAATAAATCCGTTAAGTAAAAGGTGGTTTCATGGTGTCCCTCAACAACAGTTACCCTAGTTAGTTTGTTTTACCCTTTGCCATCAGTCATATATACAAATCATATAGTTAATGTTTATATGTTACAAGAAAAATATATTCTGCCACCCATTTAACAGACAAAAGCATAATTAATCAGAAAATACCTAGTTTGAACTAAAATTTTGATAGCCATTACGTACCAAAATGGCACATCTAGATTAGAACAAATGTGGGGCATTGCTTAACAAACGAATGCTGGTCTAGACGAAACCTGATACAACAATGAAGCGAAAAATAAACTTCGTAAGCGAAAACCCATAAAATCAGTTCCATCGAATAGTATGAAAAGTTGCAAAACCGACTTCCTGTTATGTTTTTATCGCAAGTTTGATTTCATCTATACCGTTAAAGTAATAACCAAAGACCATTATTTTGTTAGATAGGTACCTACATAAAAAAATGTAGATTTCTAGCGGATGTATGACGTTTTGTTCGCAAAGGTAATTGCACTGCAAGTTATAGATCGGGTCGCGCATCTGAATAAATAGATTCAATGTCTTTGTTAGTGACGAAATTATAGTAAAACGTAAGAGGCACAGTATGGATGAAAATGAAAACCTTTTAAATCGGCCATGGAGTAATCACCTGTCCAAATAAATGAAGCGTGCCCATATAAAAACTTATCCGCTTTTGTTAATTTCAGTTTTTATTGAACTTTCAAAATATGTAGTGACATGTTTATCGACTAATATCTGTGAATATGTTCAATCGAAATATTATAGTTTTGGATTCTCATTCGTATAGTGTAATTAAAATTCGACACTCTCGCTGCTTACATCCTATTGCAGAAGAATGGGAAGGTAATAAACCGTGCTAATTAATGAATATGGTAATAAATGTAATAGATACTACTGTACTCGCTGATACAATTAACATAATTAATACATCATTCCACTTACACATACCTAAGTATAAATTGATCGAATTAATGATCATGTGATTTTTCTCAAAACACTTAATTATAAACAAAATTTGATAAGTATCAGATGGACATGCACAGAGGGTTCCATGTATTTTAACCATTTATACACTTGTAAAAGAAACACTAAAAAAAACAAAACAGAATTGTGCAAAAAGTTGCAGTCAGAACGGTCACCCATCCAAGTAGGTACTGACCACTCCGTGTTGCCTAACTGTATAAATGAAATGTAGTTGCGGTTTACGATTTATGACGTATCAAAAAAAATACCAACTTACTTTATCTCGATCAAACCAATTTTTGGTAGATGTTTGCATGGCAATGCATTAATTATATATATTTTTTTGTTTTATTATTCTCTTTATACGTATGGGTTATATGAATAACATTTTATTAAGTTTCAATTTTAAGTATTTATTTATTGTTTTTTTTTCTATCTTTGTGTGAACATCGCGGTTCACAGAATACATCTAACACTTACCAAGTTTCAACAGTCATTTCTTATCGTATCGGAAAAATGTGGTGTGACATACGGACGGACAGACAGATTTAACTACGGAACCCTAAAAATACTGAATCTAGAACCACTCTGGGCCGATCCTAATGAAAAACTTCATAAACGCGCTAGGTTCCCTCAAGGATTTTCGAATATTGCACTAGCACTGTCGACCGAGCGTTGTAAGCCTTTTTAATCAATATGTTACCAAAAACATCAGCATTCATATTATTTTATATAGATCTAAGCCAGCATAATAAAACATAGAGACATCTATGTTTTATTTTATGTATCAGTCTGTCCGTATGTCTGCGTCAAGTCTTATGAACCGTAAGAGTTAGTACCATTAAAATTTTCGAAGAATGTTTATTGTTTATGGGAAGTGCACATTCTCGGTTATTTTGAACGCCACTATTGCAAAAAATTAAAACTGAAACCAAAATTAGCATGTTCATTATGTAGAATCGGGATACATCCCTACTGTGAACATGTAGTGTTCCTATGTAGGTATTTTGATTGTACAAAGGGCTTCTTACTTAGATCTAAGTGGCCTGAAACATCCCGTACCACGTTCATGTGTTTATTATGGGAGATATTATTTATTTAATACACCCGGCCGATTTCGGTTACAGTGACCTTCTTAGCAATGTCTAGATCTTATGTGACTAATGTACCCAATTCTAGCGACAAACCTGCGATCGCAAGATCCACACTTTGCTTCAATCACAAATAAATTTAGCATTGCGCTTAATGAACCTAGCATATAAAGTCAATATGTATCTAGGCAACTATTGGATATAACAAGATATTGGTGACTAAGTGGAAATCTGATGGCATAAGGTGACGCATCTTCTTAGCAAATATAGAGTTGGTCAGTAATAGGACACTTCAGTGATTCATTGAGTTGTAAACACAATACAACCTTCAAACTCTGTTTCGATTTCATTGTGATTTCAATATTTTAGCACAGCTATATAATGTTTTTGTCTTATTTATTAGCGAATGAAGTTTTATAAGTAGAGGTTCGGGAGGTTCCTAGTACACGTACCTCCGATGTGGTGTGATCACATTCTGAGATAAAAGTGCGAGCCTGACCATATCTCTTTCAAAAACCATAATTCTATATAAAAAGGTTTACGTTGCAATTTTGTTCCGGGATACCCTATCTCCAGACATAATGCAGACAAGTTTGCGTGTCGATAATGATCCTGGGAAACAGTAGAACTGGAAGCGGTGCATAATCTTGTCTTACGTTAGCAGAATGCCCATTTGTATTTTCTTTTATCCTCATTTGTAGTGCACATTTCTATTAACAACGCTTGATACAATCTCACAAAATAATTTAAAATCAGGTTTTACTACTGCAATTATTATACTTTGCAGGCGCTTGAACCCATAAAATTAAAATGCAAATGTATTGTTTTATGAATTCAGAACATACTAAACAGTAGTATTATTTTTTTCAGATCGCGTCAACAAGAGCGACACTGAAGATAAAAGCCTTTCAAATGACGAGACCCCGCTTCCGTCGTGTCCCAGGCAGCCGCCGGACGGGGTGGAGACCCCCAGCGACGTGATAGAAAAGCCCCCGGAGCCCCCCACTCGACTCCCTCCCATGCACTTCGTCCGACCTCGCTACTCGTATTCCTCAAGAACACAAGATGCTCGCAGCGAAGCAAGCGTCAAAGATAAAATCGCCATGTTTTCAAACGATCACGCCTTATCGACGGATCGCCTTGACAAATGTGGCACGCTTCCAACAAAAAATGGCTACAATATGAGGAAAAACACTTACTCAAATTACACAGAAATTTCCTCCCTAGACAGGCGCTTAACCAAATCTCAAGATAATCTCGATGAGTTGCCGCGGTTTTGTAAAAAGACTCAAGAGAGGCCGGAAGTATCAGGCGGTCTTGGAAATAAAATTCCTAATTCGAGCTATGACGTTAGTAAACCTTTGAATCGATCGTTGTATTCTGATAATAAGCCTCTGTTCTACGGCAGCACGACCACGTTGCCTTCGAGTGCGGACTCATCTCTAACACACTCCGTATATCACATGAGAAGTACGAGCGACGATACCAGCAACAAGAACTCATCCTCACACAAATCTAACCTGGAGTACCTAATAGAGCAAAGAAAAAAGTCTATGTCTAAACTGAGAGGTCTTGTCATACCAGAAATTCAAGGACCTCTCATGGGTCTTCCTCAAATCAAAGTACAAGATAATAATGTGATTAAATCGTACTTACAAAAATCAAGTGAAAAAAGTGTAACTAGCAAAAATAGTAGTAGTAAACAATTAAGTGCAAAACCAGTTGTGATTAATGAAGCGAAGTGGAAAAATATTTTACCGAACAACATACCAAAATATTCTCCGGCATTCAAGCGGAAGTCTTTACAAGTATATACACCAACATCTTCTTTGTCAAAGGAGTCTACACCGGAGCGAAGCTTTAGTGAAAGGATGGATGTACTCAATAAAATCAATAACAAATCAGTTCCAAGCAAACCTGCAAGAGCCACTTTAGATTGTAGTGATACTTCAAAACACCTCGCGACGTCGATACTGCCTTCAAAGCCTTACATAACCCACACTTCGTACTCGCTGAAAAAAGAAATAAAAGACAACCTTAATTACATCCGTGATTACAAAAACTTTGATGCAAAAATTTGCACCATTACGGACGTGGTCGACAGTGATAATGATTCCGCAATGAGTTCTACCCAGTCCAGTTATAGATCATCTGCTTCGTCGCCCATGCACACATTAGACAACGTGGAATCGGACAGCTCTCGTCTTTCACCGAGAATATCAAATTACTCATACACAGTGGTCAAATCCGAGATGCCCACAAAAATATCTACGGAAAAAAGTTACGAGGAGTATATGAAGCGCACGGTGTGTCGGTCTATGTCATCCGACACGAACGTATCGCTCAGTTCGTCCGCCGGCTCGGCAGCTACCTCTGGATCTCAAGCGAGTTGTAGCTCACTCGAAAGCTCTGTCGCAGACTCAGACAAGAGAAAAGTTTCAAAAACTTATAACATCGACACACTGAATAGAAGGAACATTTTAGCTTCAGCTAAATGCCGAAGTGGAAGAGACAATAAACTCAGTTCACCAGTGATTGAAACTAAATTCTCGCACGAGTCATCTGACAGGTCTCCGAGTCCAGTACACAAAGCGTCTGAACGCCTTTCTACGCTCACGACATCGGTGAGCGCTGTGTCGAATAAAGGCGACAACAGACGACGCAACAAGATCATTGCCGAGACCGATTCGGACAGCGATAGCGATCTCAACATTCGACAAAGAAAGACTGACTTTAAAAACTCCAGACTGAAAAGAACTTCAAGTAACAAAACCAAATCGACTGAAAATAATTCGGAAAGCCCGAAAGCGGAGGACGCTCCCAGAGTGATCTCCGAGAAGATTATCAAAGAAATCAAAAAGGCTGGCCTTGACAACTTTTCTGCGAAACCAACACACAATGCGCTGCTAGATAAGAAGACTTTCGACATCAAGAATGAGAATGTCGTGATCAAAAAGGAGGAAAATATATTTAAGAACGGCGTTTCGCATATCGTTAAAGATGTTTGTGATAAGGTGGATTTGACACATAAGGATAAGTCAGTAAAGCAGGGTCACAAAGCAGTTCCTGATAATAAATCTGAGTCGGATAGTGTGCGCGGTGGGAAGACGGGGACCCGCACGATCTGTTTGAAGCGTGGGGCTGGGACCGGCGTGGGTGTTATCTTGGCCGGCGGCATCGACTGCGAAGCTAAGGATGTTACGGTAAGGATGGTGGTGCGAGTACCACCTACACTTTGATCGTTTATCTTTGACTTGTAATGCAATACCATGACCTCTTGCATTTATAAAATAAGTATTTTGATTAACATCACAAATAGCATTTTGATGTTAAAACTTGAAACGGGTAACATACAATGATTTGACGGGTTTTGAGTTTTACGATATTTCCGTCAAATCATAAAGATTATTAAGCTGGAACAAAACATTAAAGATCGAATATGTTATGTCTAGTAAGTAGTATAAAAAGTAAGATTTTTTTATCTAAATCTCATTATAAGCATAATGTTAATAAAATTCAACCTATTTTAGAAACACATAATATAATAAAGAAAAGTGATATGTTATATTCCTATGTTGGTACCCGTTTAAAGTTTTATTATTGTTGAGAACCATGATAACTTAAAATGTTAAGGCATTTGGATGTACTATTTGGCCTTTTAATTTTTAAATAATTGTTAATAAAAATATAAATAAAGCTACCAAATAAATTCCTAGAAGTTAATCAAAAAGAAACATTTATCTTTGAAATTAGCTATTGCAAAGAATACCTAGCACCTTTAATCAAATTATGATGTTTCAAAAAGGTACACCAAATATTATTCATGTACCATTCATATACGAGTAGTGTGAAATAAATTCGCGTCGAACCTACATAATACAGATTTTAATATAACATTTATGATTGTAGGTTCATCGAGTATTATCTGACAGCGTAGCGGCGAAGGCGGGTCTGAAGCGAGGTGTGAAAGTTCACAGCATCAACGGCTGTGCCATGGCTGGACTCACGCATGCGCAGTCCGTTACCGTTTTAAAGGTACCGTCTAACATTGCAGGTTAAGGGTATTTAAGCAGTAAAAAAAATAGACTTCGTTATTGGTATCGTTTAGTTAATTTTAGCGCAATTAGACTGTATTTAATTATTTTATATACGAGTACTCGTACTGGTAACATGAGATAAATTTTAATTTTTTGTAAAATTTTTGTTTAAAAGACATTATTACCTGAACATAGATAGATATATTTTATAGTTTCACAAACTGACTGAGAGACCCAAGCCATCGTCTACGGCTCGTGGCATCCCCTGCCTAACAACGAACGAGCCGACCAACCAGCATTGGGCGAGCGAGGATTAGAGTCTGACTCCCTTATTTTTTAAGTGAGGCCTATGTCCAGTAATTGATGAAAGATGATGAGATACATTTTGTATACTGCTTAGTACAGTCAGCATCAAATTGATATAGGCGTCCAGAGTTGTCAAAGTAATTTAAAAATATTGATAAAAAAAGTCTTCGTCTGAGTTTTCATGGTACCTTTGATAGATTTATTTGCACAGATCATTTTTAACATTTGACAGCAATGGCTATATGGAACAAGAGAAGTGAGATATTTTGACCACTTTGGGCATATACAATATTTTGATTGCCTACTGCTTATATATAATTTTGATTAAATGTTTTTCAGATTATTTTAACTACTATGTACACTTAGATCAATTTGACGCTGACGGTAACTTTATTTTGTATACATTATTTTTATATTTTTGCACGTACATTCCTCAGCTATAAACCTAAAGACCAAAAAATAAAAGACAAAGAGACTGCTCTTTGTAACCGAGGAAATTCCATTTGGACTTTATCTCGCCATAACAAATCTCTCGTAAAAACGCGGAGTCGTTTACAAGACAAAAGCTAACCTTTTGTGTTAATTGCAGCCATTGTTTGTTTCAGGAGCAACGTTCAGAAGTGGTGATTGAGATAGATAGCGAGGTGGCTGATAGCGCGGTCCTCGCTTGCGGCTCTCAAAATGGTGAGATATTTTATAAAACCCATACTTTATTTCATCATCATTAACATTGGCCCGTTTGTACCCACTGCTGAGTATAGGCCTGCTCCATAGTACGTGGTCCCTTGCGACTCCCATCAAATTACTTCTTATTTACCTATTTATGCCCTATTTACTTAACATCAACATCATTTAATTAAAACTTAATCTTAATCAACTTCATGCAAACCCCTTTTAACTGCATGTAGTCTGACGTTCTTGACATCTATTTCACTTTCAAAGTTATCGTGACTAACACAATTCATTTAAAAAACCGGACTTTCTTGACTATTTGTTTACCGAAACGTTTTAAGAAAGAAGTAAAATCTAATAATACTTGAGAATATCCCGGTTTTTTAAATTAATTTATTGACATCATTCACAAAAGACTCATTAACTGAAGGGAAAAACTTAAAGCAAAAATTCTGCTTTATACAGGTACGAGTAATTTTTTTGTGATTTGAGTCTGACATTATGGTACTACATCAGAGAATATTACCTAATGTATTATCTGCAATCTGTCTCTGCTGCGAAGCAGTTACAATGTATCTCTGTTTATCTTAAATTAAAATATTTTTAGTAACACACTAAGCCTGTTATCGTTAACCGATCTTACATCCTGACAATCGTGTTGAACTTCATACTAATTCTCTTTTTACTGCTATCCACACTTCCGATTTCGTTCACATAACTTAATCGCTACTGGACCTACATAAGTAATTTTTCCCCACCTTATTTGATCTCTCAAGAAAATTAATTAAAGTTAATTGCTTTTTTAAGATTAAAGTCTTTTCTTAAACAGAAGACAGCCAAAGTGTTTGACACAAAATTTTAATATTTTTTTCATTTAAGTAAAAAAATATTTACTTGCTTTTATGGGTCATTTAATATCGTAATTTCCCTTCAAAACACTTAGCATATGATAAAAACATTAATCGCAGTCTTACCTTAATTTATTACTGTTATGTCCTTGCTATCATTATTTTTAAGTGATCAAAAGGAGGAGGTTTTAATTTACGGCGTATTGTTTACGTTAGTTATCAATCACTTATAAGATACCTAGTACTTAACTATTTGCAATAAATAGTCTGTACTTTTTTTTTGCAAGAATTCATGGGTATACTTTAAATAATGTAAAAATTTCGTTACCATAACAAATTTAAATTTTTTGGGCCTTAATCATTTTTTTATTTTTTTATAAAGTTATTGTTTAAAAAACCTATACAATTATAAAGAACACAAGAACATAGTGTCTTACCCAACAATAAGCAAAGTGTAAATGGACACATTCTTTATTTTACTCTACGTAGCAATTTAAGTCAAATGTAAAATTACTATGTAATTAGCCTTTATAATGGCTAGATCGAAATATTCTTGTAGCATCTTTATATAAGAAGCTTCATAAAAAAAAACCTAAGAATTCAGATCATTTACGACTATACGCCGAAAAACGAACTCAAAGACGATCCCCTCTTCGCTGCTATTATAAATAAATAAAAAAGAATTGTTGTTCGTTAGTCTGATTAAAACTCGAGAACGGCTGGGCCAATTGAGCTGATTTTGGTTTTAAAATGTTTGTCTCTGTCCAGGGTAGGTCTAAACGGTGAGCAAATAAGGAATAATTGCCGGGAACTTTGTTTACCCGTGCGACGCCGGGGCGGGCCGCTAGTTATATATAAAAACGGTCTCGGTGTTTTAAGACCCCTTATTATAAAAACAGAGGCATAATGTATTATTCTATTAATGTTCGTTTCCAGCGGAGTCGGAGGTCCGCGTGGAGGGCGCGGGCTGCGCGGTGACGGTGGTGCTGGAGAAGGCGGGCGGCGGCGCCGGGCTCGGCTTCGGGCTCGACGGAGGCCGCGACTCGCCCCGCGGGGACTGTCCTCTCACCATCAAAAAACTGTTTGCAGGTAACAACATCAACAATACCTAATAATATTTATGGACCTATTATTTTATATAATTGTATAGTGTTCTGCTGGACTCGGCGCGTATCGTCAGAAAGCTTGAGCCTAGCCTTCTCGGTCAGCGGTCCGTTTTGTATAGTAAGAAGTTATTTATTAAGTTATTAAGTATATTTATTTTTATAGTTTATTGTTAAAAATGGCTATAGGTTGCCTTCCTCTAAGTGGGATATACATTAGTGAATGTTGTTGTTTCAACTCTGTCTAAGAGATTCGGAGCAAGCTCGATGCGAACAAGCATTAATATCTTTCCACGAATAATCCATTACAATATTATAAATGGGAAAGTGTGTATCTGTTTGTTTGTCCGTCTTTCAGGGAAAAAGAGCTGAACCTATGAGCCTAAAATTGTATATGGTGATGGGATACATTGGATTAAGGCATAGGCTACTTTTAACTAGGTATTTATATTAGTATTTTTCAAGACATAGGTAAAATTTTGTTTAGTTTATTTACCTACTGGATATCAAGGGGGATGGGTTATAAAATAAATTGACCATAAACATCCTGGCAATATCCAGAATCATAATCTGCAGGCTTTTTTGAGTATGTACAGAACTCAGTCAGTCAGTATGCAAAATATGAATTTTGCATACTCGGGACCTGCTCTAGATGAGAGAGTCGTTCCGTTTGTCTGCAGTATCAGTAGCGCCATCTATTACTTTCAAAAACTTCAGTTGGCTTAGTTGTACTATCTCAAAGGCTTTATGTAGACCACGTAGGCTGTTTTATATATTAATGCTGCGTATTCTGCATAGATGGCGTGAGCTTCGAACACAATGCAACGCTAGTGCCATCTTCAGAAATAAACCAGTACTAATTTTCATTGTAGAGCATACTTTTGTCTCTACATTTTGAGGTTTAATGTTATGTATGCCAAGGTGTTTGAATATTTAGCATGAAATATGAGACAAAGCCCCAATTTCATGCTAAAAATCGAGTTTTTTAACCTAGTTTAACCATAGAAGAATGTCAATTTGATATCAGTCTAAAATATATTATTTTTAATTTATAGGCAGCAAAACGAGTAACCGGAACTTGCGCCATACCTCCTTGTTACCCTTGTATTTTGCCTAGTTAATGAGATATTTAAACTCTTTAAATAGTTTATTTAAGATAAACATACTCATATTATTGACATGATCACACGATGATCCATTCATTAAATTTAAATTTCCAATTGCATCAAAACAGTTTATTATCCAAAACGCAATATTATACTTTCACATTCCTTAAAGATAAGCAAAATAACGAGCTGCGTATTCTTTCTTCGATTGTACAAGAGTACACTACTGTACTGTACTGTGTGTGTACTCACCGTGTTACATCAAGATTCACTATTGGGCTATAGGAATACGATGGAAATGACTATCAATTTTCAATTTTGAGACAAATTTGACCTATGTTATCCTTGCAGGAGGTTCAGCGGCCCAAAGCGGGCTGGTTCTAGTCGGAGCAGAGCTCCTGTCCGCCGGCGGGCAGGCCATGGAAGGCTACACTCGCACGCAAGCCTGGGCGGCCCTGAAAGCCCTACCAGCTGGGCCCGTGTCTTTAATCCTAAGGAACCCTAAATAGTGCCCCGAGCATTATGTAAATACAACTAGAGTAAGAATTAATGCTTCATTCATCATCTCTGAGTTAAGTTATCAATGGAATATTAGAGAGTTATTATGGTCAGTCTCAGTCTGCGTGGGATTAGCAACTTAAAATTTTACTGAGACATGGTGAAAAGGTCCTTATATTATTTAGGGTCCATATGATCAAAGATATCGTATGACTGTCAGATTTATGAAAATAATGTCACATACAGCATATCGACCCGTGGATAAATATAAAACAGTGCTTATTTTAGATCATATATAATAAGCACTGTTTTGTTTATGGATTAATTAAATAATAACTAGATGATAATGGCAAGTTTCAATTATTTATTTCAATAGATGGCGTTATATCAAGGATTAGATCCTTTATATGCTTGCAATTCCTTGTTAAGTTTCAATGTATAACTAGGTGAACGTTTTGGGTGTAAATAAATGTTAAAACTTTTATTAAACTAGTCTAGATGATGCAACGAAATCGAGGCATTTTGAGGGTTTTCAAAATTTTTGTGCCATCGTTATAGAGATTATCGGGCACATTTGATGTATACCTATACAGCCTAAAATATATTAAGGTTTGTGGTAAAGAATCGACCAGTGTTCAGCGTTTGCACCGCTCAATAAAAAATCCGGATATAAGTAGGTACCTTTTGAACAACTTTCCAAATTGTAATTTGTAGTTCTGTATCCATTTACGTGTTTTGCAATATAAACCCGCACATAGAATTTTATTGCCTATAAAGAAAGGTATGCGGACCGCTTTTTCTGTTTATGGCAAAACACTACAAATTCTTGCCGAATTGTGCTATTTTATTTTAACTTGGATAATTCGTAGTTTAGTTTTCGCCTTGCCATCTTGTCAAAAGCCTGATCTTACCATTATTTTATAGTTAACGCTTTTTATTGTTAATTACTGTAAATAATAATGTCGAATTTTGTATTTTCGCTAGTTGTTTTCAAATGTTATTTATATGCCTTTTTATATGATAAGGATATAAATTGTATTATTTTATTATCATGTTTAGTTACATATATAAAATATACCTTAAAATATTTCTTTATGTTTTTTACTTCATTCCTTTATCATCATCTTCGTACCCTTATCCTTCATTACTTGGGGTCCGCACAACATGTAAATTTTGCTTCCATGTCCCTCTATCACCCGTAATCTCAGCACTCACGTCTATACACATGTCATCTTTCAAGAAAGGATGGACATCCATCTTTTCTTTCGCTCTTTTTCACATGATTTTCAACTCTTCTCATGCCATGACAAATTTTACTTTAATCCTTACTTTTTTCATTAAATTATAGGAATTGTCTATTAGAGAAAATGCGGTAAAAGTAAAAAAGTGTTTGATTGTTATAAAATTTATATTTTGCTGATAGATTCTAGGTCTATGATTAATATAAAAATGCAAATATTAAGTTCATCTTTGTACACGCATTACAAAATACATCTATGTATAAGATATTAATAAATATAGCAGTTATGGTTACAACTTCTTAAGTGATAATGAGAAAGCATTTTCCCGTATTTAACATGGAAAAATTTGGCAAATAAATACTATAATATTTATAGTAGAGCCATTGGTAGAGCTGTTTTATCATATCTAGGTAAAAATACAGTCTAAATTATGTTTTTTAATTTACAATTACATGGAACGTATACTAGGCTTTCTACATAATGTATAAAATACTCTAAAATAAATAAAACTACAAATTTTATATTGTGCTAAACTGCTTTGAATATCAATATCACAGTCAATTGTCGAATCCCGAAGATAATTTAGAGGACTCACTGGATCGTTACTCTTCTAAAACTACTTAGGGCTCTTTTCACATAAGCCAAGTAAAAAAAGCAATGGTCAGTTATGTCCAGAGCTATCTCGCTTTTAAATCACAAGCGAAATAGCTCTATATTTTAACCAATGTCTTATTTTACTCCGATATGGTCAAACAGGCCCATAACATACATATATCGTTAAGTATACACTATATAAAAATATATAAATGTGTGTATATTGTCGATCATTTATCATTCGAAGCTTCTTACAATAGGTAAAACATTTAGGCCACTTTTAACTTTTATCTATTTTATAAGCTGCCGTAACAAGTAACAGCTGATTTTATTTGTATATATACCATAAATATCATTATCATTTTACTCGTTACTCGAGATAGTTCAAATTGATTTAAGCTCGTGTAGCTTGTATCGATAACTGCCGTTAGAACTATGTTATGTTGAAACGAAAGCATTTATGGTTCAAATGACAATCGATTATTATCCATGCAGACTTAAATAGTGAAAGCTGTTCTAGCCATTATCTTTATTGCTTACCAATAGATGCTCTATCACCTACCTAATTGGCTGATTAGTTCAAGCTTAAAACTGACTAATAGGATTATAAATACAACACAATTTTGTATGTAAATGTTGAATATAAAATTTAGGTACTCTCTGTGAGCCAAAGGTTCGATGTTTGTACGAAAATACGAGCTGATAACTAAGTCAATGGAGGAAAACACATCAAACTCTAGTCAATGAAACAAGTAAAACTTGAGCTAGTGAATATAAGTCATGGTTACAACTTTTGAAGGGCATAACATGGACTCAGTACATAAGTGTTTAGTCATTACGTTTATGTCGTACTTAGTCCATATTTTTTATATCACAAATTTTATTATACGCGGCAATATTTTTTCAAATCTTTCTTAGTACAAAATCCATGAACTCGCAATACGTAGAAATAGTTACTTTACGGCGCACGGCCATTACATCAACAATGAGATAATCGTGACCATATTTTTATAGTACCTAGTGTATAGTATGTTTATAGTACCTAGTTTTTTGTAGGACTAAGCTTGTAGTTTATAGTGTAGAATAATTGTCTGGGTATTTGTGCGCCTGATGCGAGTTGCAGCAGGCGCACGGCAGTCAGCGCGCCGGCGCACGCCTGGCGATGCGCAGCAGCACGGGGCCTGCGCGCACGTCTTTGAACAGTCGGATCGCTTCGCCGTGCGTCAGGCCGGCCGTACCTCGCCCGTTCACTGACATTATCTCGTCACCTGAATATAACAAGTATACATTTAAGCACGTAAAGTATGGCGTTATTGTGTGTATTCGACGTTTCTGTTCCCTTTAGAGAAATAACCGTTATCAGGAAAGTGGGAGAGCCTCTCGCTTCAGCCCGCGCGCTAACAGATATCTTGAGATATTGTTTGCCGTTTTAAAAATGAATAAAATAACTTTTCTATGTTTTGAAAGTGCAAAAGAGATGATGAGATTGGATTTTAATTTTGGGTATTCGTATACATATAATATTGTACAGAAATATCAGGTTGGATCGTACAAGAATTAGTTATTAGTTGTTCAAGGTAAATTAGGCCTCATTAATACGACTACCTACTTGTAGGTACATAGTTCTGACCTTTACCTACAAAGTTTTAGGTAGAGAATAAAAAAAATACAGCAAGTGGAATGGCTGTTTAGAGTTCATTGTATCTGAAGCAATTTTCTATGCATTATATTTTTTATTTTACGTTACATAATAATATTTATTGAAGCTGAGCAATTTCCCTAAAACATTTAAAAATATTTTTAGCACAAGTATTAAAGAGTAGTTTTTTTTTTGGTTTATTAAGGCTATTTATAATTCGAAAAACGATGACAGGTTTGAATTTAGACGCATATTTCGACCTTTGGTTATGTCATAGGCTCCTAGTAGGCTTAGTTCGTGTTGATGCCCTTGTCAATCATTCTAATTTTACTTTCAAACAAACTACTGGTAACTGAACTTAAAGTTATTATTTAATCGAATTAAGCTTTTTTTCCCGAGACAGGTGTATTAGGTAATATTGGAACAGCTGTCGTAATGTAACACCAATGTAACCGACTTTACGGAATGTGCACCTTTCCACTTAGATATTCAAGTTTTATTAATATTGGTACTGATGGTATTCACTTAATAATACATTTTTCAGATTCCGGAGACTATACTTGAACAGTTATCCCATTTAAAGCCTCTTTTACAATGTGCAAGTAAAATGCTAAGTAACTAATCTGGAGGCACGTATAGAGCATGCTGTCTCGCTCAGACTATTGTGTAATTATAATTAAGCAAGGCAACGCTATAATTATATTGACTAGCTTAGGGACTTTACTCGAATATGGTAAAAGATGTTCATAAGGTAACAAACTCAATTTGTCTAACCTTCTCTTAGTACAGATTCAGCTGCTTGTCCATTATTGAAGATTGTCTTGACGAAGATGCCCATGTCTCCTCGGGGTGAATCGCGGCCGCCGACGATGCTAAATCCAAGCCCTTTGCCGCCAGCTGACTTTGTAAACCGGATCTAAAAAGTATTTAAATTGTTATGTGACATTCATTCTATTTATACTAGCGTTCATTTTAAAATACTCTAGGTATCTTACCTCAAAAGAGTGTGAGTCTCTAGGTTCTGGAGGGGGCCTTTTGTTTATCACGTGTCCATTTGTAGGAGGTGCGGGCGGTGGCTTCGCGGACCTTGGAGTCGCACTCACTCGCAGTTCGGTCACACCATTCCGCAACTGGTTCATGGGGTCTTGCCTAGATTGCACGCGTGGTAGCTTGTAGGGCTCCTCCCATATCCTCTGCGAGGCGTCACCAGGGAGATGGCTGTAGCCATTCCGGTATGGTACTTCAATGTCTACAGCTTCACTATACGGTCTTCTACTGCGACCTTCTGGTGTATGTTTCCGTCTTTCAGGGATAAAACCACTGTAATCAACCACATCTTGAGTTTCGTCATCTTGAATAAGAGGCGCTTTTTCTTTGGATTGCTGATTCTGGAGAGCTTTATTAGCTCGGTAAACATTTGGCGAGCTACACCGTCTTCGCAAAGTGGCAGTTGACTGTCTCGATGGAGACGGCGACGCTTTTTGCCGGACTGCCGTTGGACTCGGTACGTAAAACGTGGACGGCTGCTGTTGCGGTGGTGCCAAAACATCGTGTGCCGATAACGCTCGTCTTCTTAGTCCTCCACCAAGTTTACCCAAGGCTCGAAGAATGTCAGGAGCTCCGCTGGTTACTCGCAGTGATGCTGTCGTGTAAACCTTCCCCCTGTGTCTGAAGGAAAGTTTGGAGGGCGGAACGGGCGAACAATGCGGAGGAGGTCTAGGAGGCGATGGGGAGCATCGCACGGGGCTTGGTTCACGATTTCCTGAGCCAGGCCGTAGCCTCGAGCAACGACGACGGAGTTTCCTCCATCTTTGAGATAGATTTGCATTCCAACTTTCCTCTGAAATCATAAAATATTTAGATCAATTTGGGGCTCTTATGAATCATTAGGGTCAATTAACTCTATGCCCTTAGAGGAGCCATGAATTTACAAGGTTTTATTAGTCTAATAAATTAGCACAGCGTATGGGATGTGAAACTCATTCACGTGTAATGTTTGCTCAACCATAACGTAAAGTAAACACGGAAGTAAAGAGTTACGTTTCTTGTTAGAACGTATCTTCTACGGATGCGTAGCTGGGTCAACAATCCTAATCAAACATTGATATTGAGTTTTGGGAAAATTGTTCGATGCTACTGGGTAGAGTCGAATAGGCCTTTACCTTTCTTTGTATCGGCGTCTGATGCATAGTCGTGTGAGCGCGGAGGTTGTGCCGGGGGAGAGGCGGGCGCGGCAAAGCTGTGTCTGAGAGGGGTCATGCGCAGCAAGCGGGGCCGGTCGCCGCGGCTGCCCCACGCTGGGGCCCCCATGACAGCCTTCTGAAAAACAAAAGAATAGCTATCAAACACTTTGCTAAACACAAGTCATGTTGACGTCATAGCTCAACCACTTAACCTTGAACTGTATTTGAAAAACTTAAGCACAAGCTTTTTTGCACAATTTATAAACGGTCTAGCACTTTAGCAACTGCCAGATCCATTTATGGCCTAGAATGTTACTATTTAACAGAGGAAATCTGTAATCATGCCTAGATTAAACCATGCTTGTCTAGATTAAAACCATTAATAGTAAACAGATGTTTCAAATTAACACAGATAATTACTAGTGAGATACACAGACAAGCACAAGGCTTTATAGTGCAGCAGTGAGCAGTTGCATTCGAGCAATCTAGAACTTATCTCTAAGTAAGGGTACTGACCGACGCAGACTTAATGTAAATTGGACAATAAAGACTATCATGTTCAATGGGTACCAGACAGACTTGCATACCAAGTTACGTTCATAAACTAATGAAAATAATAAACCGAGTTTAATAAACTCTTACCATCACGCATCGCTAAATATAGCAACCACTTGAGCTTATTAGAAGCTAGCTGTTATAATTAGATAAGGATTTGTAGCTACATAAAAGGGTACATATCTGTAATAGTGGACGCAGTGGTTTATATGAAGGTCTGAATATATTAACATGTCGTTAGACATTCTATGTCTACGATATAGATCGTAAACATTGACCGGTAGGGTAACACCCACACTGCGTGGGTATGCTATAGCAAACAACGACGTCCGGTGACCGAAGCCCTGCACATAACTTGTCTACAGTGACCCAAATACTTTTAAAGTTGCCAAGTGAAGAATGCGCTAGAAATTTTACATTCTCTAGCTAGTAAATGTTCCAAGTATTACGTAATGTGTGTTTGTCGGTGCCAAAAATAGCAGGTACTTAAAGATCTAAAATCTTTCAGCTTATTTAAAATAACTGCTGGGGTATCGCTTCATTCAGAATAAGCGAATGTTAATTAGATCAACACGAGCTCAATGGTAATTTCCAGTCGATAGCCTTGAAAAGAATGTGGCAGAATGTTTCATCCTCTCTCCGACTACGAAATGTTTGTAAGCAAGTAAGTTAAACATTTTGTCTGCATTGATACGTGTATTTGCATTTTAATCAAATTGGTAAGAAAACTGGATCTTAATTGTTAATTGTATGTTTGATGAAAGCAATAACTTTCTGTTTACGCAATTATCATTTAGGCCAATTATACATGTGTTTTTATTTTAGCATTAGGTTGTTCTGGTCTATACATCAGAATAAACATTTGGTTTGTTGCTGTTCCTCTGTAGATGAATTTAAATAATGGTAATTAATAGCTACTTGTAATACTTAAGCTAATTAAGTTATTCTTATTATATCCGTGTTAAAAACAGGCGGTGCGTGTCTGTATGCGCCTGCGCAGGAACACAGAACGGTTCCGGATATCCTGCGATGTCTGCCGACTCCTCGTTCATATTAAACAGGGTAAACTGTATTTACAATTCTTATCTGTAGTTTTCACTGACAATGAAAGGCATTTTCTACGCAAGAATTGGTTAGAATCGCTATTACAAATAACAGTCACGGATATCGACCTAGGTCTCGCTCGCTCACGCAATTTAATCGTGACATGTGCAATTTGTAGAGTAACCAATTCGTTTTACTTTATGTTTTGCATTTCATAAACGTTACATGCGTTGGGAATTATCCAAGGTTTCAAAACACGGTAAAACTGATATAAGTTATAAAAGAACTTATCTTTATCTAACAGATTGCTTGCTATAAGACAACTAGTTAGTTACATATACACAAGTCGACAAAGCTAGCAAACAGAACAATAATAAATTACGGACAAACATTAATTTCGGCAAAGTGCCCGGGGGAGGTAATTAATCATTGGGGAATCGCAGTGTGGACGATCTGTGGACATTGGCGAGTAATTAAATTCCGTCCTGTGGCGAGCGGCCTCAACCCTGGAACCACAAATGTCCATGACGTAAAGCAATCCCTCCCACAATAACCTTTAAGCTTTTTAAAGCGTGTAGGTATCGTTCCTCAGAGTCGAAGCCGAGTTTCATGGAAAACGTGCGTCTGACGAGCGAAATAGGAAAACAAGGGGAGACGTTGATGGTATTGCCCATGCATATGTATGGTTATTTACAGAAACACGATTTGTTATTTTGGTGATATGCATCTCAACGACATCGAGGAAGGGCGAATTTCAAATGTTTTTCTCTATTTTATTACTCAAATGTTGAAAAACAAAAGTATACAAGCTGGTAGGTATACAGTGCCATTCATAATACGCAACGCCAATTTGATCAAAATAAGCTAAATGGTCTATTGCTGGTCGGAAACCAGCAATAATTTTGCCGGCGCAGTACCGTTGTGTACCGAATTCGGCATCGAGTGGTCACTGATCTTCCGGTCGACCGGACTATCCAGGTGTATAATATCTATAGACTAATTTAATTCAATGTCCACCATGCACATAGCCCACATTTCGTTTCTGGAAATCGTTAAGACGATAACAGTTTTATAGCGCGATAAAGAGCCGATAAAATTTTTGTCGGTTCGCAATTTATTTTACTGGCGGAAACTTTTATAGATGAATTTTTGAGGTTGTATAGAAATAGGCAACGCTCACCCAATTTCAATCAATAAAAAATAATCATGAGGGTATATTGGTTATGCTCCAATAGATGCTATTCCTACCACATGTTCCTTAACAAGATGTTATCAAAAGCTTGTTTGGGGCGAAGGGCTGCTCGGATTGCTCGCCCGCGGCCCCGCTTTGAACTTGAGTGGAGCCCTATTAAAGCGGCATCCATTAATTGTTCATTCCTCGATATTTCAAGAGGATTGGATAGCTCATAGAACAAATGTTTGAATGGAAAACTTTCATCTTTTTAAAAGGTTATTCGATACGTACACAAAGAGTTGTTGATTGTTACAGCATTAAAAAGAAGGTTTGCAGTTTATTCAGTATATTTCAGTATGTAAAAGTAAGTTTCTAGCCTGCATACAGTAGTAAATACGTAAACGCAGGATATTCAAAGTGCCATAATTTAATCCCGGACAATTTATGGTGTATACAATAACGGCTTCGTGCCCATACAGCGCCCACACTTATTAACCAAACTTAGATTTATGCGTAACTACGAGAGCGATAGTGGCACAATAGCTGTGAGGAATGTGACCCAAGCTCGTTTGGATATGAACTTATGGCATAAGCATATTGCTAGACGCACAGTTTCATTATATACCCACCGAATTTTTGGAATACCTTTGAATAATCAAGTACAAGAGAGAAACATCTATGCACGTAATAATGAATTTGCAACAGTTGAGAAGTTTTTCCTGATCTTATAACTATTATAATATTTTTTACTTCATTTTGAAGTTTCAAGTTTTTTTATTTATAACATGTAACTTAAATGATTATACAAAAATAAAAAACCTTTTTTCAAAGTGTTATGTACTTAGGTACTAAATTAAAATAACTTTATTGTTGTAAGCAACTTGTAGTGTAAGAGCTAATAATGAATTTGTGGTTTTCTCATAATTGTTCAAATGAAAATAATAAACAAGTTTATCGAATTCAACATAACAGTTTACCAGTCAAACGTTATTCATAATTTCAATGAACAAGTAGGCCGAGAGGGTATTGCAATCTCAGCTGTTCATCATAACATTGTTTGCCATCAAATTAAGAAACTGCTCTAGATCCGAGCTCGTTCAATGAATCTGAGAAATTGCAGCGCTCTTCCTATTATGATGTTCATTTTCTATTACATCTTTCTCAAGAGAAACCCGTACGATCTAGTTCTACTTATCATTGTGTAAAATAAAAACAATTGTCATTGTTGCGTTTAGCGTTTTGATTTGCTACAGATAAAATATCGTACTTATAACGGAAATCTTAAATGATATGTACAATGTGTATAAGGTATCATTTCTAAAAAGAAGTATGTAGAAACATTTATTTTATTTGTATTAACCCTCATAAAAATATTTCCCTTTTTAAATGGTGCTTTGTCTATGGGGCAAGGTGTAAGATATATGTACATCAAACCTATTTTTCTAGGAATATGCTGCAAATTGTAATAGAAGAACAATTGGACATTATACCTAAGCTACCAAGCATCTTCATGCAGATAAGAATATTAAATAGTTTAATAAGCTCACAAAGAAACCTACTGGTTTCTTAGAAGCCGTTAATTCTTAGCTGTGGAAGAAAGAATTTAAACAATAGAATGCTTTGCTCTAACATCATTGTTCGTGATGTCATCGACTTAAAGGTCTTTACACCGACGACGGTTTACGTATTCGCTAATCGTCTTGATAAAGAGAATAAACATTTATGGGATTTCGTAAAGAACTAATTGAAGGTCTAAAGAAATATAAACTGATGAAAATATTTGACAGTTAAATAGAAATTTCTAATATGCAGGTTGTTAAACGTACCTCATAAAATCTATTATTAAAATATTTGCTGATTTCTCGTTCAGGATCAAAATCTCTAAAATGGCTTAAACAAAACTACGATGCAGAGGTTTTATTAAGATATAAATCGATTTAGCTAGGAATACCCTAGTTCTATTCTCTGATCGATTTAGTAGGATATCGAACAGCGCCTTTATTTTATATAACGTCAAATTTCTAAGAAAAAACTGAGAAAAGCTTGGTTGGATCCAAATATGTACCTACTAATAACATTAGTTGGATCTTTATAAGTAACAGTAAGTTACTTATAAAGATCCAACTAATCTTATTTAACTTAAAGTTTTATATTTTTAGTTATTCCTATCCCGGAAATAAACACATGGCCTAAAATCTATTATTGGCTCAGTGTATTTACAGCATTTACTGTGTAAAAATGTATACCAAAAGAAAACTTTTCGTTTAAAACTTGTAAAAAAAATGAAGTTGTAATTAACTAATCGTTTGATGCAGCTGTAACATGTAAGTAGGACGAGCATGAAGTTTCGCAAGAGGCAGTAAAAGCACAAATACAGAAAGTAAGTAGGTACAGACATGTACTTTTAAAGGGGCAAATAGCTGTTGTGCCGTGTGAAATTTTCGCCTTACAAACAAAGACCTTTACCTACCGCTGCGAATTACTTTACTAGAACACAGAATTCTCATTACCTCTTCAACCTTTTTTAAGTACAATGACTTTTTTAAGTAATGAAAAATACGGTAGTTCTACCAGTAATTTTACATGGTTATACCAATACAAAGTAAGCCGAACATGATCTCGAAGAGATATATATATCTCTTCATATTGAAGAGTATGAGCAAAATCATATTAATATGAATATTATTGGTGGTGGTTTTCGTGAATTTGTAAGCAATAGGTGTTAATGGTCGGAAACTGCAAAATTTCGATTCTAGAACTTGAAGTTGGTAGATTTTGACGATGTGTTTAGTCAAAGTCTGTCAGTCTGGGCTAGGTGGATAGAGCCTTGGACCTGATTTGCGATTAGCTAAACAAAGAAGCTGCAGTAGGTGTTACTGGCGTGGGAGACCCGGAAGAACTTCTTATGTTGAGGAAACTGTGTTTGTTACAATTAAATATATATTTTATTGTTTTTCCCGCTAGTCTTTGAAAACCTACATATTATATGACTAAGAGATCTGAAATATAAATAATAATTAAATGTATGCTCAGTTATACAATTGCTAAGAGGTGTTAACTTAATAATGAAAAAAAATATAATGCCAGTGGATAAGTAGGCGATATAGCAAATTCGTGTCATGGGCATCTTAACTTATTATGAATAATTTGTATCTTAAGGGTAACTGCCTTTTCCTCAATTATTTATTATGCAATCCAATATACATGCAATCATATTTACTTCTGCCAGTGAAATGTTGGTGAATGACTGATTTAACAGTTACCTCCATGCTAACTGTGCAGTAAACGAAATGATTTTAAGTCCTTATTAAATGTGAGATCAGCACGCAATGGACCGAGAAAGTAATAAAATATCTAGACAAGAGCATTGTGAGCAGACATGTAACGGATTTGAATTGCATCTCGATTTGCGTGACGAAACTTGAAAGGTTATAAAGCGCTCACAAAAGCTATAGATCAAGGACTTTCCTTTGAAATTACAGGTAGTTAGACCAATTTTGGTATCTTTTGTATTGAAAAACTGCGAGACAAGTTGGCTTGAATCGTTTGGAATCCGTTATGGTAACGGTTAAAAATGTTTCGATTGAGGAGTTAATTATATTCAGCAATATCAATCAATTAAGGGAACACTCCTGATTTGCCATCAATACAGTAGCAGGCAACAGTAACTAACTGAGTAATAAAGTTATACAATCTTTCTTGGAACAACATCGATTTATCCACACCTATTAATCTCTGTCATAGATAAACTTTCCAAACCTTCATATGTTTGTATTTGATTCTTCCACCTACCTAATTCACAAAACGGTTACTAATGTTAAGCCCACACTGTTTAACCATAATTGGTAGAGTAGCGTTGGTAATGAATCCAGTAACCATTTAAGGACAGGGCAAGGAGACCCGAAACTGACTTGAATTCTAACATGACAAAGAAATCATTTTTATGGAAATGAATTGAGTCGAAATTTGTATAAATGTAGTTTTTTCTATCAAACAATGAACAAAATACCATTCTAACGGTCGTTGATGCAGATTAATATACTGTAGTCATCAAATTCAAATAATAGACGAACGCGTAGAATTTGCGTATGAATGTTTTAATAACAATTTGAAGTTTAATCGCGTAATGGGTTGATGCAATCCCAGTCACAATAGGAACCGCAACATGCATACGGTGAAGGTAATAAACTGAGGGTGTGGGATGAATGCAAGCGCTGACGATGCTACTAAATTATCATATCTATTAACCCCGATGATTTAGCCCCTAGTGCTATGACAATAAGGAGTAATTGGACGAATAGGAATTTGGATCGGTTGTCAGCTGGAGGTACGAGGGCTCAAGGTATGGGGGACGCGACCATCGAACGCCGTTGTAACGTTCTTTTCGCTAATATTTTTTTTGAACGTTTATCTGTTCACAGCTGACTGCTTTCGGAGGGAGGAATTACTGATATAAATTGTGTTTTATTAACCCCCGACCAAAAAAGAGGGGTGTTATAAGTTTGACGTGTCTGTCTGTCTGTCTGTGTGTCTGTCTGTCTGTCTGTCTGTGTCACCATAGCTCCCGAACGGATGGAGCGATTTCAATTTAGTTTTTTTTGTATGAAAGGTGAGTCTGGCGCGAGTGTTCTTAAACATGTTTCGTGAAAATCGGTTGTGCCGTTTAAAAGTTATGGGGGTGAGAGTGGGTAAGGAAAACCGAAAATCTGCAAATATACTAGTGTGGGGTATCAAATGAAATCGCATCGCGTCCACATTACAAAATATTATGTTGTTTTACGTTTAAGGAAATTAAGGCATGGGAATCGGGGGTTTTTCTTAAATTTTAAATTTAGATTTATTATTATTTTTATTCGTAGCTATACAAATATGTTCCCTATGTATGTTGCATGCAATCGTGCAGATCAAAAGCAAAACAAACCCATTTAAAACTTATTCACTTAGAGGTGATAAACTAGATCACTATAAAATCTAATTATAGACCTAATTGTTTCTAAGTTCACATAACAAATAAGGTCATCATTAACACTATCTATACGTATGTATACAATAAACTTTATCATAGTGACACACTTACCTAATAAACACTTAATTAATCCAAGTAAACAGCATCGGTGATTAAAACGACCATTACAACAGTTTGGCGGTTGAACTTTAAATTGTGGGACGTATAAATGTCACAGAATGCACTTTATCGTTCACGTATCTAAATCGATCGGGTACTGAATGCACAGGCAGCCGGCTCCACGCACCGGCGACGGCGGCGACTTAGGCACGTTCGTCTCAAGCGAATGTTGAATTAATACTACACCATAACCTCAAATTTACGCGCGCCGCTCGAAGAATTGTTTACGAGTATGCTGTCTGTACACCGTAAATGGGGTTCAGTTGTGAAAAGGACAGACAGACACAAACACACCAGGGAAGAATAGGACGGAATACTGTCAAAGGTATAATATGGGGGAGTAGAGTGCAATGGCAAGCATACCTACCATAGGTAGGTAAAACAAACTATTGTTTGAAAACAAAGGAATTACCACATAATTAAATGGCTTTAATAAATGTGTAAGTTATCAACATTTCTCACTCAATAAAACAAAAGATAGAGAATTATTATAAATCAAATACCGAGAGCAATAAAGACTTGGGTAGAGACATTAGTAAATTATGATTCAATTGTTTTTGTTTAATTTTTGTTGTCTTCTATTCACTGTTGACTTTCCTAAGTATCAAATAATAAGTACGTAAGTAAGTAGGTACTAAGCATAATATGTATCACTTTATTTTAAGGTATATTTTTACCTAATTAAACAATAAGATCCTCTTAAATTCCTTAATTAACACGTTAAAACGTAAGTATTCTTTTGTCACAGCGGCTCCAATTATTTTATGAAATGGAATAGACACATTTGTACACCAAAAGTCAAGAGCTCACACTTGAGCATGCAGACAGGTTGAAAAAAAACCTTTAAACGCGACATCGTGAAGTACCTGCGTCTCCCCTGGGTCCCATCCCACCATACAAACCATTCAACCGCGAGGAATGAATGATTTAAACTGCCGATCAAATACCTGCTTTAAATTGTTCCCACTTACTATTCCTATCTTGTATGTATTGTATAATGTATTCTTAACCTTCACATTTGAAGAACAAGTGTTGATATTTCATCTGTTTGCCTTCTTTTGGCAGATGTTCATTATCTTGTTGATGTTATGACGAATAGACCGTTTGTACGATTTTTATCTGTGAAAGTGTTTGCTTAGGTGTTGAGAGTTATTTTAACTGGCTGAGATATCGCTTCTAGTTAATGTATTATTTTGGGAATCTTATTCACAAGGATATTTAGGCATAAGGAGTCATAGGTTATTTGGTTTTCTGAGACCGCTGCTATCATATTTTTTATGAATTTCAGTTTTTCGTACCTTTACGAAAACTAATTCTAGATTTGGTTAGACTCAACAATTTTATTCACTACGATATATTTCTCACCTACACAAATCTACCTACTGCAATGTACCTGTTTACATAAAGGTAACCAACCTCATTTGTGTATTTCCCATGGTTGATAGCAAACGGAAACGCGGTCATTAAAATGTAGTCTCAAGAAACCTAGTGTATCTAGGCATTATAAGTAGAATGATCACCCTCGTCCTCATTAATGTCAGACGAGAACACTAACACTTGCGCTTACTTCGTTTTGGTGTCTACAGCTTTCACGTCTAGACTGCAAACAATAAACATATTATCGATTTCAGTACCCATATTATTAGGTTCAAATGGGTTCAACCAATCACTGCAGACTTCAAAGTTCATTTATGCATATTGAAATGAGAAAGTATCTTCGGATTTATTCAAAATTGTATTGTTGCTGTGAAGTTTTTTGCCTCAATCTGATCACGAAATTAGAATATGAGTAGAAATTCGTTGATTACGGGGGCATTACCTAGATAAAGCTGTAAAACCGTTGTAATGCGTGAAGTCATAATTATTAGGCTCTTTCACACGTACTACAGTTATAAAAAAATTAATTAATGACGTTGCATGTCTGTAGACCATAATAGACCAGTCCGAATATCTACACCTCATTGTAGAAATATTATAAATTATGTTAGCTTTGTGGCCCTGCAGTAAAGGTGTTTCATGGATTTCACCATTATTAATTTTTATTTCAAAAGGGTTTAGTGTTAAACTCACAAAAATGTTCCAATATCAAACATAGTTTTCTGTTTCTGTAATGTAACGAGCAACTTCGGGTGATAGATAGATATAAAATACTTTATTACTCACAACAAACAAAGAAACAATATAATAATAATAATAAATAATAAACCTCCAAAGGTTGTCTGCAAGAAATTGCTTTAAGCAATAAGGCCGCCCATTACGCATTTTGTATTTAGCTTTAGGTCCATTTTTGTTTTGTTTTATCTTGGTGTGTAATAAAGAGTTATTATTATTATTATTAAACCAAGAATGCATAATGGGCGGTCTTATTGCTTAACTCAATTTCTTCCAGACAACAGGATGTAGAGGAAAAAGAACAAAAGGAGAAATTTTGTAATCAGGTCATTATAGCAGGATCATGTTATACATATCAACAACTGATTATTACAACAGCTATCACAAATAGCTTTATAATTGTTTTCGCAGCCTGCAGCCGAGAAAGTCTGTTGTCTTGCTTTCAAACTGGTCTTCCTTGACCTGAGTGAACCGTATGGCATTTGTCAAGTCTATTACGATCGACTTATGCGTCGGCGCCGCGCCGCGCCGGTTAACCGATCGTGGCCGGTAATGCACGGGAACAATGATGTAAGCTATGCCTTAGGGCAGATTAGGGATGTGACTGGCTTTGAATTCTTTGTAGAAATGTGTACGTACGTACGGATGTTTCAGAATATAAGAAGATTGAATTTATTTATTATTTAAGAAGGTCTCGCCTATGCCATTGCATAGTTTACTTATCTAATCTTTTTTACCACCTTTGTCTGTACAAATGATCGCGAACACACGGACCATGTATATTCGCGATAATTTGTAAAACTACCAAACGGATTTTCAAGCTATGTTCAGGAATATATGATATAATAAAATGGTAAGGCTTATTTAAATAAAGTCAGACGGGCACAAAGCACTCGGTAAATCGTTAGTAGGTTTTATTGTAAAATATCTAGTTTTTTTTAAATAATTAATATAAATTTTCAAGAATTTTTAATTTTTTTTATGTAAGAAAATCCTTCATTTGACCACAATCTCACCTGATGTGATCTGAGATGGAGCATGAAGACCTAGAAGGTAGATGGCTTCTCCGGACCACATTACTAAACACGAAAAAATCGTTTCACGCACTGGCCCAGCCCGCAGGGTGGTGACAAGCTGCGGCCGAAGCCTACCACCAGAAACTGTTCATAGCACCACCACGTTCTTAGTCACGTGTAAGGATTCAGAGGGTTAAAACTTACGTACGTGAACAGAAACTCCTCCATCACCATCAGTCATAAAAAGGTATAATTATTATAATAGAGGAGAGAACCCGGCGCGGCGTGCTGAGTGATAAATAAATATTGCTGGACAATCCACTCTGAAAAACAAGTTATGAAGATTTTACAAATTTCTATTTTCTAATATATTCTTGCTCTGTAATTTGACCAGCCCGCAAAACAATTAAGTTGTTTACCGTAGCATTTTTATATAAACTTAAACATGGGTATTTAATTATCTTTGATTTGCAAGTTCCCTTACCTTTATTTCAAACAAAATAATTCGTCATTTTATTTAATATTTTACTCCATTTGAAGAATAAATATAAAAAATGTATAAGTCTATAGTTTTATTAAATTTTAGATCATCATCATCATCAACACTATTAACGTTCCCACTGCTGGGACACAGGGACTTTTCTCTAGGTGAGAGAGATTAGAAGAAATTATAATTTTAGATACTCAATCTAAAATTTGATAAAACTATAGCTCCCATCACTAGCTAGAGCATGAGCGTACCCTGCGCGTGCGTCGGCCAACGCGCGCACGCGCACGACTCCCCATGCGTGTCGTAAACGAGGCGGGCATGTTCCTTACCGTTGTTTACAGTGGGATCACGTTTACAACTATATGGGGTAACAGCATTTAAAAAAAAACATATCATTATGGTCCCTCTAGGTAGAGACTATAGGTAGAGGTCTTAAGTTTCTGAATAACATTGATTTTTCAAACCAGAAATATTAGGTTGTATCTTACATAGTTTAAAAAAAAAAACTTAAAAATGAGGTTTGCTCAGGTCTTTCTTGTTATTCAATAAACAATATATAGTTATACATGATACTCTAGGACGCCCCATGCAGCAGCAATGAACAAAAAACACAAGGAATTAAAAATAAATATTAAATGTAGTCCTGTAAGGCAATGGCACAGTAGGACAGAGAATATTAAAGAACAAAAGAAAAGGGGGGCCTACCTTATACAACTCTTTCACTTAATAGTTATATTAACTCAAGAACTTGTTAAAACATGCGTATAACAAATAATTTTGAGATTGATCTGTTGGTGGGTTGGAGGCATTGTTGTGCTTTTTTTAATACTTCAAAAAATAAACAATGATATCTGAATGTATACCTAAGGAAACAAAATGACGTTCACATCTGAATTTAAATTATAGTTATGAAGGAACTACCTTACCAGGAAAATAGTTGGAAGAGACAAACTAAAAAGCTTTGTCAGATAACAAGCCTACATCACGATTTTTAGGATTTAAAGGTCAACAAAATACCAAGGTTCTCTGGTGGCCAGGACTTACTACTAACGCTCAAACTACAACCCACACGTGTGACTCTACTAGAATAATGTATATAATATCTGCTACAATGATTTTATACGAATTTAATTTATCTAACAAGAACAATCAGCAAGTTGGGGTCCAAGTTGGATTGGTGCAGTGCTGTTTGTTGCTTATTATTATTACAATTGATTATGACAAACCAGACCAAGTTAATCGTAGCACCTGCCATTAAATATAAATCTAAATTTAAAATTTAAGAAAAACCCCCGATTCCAATGCCTTAATTTCCTTAAATGTAAAACAACATAATATTATGTAATGTGGACGCGATGCGTTTTCATTTGATACCCCACACTAGTATATTTGCAGATTTTCGGTTTTGCTTCCCCACTCTCACCCCCATAACTTTTAAACGGCCTAACCGATTTTCATGAAACATGTCTAAGAACACTCGCGCAAACTCACCTTTCATACAAAAAAAAATAAATTGAAATCGCTCCATCCGTTCGGGAGCTCAGGTGACACAGACAGACAGACAGACAGACAGACAGACAGACAGACAGACAGACAGACAGACAGACAGACAGACAGACAGACAGACAGACAGACAGACAGACAGACACGTCAAACTTATAACACCCCTCTTTTTTGGTCGGGGGTTAAATACATAAAATTCACAAATGCTTGTTGAACACGGATTCCTACAAAATAAATGTAATGCTAATGTATGCTATTTCGCAAATAAATTTTGAGAAATTGCATAAATCTTGCTTCTTGTAATCTTACGGAGTTCAAATGACATTACAAATATTTACCTTATAGACCTAGGACGATAATTTTTAAAACCAAAAAAATTAATAGTAGGATGAAACCTTTTTTTTTTTTTAATTTTTTTTTCACTTTTTATTATTTTTCAAGGCTTCTACCCTGGTCTATTATGTCCTTTACCATACATGAAAACAACTTTTACTAAGATTATGATTTCTCAAACTATAAACTCCATAATAATATATTGTTATCAACGGAAGATTGCATATAGAATTGACCAGTGAAGTTTATTTTCTGTTGTTATGGGATTGAACACGCTGTATGTTGTGGTATAAAGCACGGTCGAGGTGTGGCCGAGTTTGTTTTCTTTTGCCCTTTCAAGCGTCTGGTATGAGTTTAAACGTTATCAATATGGGGTTATTCCTCCCGATAAAATTGAAAAAAACACTGTGTTTCTTCTATATTTAAGATAACTGGTGGGCCTTTCAGGCGCAGGAGGTTGCGGGTGTATTTCGCGCCATGGACAAGATTTTGTACTGTATAGAATTTTTGATTTCGGGTTTGCGTATTTTTGCATGTATTTGTAAACAAGATTCAATATAAAATTTAAAAAACCTTCGCGGCGTCATGTAAAAATTATCAATTAATTGTCATTTCACCATTATTCTACATAGGTACATATTTTATGTTTTCATTCCTAGTTGCGTCCAGGAAAAGTATTTATTAATGCATTACCCCATATACCTAAAATTTATTATGATTCATTATATGAACTTGGAAGCCATCCCGCCTTCTTTTTTATAAATATGAATAAACAATTAAATAATGTATTATAAATTCAAAAACATTATTGAAACAAAAATCAGAACTACTAATAAAACAGTAAGACCGTTTATAATCCATATTTTCTGGAATTTGTTATTGAGCCGATTTAGAAGGTCTGTTCCTGGATTCCTTCCATTGTTTCTGCGTCTGTAGACTGTACCTGGCGCGTAATCTGTGGTGCGGTTATTAGCTTGGCGTGGGTCATTATTGTTCCGGGCCGGTGCGTTGCGCGGAAGCCGTTAACGTACTCGGGTAAAAGAACACACGCTGCTAGGTCCAATATGCTTTTAGGGTTAAATCTGTATAAAAATTATTGTAAACCTTCTCCTTCTCAAGTCAGTTAAACTATAAATGGATTAAGAAAAAACATCAAGAGCATCTTTACCTATTGTCATAAATTTTAAACAGGAGCACCAGCTTTTATATAAGCTTGCATGTTAGCTTATATAAAAGCCGGTGCTTTTATATAATATAGAATTAATCAAATCGGTCCACGTTCAAAGTTGCCGCAAACATGGAATGTAAGTCTGGATCTTGTACAACGATATGGAATTTCTACAGTCACTGATTCATGTACATTAGTATTTAGATAACAAACAATAAAAAGAACGCACGCGTCGAATTGAGACCTCCTTTTACGTTGAAAGTCGGTTAAAAATATCGATGATTGTCTGTAACCAGTATAACTAAGAATGACTGCGAAATCAACTCATTGCTAAACTCAGAGAAATGTATAACAAACTAACGTAAAATTTGTTCACGAAAAAAAGTTATAAAAATAACGCAACTTTAGAGATCTTTCTTAATTTGTATAGAAAATTAAGTTATATTAGAGAGGACTAGGGCTTACTGTTTATTTTACCAAAGCACACCATTACATACATTTATATCCAATAGCCTTCAGTTTCAGGTGACTCATTTAGTGAAAGAGAACTAAGTCAATCGTATGTATTTAGATTTAGGTTGCCTTTTGCAACGCTGTTTAGGATTATATTTATACCTTCCCACTAAATAATTACATTGAAAACTATTATGGACATTGACCTAAAAGGCACTTTGCGTGGGTTTTAGCTAAATATTTTGACTTCTAAAGTCTAATTAATAGCGTAAATTGTAGTTGACTCTAAGGTCGGACAAAATTTGTCATAGGAGCCCTACAAATAAGCAACGTTATTTATGAATATAGCCTCTTAGAATCTTTGAAGGAAGTTATTCTACAAGATTAATAATATTTCTCTACCATTTTCATCCAAATTAGAGAGAGACGACATAGGTAGATAAGTAGGAGTTTTAGTTTAAGATATTAAATATTGTTTTGTAATTTAAAGAACGGCAAAACTAGTCTTTATATGTTACTTTGTGTATTTGTTTTTGACCACCTACAATAACATTGTTTCAAACCACAATTTCACTTCAAAGGCATGATTTATTTGTGGCTTTCATCGCAACGAAAGCTGCCTAACAAGAACAGCGTGGTTCTTTAAATACTTGAAGTCGTCTCGTCATTCATCTCGCCACAAAGGTATCAAAACAAATAGTATGACTGCACAAATGTGAGTTCTGGGAACCGCCGTCAAACTCCGCATAAGGGCTCTTAGCCGCACCCATGGAATGTAAGTCTGGATCTTGTACAACGATATGGAATTTCTACAGTCACTGATTCATGTACATTAGTATTTAGATTTATGTTTATATAACTATCGCCAACAGTTTTATACTAGAGCCAAAATACACGTACTACAACCACACGTCAACCACAAGGCAACGACATCGCAACCAAAGCTATACTCACGTACCACATTTTGCAGTAGGTATTGACCACCGACCACATCGCAACGACAAAGCAACCACCTTGCATCGACACCAAAACCACAACGCAAGGACGACGCAACTACAACGCAACCACATCTTGACTACATTTTGACGCGTCGTTGTCCTGTGGTTGTAGCACGTATATTTTAGCACTGAAGCTGTTAAAATGTGCTAGCCGCTTAAATGGGATTTGTCAATAAGTTTCTGCTTGTAGCACAAAATTTTACCAAATTATTCTTTTGGTGGAACTTTATATCGACAAAGGTCCTAACTGTCGAAATCGGATCGAAAAATGTTGAAAGAAAACTAAAATTACCTATTCAACGATACCCATCATAGCATAGTTTATTGACTTTATTTTTTTTTTACTTTTACAAAATAGCGTTTAGCAGTCCATATTTATTTTTTTACTGACGTCACATTTCTATAGTGGCGAGTGTCACTCACTAGACTAAGAGGCATCGATCCACGTATGAATCATAAAAATCGGTCCAGGCTACAAAATACACTTACATACTCACATAGATTTTTAGAAACATTACAACATTACAAGTTAAAACCGGGCCCATAATTTATCTTATATTTTATCTTTTTAATTTGGATTATATGATGCTGTTTGTTTTTTTTTGTTACAATATTAATTATATTATGAAATTGAGAATGAGTCTACATGCGTGCTAATTGTTTAAAGAAGAGTGCATGCGTACTTGGCTCAGCAAATAGGCTTATCTAGAGGAAAACAGTATTCGTTTTAAATTACCTACCTTATGTAATTCTTATGTTGTTACATGAGAATAAAACATTCTTTATCATTTTATTTTTACCTGTTGTAGTCCCATTGCTCGGAACTTAAATATTCAGTATTCATAAAAAATCCCCCATAAAAGTTATTTTATCAAAAGTCGGTGTCTCAAGATATTTGACAGCAAAGTTAAGACCCTTGAGTCCAACATAAATATTTGTAAACAAAGCTTGTTTCATTGTAACTATTAGCATATTGCTTAAGGGCTAGACAGCTATAGGTACCAGTTGACTCATTCAAGCTACAGACATTAAGGATAATCAAACATAATACTCATAAGTGGCCTCTATTGTTCAATTAAGATGAGTAACCGATGGTTAACCGCTGGAACAAATACATGAAATACTCGTAGGATCATCAGGTAAATAACTATGAATGAATCTACGTAATTTATATGTAACAGAAGAGGTGCGTCCAGGATACAAGGTCAGCTTTTGTACCTCTGTGGCAACCTTGACAGTATTCAGTCAAGTTCATCTGTTCATGTGGTATATAGGGGAGACCGAGGATAGTTGTGACAATTTTTACTTAAAAGAACATATCTCAATAAAGAATCATACCACGATTATGAATTATATGCTTAAAGATACCTCAATTCTTCCTTTATTAAAAACAGTCATGAAAATTAATGAAAGTTATATAGTTTCTCAGAAAATCCACGAAAATTGAATCTACTCCCTTTGTCACAACTCTCCTCACACCGAGGTAAGTTGTGACAGGTACCGGGGTAAGTTGTGACAGCTGTGTATATACACTATATTTGATAGATAAAAATACTTTTATAAAGAATTATAAACAAAATACAATTATTTTTTCTTAAAAATACTTTAATTATCTTTGGGCATAATTGTTGGATATACAAACATTAAGATAACGAGCAATAAATCTTTATAAGTAAATTATGGCAATATTACGAGATCAGTCATTATAAAATCAGTAAAAAAATGTAATCTCATCTCATAAACAATTATGACAGACGTATTGCAGCTCGCCCTCAGTGCAATCTTCGTGAAACCAGCCAGGCACTGAACCCACTTCTCATTAGATCTGCTACTGGCATAGGATTCAAGGCAACACAAGCAAAAATAATCATTAACAGCGGCATTTCGAAGACTTTGATTTCTTATTGTTACTTCTTCATAGGCTAATTCATAAATTTCGTCACTAGCCATACCCCGATCAATCTTTCTTTTATATTTATTTCGTATTCTGAAACAAAAAAATAGCACATGCGACAAAACCACCTCACAATAACATGCCCAAATAAGTTTCTGATAATAATGAAATTTTTAAGACATAATTTAATATCCGAATACTTTTATGTCAAACTTAGGTTGAAGTATTGACTAAAACAAACTAAAATTACATATTAAACACAAAAAAAAACACTAAATAACACTCCAAAATGCGTTTAAATTTCAAACAAACTTAAAAAGGAGAGTTGTGACAGCGTGTCACAACTCTCCTAGGTGCCGAAAATTGCGACCTGGTCAGAATAATAATTCGTAATTTCAAAACAAGATGCAAACACAGAAAGACAATCCTACACTTTGAAACTTCAAAAACCACACAATATACAAAAAAAACCATAACCACGTAAATGTAATATGTCACGATATAATTACAATCAAAATTTTGATAAAAAACTTACTTTTCGTAATTTTTTCCATGCAAACGTCGTACTCTTGCAACCGCTTGCCATATGCCTGGGGCATGTACTTTGTCAAGTAGCGCGTCTCTTAAGAAGCAATAGTGCAGCGTGGCCAGCTCGCTAACGGTCATAAGTTCCGAGAAATTGGCTTTGTCACAACTCTCCTCTGTCACAAATCTCCTCGGTCTCCCCTATTATTAATAGTCGGCAAAACGGTAACCACTTTACTTTTAACTTTACTTTTAACTTTGTTTTCACCTTCACGGATTTTTTTTTAACATTTTAAAAGTTGAAATTACGGAATATGTGTGTGTTATATGTGCTGTGTATGATGTTTAGTAAAAGATGGCATTTTAACGAAAGTCGGCATTAAGCACCGTAACCCATTTTATTTTATACTTTCAGTTGAAACTTTTTTCAACAGTTCCATTAATTTACATAAAACCAAATCCATTAAATTACATGCTATAAATTATAACAGCAACACATTACGTAATCCGTCGTATTTTAACTACTTCAAAGTTTATAACTAAATATCCGTTGGTGCAAATTCAGGGTGGCTTCATTATGAATAACAAAAACGTTAGTTTTCTTGATAAGTTTAATAAATTGTTAACATAACAAAACAGGTCGTTAAACATTTAGATTAATAATACTTTATGGATTACGTCGCCTATTACTTTTATTTAACGCTCAGACTCTAATTTTTTTTTAGAGAAAGAGTATTTTCTGCCATTTTCGGTTATTTCACCAAGTTTTGACGATTTGGACGTAAATAAAAAGACGTGTTGGCTAAGTGGGAGCATACTCAACTTTTATTCCAGAGGTTTGGGATCAACCCCGCTACCACCGGATATTTCTTATTAAAAATATGTGCGCTTTAAAACACGTGCCTTAACGTCGAAGGCAAACATCTCGACAAAAGCGCCATGTTCTGAGAAGTTTGAAGAGTTTAAAGGATATGTAACATTCATTAACCCGCCTAAGGGCTAATCTTTCCCGCTATGGGAGAATTCGCTGTATCCCAGCTGTGGGAATGTAAAGGGGGATGGTGAAGCTGTTATGCTGCTGGATTAAGAGTTGTTACTCTAGTTAGTTCAGAAGATTTACAAAGTAGTCCAATCTACATAGTGGAGTACACTCGTATAAAATAAAAGATTACTCGAATGAAATAAAATTTCATCGTTACTACTCTGCTGAAAAAACAAAGATACAAAATTTTTTTATCTTATGCCCTGTCTCAAGCCCTGAAGTCATTCTGCGTCATAGTATCGGGACATATTCTTTCGTAATTAGTCTCATAACGGTCTAAGTCCTTTATCGGGTAAAATGAGCCTAAGTCCCACGGTCACCTAATTCAATGCAAATTTGTAATCAGTGGACCAGATCTTCATGATATCATGCGTTGCTTATCCGGTTTAGCTAAGCGCCGAACGTTTAAGTTGTATTATCTAATTAAACTACTGTGTTGTGTATTAATTTGTGTTTTATTAAATAAGGTTTATCATAATTGACATACCTAATGTGAAAAAGGAAAAGGAAAAATATTCCGACAAATAAAAAAAAAATATTTGACCTTTAAAAAAGTCATCAAATGTTAGGTATCATAGAATAATAAATTGTCTTTTAACTGCAATTATAAAGCAATTATAAACTGAAAATCTCATTTCCAGCTGTTATTAAGAAACAAATTACAAGGATACAATAAAAACCTAAATCGCAAAATAGCAATCAGTTTGTATTTCTTTGTCCGTAAACTCGATTTTTATTCGAAAATATGAAAATATTTTAAATTTTATAACACCATGATGTTGGTGTTTGAATTTAAATACTAAAATAAAGTTCATACAGTAATATACTAAAATATGTATCTCAATAGCTCTTAGCTCAAAGTTAATGGTAGATACGAGTTGGCTTAGCGACGCACGTGTTGTCCAATATAAACTCAGTAAACATGGATTTATAGGGTTTAGTGACACAAAACCATATTTCTATGGAAATCATAAAAAAACACAGGATTTACTTTTAACGTTTCGGGCAACACAGACAAGAGAAGTCCTGCTTCCTCTATACGGAGGAGTGAGCGATGGCGTCTTACGCGTAATGCGCGCGCAAACCATTCGAGTAAAAAAAAATAGTTGGTTTATTAAAATGGCACTCATGAAAATACCTAAGTTTAAAAACATTTTCGTGGTGAAATACCAAATAGGCATATCTTGGCCTAAGTGGATGTAAAACTTGCTCATTCCATTTGTTTCCTACATGCAAACTTATTTCGTCACGGTCTAAAGATTGAACATGCTTGCATGCATAACAAAAGCCCGTGGGATACTAACCTATCATCAGTAACAACAGCTCTAGAACATTGAAGTTTTATGAAGCATATGTGTAGAATTGCAAATATCGCTTTGTCTATGATATTACTGAGAAGAGGTTCTCAATATCATTATGTTCATGTCTGATACGCTTCAATAGTTGGGAATTAATTACATTTTATACATTCCGTGCTTCTTCCGAGACAAGTGACATGAAGAGACCAATGTAGAGTTGTAGCTTGTTCACTGTGTTTACTAAAGGAGTAAACAATTAAAGATATAAACTTTTTATAACAAATTTACATGTCATATTTATATTTATTTATTTTATTTAATATTGCTTTTGCCATTTCTCTTTACTTTCAAATGTTCGAAACGTTGAAATTGTGGAAAGGTTATGGTACAGCCTCCACAGGACCGTTAAAGTTGACGTCATAAAGAGGAAGCTATTACCCTGCAAAAAGTGTTGGTATTGGTAATATACCAGGAGCTTAGCTCTCTCCATAGTTTCATGAGCGAATCTAAATAATACATAAAACAATCTAAATCTAAAACCAAGCAAGACTCTTCGAATCCATTATGTCATCACATCACTGACAAAACACACTAATTGTGACTTTTGTCTTTAGATACTTACGCACTTTGCCCGATGTAAGATTTATCTTTTATTCTACCAATTCTCTGAAAAACGTGAGAAGATATCTAGCAATGTAGTCATGTTACTTCAACAACTTGAAGATCCCACACTTGTACTGCTCATTTTGCTGTAGATTTGTTTTTGTTATAGATTAAACTCTAACGCTCGTAATGCTTTTTCTGGGTAATATAACTACATTGGCTAAAGCACACAATAAACATATTTATACCTTATTTTGCGACTATTTTATGGATAAACATGGCTGAAAAGCTTTCATTGAACTGTTATTTAACACTTATTTAATTTTATGAATAACGTTTTTTATCAAAGGTTCTATTCGCCCCCTATAAGTCTAAGGTGTAAGTCCTCTTTAAAAAGTGAAATATCTTTAAGAATATGAGCCTAAAAATCTTGGATTTGTTTTGTCTACTAAAATCATGTCCGTTCATGGAGAGGTAATACGCGAGTCTAGGCAGAATGGCTTGAATTTAATAACAATTGGTAGATATTGATAAGGACTTTAAAACTAAGACAGAAGATGAATTCATCATTATTTAATACCTTATGTGTAGAATAATTTTCGATTATTTACTACGCCACCATATAATATTTGTTGGAACCATTATAAAAAAAAAATTAAATTAATTAATTATTTTAAAAGCTTTTCGCCTGTAATTTATTTAACGTACTTGTTGACAATGACTGACTGTATAGAGTTTTTTTTTTAATTCCAAATCAATGAGAATGCAGTTGACGTGTGTTTATGAGTGTGTCAAGATGTGAAGACGTCAACGGCAATCAGCCTTGACAACAGTATTCTATTTCAGTATGGGAACCTCACCGTGTCGGTTCCACTTGAGAACCCGCGAGTCTCAGGTACTTACGATTACCGCTACGGAGTGCCTACTTAGATACAACTATGACTTGTATTATGCTAATCCAGGAATAGATTAAACGTCATAGATGAAATCAAATGTTCACTTATTTAAACTGTTAAGAACAGAAACTGGTACCCAGCCTCCTAATGAGGCTGGTGTCCTCCTCAGCGTGTAGTTCCTATTATATTTAAGATTGGTCCCATTAAAGATTATATTAGATATTACTATGATGGTGATACTTACATGTTTTGTACTTTTCTAATGTGTACTTAGTTTTAATAAGTTGTTAAGTAAATTTTGCCATGCCCTAGGGTCCTTAAATAATTACCCATGTATGTAATGTCTATGATTATATATTTCTAATAATAAATAATTAATAATATATGTATATATTTAATAATAATTTTGATGGTTGGTATCTCGGGAATGGATGTTTTGAAAAGGTGGCATAATAACGAAAGTCGGCATTGAGCACCATAACCCAATTCAACTCCTTGTCCCAATTCAAATATATAAAAGTACTAGCGGCCCGCCCCGGCGTCGCACGGGTATAAAATTTTCCCGGAAATTATTCGAATTTTTCTCGCCGTAAAAACCATCCTATATCTCAAGTTGGATCGAACTGCACATGGTGTGCGAATTTTATTATAATCGGTTAAGTGGGTTAGGAGTCCATTGAGGACAAACATTGTGACACGAGATTTAAATATATTAAGATAAGACTTTAACGATTTGCTAGTATTCCAGTGTTTTTTGAATTTTCATCTTAAATTGGTAAAAGGAGCGAATTATCAATTAATATTATTGGCTTTTGAAAATAAGGTAACGATTCTAAATAATGTCCGGAAGTCCTGTTTAAAGTTGTCCTGGTATGACTAATTCTATTCCTATTCTGAGTACTGATTAGGAAATAAGAATAATATTTGCACATAATATAAATTAGTCAATTCTATTTCATGTTTTCCTAAAATCTTGAGATTTCTGACTAACATAATTGTCTCAATAAAGCTTGTGTTTAGAGTAAGCTATAATTTCCGTTGACGGCGAAATAGCCTGCAACTAATTTTATAAACACTACTTTTACAGCCAGTAATAATATAAAGTTCTCTCTGTAAGCCTCGTGACTTATGCCCGTTATCACCAACGATTCTAAAAGTTTTGGTAAATCATAAAATGGGGACACAGACCAAAAAGAGGGTTCAATATTTTTTACAGGAATTTTTACTTAGGAAACGATTAACTTAGGAGACGATACGTTTTGGAAAAGGCTATATTATTATTTTGTGCACAGCACAGGATTCTAGATACCATCTTTATCGTAGGCTCAAGGTATACCTACTTTATAAGTTACAAAATATTGCACTTCTTGCCTTGTCAGACGGCATGTCACCACAACAATAGAATACTTTCCCTGGCTTGGACCGAGCATCTAGGCCGGACGCAGTTTCTGGACCATAAAGGACTTCTATTGTTCTCACTTGTGTGTTGCCACCATAATTTGCATGTCTTACGTAAATATGTTGCAAAGTATTACTACAATAACGTTACATAAGCCTTGAAAATGGAGACATAATGATTTTGTTTTCAAAGAGCTTTGTTACTTAAGTTCATTGTAATAAAAAATAAGCCACATATTAGAGGGCTCTCAGCTAAGACCTATTTTTAATAGGGAATATGCACACGACTTTAAAATGGACTGTTTCTATATTTTCGTAATCTTTATTGTATGAAAAACATACTTATGCAATTCTTTTTTAAGTTTATCATAATTTGGTAGTTGAACATAGTCATTAAAAAGTGGAAATTTTTGTATTCCTTCGCAAATTTCCAAACCGTAACGCTTGGCCGAAACAAAGAGTCAATTTGCATTGTTTATCAAACTTTTCGTTACTGCCTCTGGTAGCCTGACATTACAGTACAGAAAAGAAAAGTGATCTAAACATTTTTAGCTTAAAGTTTTATATTTCGGATGTGTAATATATATTTTTGGTAATGTAATAACTAGTATAATTGAGTTATGCGCTTACGAACACATTTTGCGATTAAATTGTATATTATAGGAGATTTAAGGATACGAATAACTATTATACCGAACCTTTTCTACAGGATTATTTTGATTAACCTTAATTACACTAAGAACTCGAAAATTAGAAATTCTTAACATAGCATAGACGTGTTATTTGACGGGAAGAATGTAAGATATCGATGTGGTGTTTTCGTATCATAAGTATGAAAATACAAAAAAAAACTATTTAGTATAGTTCACTTAACACCCATACTACAAGTTCTGTTTAGTTTGGGGTTAGGTGATGCTGTGGAAATATATTTATGTGGAAATAAGTACGCAATTAAAAGATGGATGGACTGTGTGAAGGGTGTGTGTGTTGAGATGACTGGTGATAGAGGAAAATGGAAGGAAAAATATTTTGTACCGACCCATGATGATACCATTATCATAACAAACCATCGCCGTAGCAATTTTGATGGTCCGTAGGCAAAACGATCTGTTTTATATATTTTTTTTATATTTATTTAACGTTCACCAATCACATAATATCCATGCCTATTCTATGAATTTACTTTACATTATTGAACTTGCAATTATTATTTATTTTATCCACTTATGATTTATGTAGAAGACAATCGTAAGATAGTACTAAATTATAATAATAAATACAAAAATAATTGAAAATGATTATTTTAAAATCTGTTTTGTAAGCTTTATTGTCACCAACCGTGAGTTAAATTCTGTCACGTGGTCTTTATGATTGTGTCTAACGGATGAGTCACTGAAATTACTGCGGTAGAGCTAAAGCAGAATACGTAAACAGCTACTGAACTTGAATCATCAAATAAATAATTCTGTGAGTAAGTACTTTTATAACGCATGTGCCGAGTGAAAATAATCTAAATTTAAAATATAAAAAACCCTTGATTTAACTTTAGTTCTCTTATAAGTAAAATGCCTCACTATTTTGTAATGCGCTTTCATTTGAGACCCCACTCGAGTAAATTTGCTGATTTCTGGTTTTTGTTCCCCACTTTACCCTTATAAATTTTAAACGGATAAACCAATTTTCATCAAGCATGTCTAAGAACACGCGCGCAAAACTCACCTTTCATACAAGCATTTGATATCGCTTCATTCGTTCGGAAGCTATGATGCCACAGACAGGCAGACAGGTCAAACTTATAACACCTCACTGTTTGCGTCGAGGGTTAAAAATGTTCTCAAAACTCAAAAATATGTAGAACAGAAAGGTATTGCTGTAGGTACTTTTTAAGCCTTCGCTTATATTTGCCTAAAAGGAAATATGCACGTATTTTTTTCTGCTTTAAACGTTTCTTTTAGTGACGTGTTACATTACCAAAAATATATTTAACATGTCCAAAATATAAACCAATAAGATCACTATCCTTTTCAAGCGACCTATAAGCCATTTCGACGAGCGTGGCATGTGACGTCAGTAACGAAGCGTATGGTTTACAAACATACTGAAAATTTACTACCATGGAAATAATAGACTTTGGCGTCAAATGTAATTTAGGCCAAGCGATGGGTTTTGGAAATTTGCGAGTGAATATAAAATTATCACTTTTGGTGGTTTAAATAAGCAATTATAATAAATTTTAAATATAATTGTATTATTGGGTTTTTGAAACAATAATAGTTACAAGAAAAAATAAATAGTCCATTTGAAGTCTCGTACATATTTCCTTCTAATTGGAGAAATGTATCATTTGCATGTCGCATCTATACCGGTTACTTAAGTCTAAAATAACTACCTATTTATGTTTAATTCTAACATCTTTGATCGCATAGAATAAAACGGATATATTTAAAATTCACATCAAGGAGGAGGCATTGCATTGTAGGCTCTAAAATGGTATAAAACCTTCGTTATCTCCAAATGAAGAAAATATAAACAAGACTTAGGTTCAAAATTCGAATTGGTTCGAAAATAATTAAAAATTTTTGCATCACTTTCTCTGAACACTCTGACACTAGTAAAATATCATACCTTTTTTTTGTTTATTTATTGCCATAAAATAAAAGATATGAAATTGAAGCCTTATTTATATTTTTACCAGTAAAAGTTAAATATTTTCTAATTACTTTCTTAACTCTAAATTATCGGATACAATATTAGAATATAAGATTCTGGTAAGTACTCAGATTGAATTTTTTAATCCTTAATACTTATTCAGGACATGCGGATAAGCAATGCCATCTCGTGTTTTTTTAAATCATCAATTAATGATAGTGGTTTCCCATAGAAACAGTAGCTTTGGGTTCTTACTTCAACGTATACTGATACTGTACTACCGAATGTCATGAAAAGCTCATAGATGGCGTTGACTCTAGTTCTCTTTATCTCCAACAGACTGCGACACTGTCACGTATGGGTAGTTCAAAATATTCTGAAGCTCTTAGCTTTTATCTCGTACCACGATGAAACAAACCGGCTTGGGCGAAACTGCGATGCGATGTACATTGCGTGGTAACAGGTACCGGTGTTCAACGTTGCTTTGAGGTGAGCAGCAATGTAGTTTGTGTTTATAATGTTGTATGTTTGAAAGTGGATGGTGAGCTGGGCTTGGACGTCGGACCGGCAGCTTCTACGTATCCACCGGCAGTAGAGTCGGGTTTGCTACTGTGGCAGGTGGCACGCTGCCCCACGCACTGTTAGCATTTTACTTGCGCTCGCGAAACCCTCTTTTGTTTATACTTTACACTTGTTGTCTCTATCATTTAGTGTGAACTTCAGCAACTTTTAAGTAAGTTAAATCAACTTTGCCTTAAGTTATGTGAACTTGACGAAGTGTTGTGAAGTGTTTTAAGAAATACCGGCACCACCAGTCATGTCTTCGAGTACAATTTACTTGCAAAAATTGTCTTAGATCGGACTGTTGAATACCGTACGAGAATTTTTGTCATGGAACCTGCCTAATCTGGCAATTGAATTTAATTGAAGTAAGTTTAGCATTAACAAGTTGAAATATTACTGCAATAAAAAAGGTTCTATTGGAATTGAGGCTTTAAATTCTAGACCTTGAAGCATGAGATAAATACATAGGTTCGTAGATAAAAAACTAACAAGCCCAATTACGAATACGGAGCATGATATTAATTGCGTGGCATTCGGGGTATTGTCTTGCGTGTTTCTAATTGGTATTTCGGGGAGTAATTTGAAGTGGATTACTATGGTCAAATTGGTAATAAGTGCGGGCCCCAGGCCGGGTCTGAGTACGCGACTGGGTTGAATGCCCTGCTGGCCACACCGTGCATCCAGCACCCGCACTTGCCTCACCTTGGTAATAATCTCATTTGGTTACTTAGCGGAACTGATTTGCTATTCAGTAGGCTTGCGCACTTTGGATATATTTCTTATGATTTGGATTTGGAACAGATAATTCGAAGGCATCAGTTTGCTCCTATTCGGTTCACTCGTAGAGTTCCCTTGAGATTATCATCATTACATTGGATACCTATAATTTTGTTTGAGCTGAATAAAAGTAGGTAGAGATGTTTTATTTTCAATAATTATTTTGACATTATTATGTATGTTTAAGGTACTATTTTCCCTTTTTTTTATTTATCTCGCGCTGGTGTTCCTCATAATATGATAACAATGTGAACCCACAGAAAATACGTATTAATAGAAGATACATAAAGAAAATTGAAGGTACAGCTGCTTCCAGGTATTCACATTTCTCTTATAGGAAAATTAACATGAAAATTGTACACATATATTTAAAAATTAATAAACCATTTTCAATTACGGGCTTGCCCTTTAAAGCTAGTTAATAGTAAAGGAAATTAAGAGTTAACGTAAATTCAACCAATACCATTCTCGTGAATTCATAGCTACAACACAACAAAAAGCTATTACAATAATCGAATGTACTTTATTATTCTAGCTTATGTAAATGGAAAAAAGGTCAATAATATATTTGAATTAATTTGACCTGAACTAGGGACGATGACTTGATGCCTTTATTCCTATAGGTACGCGTAAAATAAAATAAGCCAGGATTTTCTTATAAGTATAACATTATTTCCAAGGTACGTTTCCGGAGTGTTGATTTTATTGGTCTCTCGGTTAAATTCATTTGACCGTAAGTTTTGTGAGACACCGAGGGTCAAGTGCCCTCGTCCCCAATAGAGATTTAAGTCGCGGTCCACTCGGTTCGCCACCCACTTGATATATCTACCTCTGATTCTTGGCACTATTGTCCAATACCATTTGAGGGAAGTCAAGGGGTTTATCGATCCCGATCTTTGAAAGAGATTTCTCGAGGAATCATCCCAATCTTAAGGATATCGATCTTCTTTGTACGCCTATTGCTGTTTATATTAGTGCTGTCATAATGGCATTAATAGGCACACGTCTGGGTAAATGGGGACGTTAATTGGGATAATTAGGAAGTAATAGATAATATAAACCTAACAGCTCGTCTTATGTGACAGATTGTGTTTGTTAATCAATCATGCGCAAATTGGGGTTCGGATATAAGATGAATAGTTAATTGAATTATTACGCTTATGGAGCTTTTAAGGCTCAGGAATAAGAAGATGGTAAATTTTAAATTTCCATTATTTATGAGATTTAAATATAATGCTATTCATAATTCATATTTAATGATCTTACATCATTTTTTTTGATTTTTTACATCATTTTTTTAATCTAAATGAGATAGACCTAATACGTCTTTTGTTGATTAATTTATTCAGAGTCATATTAAGTTGACCCTTGCTCTCATAAAACAACAATGGAAAAAGTTTGCTGATGCTACAATGCACGTCGTTGGAAATATTATGCAAAAGAGCTTCAGTTTAGTGGGACTATAAATATATTCAAGATTCATCTCGTCGTGTGATTTGTGCGGGATCCTATCACACAAGAAAATGGGCACATGGGCTCTCTCGTTCAGGATAGAATCACTAAACGAATAAAAGGACGCTATTAACTAGTATAAAAGGACCTACGATGGAGAAATAACATAAAGGATTTAGAACAATTAAAAAGTACCTAAATTAAACTGAGAGCAAAAATATAATCTATAAAATTGAATTCTCAATATATCGCATCCGTACCTGTACGGAAAATTCTATAACCACCATACGTAGGTTATAGTTATAGGAATTCGCTTTGATGTGTTGTCGTATTATTGACATGAATATTCGCGAGCTGGTCGGCAGAGCGCGGCGCACCTCCCGCGGACAATAGAACCTTTGTTGCACAATACCCATTTCCGATTACCAGATTGAATCGTGTTCGTCAAAGCGCTTCCATGCTCAATAATCATGCTCATCCTACGTCTGTCGACTTTATTCCGACCAACACGAAATTTTCAGTCCATTTTCATCGCATATTTTAGACTGCACAGTGCAGAGGTTTAACATGCTATGAGGAATTTAATATTGAACTGAGTTGAGGTGTAGGCACTGAAAAAGTTAGATGTAAAATTTTGCAGGTGATATTTTTGCAACATTTCGTGGAATTTAATCAAAACCGTTAAATAATTTATCCTTGTATCTCAGCTTTTATATGAAAGATTGCATTTTCTGTCGTTAACCGCACTCCATACGTAGACAGCAATTCCTAAAGTAATAAAATACTATCAATTACTAACTCATGAAAACGGTACAAAGCTTTAGGAACTCAAAGTCCCGGAACTTTTGAGTTCCAAGTTCTGATGTTATTTAATTTAACCTCTCGTTATGCGGGCCGATGGGTAACGCGCAGTCTGCGAAACGAGACGTCTGTCGCACCCATTGTTGCGGAAATTTAGACGAATCTGAGAGGATTAATTAATGTGCATGGTTTAGTGAGAACCAATATGATTTCACAAAAAGTGATTATTCTACGCAAAAGAGCCGCTCCTTCAGACAAGATAAAATCTTTGGTCTAGTGTTATTCCGAAAAATGCAGATCTGTAGGAATCGTAAAACTGATGTTTTATTAAATGGAAATTAATCGAATGTTAGATGAAAAAACTTAAATGTTGGTAAGCTTTCTCCGATACACTAAAGTAAATCCCATTAAACATTAGGGGAAAAGCCCGCCACAACAGCGAGCTAGGACCATCGTCCAGCGAGGCTTACAGTTTAACTGCAGTTTTTAATTAACGCCGGCTTTCATTGCGCCAAAAAAAATAACGACCTGCCTACAGTTCCTCCGTCATATGGTTTCCCTGCGCGAGAGGAAACTCTGTTGCGAGCACTTGGGATTTGCTAATGCGTTTGCGGTCCTTACAGACACTTACAGTATTATTTTATTATTATGTTAGCACTTTTATTACGGTTAACCTTGATTGGATTGGGCCGTTTCCGACATAAGATGTAAGATATTTCTAACCACCAAAATGTGGCGTCGACCTTAATGAAATGAGATCGACCGAGATAAGTGGAAACGATAATGACACTATAATTGCTGTGCTCTATAATAAACAATACAACGAAGTAGTGGGATCAATTCCCAGGCGAGCGCGTTGAAAAAATGTTAAACTGTAGGCGGGGCCAAAGGCGCAAGAGGTGAGCCTTCACGAGCCGAGTGCTCTGATCGATGCCGGGGGCTCGCCTGCGGGCTACCTGCCGTAATTTTAGACATAAGAAATTACTCATAATAATAAATGTACCTACTAATTTTGAAACAAAACAACTCAAACTTCTTCGGTGAATCGGGGCGGCTGAGTGCTCAACTTGGCATCTATGAGTCAGAAGCTAAATAGCTCTGAAACTTTTGTATTTTGTTAGCCGTCTCAGGAATAATTTAACCTCAATAAAGGTTTATGTTTGTTTGATAACAATCCACGAAATTAAAGAAATACTTTGAAGTACTTTATTAAGTATGTCCGCGGATAACTTTGTCGGTTATGAACCGATTTTGATTTTTATATCGAACGTTTTGTGTCAAAACAAACAATATATCAAACACACAAACTATTCAGCTTATATTAGTATAGAAGTATAAATTTAAAGTATTAGACATTATTCTAGAGACTTTATCCGGGACTAATCTATTGATATACTTAAGAACTTACAGTACATTTGAGCTAACCTACAAATCAAAATATATATTATTTATATCTAATACGTGAGATTTATGTAAGAAATATGTATCAATGTTCCCTAAGAAACACATTTCAGTCTTTATATTTAAAAACAATAACTATAAACTTGGTATAAAAAACAAAATTACATAGTGTAATATTGGCCTAAAATTTTAGCAACGTGCAAAAAAGAAACTTCATACTGGCTTGTAATTCTTGTAAGGCTTGCGGATGTCGTGGTTTAACGCTTGTGTTTTGGCTGGTTTCCAAAAAAAACGGTCATACTCCTTGAGTAGGTACTTGGCTCGTAAACAAAATAAATCACAAAAATCTAGTTGAAAAGAGTCCAGTTAGTACAAAACCTCTCTGATCCGCATGTGATATCCATTCGCAGATGGCTCTCTTGGGAGAACCATCGTACCTGAGCTTTATCGAGGCAATTTGGCGACGGTTTGCCAGTCATGTAGTAAAGGTTTATTGAAATAGACCCAACATGAAAGGAATAAATTATAGTCTTAATAGCTGGGTACAAATATGACTATTTAATTTTTATTCCATCATCACCAGTATTTGGCTTGACTTAAAGACGTTTGTTATTGTTATTTACACGTTAGTACCTTCAAATATTTATACAAGCTTCTGTGATGGTCTTTAGGATTATTAAATTTTTTTATTTATTCTACTATAGTAGAGCGCTTTTATAATGAGGTACGTAAGTTGTAGTTGTAGTGCTGGAGATGAGAGTTAGTCTACATATTCAGCGCTCACTCTAAGAGTAATACTACTATTTTTATTATTAGTACTATGGACTTTCGCGTCTCACACCTGAGAATTGTGAAATAATCTTTTGTTTATTTTAAGTAAATTCAAAGAATTTTATGACGATTACAATTTAAAACAAGTAGATATAAAATTAACCTTCGTTCATGAAAATTTGAATGATTTAATTTAAAATTATATATATTATTATTATATTATTATTATCAAATATCCAATTTTAATTTAAATTTTGCAAGCATTCGTCACTTTGAAATTAGTGCTTAAGAAAGAAACATAATAAATTTTTAGTAAGTTGGGTACGCGCAAGTCACGTACCTCTCATTCAAGAGAGGCTATGCATAATTTAAATTTAAGAAAAAAACCCTGTTATAAAATCACGTATTATAAAAGTTTATATTACATATAAAATAAAGAATATACTTATTCTTATCTACTTTCTAGTTTCTTATCGACCAGAAGATTCACATGTTTTATAATCGGAACTGATTCATGATTTATAATCGGAACTGGAAAGTTTGGATTGAAACTGTCTGCATGTTCATGGTTTATCTCATTGGAAGCGCGAAAATTGCTTATTGGAACTTTGCGACGTCCGCTGCCTTAGTATGGCCTCTGATCGGTTTAACTTTGACGCTTCTAATAAAACTTGCGTGCAAGCAAGGCCGAGAGTTTTTGCGTTATAAAATTTTAAGCATATCATTTTATCTAAAAGAAAGCGTGGAGCAAGTTTTAATGTACAGTTATCTACAGCTAATGGACACCTTTTAGTAATATCCTCTTCAAAATGTTATTTTTATGTGTGTAATGAAACATTTTAGTTGAACCCCAAATGTTCTTGTTTATTTTTTACATCAAATTTTACTGTGCGCTGAACCTACACAAAATTATTCACATTCCGTTAGTCAAACGAATGTCTATTCACATCGTAATAGGTGGGCTGATAGAGCGTTTGTACATTTTACAATTACCAGGAAGTAATATTTTAACAATTATGTATGATGTATAAATCAAGGCGTATTTTAAAAATAACGAACAAGCATTAATGTTTGTTTCTTACATCTGAATACATATACGATAATACCAAGTGTATTTTAAGTGTATCTTGAGTTATCTTTATCATCCCTAATTAGTACATTTGAATTCGGTATTTTTTTGTACTCCACTTGTTAAATCAATCATTGATTCATATCAATCTACAGCTAAAATAAAGGTACCTGAAAAACCGACACAAAAAATGTAACACGGCAATAAATATAGGAAGGAATAGATATAGATGCAATGATATGGAATTAAAATTGTTATCTAGAAATCTCTAGAAATAGCATGTTTATTCTCAGCTTGAGTTATTCGGACAATTTACGATTATATGCCGAGGAAGACACGCGTGCTGTCTCGCGTGGCGTCCAGCGCCGTGATCAGTATGCACGGTGCGGCCGTGCTGGCATGCATCGGCGTCCGCTCACACCGCTGTTTATATCGCCATAGCTATCAAACATTTCTATTGTCCACAGAGTGATACTGCGAATTTGCTACCTTTCTTTAACTCTTCAAACGAGTATAAACTTGCTTAACTTGCTTACTGTCAAGCACGGACTATACTCGTATTTGACTTTGTTTAGTAAATAATTTTGAAAGCCTCGGTGGCGCAGAAGGCGGTGATCCTCCGCCGCAAAAGGCACACTTCTCTAATAGGTACTCATCCTTGAGCGCGAGATGTTACGGAGCAGACTATTTCCAAAATAATATATTTATTTCAATAACACAGACCAAATTTTTACTTTATCTAGGAGAACTATTGTCTACATTACAAACAAGTTGTTTTGATGATGATTACCTACTGGATAGCCATGGCGTGCCCTAAGAAAGGTGCCTACCTATATTGAAATATCTAATAGTCATAATTCTCACACTCAGACGAGTGTGAGAATTATGACTATTATTATTATTTTTTATTTTCTCCTAGACAGGAGAAAATAAAAAAGTCTCGAATAAGAACAAGCACCAACAAACTGGTCTGATTTTAAAATCAGAAAAATCAGATGCAGATCGCGGGAAAGTACATTTAGAAAATCCGTAAAACACTCGGAAACGTCGTGGCATGTAAAACTAGTGCAACCAAAAAGTTTATTCTTTTATGGGAGATAGATGTATGTTTGTTTATATCTATATATATTTACTAGCGGCCCGCCCCGGCGTCGCACGGGTAAAAAAAGTTCCCGGCAATTTTTCCTTATTTGCTCACCGTTTAAAACTACCCTGGACTACGACAAACATTTTAGAACCAAAATTAGCTCAATCGTCCCAGCCGTTCTCGAGTTTTAATCAGACTAACGAACAACAATTCATTTTTATTTATATAGAATATAGATAATCTCCGCAATATCACGGACGCTTTTAACAAAAAAATAAATAAAAAAAATAAGTACTTCAAACTCATGTCTGAAAAATATGATTGAAAACTATTTTGAATATTGAACTCAAAGGGTATATAACCACCACGTATGAATAGCTTATCAAGAAAAATCATAGACAACCTATAAAATGATTACTGAACTTTCGAGACATAGACAATAGCTCAAAGAGTATATTACCACCACGTATGAATAGCTTATCAAGAAAAATCATAGACAACGTATAAAAAGACATTTATTTTACACTTTTGTTAACCTGTAGATAATAACAGACAAATAATTAGCAATAAATTAAAATTGCGACTCTAATTTGAGATTTAAACTATCCTATCTCTCAAGTTGGATCGAACTGCACATGGTGTGCGAATTTTATTATAATCGGTTAAGTGGTTTAGGAGTCCATTGAGGACAAACATTGTGACACGAGATTTATATATATTAAGATATCCATAAGCATTCCTGACTGTTGCGGTGACATTCAGAAACGACAAATTGTTGAGGGTTCTTTATTTCGTTCAGATGCATAAAACCATAAATACAAAGAATCGGTTGTGAAACGGTCCGCCGCATAGACGCAAAAGCTTTTTCTCTTTAATGTATTCAATTTTCACGTTAAGTACTTCAAAGCACATGGGAAATCGCAAACACATGAGAATGTGTGTGATTACTTGTGAAATGGCATTTCGTGTCGCGAGAATTGCAGTGTCTTCCCGATACGGCGTGTAGATTATATCTCACGTGCTCTTTCAAGAAAACAAAGGGGGAAATTGTAAAAGATTGGAGTGCAGCCGTGGAGGGCGCGATATTTGCTGCTCTCGCACCCGCGCTCGCCGCCACAATGTCAATCGCAGCTCTTCTTTTTGCTTCCCACTCGGTGAGACAATGGCGGGAAAATGTTTTCTACGTGGGGACTGGAGCCGAGGGGTGTGGGGTCAATAACGGGAACACTAATCTGTGTTGGGATCGTTTGGATTAATGGCTCGTATTGCCGTGGTGGTTGTTTGTTTCGCTGTTGGCTTATTGTAAGATTTTTTCTTTTGCTGTCTGGGCAAATATTAGGATCTATCTATGACGTTAAATTGAGATTGAAGGAAGCTTATGTGCTGCTGTGGAGTTCAACGGCCGAAACGTCAGCTTATGTCCTTGAGCTACATAAAATCATAAAAAAAATTCATAAAATCATTTATTTCGTATAATACAAGATTTACACGTCAATTACATTTGTATATAGGTTTTACTTTCGTAAAAACTATACATGGATAATTTATTGTTTCATAAATTAATAACATGTCAATACAGAAAAAAAATATATAAATGGTAAATCTACAAGTATTTTAATGTTTGTTTTTAGCAAGTTCAGCACATAGAATTCTATAAAATTACTTAGATTAAATAAACCTTACCTAATATGACTAACATTTATTTAACTGTTTTATTACACTAACACTTTGCAGGTGAATAATGGAATAGTAATTAAAGTGAAAAGAAGATGAAAAAGGTGACAGGCTGAGAGTTCTCGACCGACTTTAAAATGAGCGAAGTGCAAATTCTGGGATTTCCTGGTAGAAAATAGCTGCACCACTTAGAACATTTCTAATAACACGGGAATGCAAACCAGTCTTTCTGTACCTATCTACTAATTACTCGATAAATAGCAATAGGTTCAACTAAAAAGATTTCACGTTCAAACACTGCAAGTAGTTTTAGTTAGATGATTGTTATCAGAAAAGGTAAAATAGACAAAAAATATTATGTTCCTTTTTTTTAGAATTTTAGAAGTTACAGTGTTTATTCTACGAGTATTTCTTCTCTGTGTTTAGTATAGTTTATTTTATTTGTGTTTTCATAATGAGATGTGAGAAAAGATTAGGTATTTGTTTAATTAGAAACAATTGTAACGAAGTGATATTTTGGCTCTAAAAATCCACATCCCTCGCAACGCATCCTCGCACAGAGATATGCATCCTAAATCCCACCTGAACCCAACGGAAATATAATTTTACGAAATTTCCAATTAACGGAATCCTGATATTGGCCACCAACATGAAAAACAAAAGAGGCAACGAATTCTCCAGCGCTGGCTCTCACTTTGTTAGGCAAATCAAATACGCCTATTAGGGCGAGCGTTGCTACTAATTAAAATAAAATTGTTAAAACAGTGAAAGCGTGGTGCGCGCTCCCCCAGACCGGACTAACTTTTAACGAGGATATATTTGGTTTCGACCAACCCTTTGGTGATTTTAGCATTGAGTCTGACTGCAAATAACTCCATAATTGACTTCAAACAACTTTTAGTTTTGTAGACAGAAAATGTGCTGCCTTACTATCTCTTATGATGACGTGCAGTACGGGCATACCTGTTAGCAAAATTACACCTCCAAATTCGTCAAACTTATGGCTAGATAACTAGCTAACTTCCAGGTATTGTAACTTATCCAGATCTACGGTTACTCTATGTTAGTTCAATATCTTAGGTGATAAGATGAATATTCAAGCAATAATGGTTCTAGTGTTTACAGAAGATAAGGAACTATTTCTTGGTGCTAGTTAACTAAGCTAAGATTTAAACTTAAATCAGAAACTCCCCAGACTCTGAAATCTGTTTTAGAAAATCTTGGTTGGTTAGGAACACAACAATTTATAAATTGTTACGAGAGCTGAATCGAATAGGATAAACGTCTTGCAAAGTTTAAAGTAAATAATGTATTCAACAATCAAGTCTTCATCATCGCTATGATTTGAGGCATGAAACAACTTTTAAATTCCACAAGGCTTAACTTACTTTTTTTTTTAAGAGTCCTTAGTGTCCCACTGCAGGGCAAAGGCCTCTTTACCTTCTTAATAATAGTAATAGTCATAATAGTCATTTATTGATAATATAGATTATACCTAAGTCACAATATGGGTTTTAACGTGTGGGCAACCACGTGCCACAACTTTTCAAAAATATAATAATAACTAATATGACAATTAATTTAAATGTGTAAATCTGGAATACATTAATAATTCATATAAACAATTAAAATAATGTCTAATTTATAACTAAGTACACAAATTCTTTCCAGACTTCTCTATCTGATGTTAAATCAATCCAGTCCTTGAGGTTGTCGTCAAGCTCATCTCTCCATCGTCGCTTAACTTACTTAAATATTTCAATCATTCAATACAATAATTTAAGCTGATGGAAGTCCTCTAATTTGCAAAGGCCTCCGTTGGCCACCGTTGATCAAGATTATTCTTCATTCCATCAATTTACACGGTTGTGTGACTCTATATAAAAACCAAACGTTGAGGTTTGGTTTTTCAAAGTCAAAGTTAAAACGTTTATTTCCTTACAAGCACAGGGCATACACGGGTGTATGCCCTACACAACATAAAATTAATAAAACAATTTTTTTTTTTCAAAAATTATCAAGGAAATAACATTGTCTGGACACAGGACATTGCGTATCACTGGTAAATTTATCATTTCGCGGTACTCTATAAGCATTATGGTCTTGTCGTGATGTATTCATCATAATGCCTAAACTAACCTTTATTTTTGAGGGTGGAATAAGGTGTTTAAAAGAATAATTAAACACCATCTTAAAGATCCAAGTCAAACTCACCTGCCATTAGTATCCCCTGAAGATCAACGAACGAGGCTCTTTCATGCCAACCTGCATTGAACTAGCGTGGTGGGTTATATATGCCCTTATCTATCTAATATATAAAATTCTCGTGTCACGGGGTGCGTAATCGAACTCCTCCGAACCGGCTTGACCGATTCTCATGAAATTTTGTGAGCATATTCAGTAGGTCTGAGAAACGGCCAACATCTATTTTTCATTTTGAAAAAAAAAAAAAAAACTTGCAAAACAACGTTTGCTGGGGTCAGCTAGTCTAATATATAAAATTCTCGTGTCACGGGGTGCGTAATAGAACTCCTCCGAAACGGCTTGACCGATTTTGATGAAATTTTTTGTGCTTATCCGGTATCTATGAGAATTGGCCAACATCTATTTTTCATCCCCCTAAATGTTAGGGGTAGTTCACCCCTAATTTTTTGACAGATTTTTTTTTTTTTTTTTATGAAACAACATACAAAAATACATACAATCCTTAATTTTCACCCTTCTACGATCAACCCTTATTTTTTAATAGCCATACTTTTAGTATGGCAAAACAACGTTTGCCGGATCCGCAAGTATTTTATAAAAGCCTTAAATATCTAACAATGTTCTTTTGTCCCAGGTGGTGAGGCTGGTCAGCGGGCGGGCGGCAGGATGATGGACTGCCTGTGCCCCGCGCCGCGCACTCTGGCCTGCCGCGTCGTGCTCCTCGACGAAAGGGAACTGCTTCATGAGATACAGGTTTTATACGCCTTTTACTGCCTATCGTATTTTAATAGTTATTATGCCACTGTGATATTTATTTACAAAATAACAGATATATTAATTCAATGTTATAGATGGCCTTAAATTTTTAATTATTATGTGTTTTAGTATTTGTATATCAGCAATAGAAAAACATCATCCGTCAAAAAGGTATAGGCTCTTACGATGTACCGTTACATTAATTGTCAGTGCTTAATAGATTCAGAGTAAACTATGATCCGTTGTAGTTGTAGTCCTAGTATTAATTATGGTAAGTTTGTTCGGCAGTTAACATAAACTATACGGCAAAATTAATCAATTACCTACAGAAGCAATCTAGGAAATAATTAATCTAGCGTTATAAATGAAAATGTCTGCGTTATCAGTTTGCAAGGCCATCTTGTAATTCAAGCTCCGGATCTAAATTGTTCCTGGAATAAGATATAATTCAATATATATCTATAGCCTAGCAATCAAAATTTCCTGGAACTCAATATTTACAAGAAATCGCAAAAGAGACCCGTGTTTAAAAGTAACTTTCAATTCTCCTCTTCCTTTATCTTAAACAGTCCGTAGATTCCATTTTATTCAACGGTACCCTATCCTTGAAGTCCAACTATTCTGGCTCGCGTTACTTCAAGTAGAGAGGGGGTCCGTGGAAACCTTTTGTGTGCAAAATAGGCGACCAAGGTGAGAACGATAAGTTCCACCTTGAGTTCCTTGAAACGTTTGTTGATTCTATGAATGCTCCATTTCCACGCATTATCCTCTGTATTTCTCGCTATTATTATATGGACTTTCTAGATAATACAAAAATTTGGTAAGATAATTATTTTTGAATATTGTTGAAACCTTATTTTCTTCTGCCACGTAGTTTCGATCTCCTGATTTGGATATCAATATCAAGTGTGATATTTTTTGTCACTGCATTTGCATTTGTTATACTGTTTTCTTAGTTTTTTACATAATAAGAATTCCAGAGTATTTCTAGGGTCAAAGTATGGCCATTACCGGTATTGAGACAAATCTTAAAGAAAATTATCTTAAAAAACATACATAAGCATACTTCACTCCCTAAAATATAAATTTAACTATAAAATTTTGCTTTTACGTTTATAAACTATTTAAAAAAAATCTGTATTTTTTTTTAAATAATCTCGTTACGGATTTATTGATGAGAGCCAGAGCTGCTACCACGAATTGAGAATACAATCCACGTTTCCTGTTCTGAAAAAGCATTTGTCAAGGCCAGGTTCACATTACGGCAAGTAAACAGAGACGATAAAAATCCTTACGGTTAAAAATAATCGTGTTTTGTGGTCGTGTAAGCTGCTTAAATATTTCTAGATAAGTCAATGCCGTAGCTTCACTATAAGCCAAAATTATACTAGATATCTATATATATATATATATATATATATATGTCGCACATAAAAACGAGGAAGTTTAAACCCATCCTTGAACACATTACGCTTATTATAATGGCTGATACCAACACAGAGCTTTTACGTTGATAATATATACCTTCTTACATAAGTAACTTTCGTGCCGAACTTTGACAATTTCAATCAACTCAAAACTCTCAGTAGGTAACTTGAAACATAATACCTCTAAGGCGTAAGCACGGCTTGGATGATTCTGTACATGCACCCTCGGATAACGCTTTCATAAGGCGGCTACATACTCAGGCGTAACCGACACAAGAATTTACGGCATGACGTATGCCTTTGTTCAGTGTCCTGTGTGCGTAAACCCACAACTTGTTCATCAAACAAATTATGAAGATATATGAGACCAGAATGATCCAATTTCGGTAAAGTGGAAGCGACGAGAGTTCGACGTTTTTGCTGAATTGTTCGGGTATTTTAGATAAATCACCACTCTACCGTTCCTATTTCCCTATCTACAAAGGGACATTTATCTTATGAAATAACTTTCTGTACAATTTATTGGCTAAAAATATTTGTTTGTCTTTGTGAATAAGGTAGAAATAAAACTTCTAAGGGCAATGTGTGTCTTTCTCGCAAATGTTTGTTTCGAAATGGGAATATATTAGTATAACATTTGGTTTCCTTTTTACTTGCAAATAAGTAGGGTGTATATATTATTACGTTATTGCTGAACTCACTTGAAGAAAATTAACCTGTTTGTTTTCTTAGAAATCTGTAAAAGACTTCAGTGGAAGTAACAGTGATAGGTGCTTCGAAACAACCAAACTATAACAATAAGGTATTGATAAGCAATTTGTAGAATCGGGCCTTGCAATGGCAAGTGCAAGGAAGTGTCGTGTACCCTATTGTTAGGAGCAAATTGACTTGGCACAATTTCACGGTCTACTGCATTAATGCACCTCGTTCCCACTTCGAGTTACCGGCACTGTCTTTGAGGATGACATTCATCGAACAAAACAATATAGGTATAATACAAATAATAGGAAAACGCTATCCGTAAAAGCGTTCAACCGCTCATACGTTATTTAATTATTCAAGGGCAATAAAAACAGTGATATCGCAGGCAGGCAGTAAAGGATAAACAGAATGTTCGAGTTGGAATTGGAATTGTAGTGTGGATGGCCCGCGGGCGGATCGCGCACCACTCTTACATAGGCCGCTCTCCCGTACTCAACAACTACACAGCGATGTCGGATTTTGAAATCGTTTGTTATTTTTCGAGCTTCACGTACGCTGCGGGGAGCAAACGCGCTCTGTTATTAAATCATTTATTATTCAGCTCAACGAACTGTTTCGCAATTTTCCCACAAGCTGCCGTCTACGAGCAAATGTACACTTTTAGTGATGTATTTGAATCGCGCATTTGAGTAGCTTCCCTTAATTAATGTGTTATCTTATTTAGGAAATGTGTATTTTGAAATGTATTTGCTGATGCTGTATTTTGGTTACAATTTTGACTTAATTTGGAGTCGTTCTTAGATGAAGCCGATATAATGTATAACTTGCTATGTTATAGGATTAAATAGTATCTATCGTTGAATTGATGTTATAACATACTAAAAGCACCATTTTACCAGAAGGTAATCATCGATGTAAACGAGTTTTTAAAATTGTAGTTACAAACACATTAAGCTATTAAATTTAATCAGTTGCATTCTTCAACCTTTGGTCAAATATCAGTAACAACAATGTAATTATTTTAATCTGACTGAGAACAACAGAAATAAAACAATTCGCAAAAATGTTCAAGGGCCAGACAGTGATTACCACGTAGCACTTGTGAGTAATTCCGCGTGAATTCTGCCGTGAGAGCGGTCGGCCGGGCCTCGTCATTATACTGCCAATATCGCATCAACATGCGACTACTGGTTTCTCTGGTCTCGCCATCGCGTGCGAGTTAGCCTAATTGTGGAAAGTCAAGCATCGAGAATGATAATTAGACACAATTTGCGGAATTATCTTGAGTTCCGTGGGAAATCTCACTTCGATGTTTTTTATACTCTCACATGTATAATGCCCTTGGTAACCGCCGACAGAGTTGACCGTAGGTACCTGTATGAGCGATCCAGCCCACACACATTGCGTGTAATGATGTTCTTCAATCCAAATTGGATTAGTAACGTTGCTAGATAATAAGAAGGCTACAGATTATTTATAAAATAATCTATCTATCTTTCCGCCTCACGGCTTTGGTTGCGCTATTGAGGAGTTTCTTAAGGTGCTACTTAACTAAATGTTGTAGCCAAAAAGATTAGCTATGTTATTTTAAGGTAATATAGTTTAACTTTGCTGCTAATTAACTTGTATAGCCAATCCGTTAAGTCATTTAAGAGTGAAGGGTACATATTAAAACCCTTTGTTAACATTTCATTATTAATATTGTTGTGATTTACAAAAGTGAGAATTTACAGAGAACCGCCTTAATTTGCTAGGAAAATAAATTTACCTACGGATACAACCAATTATGTCTTTACCTCAACAAATAAAGCACTGGGCGATTTTCTTCCTCAATTCTCAAAACTCTTTCATCTTAAGGGCGTGCAAATCATTCAATAACATCCAAGCAAATACTATGTTTATTGATGGCAACAATGAAGTAGATTTAGATTTATTTAGTACCTCAACCAAGCGTCTTAAACACTGGTTGAGTAGTTTTTTCTTTGCGTAAGTATTTATTGTAACTTAGTTTGTAATTTAAATCAAATGTGCTGTCTTTTTCCCAATTCGACTGTTTCATATTACTAGTAACTTTTTCTTATATCTGTGGAAACTTATAATTAGCCGTTAATTACACACTGTGTTTAGTATTTAGTTACCTAGCTGTTAGTTTTCCAAAAATTATAAAATAAAATAAAATAAATTAAAACTTTCCATTGTATAATTTGGTAATACATTCCATTCATGGCATTCATGTATGAATAGGCATGTATGATTACTCTACAAAATCATTTCATAATTTGAATACCTACTTATTTGAATACATGTCAATTTGAATTACATTATTCATTCGCCGAACATAGTTTGGAGTGAACGCTTTCACAAAAACGAATCACTATTTGCTTGTATTTAAATTCTCGTTATTCATAAATATTCGACAGGAAATGTGAGCTTTATTGAAACATTCATTAAATATTTGTTCGCAGGATAACAACACCGGTCAGGCGTTATTGGATGTAGTGTTCCGGCACCTAGATTTGTTGGAAACGGCATATTTTGGACTAAGATATGTAGACCAAGATAGTCAGACAGTAAGTATAATTTGCTCTAATATGCTATTCATAAGAATTTTGAATACTAAATAATAACTAACAATCTTTGTTATACGAGTAGGTTTAGTACCGTGTGATAAATACAGGCGTTTTTATTTTTTGTTTATTTATATTATACTGTTCATGTTAATTGAAGTTTGTACTAAAAAAATTACAAGATTTTACACAAGGGATCTATTGCTGCCAGAACAGTGACACACTTTAGTGACAGTTACATATGATTCAAAGCTCTGATCAAAAATTCCGAGCATAGCAGAACTCGAGCATAGCGGCAATAACTCATATATCAGACAGGCTTTACCTATTAAAATTATAGAAGATTCGTAAATCCTTACTCTATTTCAGTAACCTACTTATTCTCTGCAATAAAATTACAGTTTATTCAGCGCAAACGTTATGCTTTTTGATTATTACGTAAAAACCCGTTGGTATTTATTTGATCTTTTTGATGGCATAAATACTAAGGAAATATTTCCTTTGAACAGCATTGGCTTGATGCGGGAAAGCGCTTGCGTCGGCAACTGCGCGGCTCGGAACCACATACCTTCTATTTTGGAGTCAAGTTTTACGCTGCCGACCCTTGTAAGCTATTGGAAGAAATAACAAGGTAAGCCTGACCTTAAACGTTTGATTTGTATAATGCGATTTCATTGTTTTCTGCATTTCAATATTCTAACAGGTATTATTTATTGTTTCGTTAAAGTGTTTAGTTTAATCTACCTAAAACCTTAAAATTTTAAGATAAAAGATTTAGAATGGTGTTAGGAGAGTCTGTTTTATGAAGAATTTTGTGCTCACAATTAGGCGCTTTCCGTTAGTATTAATAAAAATAAGTTTTTTTTTTTATAATAAGGTAGATGCTTAAGTGATTATCAAGTAAAGCAAGGTCACTGAATTGACCGCACTTGTTCAGTTATACGAGAAATTTTAACCACTTTCACTCTTTTGAATAATATCGGCCTTTATGGACGCGACATAAAAACTTGATCTCTATAAAAAGTCGAGCCCGCATATTTTTGCATATTAACATCAAGGATCATACCAATTTATGTATTAATAAAATTAAGTTGAGAAAGCTTTAACTTTCTCGGATTTTAAATTACCATAATATTTGATGTTTACGTTATTCTAAATTGGAGGATTTACATCTGTGCTTGATTTGATCATAAGCCAACACAAAACTATAACCAAAATCGCATCCAACAATGAGAAAATAAAATAGTTAGGTAACTAAATGCACTCATTTATAAACTGACGATATATGAATATTTGTTAATGTAACGAGTTCCAACAAAACCGCATGATGAAAATCAAATTAATGGTTTAACATTTATATCATATGCTACCATTCCACATTTAGTGGTTTTTATCAAACAGATGTTGATTTCAAAGAATTCCAATATTTACCTATTGGATGAAAAACGAATTCATGAGCCTCGATCGGTGATGAATTTATAAAATGGTGAATGTTTACAAAAATATAGTTAATCGGCCTATTAAGATAAATTTAAGACTTGGCCGAAAAGCTAATGTAGAGACTTAGTAGTTTATGTTTGTAAAGTGAAACAATATGCAATACAGCACAGAGTCGATACCTAACTACACTTATCTTCAGAAGAAGAGTTATGTCATGGGAACCAACTTCACACTTGGGGCAATGGGAATTACAAGACAAATAACAGAACAGTTTTGTTAAGTACATACTTGCCGTAGCATGAGATAATTGTACCGTTGGCTCTTACAGTAAGCAGACGTAATACCGTTTACGGTTATTCAAATAACTCGCATTTTTACTTTTATTATGAAGTGTTAAGTTTTCATGACTGTAAGAAGCCGGGCAGAAAACAAAGGGAGATGTAAGTAGTACTCGCAGTAAAGGATGCTGCGCTCGTAAACTAGCGCTGATGAAATGAATAGAACTTGGCGCGTCCTAGTTAACTCCAAGTGCTCACTATTGCAGAAACACCGTAGTTAAAAAGAATTTAAGCACTCTATTAAAATGAAATGTAATTTGTTTGATTCTAATTAAAATAAAATTCGTATATTTTTTTCTAACATAGAATGATGAATGTTAATGGAAAAAACAAAAGTCCTCTTAAAACTCGATATTCACGCCAAGTCGTATTTCATGGATTTTCCCGCAGAAATCAAGAATTTTCCGGTAGTAAAAAGTTAACCTCTATAAATGCTATACCTCAAAAACTAATAAGATATCCTAAGACTTGGAACCAAATAAAATTATTCGTTTAGTTAGTCATTTACATTTTATCCTGCTATATTACAAAGCTGAAATATTCTTATTCTAAGATTAAATATTCATACAAACCTACAGCTTTATATTCTTAGTTTTTCGGCCGCCATAAAGCCGTAGTACTGCATTGATATAACATTTGCTTACTGTTAATGAACCCATATAAATTAAAGGCTTTAGGTACTTTCATTTTCAATTGTGATCAATTTTCTATTGTGTCAAGTTTTACGTCACATATCACTTTAAAACTGTGCCTGTTTAAGGCTCCGTTTCTAAAGTAAGGTTCCAATTTGAGAAAAGGGAGAGTTCGTTCATTTTTTATTTGATTCACTCAGCTCGTGTTGGGATAGAAACGTGGTTGTTTTATTAAAATTTCGTTATTACGGTGTTGACGCTGCACCCCCGCCGGCCGGCGTCCGACAAAACGGCTTTTTTTAGGTTGGCAAGGAGCGCCATTTTAGTACTCGTAAATCCTTGAAAACCATCGCAGTGATGGGCTTTTAATATTTGATTTCCTTTTAGGTAATCCCTCTGTCCTTCATAAACCTTATTGCAAATATTTTATGAGTGTTTGGTATAAGTGCCTATTAAAATATAAACATAGTTTGCTGAGCGAGTTTGTACCTAATCAATATTGAAATTATTATATTATTATTTAAGAATATTGAAATCTTCATAGATTTTACATTGTGTTTTTGAATGCTGTAAGCCCGAAAGGCAGACGAGAGACACATAACAATAGATATAAGACCAATGTATACATTACCACCTAGATAACAGCAATAAATATTTCATTTCATTTCATTGTCTTAAATCGGGTGAGCTAGTAAATAACTAATTTTTTTTGGGACAGGTACCAGTTGTTCTTGCAGCTGAAACAGGATGTGCTGCGTGGAAGGTTACCGGTCAGCTTTGACATGGCAGCCGAGCTTGCAGCCTACGTTCTACAATGTAAGTGAAACTAAGACAATTTAATCAATTAAATAATCTTAAATGATAAATAGAACATTAATCTTACTAAAAATAATTCTACAGTTAATTTCGATATAACCAGCTACGATTGTACAAAATCTGTTCAGAAATCCTTGTATTGTTTCTATCTATGAAATATTATTAATATTCTGCTCTTTTATTCTATTTCAACCAAAAAGTGTATTAAATTAATATAGTCATAGTATTCTTCGAATAATGGTACAAGGTACTACGTTTTCTTGGAATAATACTATATAGGTATATCACTAAACTGCATGGAATTAATTTTATAGTTTTAGAGATATTTTTGTAGCATGATGCCAATATGATTACCTGTGGGGGACATAGGGAAGAACGAGACTTTTCTTATATTTGTACCTGTGTAGTGATAACACTACTATCACATACTTATAATTCACAAGATGATGATAACTTTTTGCATTAGGTACATTTTTTCTTGTCCATAAAGGTTCAATATTATAATTCAGACCACGTATTTGTAAATATTGAATGTACGTGTAAATCAATATTCTAGTCAAATTCGATGAAATTTTAAAAGCTAACATTTATAGTAACAGAACCATGCCCATACAAAGCCAAAAAGTTCCAATTTTCCTATAAAAATATGCATTTTTGGTTGGATTGAATTTTAGCTTTGTTGCTTTTTTTGTTACTTTAACGGACACGATTATTAACACTGAATACAGCGCGAAAATGTTTTGAAGAGAATAAATGGTTTTGTAGTGGATTTTTACCAGTTTTCTAACAAATTTAGTTCAATACGTTTACTGAGTTCCTCTAAATGACTTAAAAAGCGTCCTTATTAAAAATTGCTAACAAGGCTGCATTTGATCCATTTTCCCGTAATTTATGCTTTAATTCTCGCTATGAACATTAATTTTTGTAAAACAAGATAATTAAAGTGTCTTTGCCTTTGATGTATAACGAAGGCAATTAATTACGTGCTCAGTCATTTCGCAATTTTTAATTGAATACCTTGCCAACCAGGACTCATCAATGTTTGTCATACGAACATTATTTGGTTGATGAGGTTTTATACGGTTATTTATTATTTTATCATAATTGTATGTATTTTATCATGTTTATTGTTATCTTAAAAAATACTTTTATTTTAAAAGTCTAGCTTAATAAATAAATCTTGTTAAATAGTGATCACAACTGCCGAAACTTACGATTTAAAATGATAATTAAAAATCAATTCTTATTGTATTGTAAAAAACAGGTACTTATTGTATGTAATGGATAAAAATTTTACATACCTAACTCATATTTATTTTTTGAACAACTACTGGAACCTCACAGATTAGTTATAGCACAGATAGTAAGTACACACACACATGAGCGTGACACATGAGCGAAAATCATTCTCACGAAATAGTCTCATCCCTGTTCAATAAAATCAAACACTCGTTTGGCTGAAAAAGAAAACAATGCTATCTCTAGTCTCTATCTCGAGTAGTGGTGTACCTTACCCAAAAAGTTTATCGACAATGATAACAAAAACAAACTTTAATGTTTTTTAAACTTTATATAGACCTTAATTTTTAAGATGTGATTCGTTTTGTATTTTAAATAAAAAAAAGTCGTTGGGATTTTTATTCACTTACCGGTTGGCAAGATGCTTGTAGATTTTAAATGCATAAAACATAGATATCCTTGTGTTCAATATAGAATCCCAACCTCTTCTAAGATATTTGTACGAACATCTTAAAATATATATTAATCTCGTGTCACAATGTTTGTCCTCAATGGACTCCTAAACCACTTAACCGATTATAATGAAATTCGCACACCATGTGCAGTTCGATCCAACTTGAGAGATAGGGTGGTTTTTACGGCGAGAAAAAATCGAATAATTTCCGGGAAAATTTTATACCCGGGGCGGGCCACTAGTTTTTTATATATCTATAGGAAATCTGTAAACAATATCATCATCACCATCAGCCCATTACCACTAAAGCAGCTGATTATAGGCATCCTCCATAGTTTGAAATATACTTAATAAAAATGTTACATAGCACGTAAATCCTGAAATATTTATTTTGATATGCAGTTTAGTTTAATTATGACGTGAAAGTTCTTGATGGCAAGATTTTTTTTTATTTAAATTGGTATCACGAAAATTACAGTTTCAAGCAAAAGTGAGAATCTTTCAACGAAAACCAAAATTAAGTAAATCGATAATTATAACTAAACGAAAGCCCATCCCTATTTAGGTACATAGCACGTCAAATACACTAAATGGATTTTCATTTTTCATGTTTATTTTTTGTTGGAATCATAATAGTTTATTTTATTAGCGAGTTTATTTTCCTAGTGTACCTACATGTTTGTTTGTATGGAGTCTGGCCTAATTCACTTTAGCTGCTTGAAATGATTTCCAACAAATAATATGATAAGATGTACTTACCGATGCAATGACACTTATCTACTGCTAATAAATAAAATAAATAATAAAAAAGCCTTTATTGTTGTACTTAATTAAACAATCATATTATCTATGCCTAAGTTAAACTTTTTAATATTATATTTATTTTTAAATTTTTCTATTATGTAACATCGGCAAACGGTGGTTCTGTTACAACTTGTCTTCCGACAAAGGCCTCCTCTAAAGATCGCCATTCTGTCCCGTTCTTAGCTTTGCGAGTCCACGTGGGGCCCGCTATTTTCCTTATGTCATCCTCCCATCTCTTCGGCTGTCTACCTTTATTTCTTTTGCTGTCTAGTGGATACCATTCTGTTGTTTGTCTTGTCCATTTTTCTGTACACTCTCTAAACATATGCCCAGTCCATTTCCACTTCAGCTGTTTGTATATTGTGTTTGCATTCTTAAATTTCGTTTTACTTTTTATGTTAATTAGTTTTTCTCTGTCCTTTATTTTGACTCCAATTGTGCTTCTCTCTATTCCATTTTGACAAACTTTAATTTTATTTTCCAGTTGTTCTGTCAATGCCCAGGTTTGACACCCATATAGTAGACATGGTAGTATACATGTATTATATATCTTCCTCTTTTCTTTCATAGGCAATTCTTTGTTTTTCATAACTTCACTAAGTGACCAATATCGTTTCCAAGTATTTGTTATTCTTCTTTCGATTTCCTTTGCCATGCAGTCTTTAGCTGATATTAACTGTCCCAGGTATATATACTCGGTCACATACTCAATGTTTTCTTTGTTGACTTTAACTGTTTTTGTTTGTAAAGAATTTGACATAATTTTTGTTTTTGTTAAGTTCATTGTTAGTCCTGCTTTTCCGCTTTCATCTGCTAACTGTTGCAACATTGTTTCCAGAGAGTTTGGGTTTTCGGCGAATATGATTAAGTCATCTGCAAAACGTAGGTGGCTAAGGTTTTCTCCATTTATGTGTAGTCCCTTATTCCGCCAATCCAGGTTCCTGAATATCGTTTCTAATACAGCAGAAAACAACTTCGGTGAGATAGGATCTCCTTGGCGTACACCTCGCATAATAGGAAATTCCTCACCCATTTTTTCTAACTTAATTTGAGCAGTACTTTTGGAGTATACATTTTGGAGAATATCTACTGCTATTCTCTTTTAAAACTTCACGTGTTTTTTTACATCCTTGCACAACACACGAGTTTTTTTTAAACCGGGTCGAAGACATCCCAGAAATAATATATGTGTACTTGCAAATTATCAATATATTCAATGAAATATTCAGGTCTCTTAATAGGTCTAAAACAATATGACGTCTTGAGTCTTGTGGCGCGCAGCGTCACTTATCATTTTCTTCTATCCTGAAAAGAAAAAAAAAAAGCCTTGTTCTGAGATGTACATACAAATTTACAATATAGTTTTATTTGTCTTTATCAGCGCACTCAATCATCAGAATGTTAATTTATTCCTTGATCGTAATTTTGTTAAAAAATACAATGTTTTATTGATTTGTTTTCTTTGGTTTATGCACTCACAATCGTAAACAATTCTCATGCATGAAATAAAAATCCTTTAAAGCCAATCTTATCACAAAAATCTTATGACATAAGCAGGCGAACTTCGAAGATAAGTAGGGATGTAGAGCAGAATCGATGTGTTATTCAAGAATAGGTAAATGAGCCATCAGTGGCTCGGCGTCGCTTGCATCTAATCTCACTCACATCGGCCCTCGTGTCCCGCCGGGACCATGCACGGCAAATGACAGCATCGAATTACTTAACTTTCTTCTTAAGTTTTTATTATAAAGATTTTTGAATTATTGTCGCATGGTATAATTTCAAAATAAAGCATAATTGTCCACTGTCCTATTGTTATACTGATCATCATCAGCACCCATTTGACGATCCTACTGCTGGGCACAGAGACTTCTCTCTCGACGAAAGAGATTTACTATACTGATGTTATACATCGGAGTTTTCTGTTACCGTCATTTATAAACCATCTCCATTGACAAAATAAATCTTTCAAGCCAATTTTATTAAAAAACCTTCTAATATGAGCAGGTAAGCTTCGAAGATAAGTATGGATTCAGAGCTAAATCGATGTGTTATTCAAGAGGTAATTGAGCCATCAGCGGCTCGGCGTCGTTTGCATCTAATCTCACTCACATCATCAGGCTCCTGTGTCCCGCCGCGCCGGGGGACCCATGCACGGCAAATGACTGCCGAGTACCAACTTACTTAGCTTCCTTCTTATCTGTGTATCATTTAGTGTAAGAAAGTTTTATCACACAGATTTAGTGGAGAGTTTATGATATAATATCGAATAAAGTTGTATCAAAAGGTCAAAGTTATACTACCTATGTAACAGCGAAGTGTAGGGAAGTTTTATTATGCAGATTAAGTAGAAATTTAAGAGATTACGTGTTTTATATAGTATCAAAATAATACTGCCCAAGATAGTAACGTTTATCTACGGCGCTATGGGCTAGGTAAATAAAACAATAAATAAATAAATAAATATTGCCGGACAATCCACACAACAACATCTTGCCCCGTGGTAAGCTATAAGCTTGTTACGGGTACTAGACATCTGATAAACTTAATATAATAGACATACATAGATAGATATTTTTTATTATACATACTAAACACCCAGACCAAGGAGAAAATGCATGCAGAACATACAATCACTTGACGCCTCGGCGGGATTCGAACCCGCTACCTCTTGTACCGCAAGCGGACCTCCGCCCACCGCGCCACTGAGGCAGTCAAATATACAATGTATAAAGAAGCGACTTTCTTATACAGCTTTAGTACTTTGAGTATTATATGTCATTTCATTAAAAAGTTATCCAAAAGTAAGGTTAAAGTCCTATAGAGATGTTACTATTATTATGTGATTGACATTCATTCTTTATTTCGAGGCATTGAACTAAGTACTTTTAAACAAATAACATACGTTAGTTTTGTCAGTATCTTAGCCTACCTGAATATCTTATTTTGAATGTTACCGACCTTAATTGACCAAAAAAATTCTCTGCCATACCGCTTGTCTGTTCCAAGGAAACAATTACCCATATACAGTGAAATATAGGTGTTTTCCGCTCTTTTGCACCCAAAATTATAGCAGCTTTTTCACCTCCTTTACGAGCACTTTCAACATTCCTCATATTTTACCTTATGATAACTCTCATATTTTCTTAACATGCTTAGGTGATTTTCTTGAAATAAAAAGTACATAAAACTTCCAGCTTTTGCTTTTACGCTGATGTATGACGAAATAAAAAATGAACTTTTTGTACAACACAAAAACTTTGCAATTTATCTTTTTAACAAGCATTTCTTGGAATCTACATTGAGACTAAAACCGTTTGAAAAATCTGTTCTCAGCAGCAAAATCTTAGTGGCACACTATTAATCATTGGTTGTTCTATTTTTAGTGGTCTAGTTCTGTTCTACTTTGGGGAGAGGAGCGGATGTAGTAAGACACCCATCCTTTGCAACAAGTACCGAACCGACCAACCACACATTAATCAACAAGATGAACAATAGCAGAGGCGCATCGCCACTACCCGAGCTAACTTGGTTCCTCTTGTTGTGGTAACTCGCAAATCTCTTTGCCCACCACAAACATATTTCAAATGCCTTTAGGTAGATAGCAATCATATTTCAGGAGCAGTATTCAAACTTTACTAATCACTAATCATTGTGAAAGAATTTATAGTTAGTATTTCAATAGTACCTACAGCGTTTCCTTATTAAACCATACCGGCTATTTAGGTAGGGACTTACGTATTTTTTCCTATATAAGTATTAACACAAATCCTGTCAAGAGAAAGAAGCATTTACCATCCATCTCCAGCGGTCTACCGAATGATAGATGTTTAACAGATCATTTACGTCTAACACGCACAAGATTTCAACATCTGACTAATAACGCTCGGCTCTGATGGAAAGCACCAAACGATGAGCTTTGATGTACGCTATACTTACCATACATTTTATTTTGGTTTTATTATCAATAAAAAGAAGGTACTTCGAGCTTTTTGTAATTTCATCTAACATGTTGCAGCCACTAATGATAGACATAAATTTAACTAAAACTTGACAGCATGTGCTTCTCGATATAGGAGCGTGCGAAAAATTTATCAGAATTGTATTATTCAGACAGGCGTGAACGATATGGTGCAAAGGGTCCGAGTGTTCCATGTGATCTTTTGCGTACCAGATGTTGCGATTTCCGAGTGCAAAAAAAGATATACGGCGGGAAATGACAGCTAGCCTCGTTCACCATGGTTTTTGTAGCTCTTCTTATAAGGGAAAACTTCATTTCTTACCATGTGAGGAGCATAAAGAAACTTAACAGTTCTACAAATTGTCGACTACATTTTCTCTTTCATAGAGCTTTCAAGATTCACAAGAAAACACGCGATCAGTAGGTAAATTATACTCGTTTGGTCTATTTTATTTTATTGATTACATAATAAAAAACTTTACTCAGATACTTTGCTTGCATGTTCTTAAATTATATGACATTTTGTTCCAAACTGGGTGTGTTAGTCGCGTCTTTATTCTTTGCCGGTTTATTTCTATACCGTTTGAAGTGCCATCAACAAAATGACTTTACCGCGACAAAATGTTGCTTGTGTGTCGCTTCACACGTTTATAGACCAATTTTATTTTAACTGCCCTTTGTTGGAGTAATTTGAGCGTGCTACAATTTAACTCCATTCAAAATTCGATATTTCAGGCAAATCGAGCTTCTGCTGCAGCCATCAACAAATTGCTACTTTTTATAAATAAAAATATATTAAGCTTTAATTCCAGCGGTAACATTCGTAAAGTTTATTTCTTTTTAACTCCCGCTTTCCATTTCCCTATTGCGTCGAGTATGAAGCTGGAAAAAAAGGAAAAATTAGTCAAATTAACACAGCGTTATGCCGTTTTTATCGTGTTTTTGTAACGTGCGTTGTTTGTTCAGCCGAGCTGGGGGACTACGAGGGGCGGAGGCACGGGCCCGGCTACGTGGCCGAGTTCCGGCTGCTGGCGCACCAGACACCGGAGCTGGAGGCTAAGGCTCACGAGATACATCGCACGCTCACGTGAGTTTATCATTCAATTTTAACCGATTTTATTCCTTATCTATGAAGAAGATTATTTGGAATATTCGTAATTTGTTACTGATGCAATCGTAAATTTTATACACGTAGGAACTTCGTACTACGTAAGTACATGGGTATTTGGCATAAACTATTTTTACCTTTTTATAACATTTCGACAAACAAAACAATTTTTAAATAAAATTTAGAAGTGATGACTACAAAGATTTTGTATTTCCATACCTTCTTCGCTAAATAAGAAGTTATTATTCTATAAGCAAAATAACCTCTAATTTTCTTATTGTCAGAGTGGAGAGTAAAGGTTGTGTTTAGTATTTATGAAGGTTTGGTTTTAGTTGAATATTTACCTACCCTGCTATTAATGTCACCGTAACGACTTTGGGATGCCAGTGTGCGGCGGTCTTTAGGAATTTATGGGGTTAAGTAATTACACAATACAATACAATACAATACAAAACACTTTATTGCACACACAGGGAAACAAAATACAACAACACGTAGGAAACAGAATGTACAATGGGCGGCCTTATCGCTAAAAAGCGATCTCTTCCAGGCAACCTTTGGATGGAAAAATAACTTTAATAAGATAATTAGTAGGCAGGGGTGTACAATATTAAATAAAATAATTTAGATTATAATTACTCCTTATGACAAATATAAATATATGCGTACAAATAAAATAAAATTAATTTAATCGCCATGAAACAATATCACACCCAGTCAATTACATTAAACAACCCTTTGTCAAAACGGACAAAAAATTGACACTGTATTAAAACTACAACAAAAACGTTTTTCATTGCAGTACTTATTTTATTTTATTTGGTAAAATATATCAATTAGAGTTCGTAGATCTGCAAAATGCTGGTCGGTGCAAATTAAGATTTCAAGAACAGAAATGCACACCACGAACCTCGCCGGCTGTGCGGAAATTAAAGTTCGTCGCCTCTCCGCCTAATTGAATGAATTTTTAACTGTGTGAAGATGCAGTCTGCTGCTGGCTGGATCTCACAAAGCCGCAATTACATGCAAATTATGTGTACCTACTTAGCACCAAGCAAGTGAGCACCGAATCGGCACGAGCGGCCGCCCGAGCTGCTATATTACTCATTGTTGCCGAGTCTTTTGTCGCCTGCAGTGCATAATAACCCCATTCATTACGGAAAACAGTTTAATTGACTTTTGACTCCCCTTTCTTTTGTTGCAGTGGCATCTCGCCGGCGCAAGCTGAGTTGAGCTACCTAGACAAAGTGAAATGGCTTGATATGTACGGAGTAGATCTACACCCAGTGTTGGTACGTCTTTGTTTGACTCATATTGTGCGATTTGTAAGTACGTCTGCTATAAATTATAATGTAACAATTAACGTCAATGCTCTGTTGTTTGGTTTGCACAGGGGGAGGATAGCGTGGAATATTTCCTGGGCTTGGCACCGAGCGGTTTGCTACTTCTTCGAGGGAAACATACTGTTGCAAACTATTACTGGCCGAGAGTCTCGAAACTTTACTACAAGGGACGATACTTCATGCTCCGTGTAGCGGATAAAAACGTAAGTCCAAGTTATATCTCTGCTTTGTCGTAAATTTAGAAAACTCGACACTAAAATAGGGCTCGGATTTTTCAGTTAAATAAACAAAAACAATCATGCGGAACTCTTGACCTGGTTTTACGGGATCGTAGAGCGCGATAGCTCTGGCTGAATAGTAGTGTAAGATGGAGTCCACGTTGCACCGGTTCCTTGAAAGACATTCGCAGGCAGGCAATTACAGATAAGTCGCGTAGGACTGAGCGCCGTATTTACAGCGCTGTGGGCGCGGCGATAACGCGAGCGCCCGCCCAATGCCGCCCAGGGGACCACACTGACTTTTCCATTTCATTCCCAGCCCAAATATAAATTTATTTATGTACGGATTGACAGGAATTTAATGAAATTTCATAGTAAAAATTGTTATGATAAAATTTTTGAGGGAATATACTAAAATTTATCATATTTATTTCAGTTTTTCAGGTCAGCCAGTTATACAAATATGGAATCAATAGCTATATAAAATACGTACAATATCTGCAGGCCCTGCAATAACTTAACTGAACTCCTTAATAATATATAATAAGTAAAAATATGTAATCTCCTTATAAATGAACTGTTAATAGTTTTTATGAGAAATAAATATCTTTGAACCTAACTCCTTAGTATTTCAAAATCTATATATACTTTTCTTAGGCATACAATTTAATGGCTGATAAAAAACTTCTAAATGGTATTTATTTATGTATGCATTGATATAAAATGCCTTTGGTCTCTATTCTTTATAGACTTCATTTATAAAGAACCTTATCAAGAATTTCCTCAGTTCGTTTGAAGAAAAGGTCAGGCTATTTTTATTCTATAAAATCCTGGGAAAAACTCAATCTGACCAAGTATTCCCTGGAAAGATTCGCGAATATGCGCGTAGTTTATGAATAAAGTTTGTACCTACGTTAGTTGTATTACGTAAGTATCTGATGAAAGATATGTTATAGATAAACTATAGAATGTTCATTCCTAAAAACCCGAATTTTATGAATAACAAACTATAATAACATTATAAAAAAAATGTTAGGATTTATTTTTGTAATTATCACTTTAAAAAATATCAAGAAGAATGTTATTGGATAAAACAAAATATCTCGTATAATATTATAAAACTGAAGTTTGTTTGTTTAAAATCGCTAATCTCAAGAAATACTGGTCCGACTTGAAAAAATATTTTAGTGTTAGATAGCCTACTACTTTAATAATAAACCAATAAAAATACTACTTTTTAGAGCAGGAAAATAAAAAAATATTGGCTACGCCGTGGCCGTTTAGAAAGCTAGTTTTTTTATAAAATGACCCGAAAACAATAGAGGTATTACAGCACAGCCAACACGGTGCCTACTACAAGCCTTTTTGTATTCAATTAGATACTTTATAATTAAGCAAAAATGCCAAGTGGTTATGATTTTGCAGGCTTTCAAAGTTTTTCAGTTACCTGACTAAACGTCATATTTTATCAGTTTTTTCTTTGTTTTCACCATTTTCTCCAATATCTCAATAGTCTGATTAAAAAAATATTTCGGTTTCAGAAACAACATTTATTAAGGATGGCTAACATCATTATTGGTTGGTAGCTTAGACAGACATATAGTCCCCAATACTATAGAGAAATAGATGACAACTGCGAATAAACTGAGCAAGATTAAACACTTACTTTGTGATGTGAAGTACCGCGTATCGGGCGGGGCTCTAGCGCTAGTTTTGAAACTAAATTATAATGTATAAAGCCTTACTGACAAGTCAAGTCAACAACTTATCTAAGCACCGGGCGTGACCACAAGAATCATTTACCGGATCAGTAGACAAAGAGTGATTTAACATCACACAAAAAGCGTTAAAGCGTGGTCGAGCCGTTTATTTCGTCACAAAAACCCACCGCGAACATGCCCCCTAGCCAAGGATCAACTTTCATGCGGTTTGTTTTACCAACTTTAAGGATTTAGAATAACTTTTCTTCTGTGATTGTTTGAAACAAATGTATTTTTCTCGAATTGAACGGCGTAAAAGATTTTATTATATCTAGAGTTTAGGAAAAGTTATAATGAGAACAAAAGGACTACAAATAGAATATTATGATGTGGGAGTTTCGTTTAGTTATATCGTGGGTAAATAGCAATCCTGCTTATCTCAAACTGTTTTTTACTAAGAAGTTGTAATTCTGTAAATCAACACTACTATTTTTTTTATTGAATATTTTAAAAGCCTCTGCCGTTATTATATGGGTAAATACATGAAATAGACTATGTTACTATAATGATAAATTCTTTTCTCCATTAGTGCAAAACCTAGGGATTAAAACAAACAGCTATTTATATTCATTAATCCAATTTATATTTTTGTCTGATGTAGAATGAAACATGCACGTACGGATTTGAGTCGCCAACTCGCTCGGCATGTCGCCATCTCTGGCGGTGCTGCTCCGACCACCACACATTCTTCAGGATGCAGCAGGCATCGCCAGCCTCCGCTGATATCTTCTCACTCGGAACCCGACTCAGGAACAGGTGAAGAAAAGCAATTATTTTTTAAACTTACCTAATTATCCACTCAACAAATAACTGTAAAGTGTAATTAATAACTGTACAAAACTTATCTTTATATTCGCTTTTATGAAATCTTGGTTGTTTTATACATAAAACATTTTCGGTTGTGTTACTGCAACTCAACTTTCAAAGTTTACTAAAATATATTTAAGATCCTGCCTAGAGGTTTAAGAAACATTGTTGTTTCTGTATCTATTTTCACTTTGTCTCAACTCCAAAGCTACTTTGTGCAGCCGGCAGAAATGTAAGTAGGACGGAAGTAATATCTTCCCCGCTATCTGTGGTCTCAGTGCCTCTAACTTGTTCAGACTCAACAGTTAAACCATAAAGAACCAGCCATTAAATTACAAGAAAGTCGTTACAAATGATAGGGACAGAATACAGATGGCGAAAGCACTTCAATGTAAGGCAGTGCAATGATTTAAACAAGTTAACACGGTATAAGTTTCTCACGTCACATCAAAGCTAGAGTATAATGTTTAGAGCTGTTGTCGAGAATAAATCCCCAAGCTTGGCTCAAAGAGCTCCGTAAATATTCCGGAGCCGAGTTCATAAGCCTGGCTCTTGGCACTGTGGCTCTTGATTTACATGCTTTGCTATTTGTCCGCAACAGGCTGATTTACAAATATTATCAGTTCTTTGAAGCATAAAGCAAACCTTTGCAATGAGTCATCGGTGATATTTCTGAATTTCCGCGCACGTTTATCCAATACTTCTGATTTTGAATGACTGTTACAACATTATGTGCTATATTATGTTCACTATACGGTGAAGTCACCTCGAAATAGCCTCAACTTCTATATGACAAGTCACGATTACGCATGTCGCGTGCAAATGGGATTAATTAAATAGAAGGCGTGTACTACTTTAGCAGATATAAAATTAATAAACAAAGAGTTTTGTGTGTTACCGTTAGGTCCAGAGAGATTTCAAACATTAATTATTCAACATTTCCAAGAAGCGATTCTCTTATTTGTCACCCAGTTACCGTGATAATAAGGATTCATGAAATTATTATTTTGTCGGTTTCCACGACATCATTAATGTTTTGCTATTTAGTCTACATTCACAATGGTGCTAAAACAACAATAGAAATATCAAACCCAGCTTATATAATGATCCCTCTGTATTTGACGATAAAAGTTAAAGCGATTCATGATAAAGATAATGTTATAAACATTTTCTTTCGAAAATCTAAAGTACCAATTGAAACCACAAAGGGAATGGTCGATCAAGAATGACAACACCCGAAAAAATAGCTCACTTACCTTTTAGAATTAGGACCACTTTCCTACAAGTGTGTACATATATTTAAGAACGTTTCCAATTCAAAGATGAAAGTTGCATAGGTACCAAATTAATACTATGTCATATGAAGAGTAGGTAGATAACTTATTTTTATCTGCAAAACTTTATGATATGTTCTGCAGAACTCTATGATTCTTATAGCCAACGTATCCTAAATAGTTCATTAAGTAAGAATTCCTTCACTAAAGGATTTATGTTTACGTATTAGGGGTACTTACAAGCCAACTTCGTTAACATTTGTATGGTACCTACTTATACAATAAATACTAAATAAAAAGTTGTACACTTACATATTATGTATACTTCAAAGCCATTTTTTTTTTATTTTACAGGTTTTGTTTTAAAGCAATTTTTAATATATTTTTTGAGAAATATATTTTACTTAATTTAAGGACTCTATATCATCTCGGGCAATTCTAACTCTAGTGCTTCGTAGATTTAGTAGTTTTTACCTGGATATCGGTTTAAGCACCTCAGATCATCAATCTCAATCTTTACGATGCATAGTTGAATACATTATAGATAATGTCCTAATGGTAAAGTTTGTTGTGTAGCGGGCGAGGGGCCCGGCCGCGGCCGCCGCCCGCGTTCACGCGCACGCCGTCGCGCCGCAACGCGCGCTCGCACGCCTCGCACGCATCGCTGCATGACGGTATGTTCACCATATCAACTCTATTCCATTGTTCCATTAAGCATTCCGATACCTCATAAATATTCTTAATCCGTTGTGTTATTGTTTTCCTGGTGTTTAATATGATCATCATCATCGTCACCCTATTAACGTTCCCACTGCTGGGACACAGGGACTTCTCGCTTGACGAGAGAGATTAGGCTTTAATTCACCACGCTGGCCAAGTACGGGTTGGTGAATGTCACATGTCCTTCAAACTCTTTTAAAGTTCTCAGAACATGCCGGTTTCATCACGATGTTTGCCTTCACCGTTAAAGCACGTGTTTAAAGCGCAGAAAAATCCAGAGGTGCGTGGCGGGGTTTGAACCCACGATCTTCGGAATGAAAGTCGCGTGTCCTCCCACTTAGCCAACACGGCTTAATATAATAATTCGTATTTAATATAGTAGCATTTTTTATTGTCAATTTTATTAAGCTTTGTTGGAACACAACTTTATATGATGGTTAGTGTTTAAATTAATCACCAGATCGCTGCTATGCGCTAGCTTCTACGCAATTTTTTTTAACAATGGCTTGTCACCGCCACCGCCTTTAGCGCCTACTCAGTATTACAAATTAATTGTTATTTATTTTCATTTGTACAGTGTTGAAAATATATAATTTTGTAACATTATCATTAAACGTTGAGGCCTAACTAAAGCTCACGTACATCAAAATAAATTAATGAGCGCTCAGTCCCGCAAACATATTTCCCAAGTTTTGTTATTTCTATAGTATTTCTATTATTTCCGCTAAAGATTATTTACGTGACGAAATTTCTTTAGAATATATTAATTTCTGTACATTGTTTGTAAAACTGGGTTATCAAATTACACTTTAATAGTTATAAAATTTTTTATTTAAGTTATGTTACAAGAAAGATATTTTTAAAACAAAAAACAAAGATTAATCACAAAGCGAGTATAACCATTCGTACTTGACTAGAAGATACTTACATTGTATTGTGGTTATTTCAAACTCTTATACACAATACTATCATAGATGTATTGGTTGCTCTTCAGCCGACTTACCATCATTATGTGAGGGGGCATTGCCACAGTTAGCAAGTGGATTGGTATTGGTCGATCAAGTTAATTTTATTTGCAGTGCCAAAACTAGAAGACTTGAGAATAAAAGACTGCCTCCCTGAAATGAAACAACCTACCTCAGTTCATCGACCCAACTCGTAAGTGTCACTTCTTTCAGCATCTACAGTATACAGCTTTGTAATAAAGCTTTACACGCGACACGGTGTCAACTGCACAGGCATCTGCCATAAACAGGTGCAATCGCTTTATACATTATTCCGTCAATGGCAATCGTTGACGCGTCGATAGACCGGGTGCTTATATCCTTTTACACCATGCCGTGCTTGTGTATATAATTGCAAAATTTATCATATTTATTTGGTGCAGTATCAGTGGCGAGATGCTAGGAGTCCCGACGGCGGGCGGGTCCCCGCGTTCAACTCGGTCGGCGCCGGCGCGTCGCGGCCTCTACTCCGGCTCGCCAACCAACAGCCGACCGCCTCCTGCACCACGTCATCGCTCTGCCTCTGTCGATTCACAAAGCTCCAACGACTCTAGATCCAACCGCAAGTAAGACTCATAGCCACAAGTATTTTAAGTGACATAATGACTGGCATAAACATAAGATAAAACATTTGTATGTTTGTATCTACATATGAAAACGGTTTCTAGCTATAGTTAAGCCTTCATCACTTCATCTATATTTAATCGTTAAGCTTATTGTTTCTCAAATAAATAAAATGTATATTTGTTATATGTTAGTTACGTCAGTAAATTTTCTCGATTAACCTACATTATTTCTTTAAAAAAAATGAAAAACATTTTAGCAGTTTTTATTCTAAAACGGTTTTACTCACGCGACGCGACACGCGGTTTTACCAGAAGAGGCTCTCCCGTTTCTCTGATGACGATTCCGTCTTGAGTGGAATAGAAACGTCAGAACATTATCTTCTATACTTAGTTATATCTTCCTACTTTATTATTTTTTCTAGACATAGACACCGGTCCCGCCGGCAGCAGTCGGACGCGGAGAGCGAGCTGTCACGCGGCTCGGGGCGCTCCGGGCGGCGCCACCGCCGGCACCGCTCGCGGCACAAACACGAGTCCGGTTCCGAAAGGGACGACTCGCAGCCTGACAACAAGTAACTACTGACCGCTTTGTATAACTATCCAATGTTAACTAAATTCAATAAACCGATATGTAGATTTATAACCTAAACGAAAGGGAAATCATCCGTACCATTTGGAAGCGATATTGAGTTATTTCAAAACTATAAGAACCTACTCAAAATACAAAAAAATATTGTTTTTTGGATAGGCATACATATTTACGTAAGACTTAAAAAAATCGTGCCAAAGGATCTTTAGGATCTCTTGGCACGCGCACATTTAACCAATCGTCGAACAACTGAAACAGAGTTTATTGAACACATAATCTGCCTTATTGTCATACATTAATTGCCATTCTATTTTATGACACTCTCACCTACAAATAAAGAAGACAGGATACATTTCAGATACTGTTCTCTGAATTTTCGAAAATAAAACACAATAGAATGTTTGACTCCTTAAACTTGCCCAAAATGCCTCATTACTTTGTTCAGGCAGTAGCTTTAAGTAACTGCGGCCTTTATCTTATTATATGGGGATCTTGTTCTATTACCTCTAATTAGTATTGTGTATTCTAGAGACGAGCGCTATGAATTAGTGGATTCAGAGGTACAGTGGAAAGAAATTCTGAGACAAACGTCTACTGGAAATAGTGTTCAGGTACTTATAAAAGATACCCGTTGGTATAATTATCCACATTCCTACTGAAATTTATAAAACTGTCACAACTACAGGTGGCAAGCGTACGTCGCTCGCAACAGGAACCTGAAACTGGAACGCATCGTTCTTCACATCGACACAGAAGACATAAGAAGCATCGGTAATGCATGAAACATTCTCTTCTCATAATATTAGTGAAACATATACTGACCTGACTAATTGATGTAAATTCCTGATCGTATTCCTTTTAGGTCCCGATCTCGCTCTCCCAGTGAAAAGAAATGGCTGCCAACTGAGCTCAAACAACATCTGGAATTTTCTTTAGTCGACACAACTGGCATGACGGAGGAACAGCTCAAGGAAATACCATACACTGTCGTGCAGACCAACAATGCTCGCCAGGCGAAAATTCGGTCATCATCTAAACACAGGCAGTGCGTTGAACTTGTTGATAATTTGGTTTTGTTTAACAAGTGTGAATATTAAAGTTTATTTTTATTTTACCTCAGGACTGAGCACGGATCCCTTGCAAGGAGAGAAAAAAGTTCATCATCACATAATAAACTTAACTCTTCTTCGCACAACAAAACCAGTCACGATGCTATTCATCAAGGGTCTCTGAGATCCAGCTCAAGCATAGTTAGCACACATCGGAGCAGTCATGAAAAACCAGGAAGGTTAGTTACAAAGCAACTCCAACTTCCTTTGCTTACAGCTCAAACTTTTCCTACGGCACCAGCACGGCCTCAATTGTTTGGAACAATCTATCGCATCACTGTGTCATACGCTGATTGAAAATACATCTCATTAGAATTATAATTTCAGGGAATTTTTAAAGCAGTTGTAACTTAATGTACATTGTAGTTTATAACCTTCGGGGTTATCTCCAACTTTAGAAAAACAGTCAACATAAAACATTTTCAGACGCATATATCCCGCGTATGAGGAGCCCGTTCACGGGGATTACCTGACCAACAACGGGTACAATGGCAGCGTGACACCCGTGCCCAACAACAATAATCCCTACAGTCCGGTGACAAATAGCAACAGCAACAGTTCCAGTGGGGAACTTATATCGGGAAGCGCACGGGTTTCACATGAGCATACGGATTCTGGCCTTGGAGCAGATCAGGACTACGCGTATTCGTCGGAGAGGTATAAAAAACATTGTTAAGCAAATCATCATTAGCTAGCAAGAGTTTCGACATGACTATAATTCTTGCTCCCAGTTGTTGGATGTCACGTTGCTATTTTTGTAATTTTACTGCCCTTAATTACAATTAGATTTATTGGAAACATAATTTAATATTTTCCTCCTCTTTGGGTTGTCACATAATATTCTCATTAGTTTCGCATCCTGGTGTTATGATCCGTGACCGTTGCCCCTGGATACGCCCCACTTCCTACGATTTAGATATTCCACCTGTTCGCTTTATCTCTCGCAATAACTTACCTATAATATAAATAATTTATATAATGAGGCAACTTCTTTGAATTAGCCCATAAAATAAGGGCGTTTATGTGTTTGGGAAAGTTAGATTGCCTAGTGAACACATTTTAACTGAACCCATGATGCGTAATACAATGGTAATGCTCTGCTTAGACCATTATTTTCCTATTAGAAGTGCTAATATTTTGTGCAATAAGTTTTCTGAACCAGACAAAATAAAATGGTTATCTGGTGTGCGGACACAAGAACATTCTTTCTAGGACCAAACTCGCCACGCTGCTGGTTTAATACGGGTTATGGCTCTGCGAGAGCCTCCTTCGCGGATATCAGCATTTTAGTATAAGTACTTACTTCAAAAGACCATGCTTTTATATGCTAGTTAATTAGGCTCCTCCGTCATTACTTACCCTACTCGTACATCCTATGAGCATAAAGCGCATCCATACTTATCCCTTATGGACCCCAAATTAACTGACATTCAAATACACGGGCTTTGAAGTACTTAATAAATCTAAATTTAAAATTAAGGAAAAACCCCCGATTCCAATGCCATAATTTCTTTAAACATAAAACAACATAATATTATGTAATGTGGACGCGATGCGATTTCATTTGATACCCCACACTAGTATATTTGCAGATTTTCGGTTTTCCTTACCCACTCTCACCCCCATAACTTTTAAACGGCACAACCGATTTTCATGAAACATGTCTAAGAACACTCGCGCCAGACTCACCTTTCATACAAAAAAAAACACTTCATCCGTTTGGGAGCTATGATGTTCCAGACAGACAGACAGACACTGTCTAAGTTTTGTATAAAAAAAATATGGAAATAAATGATTTTGTATTTTGAACACACAGACAGACACACAGACACGTCAAACTTATAACATCCCTCTTTTTTGGTCGGGGGTTAAAAAAGTACGAAAGAGACTCTCGCACAGTCGACGAACAGCATCGAATCAGTGTGGTGATATAGAGGGAAGTCCAAGTCCAGCAGGTGTGTTATTATTTGTGCAGGTCTAGCGACAGCGCCAAGTGCGGTGCCGGCAACTCTACAGCGGCAGTGAGTAGGCAGTGGAGCGGCGCGGGGGGCGGTGGCGGGGGCGGAGGCGTGTGCGGCGGGGCGGGGGTGCGGGGGTGGGGGGTGGTCCGGACAGCGGGCGGGCGGCCCCCCGCGCACCCGCGGCACTCGGGCTCGCAGCGTTCGCTGGTGTCGGTGGCCAGCGACAGCGCCGCCGCGCGCCGCCGGGACCCCGCGCCCACGCACTACCCACAACACTCTAGCTTCTCTCTCTTCGTGAGTGGGCGCTTTGCTTTCTAACATGAGCATTTTCAGGGGAACATCAGACCTAATGCTCTGAAATTGTAATTACTGTGTCAAATAATTTAATTCGAATCTTTACACCTTCGACCCCAGACAATTAGAGCTGCCGTCGATTACCATTTCAGTAGTCTACACTTCAACTTTCTAAGAACCGACAATTATCCTGTGCCAAATTATATTTTTTCTTTTTTGTACTTAATACCAGCAATTTCACAGAGAATGCCTATTGTCACATTTTCCTTATCTGCGGCTTTCATCGTCGCTGGCCATAATACTAATGATAATGGTTTATAATTGCGCCAAACTTATTCGAATGTTAATAGCTTTTAAGGAGAGACGAAAAAATAAACGGACTTATATACCTACCTAAAAGACACCATAATGGTCTAACTGCTTTGAAACAATGGATTCTTGTTAATTCTTAGAACTGTTTTTGTTGCCCTCGATAGTTCAGGTGTTCTCGCTGAAATATACTCAATACTTATGCAAAACGTCAGCTCTCGTACGTCTGAAAATTATCATATTTACCTATATCTGAACCAAATTATTAACTTTATAGCGATCTCAATGCGCGAGACGCGTATGGAAACTATACAAACGGAAATGAAAATTATGTACCTTAGAAACTCAATAAATACATACGTATGTTGCTAAATCACTTGGTCTCCGTATAAATAAAAGCAAGCAGAGCACTTAAATGGCTCCATTAGCTCCCATAGGAGCTGAATCAAGGACAGTTTGATCGCTACACATCTGTATGTGCGGTTTCCTACATCCATTCCTGATTAGGTCACGCACAGCCGCAGACAATAGCCCCGTCTCGGGCCATTTCACTTATTTATTCTGTAATTCTCGTTTGCGAGAAATCTCGTTAAAAAGTGAAAAATGTTTCCGGAGCTAAATAGGCTTACGAGGGCCGACGTAATAATCCGTTGCTCCTGTTTCTGGGCCGCTGTGAAGCTAACAGTGTACAGGCTGCGGCTATCAACTATTGTTACATTTATTTGTACCTTTATTTGATTCTAGGTAATTCTATTGTAATATTATGTAACTGTGTAGAAAATAAGGTTGCCATTAAACAACATAACTTTCTTAGAATTAAATCTAAGCATTTAAAATTGAATGGGGGAGCACTGTTCATTAAAAGTTACGTAGAGGCATCTATCTACTCCTTCAGAATTCTGTCCGCTTGGGATCTTTACAAAGTGCTACAGTGGTTCTTTAATAAAAGATCCGAGAATTTTTAATATGGCTGTCCTTTATGTATTTACGGCATCAAAAGACGCTTTTTAACAAATTAACATGATATAAAAGTGTCGAAATAGCATTACCACTTTAGTGCGTTGTGCGTTAATTTAATGGTATGTTTCAAACTTCGACTACTGAGCCAAATAGACATTTTATTACAAACTATTCAGCCTAAATATATAATATGTCCGCGCACCTCAGTGTGCGTAAGGGGTTTTGAGTTTTAAGACGTTCGTTCAAACTTCCGGAAAAAGCTAATTGTTAAACTAAACACCAATAAAGTTAATCAAAATGAATTATGTTAAAAAAAAATTAACGTATTTTATAATTATATCACAATTCATGCGTATTGTCATGTACAGCATGTCTGATAAGATATATATTAAAAATCTTAATGCTTACTTACAGACAGTTATGTCTGTTGTGTCAAAAGTCATGAACAAATCCGTATTTACCTCTGACCTATGCCTCGTAGAAACTGTGTACTTTTCTTTAACATTTAGATCATATTAGAAATACTAGTATTACCGTTAACCTATATTTTGGACTGTAGCCAAAATGTAGTTTACTCCCCAAAATGTATATTCTCTAGTATTTTAATTCCCGTTCTATTTTTACCCCATTTTTTATTTTCACTACAACACTATTTTTAGGTAACATTTCAAAAATCTTAAATAATTCTGAGGAATTAGCACTTCTAGCAACCAGTGCAACTTGTGCCCTGAATAAATATTCTACGCACATTCTTAAGCAATGTTTACAGCTCACAATAATGGTCGGTACTAAAACAAATACCGCAGTAGATGTCTTTGGTATGATCCATTAGTCAGACTTGTTGTCTTAAAGTGTTCACATTGTATGAGGCGTTTGTTTGGCTCGGTGGTCGAATGTTTTAATTATATGTATATCAGCAACTTATTTTATTTATGTTGTAATGAGGCTGCGGTATGTAGCACAGGTAGTTTGAGCTATTTGTATTGGGATACGCAGAGACATGCTAGCAACAACAACATAATGGTCGGCGAGAGCGGGTCGCTGGCGCGGCGCTACGCGCGGCCGACGCGGGAGTCGCGCGACCACAACGCGAACATGGCGCGCGCACACTCGCGCCTTTCGCAACACTCGCACGCTCGACAGGACAACACCCTCGACCTTATCCTTAAGCCCCTCTTTGAAAGCACGCAGTAAGTAAGCCACTGTCGATGCTGATGCTCGTGTCTCCATGTTTGTGTCGCAACCCGTAGCGGAATGTTTGCCTGCACGCATCCTGGTTTGTTCGTTGTTCTGAGACATCTGTATGTGCATGATGGTGGTGGTTGGTTTATGTAGATAGTTGTATGCAGTAGATTAACTCATGTTGACTAACTTTTGTAGGTGTAAGCCCTTGTTTATCGTGTTTTATTTGTGTCTAATTTTATCATGAGTGTGTAACTATTTTGTTAACAGCACAAAATATTCCTGAACAATACAGTTATTAATTAGGATTCATTTCATTTCTTTATGAGATTAAGAAAGTTGTATCCTCAGTAATATTGTTATTGTGTGAACTAGGTTGCAGAGCAACTGAGTCCGACGCCCGACACATCTGGCGACGGCGGCGGCGCGCTGTTGGCTCCGGGCCCCACATCTGGCAACAATAAAACTTCTACGGCTGAAATGAGCACTGAGTTATGATCAATGCATCATTCTTTTAAGAATATTTTAATTTATTTAATTTTTTAAGCTAGCTAAATGTAGTGGATTAAAAACGCTAGTAGTAGATTTCGTCCTTTGTAAATATTGTAAATATTTAGTACGCACCAGACAGTTGTCTTTGTGAATGCAGGATTTCCAAAGTGCCAAAGAATTTGCAAAGTATCAAGCTCATTTTCTTGAAATCCGTATTTTTTTTTGATAAACACTATAATGCATTTATCGCTATTATTTCTTATTAACGGGTATAATTTTATTGATATTGATAAGCCTTTATATGCTGTATATTTTGGACAAGTAGTTGTGGAATAAGTTTACAGAGTAAGTTTTTAAAATCTTATTTAAGCCTAGTAAATAAATGTTCAGACTTTTGCTATTGTCTACAATATAAGTTTTTTAAATCACAGTTTTTTGACATAATAATATTTATGCATTATTTTAGAAAAATCATTTAGGGAATTAGTAGCTCATGTTATATTGTTTATTTTATTATATTGTTTGTTCTATTGTAAATATCTATACATATTATAAGAGTGCTCTTACTGATTATAACATAAGTAACTAAAAATTTATTAAACTGAAAACTAAGAACCATACCTAAAAATTTGATACAATTTCCACTAATGTAGTGCCTAATGTAGTAATTGAAACACCAGCTCATAACTTTGTCCGGTTGAAGTTTTCTACTCTAACAAGACTGAAAAAGTTTCGAGACAACCCATTTTTGTAATTTACTACAGCTCGTATTTGTTTTATATTAAAGTTATTTTGATTGTTTAAATAAAACTGTGTATTTCTAAAAACTATTGATGATTTTAATTACTTACCTATCCATTTACATTTATAAATACTTACTTAATAGCTTAATCTTTACCGTAATTCTTATAACTTCACATTGATTTTATTAACAAGCTATAGGTATTTTCTGCTTAATAGAACTTCTATAATTTCAGAAGCTAACTTATATATACGTTTTATTTATGTTAACTCTAACGCCTTTCAGCCAGGCTGCTGATTTATTTATTAATATTTATAAAACACCTAAAATTCAAGATTCAATAATTTTGTACCTAATTGTCTATAAATTATACTTTGTTAGAAGGGTATTTATAGGTTACTAAAAAAAATTACGTAAGACCACTCAAAAAATATATGAATCACTTTTAAACAGTTTATTACAAATTAGTGTCTAACCTTAAAACAGTCTCCATCAGCACACCACTACAACACTTTTCACTTTTAGAGGTCTAGTCGCTACGACGCGCAGAAAACAGAATGTCGTGCTGAAGTCGCGAGTCGTTAAAGTTAGGTTAGGTTTGACAACCGGAAACGACCAGCTAACCATTCACTTAGTTTTAATAAATTAAGCGATACATTTAAAATTAATAAACTATTGTATAAATAATAACATAAATTCTGAATATTTATGGTTACATTATATATATTTTATTGCAACAAAATCTTTCCAACCTAATTTATTTTTAAATGATATCGTTTTTCAACTATTTAAAATGATTCATTATCGGAATAAATAACTTAGTACAATGGATTCATTATAAATTCTGCACTTAATTAATAGTTATCCTTACACTTAGTAGTTCCCTTATCTTATAGTCAACTATTTTTACAAATACAAATACAAGATGTAAAATACATTGTATTTTGTTTTTTTTGTACCGAAATAATTATATTTTCTTGTTTGTGATTTGATTGTGATGTGTGTTCTTATTGGAAACGAACTTTGCCTACGTTCTAATAAATGGTAATTATGACTTGCTTCATATTATCTAAATCTAAATTCCTAAGCTGTTCATAGAATATGATATAAATTTTAATTCAGCGTTAAACTTTATTTTTAAATTTTATAGCTGTGCCCAATAACAACAACATTGCCTAGAACTTTGACAACGTGGCGTCATTATCACGACGATCAGATTAGCCATTAACCCCTATCAATGTTCCCACTGCTGGGACACAGGGATTTCTCTCTTGGCGAGAGAGGTTAAGCCTTAATTCACTACGCTGGCCAAGTACGGGTTGGTGAATGTCACATGTCCTTCTCTTTAAAGTTCTCAGAGCATGCCGGTTTCCTCACGATGTTTGCCTTCACCGTTAAAGTACGTGTTTAAAAGCGCACATTCATTTTTCAATAAGAAAAATCCAGTGGTGCGTGGCATGGTTTGAGCCCTGGTCGTGAAAGTAGATTGTGCCATTCTAAGCATTATGACATGAGAAATTTGCTCAAGATTGAGTACTTAGAAACAAAAAATAACTGAGATTATAATTACTTTTATAATTTTTATTGCTCTTCAAATTCCGTGCAAAGTTGCAGTATTTTACACTTAGAAAACATAAAAGGATAGATCTAATAAATATGAATGAAAGCTTTCAAACAATCAATTCCACAACATCACTCAAATGAAAATCGAACCACAATCGTCAATCAGAGGAAAATCGAAATCAGATAAAGTCTGGTGTGATTAAGGCTTTCATGACGCTGTGGCGCTCACAATATCGAGGTCGTCATTAACACTAATGAGATGACTTTGTCTAATGATGACCTCTTCCAGTTTTTGCCCTACATTTGGAGATTTTACTAAAATAGTCCATTATTATGAAAGATATTTAATTTTACAATTTATCAAAAAAATGCTACTAACTAAACCAAAAAAAACAAGATTAATTTATAAATAAGTTTTACATTTTAAGAGCTTACAGATGGTAAGTACCGGAACAAAAAAACTAGCTCTGAAAATAGACAGGGCAGAATCGTTCACTTTCAAATGACTCGAATTTTCTTTCGTGAAACACGTTGCACTGCCCCAATTACTTGGCACAGGTAAAAAGACGTAATAAAGTATGAGTTGGTTCATCAAAGCTCCGATGTCCACTACTCGGCGAAGGGTGAAAACTCATTATCAATGTTTAATGAAAGGGTTCCCGGGGCGTGTATGATTACTCGTTAATTGAAAGGCGGAAAGTCAGAAGGGGCGAGACAAAGCTGCTCTATTTATCGGGACCGCTTTTACAATGTTCGGCAATTTGGCACCTGCCACGCACACACAATAATACAAATGGACCCAGCCATAACCACAAGTACAGCTTCAAATTTACAGTATTACTTAACAATCTGCATGTTACGCCTGCGTTGTGAAACCCCTGTTGGAGATAGGCCTCTTACTCTAATCAGGCTGAGTGCTTGTCGCCATATATTAAGTTTCAGCAGCAGTGAGGTTTTAGTAAATGTACTCTCAAAACATTTTCACGCATAATTTGATTGTGGAATTCATTGCAGAGTCTTGAATTATACTAAAATACAAGTTGTCAATTTAAATAATAACGGTTATTCACCATAGCATCCGTAAATAGTTGCGACAAAGTGCTTACCTACCATTAAAGTGTGGACAAATGCACCATCCATTCAATTCGAATAGAAGAGGTGAGCACGCGTAGGTACTAGAGAGGCAATTAGCCTTTGATACAGCTTGTCGCCAAATCATATTTGCCGTCGCATTTCCTCTGTTGAAGGCAATTTAGTCTGGCAATATTGAAACGCGAATGGAATTTACTTTTGCGTGTTTTCGATACACGCTGCTCCAGCTAAATAATTGATCAATTCGTTTGATACACTCGTTTAAAATGGTAATTATATTAGTTTGCAATGAATTACATTTTTCATCGCGCAAAGGTTATTCAGTTTTGACACAGCACGGACACACTAATAGGTAGGGAATTAAAAATGCGGCTTAAAAAAAATATCTTCAAAGTACAACTCATAATTAAAAAAATACAGTGACCTCGCAAAGTTATTTCTTCATTTATCAAGAAAGTATTTGAATAAATTAAATATTTTTCATCTAAACTTGTACAAAGAGTGGCTTGACTTTCCAGGTAAAATTTACGCAATAAAGAGAAAAAGGCGGCAAAAGTTTGAAGTTCCCTTGAAACATTATATAAACATACAGCAAATGATACTATGCAAAGTATTGCAAAGCAAAGCTAAGAGGTAAAAGAATTTAAAGTAATGTAAACACGAAAAGTTTGCTTTCGAGTTGAGGCAACTCAAGCCGGAAGCGCATTTGAACTCAACTGCCTGGAAAAATTAATTCGAAGCTGCGAGCCTCCTCGAGCGAGCCCGCCTCCGCTGTTCCGCTGTTCACGATCATTTTCTCTCCTCATAAACGGAATAAACAGACTTCATAATATCAAATCGTTAAGGTGTTTTTATGGCCTCGCCGTCGCTGTAATCATTAATACTGAATATATTTTCTGATCTGATAAAGGAGATGGCAACTAGGGGCAATAACATTTTTTATATTTAAGACGAAGTAGCTTTTAGTAATTACTAGAGATTACATTATCAATTACAATTTGATTAAAATGGAGCTAAACGTTTCTCTAAGATGAGGCCAATGAGAAGGAGATACAGAAGGTCCTTCTCATTGTCTGTGAAATGTATGTACTAAGTCTAAGATTACATAAACATAAAATTTCCAGCGCCTACCACGACTTTAGAGATAAAAAATTTGGATATACAGTGATTAAACTATTAACAAATTTGTGCTTCACACATGTACATGTTATTGTGACAGGAGGCACACGCGCTGTGTTGGGTCGGGGGTGTGCGGTGCAGTCAGAGCAATTAGCACCATGACAATGACATTCAAATGTGCAAATAGAGCAAGTGGAGGCAGACTGCCACCCCGCCCGCTTCAAAGCCTGCCTGCGACTATTTTATGGTTATTTACAAAGGAAACTAGCTTGTTTTTCTATCCTGAAAAAATCTAAAAAGCTTCATTTAGTACGCTCTATTTGTAATTGAAGACCAGAAGGTGGCCAGTGCAGACTTCTAAGTATGCTGCTCATTTCTTATAATCATCATTAATTGTTAATTATACATCCATATATCACAGTAGTATCTCATTTTAAGTAGAGATTTCGCACGGGTGTAGTGGTCATACTCAATATACCTACAACAGAATATATTATACATATAATCGTTTACAGTTTTTAAGACATTAGACAATCAAAAGATGAATGTACCTATTGTATGAGCCGGCCTACATTAACAGGCGTATAACCGAGTATATTGGCCGGTACCACCGCACCCGCTAAGTCCCTGCATATTAAATCCGAAATATCTTCGAAAATATTCATTTATAAAATATGCTGTAAAGGGCCATATTTATCTATAGTAAATGCAGAATTTATTTGAGGGGTTTAAATAAGGTTTGTATTGCTCAAAATTTCTTCGTATTAAATGAGTCGCTATTAACAAGCAATTTTATATTTAAAAGTAAACGATAAAAAATAGGTCTTGTGGGTTATCACCACTTTTTTGTATATATTTTTAAGGTGTACAATACTGTAATTCAGTAATTCATACTGTAGCATATATCTGCATATATCAGCATGTATCTCCTAAGGTTCAGACATAGCGTTTGTAAAGAAAGCGCAGAAAAATGAGTTTATTTACGTAATCACATTACTATCTTAAAAAACGATCAGATATTTGGCATGTATCATATTGGTTAACCTTCCTCTTGAATTAAAAAAAAAGTGCATGAAATCCGGTTTGTAGTTTTAAAGTTAACATTAACACAATATGTTACCACAATATTATATATATTATATAGGCATACACAGACGTGGTACTTTGTTTTATACTATGTTAAAATATGATTTAAATGTCGGAAGCAGCTAATCTAACCAGGTTAAAATTTATAAAAATCTGATATCCGTAGCAAGGTTTACTCATTCAGGTACTTTTCATAATGTTATCTAACAATCCTATATCATAGCATAAACGAACAGATAAGCACCTTAATTTATTATATGATGTTCATTTTAAAAGTATAGTTAATTAAGATAAAAATTTTAAGGTAACTCATAAGCAAACCAAGAATCGATAGCCGCCGCAAGGAGTGCTAAAATTTTAATCCAATTAGAACAGTGAGCTGCCTTCCTTGAAAATTATTGTGCCATGAAAATTTTACAACGAATTAATCAGGTTTTATTTGCCTACCATATTTCTGATTTACTTGATTTGCTGGATTTATGCGTAAAATTGAAATCGAAATTAAAATTAAAGTTGTGTGGATTGAATTGAAGCCGATTGAAGGCTAAGTGGAAGCAAACTCGACTTTCATTCCGAAGGTCGTGGGTTGAAAACTCGCCGCGCACCTTTGGATTTTCTTCGAGAAAAAATGGTGTGCTCTTTAAATACGTGATTTAACGGTAAAGGCAAACATCGTGATGAAACCGGCATGTTCTGAAAACTTTGAAGAGTTTAAAAGACCTGTGACATTCACCAATCCGTACATGGCCAGCGTAATCAGTTTCGTCAAGAGATAAGTCACTGTGTCCCAGCAGTGGGAACGTTAATAGGGTATTGATGATGCGCGAAATTATTCGGAAACTAAACCTTTGTAACTGTTCTGTTATATGACACATTTGAAAATAAAAATACATAAAAATAAATTTCAACGTTAACATGAAAAATGGGGGATAGTCAAAGGATATCAACTCGGTCTGTAACTCAGTTTGGTTGTCACCCCTTTTCGAAACTTTCTCTACAGAGTTCGCAGCCTAGTTCGGTACCATTTCGAAATATTTGCGTTCATTCCATAGGAGTAGGTTAATGTTCTTTCCACCCTTTGACAATACTCTTAATATGCGCACTCCCATCAATAAGGGAAGATGGGATCTACTTACTAAAAACAGGTATCATAATATCTATAATTACATATCTTCAACTGTCGCAAGCGTTAGATTCCATAATGAGCCGTATTAGGTAGAGCCTAAATAAATATAATAATAAACTAATTCTAAAAAATGATATCTAAATGTCGGTCTCTTTATTTGTCTGTCTACTCAAATTCTCAATATTCTCCGATTTTTTATTTCCGTTTTAGACATTTTGCATTACACACGTTGCAATTCAATTTTCGCGTAAAGAGCAGAGCACTAACAGTTTTCAGTTCCCAAAATGTTTGCTCTCGACCTTTCAAGTGTGTACTGTCGGGGAAAGGTAGTACACATCCCCGAAACTGAGCCCGTAAAGACAAAGTTGCCAGACAGGAAAGTCCGCGTTGCAAATCCACATCATCGTCGAAACCGGCACTAAATTATCTCAAGTACAAGCAAATAAGCTACCTACAAAGCGGAAACTTAAAGTACCCGTGCGAGGGAAGACAATGGCGGAAGCCTTGCTCATAATATTTGATTTTAGTGTCTATTCTGTACGTCTTCGATAAGGATTTTGCTTTTATACTGGGGGAAAGCTAAGCGAACAAAGAAAGCTTTAAGTATAAAAGCTTGTAAAAATGCGGTATACAACCCCTAGGTACCTACTTCACTGGCACCAACTCCTATCACTAATGGTTATGTAGGTGCCGTATCGGATACGGCAGATGTATAATATGAATAGCTATCTACCTTGATAGGTAATCGATTATCTTTGGAGATAACTACTCTGACTGACCGATTAATTAACTGGTATAGTTGTATTCAATGTAAGGAAACTAGATTCGCTACTAACATACCTAGGGTGTAGTGATGAGCAACTTTATCTTAACTGTCTCGGAACAATTAAATGACGACAATGTAGACGGTTCTACATCTTACGTCTTTTGTCTCGTAGTCTACGTTGCTGTCCAAGCGTAAAGTTCAGTACATACTTACCTAGGAAAGGACTCCCATCTCGAATGTATTGTACCCATTAAGTACCTAATGAGAGTTGTTATTTCTTGCTTCGAAACATAAATTTTATTTCACAAAAGGAATGGATAAAAATTCCACGAAGTTGAAAAAGATGGAGAATCTGGAATATTTAAGATTGAAATGAAGAGTTAAATTAAAATTGGCATCTCAATTTTAATTTCCTATAAACCTTAACAAATCTGACCAATGCCTTCTCCTCATTTAATTAAAAGGAAAGAGCAAATAAAAGTTAAAAACAGACAGATTTTGCTTTGAACTTTTTGTACTGTTATATAAAATGATGAGGGTTGAGGAAGTAGGTAGATCTTGCAAAACCCTTTTTATTTCTCTTCATCCTCAGAATGATAATTAGACCGCATTTTTAGGTCAGGCTTAATTCGTATTCTACATATTTTAAATTTATAGGTAATATTGATCTCAAAAAAGGCATATTAAATTGATTTACACTGTAGTACCTAATAAAATAAACAAATTTGAAAGTATGAGATGAAATCATACTACACTACAACACCCAGGCAAAAAAAAAAACAAAAATTAGTAAAAAAAAAAGGTGTGTGTGCGATTCACACACGGAAGAAGTGAAACTTCAGTAAATCGACAAAAGAATAAGAAGAATAAAGAAAAAACAAAAAAAGATACTATGCAAAAAGATTTTGTTCGGGCGGTCACCCATCCTAGTACTGGCGTCGCGCAAAGTTGCTTAACCTTGTTAGCGTTTAAGATTGGCTTACCCGACAGGTAAGCCAATCTTATTTCCACTTCCGTTGCATCCGGTTTCAAATCACAACGATTCTAAAGAAGTTTCACTTCAAAAATTGAAAAATTTCAATTTAAAAGATGCAGTTATACCGATCATTCATCCAAGTGCCCACTGGCCTCGCGTATCATCACATAGCTTTATACGTGTAAATGACGTGTGTTGTACTACCACACTCAACCTTTTCAATATAAGTTGTCCATCGTTGTGATGTCTCACGACTGTTCCATAAAAACTGTATAGCTACTCTAGTGGACATTGTGAGAATTATCAGGTATAATTTAATAATTTTAATTTGCAATTCGATTTAATTCGGGGGTGTGATTTTGACTAATCTATAATTTTCTGTATTTACTATCCCTGACAGTCGCGGTTTACTTTCTTTTTGTATTGCTCTCTTTCTGAAAACTGCATCAAAGCCCGCCGAGTAATTCATTAAACCCCGACAAAAAAAAGGGTTGCTATACGTGTCTGTCTCAAAAGTTATGACGGTAAAAATGTGGAAGGAAATCGGAAAACTTGCAAATTTACTCGAGTTTGGTCGCAAATGAAACCGAATCAAGTGCACAGTACTACCTAAATAGTAATACTTTTTACTTTTAATTGAGTTTTAAGGATCTAATAAAATATATCAGGAAGCGGGTTCAGTTTATACTATGTAAATAAGATAAGTAGGTTATATATTAATACTTTAATTAATGTGAATTATAAAATTTGTGACTGAATAAATAAATTGAATTAAATATAATCTTGGTAGTAAGTTTTATTAAGCCTGGAGGAGGGCGATGAAGAAACTCCGCAGTTGTAAAACTTTTGTAACTTCATCGTACTACCATGTAACTATAACACTATCTTTGTACACTGATTAATAAATTACTTTTTACTTTTTTTTTTTTTAGTAGGCATTACAGTTGACTTATATTCCACTAAGAAACTTTATTAAGTATTGGGTTAGATGATACCTACCTGTGTAAATCATAATTAAATAAACTTGAATTAGCATGCATGAAACGAAATATAAAATTTAAGGCATTTTGTTGGCAGCATACAATTTTGTCAGCTTGATAAGATTTCAAGTGAGTTTATTTTCGATCGGCAATGTACAATTGATATTTTTTCAGGTAAATCCGTAGTGCGCTATTTTGGTAGAAGGATACGGGAGACACATAAAAAATACAATTTATGGTGATATTTATAGTTAAAGTAAGTTTTGATAATGAATTTAAAATAAAATTGGGTTCACCAGGTAATCTCAAATTTTCCAGCCAGATTTCCTTCCATAGGCTGTTCAATAGAATATAAAAAAAATACATAGAGATACATTATATGTATGTGCATATCCAACGTTTATTCCTAAGTAAAATTTAAATGATTTTGGTTTACAATGAAACTGTTAGTAAAAAGTTTTAAAAACCGGTTTATTCATAAAGTCGACCTCTGTCGATGTGGTTGTGGGTTCGATTCCCGCCGGGGGACCAGATTTTGTACGATCTACAATTTCTGGTTTCGGGTCTGGGTGTTTTCAATGTATCATATGAATGTATTTACAAAAAAAAATGTATACATTATGTAGTATATCAGTCACTTAACACCCATAGTACAAGCTCTGCTTAGTTTGGGGTTAGGTGATGCTGTGTGAGTAGTCCGGAAATATATATTTTTTTTTTTCATAACGTAAATCTCTATAACGTCGGGGCAAAACAAACTTACATAAAAGACGTATCACATACGTAACTTCGTTACAATTTCCTCGTTCGAGATACGTGTACCTACAACAAGCAACCAGGGTTCGGAACCCAGCCTCTAATAGGTATCTGTTTTGTTATTAATGTCCTTATACGGATCTCCAATTATCGCCGTGGCCCATTCTCGCTGGAACGGCGTAATATTTCAGTACAGCTAGGTCTGTTTATTGCCCGCATGGAATAAACTATGTATTTATTTGCAATATATCGTTTGGGGTTTCTTTTTCCGGGTTTCTTTTTTTTCTCGTTTCTTGCAAGTAAATGAACCGATAATAATTTTGTAATATGAATGTATGACAACACTTTTTATTGAAGCACCATTAATTTCAAGCCGAAACATCATTTTCTCATGTTTATCCTGTACACACTAACCTACCTAATTACTTCAGATTGAATTTTATTATAGATAAAGCTTTCAAGAAATTTTGAGCTTAAAATCCCGATTGGAAGCAAGAATGACGCAACTGTTCTAAAATGCTATGGCGCTTCGTATTTGCCATTTACGTTAACTGAATAGATACAGTCATCGACAGCGTTATGTGATTGTCTTTATATGATTAGGCCGTGTTATTATTGTTCAGGACGAAACTCCAATAAATGGGGGACGAAACTGTATTTACTGGAAGGGTCACGCTTAAATTGTTCGATGGAACAAACAAAGAATAGAGAGATCATGAAGAAGATAATGTTCGGTTATTACGATAATTCTTCGTCTTTTTGTGTTAAAGTTTTTGTGATCCAGCCATTATTTCTAACAAGAGCAAGAAACACAGAAAGTTACTAAAGCTGCGTTACTTTGCAGTATTATGGCGGTTGCCGGGACAGCGAACCCAAGGGTTAAATTATTTTACTGTAATTTAACAGAACAATGCTACAGTTATGAAGATTTTCTCAGTAATTTATATCTTGGGTTACTGTTACCTACTCCAAGACTGTAATTAAGGCCCACTCGAATTAAGCGTAAAGTTTCGCGGTAGTTTATGAGGGTGATTCAAGGTGATATTAATTTCAATAAATTGTATTCGAGAAGTTCTCTAATATTGGAATAAGTTATCTCGTAAAATTAAATCATTAGGCACGTTCTTCTGTACCTTTAATTGACTTTGAAAGCCGTAATATTCTCTTTGTAAAGTAGTTTTAGTGTTTTATTAGACTCTCGTTATACGTTTGCGTTTGGTGGAGAAAAGCATGCGCAAGATTTGGGACCTGGGTTTTCGTGATGGTCTGACTACATACCATAAGTTGCTATAAATTATAAAAAAAATTAGCAATTAACAAATTACTAATTATTTTTTATAAAGACAAGGTTAGAAATAACCATACTTTGTTTCGAATCTTGGATGTCTCGCGCATCGCATGCTCCCAAGCTGTTTACAAAGAAGGTTCATAAGCGCACATACATACTATCAGCAGGAATGCTTGAATCGCTGTGTGCGTACTTGACAAAGTCGTCTGCAATTTGTCGCGCGCTGTGTTCAGTGTCTGTGATTGAAATTCTTACCGCTCCTTCAGGCTTGGCTACGACGTGACTACACGGGCTCCATTCGCTATCACTCATCCCCGACTCGCCCTCGTAATGCTTCAGTACATTCCACGAATTAACGTGAAAATATAACGCATTACATGTGTCACAGATATGATTCATGCTTCAGGGAAATAATTAACGGTGTTACGTGAAGTGCAATTAATGGGAGTTTATATGGCTGTACAATGTGCATGATTAACGAATGCAACTTTTGTGACACGGAATTAATGCGGGGCTTTATTGAAATTGATTACGTGTATCAAACTATTTTTTAATAAAGCATTCTGATACTAAAATATATTTTATATGCTGAGTAACTTGGGGTTAGTAAATTCTGCTTATTATCTAACACTCACAATACACATTTAACACTTCCTCATATATACAAAAATATAACATAACTTATGAATGCGACACATAATAAAACTAATCAAAGGTACATAGCATTTTAGAAGTGTTATAAATTTTGAAATAGTCATGGTTATCAACACTCCTTTGATTTAGATTTAGATAAGTCGGAATGTAATAATTTCGTTGTAATCACACCTGAGAAAAGTCAGTTTTTAAAATGATTATTTTGATTTATAACGGGATATTTATCATGGTTGATTGTCTCCCGAGTTTCCCGATATTTCGGCACAGTTACATGCCATGATCACTGTTGAATTGAAGCTGTAGCGGGTTGGGTAACAGTTTTATTGTCAGTCATAGACGCCTACCCTCTCGTTCAGTCGTTTATTACAAGACGATGCACCACTAGAGTTAGGACCTGTTTCACACCAACTCGCTTTAGCTACAGTTCAACCGTGATCAAGACGCATGAACTACATGTGCCGAAATATCGGGAAACTCTAAAGTCAATGAATCATGGTAAATATCCCGTGATAAATCATTTATTTGTGAACTGTGTTAATTTTTTAGTCAATATTTTTATAGCCGTGTTGGCTTAGTGGGAGGACACTCGACTTTCATTGTGAACCCGGTTTAAACCCCGCCACGCACCTCTGGATTTTGCTTCTTGAGAAATGTATAAGCGCTTTAAACACGTGCTTTAACTGTGAAGGCAAACATCGCGAGAAAACCGTCATGTTCAGATACATAAAAAAAAAAAAAAGAGTTTGATGGACATGATGGATGGATGTGAGGTGAATTAAGGCCTAATCTCTCTCATCAAGAGCGAAGTCCCTGTGTCCCATTAGTGGGAACGTTAAAAGGGCGATGATGATAATGATGATTATTTTTTTATGCTCGATAAGCCTTCATTTGACCACAATCTCACCTGATGTAAAGTGACGATGTAGTCTTAGATGGGACATGAAGACCTAGAAGGTAGATAGATGGCTTCCCCGGACCACATTACGAATCACGAAAAAATCGCTTCACGCACTGGCCCAGCCCGGAGGGTGGTGACAAGCCGCGGTCGTAGCCTACCACGAGAGACTGTTCTTAGCACCACCCGGAGGTCACGTGTAAGGATTCAGAGGTTTACCACTTACAGACGTGAATAGACAAAACCTCCAAAAGCCTAATATGGAAAGCCAATAGATATGTAAAATTTAATGTATAGGTATGTACATAGGTTTGGTGATAACGTCCTTATAGATTAATATTGCTGCACAATAATAATTTACTCAGCAAACATTAGTGGTAGCTCAGAGCTTGTGCTAAGGGCACTACAGATCTGATACATTCTGAGCCCCAGACCACGGAGCAAGTGCTTGCAAATAAATAAACACACACTAGACTCTCAGCAAAAATTCAACGTGTTTTTTGTCCACTGAGACTGATTCGAGTAACTATACTACAATCATCGAATATAAAATTGTTACAATAAAAATATTTTCCACGTTAAAGGCAAACAATTCTAATTAGATAGAGAAATGCACACGACAACAACAATGTTTGTTTGCAGAGAATCATTCCATTGTGAATTCCTATTAGCCCAATGAACAAAGCGGACTTTCGAACTGGCCAAACAGTAATAAATAATTTACAAAAGCGGTCATGTGAAAGAGAATCCCCTCTTGGTAGGGAAGCATGCGGTGGTTAGGTATTTGAATTGCTAATGACTTTCCCGGTCGAATAACTTGGCAAGCTACGCTAACTGGTTTCAGAAACACTAGATACATTGCCGCGAGTTGTTTCTGCGCGGGCAAAGGTACACATTCACACCAATAGTCAAGGGCTGCAAGAGTTGCCACGAAATCGTATGCATAACTTGCAAACTCTTCGTTTGCTGCGACATGAATATTTGAATACACAAATTACTTGGTGATGTAAATATACATCCTCTACACTCGGTGTCATGTAACGACTATGATTTTCCAGATAACGCCACGTATGCATCTTGCCATGCTGAAACAGACCTAAGTATCTACTGTCTAGTTAAGTCGTTTCCTCGGCTATCTTACTGTGAATACGTGTCAGACTAAAAAACTCAAACGACCTGTAAGGTAGTTACACCTAACTTGCAGAAGTTCTTTGAAACTACAAACTTTTCAGTTTAATTTCTGTCTAACAATTTAATCTCCTTAAAAAACATCTTCCAAGAATTCCTCTCAAAAGAACCCTTACATAAGTAAATTATCAACAAAACTGAAAATCTGTCGTTAAGATCTTCGATGTTTTATTGATCCATGGAAAGCTCGAAACGTTTTCGAGACGTTTTCTAACGAGGACACCGCAGACATTTAATTTTTGATGAAAGAGTTTTTATACTGACTTTTTTTCGCGTAAAGAGTATTCATCACTCCAAGGTAATTCAACAGAAATTTTATTTTAAAAATTATCTTTTAGTAGCATCACATAGATACTGGCAGGAGAATTAAAAAAAAAAGTTATGTTGAATTATGTAAGTAGCACCAGTTATGGATAAGATGAGAGGTAAAAGATTAGCGTGCTTTGGACAAGCCATGAGAAGCGAAAAAGTCATGTAACAAGAAGAGTGTTAGGTATTAGGAATTCATAGTCATAAATAATCTCTGATTACTTCTAACCTATGATCACATCTGCAATTGCTAAACATATTTTTCTTTGTGAATATGAATTCTGGCCGTAGATGAATGTATGAGAAGATATTATGCCAAGGAAAAGATAGATCTACTCCGTGAAATACGACATGTGCCTGAAAGGGGTGAGTGTTGAGATGACGGGTGATAGAGGGATAATATGGCAAATTACATGTTGTGTCGACCCCGCGCAATGTGCGATAAGGTCAGGAAGATCATGACGTAGCTACTGGTGGGCTGTATAGAAACTGACTTTGCAAGTTCAGTTATTTAATAATTCGTAAATTACTTTTAATATAACCAGTACAAACTAAACGCGAGCTTAGCAATGTAAACACGGTCAGTGTCGATAGCAAAGTAATTTACAAAAGTGGAAAATTAATATGAGTCCGACACACTACCTATAGCAGCTCTGTGGCTGCGACCGCCGGCATGTAATTAATTGCAAATTGTGGCGATTGCCCGGTCTCCAACTGATGGCGCCCTCAAACCTGCCTCAATTTATACCGGACAAAACTAACCGGTCCACGCTCTCACCCTCTGTCCAGTAATGTTTCACTTTGAAGTAGGTACCTACGCCCTTCGTGAGTCTACTTCGCGGTCGTTAAAACTTTTATATCCCTTGGCAAAACTGAAATCGAAAGACATTTTCTGTAAGGTCTCGCTTTTGTAATTTCTCTTTGGCGCTTTTTGTAAGTCTTGAGATCTTTCAAAAATTACGGGTGTACTACAAAGCTTTGACAATGTGGGAGTATGTTCAGAAACGACAGATGTTTATTAAATAGCACAAATTTTAATCCCAGCTTAAACGAAATAGGTACCTTCATACCTTCGTGGAAAAATGATACTTTATGTGGCCTGATAAAATTATTTATCTACGCATTGAAAAGCAAAAATAAACAATATTTCATACGAAACTTGACAACTGAGATTCATTACCATTAATGGTTCAACAAAATGTCCCTGATTTATTTTTCTTTGAAATAAAATATGACGTTAGGTCATTGCGGTTTTATTGTAAGTTGGAAAATCTGCAGAAAAAATATAATTATTCGAGTTTTAAATCCTTCGCATTATTACGTACGAGTAGGTTTGCAATGAAAGCGTTTAGGAAAGTTTTTTTATACCATAAAGCACAGCTTGAAGAAGGAAGAGCGGGATTTTTATAATTTAAACTATCAAACAAAGGAACTCTTCAGATTTATAATATAATTGTAGATAATGGTATAAAATATATGTATATTTATTTATACTAGCTTTAGACGCCACGCAAAGCTAGTTACAAATAATACACTACTCAACAAAGTCTAGGGAACAAGGATATTTTAGTGTATACTTTTGATTCAACTTTTTTTTGTCCCAGATGTTATACATCAAAAGAAGCGAAATTTATTCTTGATTTCAGTTACGCAATTAAATAAAAAGCGTTCATGTGAAAAAATAAAGTTTCATTAAAAAAACTCAAAGAGTGCGTAAACCAAAAAAATAATAATCTTAAAATTACAAAAACATAATGACGCTTACGTGGAAATTAAATGAAAAAACATTATTTGCGGCTGTTTAATAATCCGATGTACCCCCCAAGACATTAGCCACGGCTCTACATCGGCGTGGCATGCTGAGTATCAAGTTATCAATTGTCGCCTGTGGAATAAGGCTCCATATTCTGGAGAGATGCGAAAAAAGTTCTTCTCCCGTGTTAAAATTTTGAGGAAAATCACTGAAAGCTCTTCTTCGGACTAAATCCCATGCATGCTCAATTGGATTGAGATCGGTGGACTGAGCAGGCCACTCTAATACCGTGATATTGTGCTCGCTGAACACATTCATCACCTGTCTTGCGGTGCGTGGACGTGCATTATTCTGCATGAACACGAAATCTTGGCCAAACTGCTGGTGGTGGGGGATGACCATAGGATGCACTTCCTGTTCAATGTATTGCTCTGCGTTCAAATTGCCTCGTATGCAAACGAGATCAGTTCTCCCACCCAGGCGAATTCCAGCCCACACCATGATCGTTCCGCCTTGATAAGGATGAACTTCCTGAGGATTTCGAAGTCTACTTTGGCGACCAGGAACACACCAAACACGCACTCTCTTTGAATCAGGATGAAATCCGAAGCGAGACTCATCTTAAAAGAGAACACGTGCCCACTGATTGTTGGTCCATCGCAAATGTGCATTAGCCCACAATAAACGACGCCCTCGATTTCCATGTCGCAAAGCTGGAACTCTTAATGGTCTGCAAGCGCGAAGATTGACTTCATGTAATCTTCTTCTGGCAGTTTGGTCACTGATAACCACTTGGTGCTGGGACTGGAATCTTCCTACCAACTGGCGAGCGGTAATCTGGGGCTGCCTTCTTGCAGCATTTTGCAGAAATCGATCTTGTCTCTGGGTAGTATGGATGTCTATGGGTGTATCATCCACGGTGACGTTCGGCTAAATCTCCTGTAGCCCTGTAGCGTGCCCATAATCGGCTAATTACACTTGGCTGTGTGTGAACAGCGGCCGCGATATCGCGTTGACTGCCTCTAGCTTCCAACATACCCACAGCCCTAAGCATATCTTCCCGTGGTAAATGACGACGTGACATAACGCTTAAAGTTTCAAAAATATCGAAAAAGATGGCGGTTATGGTTTTTCACAAGAAAAAAAATCGATACATGACAAAAATCACAACAACTTTATGCTAGCAGACCCCTTACTCTGCGACCAAGTTCGGTTTTTCCTTCTTATTTTGAAAGTTTTCGCGCTTTTGTTTATTTTTTTTTTGAATTTCGAACAAATGATTTATTCCTCTTCCAGCCTTAATTTATAAATTTTAGTGACCTGTACTTTTTTAAAGAGTTTTCACACAAAAATTGAAGTATTATTGCTTGTTCCCTAGACTTTGTTGAGTAGTGTACATGCATGCAATAACACATTATTTATAAAAGGATAAGGAGATGTTTAAATACTCAAAACACAATTTACATACTTACTAGATTTAATTATGAATCTTTTTAACCACCGACCAAAAAAGAGGGGTGTTATGAGTTTGACGTGTCTGTCTGTCTGTCTGTGTGTCTGTCTTGGACATCATAGCTCCCGAACGGATGGAGCGATTTCAATTTGTTTTTTTTGTATGAAAGGTGAGTTTGACACGGGTGTTCTTAGGAATCATGAAAATCTGTTGTGCCGTTTAAAAGTTAGGGGGGTGAGAGTGGGGAAGGAAAACCGAAAATCTGAAAATATACTCGAGTGGGGTATCAGATGAAAGCGCGTCTCGTGCACATTTCTAAATTATTATGGTGTTTTACTTTAAAAAAAGTTACGGCATTGGAATTGGGGGTTATTCTTAAATTTAAAATTTAGATTTACAGAAGTTTATTTGAAAAGTCAACCATCAGTTCAAGAAGCATTTTAAAAATAAAATATTTTTACTGGATGTTTTACACGGAATACTTATTTAAAAATGTTTTGGCAGATTGCAGAATGTTTTACCATAGTCAATAACAAGCCTTTATGTTTATATCTACGTTCTCATCAATTTCTTTCTTTTCAAGCGAAGCGCAGTTTAGCTTAATGCCCTGGAAATAGAAGATAAAGAAGAAGTATTGATTAACTTCAGTAGTTAGGACTATAATTTGCACTCAAACTAACCCATAAAAGTAATATAAAGTTTTATTATTCAGCTTGTAACGTTTATACAAAGTTAATAGACGAAAACAAAGTCATATATCGTGTTAGTGTCTTCCTCCTAACTTAATTTATTAAACATCTAAGAATCTGTATAGTGATTTTATGTATATTAAATTTCATTATCAGAATATATGCTTCAAATATTATACACATTTTTTTATTTTTCACTGTGCTGATTTTCAACTATACTAGTTTTTATAATTTAGGTACAAGATGATGGTTCGTTAAAACTGTGTACCATTTCGCATTCTAGGTTTAGTTTTTTATTTTCCTATTGTATTGTTCCTTTGTTTGGTGTGTGTAGTAAATTATTTTATATCTATGAAGTGATTTTCTGAATAAATGTTATTATTATTATCTATCACACTGATGCATTCAGTGTAAACAGCTATACAAAACAAAATATACTATATAATAAATAATATTTAATGTAATGATTATTAAAGATACAAGATGCTGGTTATTTTGTACTTAAATACTGCCATGTCATTTCAAAATCACAGTTATTAAAATAAAAAAAACCTATAAAAGTGTCGTGCTCATATATTGGTTCTTTAACTTATCTATAAAAGTTTTGTTTTTTACCATTTAACTACGAAATTAATTAAATATTATTACATGGTGTGCGAATTTTATTATAATCGGTTAAGTGGTTTAGGAGTCCATTGAGGACAAACGTTGTGACACGAGATAATATACGATTACAGTTCAAATAACACGAGATATATATTAAGATAATACAGATAGCTTATATTTAGTAATTAGTGAATAATAATTAAGAAAACCATAAATTAGCGAAAGGAAAAAGAAATGTTACCTGCCGAACTTTTTCACATACTTGCTCACTGGTTAACCTTGTGGGCCACAGACAATGACGAGGTGACGTACAGCATTATAAAATAAGATTCAGTCAAAGAAACATGTTAATATATGTATTTTGAACTCCTAGTGAAAAGGCATTGTTACTAGGCACTTACCCCTGTTACAAATAGTCTCTCGCTCCCCTAGTTCATCATCATCATAATTTACCCCTTGCAAGATTTCCAGTTACTACTGTTGGAAGCGGCCTTCTTCATCATTCTATTACCGTTCCCACTGCTGGGACACAGGGACTTCTCTCTTGACGAGAGATTAGGCCTTAATTCACCAAGCTCTGGCCAAGTGCGGGTTGGTGAATGTCACATGCCCTTCAAACTTTTTTAAAGATACCAGAACATGCCGCTTTCTTCACGATGCTTGCCTTCACCGTTAAAGCGCACATACATTTTTCAAGAAGAAAAATCCAGAGGTGCCTGCGGGATTTGAACCCAAGACCTTCGGAATGAAAGTCCACTTAGCTCCCACTTAGCCAACACGGCTTTTATGGCACGGAAGCGACCTATATCCACCGTGAACCCGCAACCTTCACCAAGTCATCCGTCCATCTTGTAGGCGGACATCCTATGCTCTGTGTCTGTAGTGTTCATTAGTTATAGTGTCTATAATAGTTGTTTTATATAATCACAAAACATACTTAAATATTTAATAAATTGTATTAGGCGGACGAAACTAGCACTCTATTTGAAACACACATTTCGTTGTTAAACTGTTACTATCTAGTTGTCTCAAGTTACACATTAGCATGCTCATTCCAAAGTCAGAATTCTAGACACTATTAATGGAAGCAGGAGTTGGGTTCAATTAGACAAAATCAACAGTGATCGCCTGATAAGCCTTATTCATTTCAATTCGAAATTTTTCACAGACCTTCAAAATTATGAATTTTACAAAAATTTCAACATAGCAGATCGTTAACTAATTTATAATAGTTTTCGAGTATCTAGTGTTTTCTACGCATCATAAGTATGTATTAACAAAAAAAAAATGTATTTATGTAGTATATCAGTCACATAACTCCCATAAATAGTACAAGCTCTGCTTAGTTTGGGGTTAGGTGATGCTGTGTAAGTACAAAAATATTTATAACTTAATTTAATTTAATAGTTTCATCATCACCCCGTTAATTGTTATTTTTTTATGATATCGAGCTATTAATAAATTTAGTAAATTAATATTAACATAATAATTTTAGATAAATTATATTTTTTGTATATAACTACATTTTTTCTGGTAATATTTTATTTTTTTATTTTTATTTGAATTGTTTGCGTGTTTCATGTGTTTGATTTAAAACTGAAATAAAAAAATTGAATTGAATTAACGTTCCCACTGCTGGGAGACAGGGACTTCTCTCTTGACGAGAGAGCTTAGGCCTTAGTTCCCTACGCTGGCCAAGTGCAGGTTGGTGAAAGACACATGTCCTTCAAACTCTTCAAAGTTCTCAGAACATGGCGGTTTCGTCACGATGTTTGCCTTCACCGTTAAAGCTTGTGTTTGAAAATGCACATACACTTTTCAATGAAATGAAAATTCAATGAAAAAAATCCTGTGGTGCGTGCCGGGGATTGAACCCACGACATTCGAAGTAAAAGTCGAGTGCGCTCCTACTTGGCAAACACGGCTCATAATAATTTATTTATTTAGAAATTTTTGGGAAAACTATCAGCTAACATAAATTTGAAAAATATGAATAAATTATAACCAAACTTATATAAATGCTTGCAACTGCAACAATCAGTTGCAAACACAGAGACGACCAATTACAAGTAGGTACTTGGTAGTTTAGTTGTAGGTTATTCCGTTACATATTCATATTCATATCGATAATTTTAATAATCAATATTTAAATCCAAATTGTTTGAACTTACAGTGGCCGTAGTGATTTATATTCTCTTTGGCCGCGGCCACAAAAATATTTGCATAATTTTGATGAAATCGGAATCTCTTAAATAGGTTAAGAAATCCATCCAGCCAGCGTCTTGTAAGATTAAAACGAAAGGCTTACGAAGGGCTCTAGTAACGCGAGACCTTCATTAATGAAACACAGAATATAGGAACTTTTAATCAGTTCACTAACAAAATCCATAAAGATTTACATTCAGTCGTTGAATTATCAAGTTACAGACGTTTACAAACCTTATCTATCGTAAATCTTCTAAACGGATATATTTACCTACCTACTTAGTTATTTATTTACTTATTGGACATTGTTTATTACTAACGGACGAAATTAATAATTATACAAAGAAAAATATCAAGAAATGTTGGGCTTTTCGTGATACCTTATTGATTCTAACATACTCGTAAAATAAAATTAGTAGGTATGGATAGTTTAAAATAATAGCATTTATTACATAAACTAATTAGAAAATGTGTCGGCCACTATAAAGCTCTACGGACCACCAAGGAGTTAATATTTGACAAAAACAGACTTAAAGTATGAATAATAGAAAAGGTACTTTCTAGAACTAGTTTTTTATTTATGTTAGACTTGCTGACCCGGCGAACTTTGTTCCGCCTTAGACGCCATAAATAAGCAGATTTTTGATTTTATTAAGTTAATTGTTTTATTCAAAACTTACCAAAATTCCATATTAAATTGAACTTTTTCTAGTAGGCCTGATGGCTCTAAAGTAACCGTCATGTAAACTAAGAAAATCAGGTTTCTTAGATACTTGAAATTAATTATTTTACATGTATTGTTAAAAAAAAAAAAAGATTGACAGAAGAATTCGTTTTAAACGTCATTTTTTTTTTCATTCTCTTCTTCTTCTTTTATTAGATGGCGCCCGTGACTGGCTATATGGCCGTCAACAGCCAATTTTTCATCCTCTTTGACTATATTTGCAGCACGCATTCAGTCAATTCTATGTCAAATGTCTTAAGGTTACATTAAAAAAGTTTAATAATTTTATATTTTAGGTAATTTTAAATTTTCTAATTTTCCGCGCAATTTCCTTAATTTTTTCTTTCATAAAAACCTTCACCTAAGAATAACGAACAGAACAAAATAAAAGGATTAGCGAAATCGGTCCAGCCGTTCGGGCGTGATGCCGTGACCAAGGGAAATAGAGATTCATTTTTATATATATAAGATAAGCCTTCATTTGTATACAATCTCACCTGATGTAAAGTGTCATAGACCATAAGATGGGACATGAAGACCTAGAAGGCTTTTCCGGACCACATTACGAAACTTGAAAAAATCGTTTGAAGTTACAAGAAATTCACTGCATTTTATCAAATAGCTTAACACTATAGTTACGTTACGCTAAAGAGTAGTTAAGTAAGTAGCCTAAAGTTCGATAAATGGGCTAAAAATTAAATATTTTTTATATCGGTCTAGAAGTTCTTGAGATTTGCGCGTTCAAACAAACATACTATTCAGCTTTATAATATTAGTATAGAATGGGATCAACTCGCAAGCTAAAACTTCCATATATAAATAATCGTAATATCCGTTAATAATATTAATTGTTTAATATTTTTTTCTCTATTATGTATCCATACCTAACTATGTATATTTAAATGTCTAACTAACATAGGAAAACTTTTTTCATTAAAGTTCATCTCTTCTAGAGCTTGAGTCAAAGCTAAAATTTAAAAGTAAGCATGAGTTGACAAACATTTTGCATAAATCAAACTTATTGCAGCTCTTACTTTGTAAAAAGCTGTATGAAAGCGCCAGTAATAATAGTAAGTATTATAATTAAAATATTATCTTAGTACGTACATTAAATACATTTTAATAAGTTTGAGATGGACTCATTCTACATCTAGGGTTCCATAAACAATTAATACACATATATATATAGAAATATGTAAGAAAAAATAATATAAATATTAAAAGTACAAAAATGCATGTTAGAGCTGTCACCTATCCAAGTACTGGCCTCGCGCAACGTCGCTTTAGTTATATTAATCAAGTTTGTTCTATAGGATAGAATATATTTATTTAGTATGTGTTTTGAGCAGCAAGAGAAATATCATCCCTCAAAAAATCTACTTTCGGTGCTACAGCCTGGTGACAGACAGATAGACCACGAAGTCTCATTAATAGGGTCCCGTTACACCCTTAGGTTACGGAACCCTAAAAATAGAGCAAGCAATTACTAGTCGGTGGCGCGCTGGTCCACCTGATAAGCTGTGTAACTGCGGGACTTAGTTAAATTGTCTGGGTCTAAGCCATTCCGCGGATAAACCTGCTACGCTTAGAATTAAAGAGGTTTTGTTTTCTAGTCAATTCCAATCGCAATACCTTAATCTCATTTTACCGGCTGCTGGGCAGGTGGAGCATTCTGGAAATAATCTAATTGAGTTCACAAATTGCTTTGTTTTGTATTGGATTGCTTAGGGGGATATTTATATAGTTATTTGACGTTCAATAATTCATAAAGCAATAATGTTGACTGACACCGACTAGTAGTATCATATCCAAATTCATATGAGCTTATTAAGTAGAGACTTTCTCGTAAGTTACCCAATAAATTCCATATTCATCTTAAACCGGGACGTTCCTCCAAAGTGGGCGATTTCCTATCGCAAAATTCAAGAGCTCGTTTCAATCACCAAATAACGATTCAATATTACAATAAACTTTCCTCCTCCGAAATACAATATAAACAAAAGTAATCAGTTTCTCCATTCGGATGAACCTAAAACAACTGAATTATAAAAACAACTCCTTATCCGGAAACTACTGTCGGGACTCTTGCGGAAAATTGAATCGCACAGTCATCCTGACAACCTGCCGTACTGGGCCAACCCTCACGTTCCCGGATACCTTTTATTAGTATCAACAGTATCAACGCACAAAAAGGACCGGCTTATACTCACCCGGATGAAAGTTGTGTCACGGAAACGCAATACGAAAGGTCTAATAGGGGTACCAATATCGCAGCCCAGTCCCGAATGGACGCCGACAAGTTACTATACCAATGCTTCGTATGTTTGCGCAAGCTTCAGCGGGATTCAGCGAGAAAATAAAAATAAAGAGGAATAAGCTGTAGGTGCCTACTTAGATTAATTGAACTTGACAGAGGAGCGGAAAGAGGTGATCCTTGACAGATTGCAAGGGGATTCATCCCCTTTTATAAAAGCTTTTATGCGTAGGATGCTTTGCTCATTATTGTTTATGCTATATGGACACAAGTGGCTACTTTATTAAGTAAGATGAACAAATTCAAGTTGATCACGCCATCTATAGAACATAGCTAGGTACTCGTATAAAAGATAACGATTCAACTGGTTCTTCGACTTTTAAAGTTTAAAAATCACAGAATTTGTTTGTTCAAAAAGTGTCCTAGTTACACTGCGGAAGAATAAAGTAACTAGTTCAGGAGACAGTTAACGGCGTTTAGTGAGGCACCGGAAAAGGCTAAAGTAGCTAGGGTTGGGTTAAACTGGCGACCAGCTAGTCTATGTGGCGTCTTGGCACCGGCTCCTGGGTTTCTATTGACAATTTAGCTACGTAAAAGTTTTTAGTGTTTGTTGCTACAATTTAAATGGACCGAAGTGCGGAAGAAAGCTGAGCTATTTTTTGTTTTGTAATATCGGAATGTTGTGTAAAATTGTTGTAAGCGATACAAAGTATCACATGGAATATTGCATAAAAGTTATAGGATTTAAAATTAATGTTCCAAAAATATACCTATGTCAAGAACGGAAGTGATTTAGATAATAATCAGAAACACAAAGTTAAGCTGTCAAAGTAAAGTAAGAAATAAAGTATACCTGCTTCCTTAATATTAACTCACTATTATAAGGACACGGCCGTTGACATGAGCATGTTTTTAATTTCTCAATATTGTCATCTATGAAAGCAATTTGAAAACAGGCAACAGAAACGGGAAAACAACTTAGTGAATACTCGCTCAGTGGAACATCTTTTGAGTTCCACTCAAATAAACATTCAAATAATTGTATACCATTGTAAATGGGAATAACGCTAAAACTTCACAGCACAATGATGTTCAATTTGTGCAGTTTCTTTTAAGTTGGGCAATATTTAAGTTGTAGCCTGCAGGTCGATCCTTGCACACGGAGCGTCAGCCACTGTCAGCTCCTGAGAAACTTATTGCAACTTGTTTATTCGCCTTCAGCGTCCTTTGTTGAGCAACTTTGTAGACGCGCCGGACGGTTACTCCTATAAATACAATTTACATTCATTACAGCTCCTACAATTAAATACATGCAATAATAACGTCGACAGAACAAGTTTTATAAAGGAAGCGAATCAAATTGTTTGGTGTCTAGGAAATAAATGAAGTGCCATTTATTAGACTGAGTTGATGCTTCCACGGAGTAACGGCATCAATCAGACCAGGAATATTGTTTTTATGTAAAACTAGGCCTTATCTGCGTGTTTATTCTAGTTGGTAACCTTATTCTTTCCGAACAATAAGGTTAACAATTATTTTGTCTCTATCGCTATCAACAACAGGAGTGCTTAAAGTCATCGCATAGGTTGTTAATTTATTGAAGTAACAATCTCTCATTTTCACAGACTCTAAGCTCTGGGGGGCAATTCTCAGAACCATGATATAATAACGAAATTCGAAATATATCAAAAAAATTAGAAAAATATCACTAGCTTATATATATTTTGAAACACTCTCGATATTTATATCACTGTCGTCTTAGGAACTCGACAGAGTTTTTCGAATGCTTACAATAAAAATATAGGTAGTGATTTTTGTGCGTCAAATTTGTACTAAATCATTAATGTTTTATGACCAGAACTGAGGGTTGAAGTGTTTTCTCTGTCATTTCAGCAATTTGTGTTGTGGTGTGCTTTGTGGAATTTGATAAACATGAACATACAAGTCAAAACATGAGGCGATTATCTTAACAGTCTGCAAAAACAACGTCATTTGAGTGCCTTGGAAACAAATAGAGAAAATCTGTGAAGTTAAAGAATTCAATGACATTTGTCATAAGGAATGTGTGTTAATCGATTCTATAAAGTTTCGTTATTTTGTTCGATATGACATCTATACTAAAATCGTGATTTTGCTCAAAATTTCTGCTTTTGAAATATATCGCTAAACTGAGAAACTAGCAGACCCCAGCAAACGTTTTTTTTTTCAAAATGAAAAATAGATGTTGGCCGATTCTCAGACCTACTGAATATGCTCACAAAATTTCATTAGAATCTGTCAAGCCGTTTCGGAGGAGTGTGACACAAGAATTTTATATATTAAAAAAAAATATATAAAGTTTCGTTATTTTGTTCGATATGACATCTACCTCTATACTAAAATCGTGATTTTGCTCAAAATATCCGCTTTTGAAATATATCGCTAAACTGAGAATTGCCCTCCTGTTACGCCTCCATCATTTTTATATGATTACTAGCAAAGCCCAGCAAACGTGTTTTTTCAAAATGAAAAATAGATGTTGGCCGATTCTCAGACCTACTCAATATGCTCACAAAATTTCATGAGAATCTTCAAGCCGTTTCGGAGGAGTACGGGAACGAAAACTGTGACACGAGAATTTTATATATTAGATTTAGATATCTTACTTTTTGTGTTCAAGCATCTAAAATACCGAACTAATTCCAGCGGGAAGATTCAGAAAGGTAACCGTTAAATAGGTAATAAACTAGCTTTATGTCTTCGCTAAAACCTCTGTACAATTTTAGGGAATTTAATTGGCAGTAAAGGAGCATTTTGCGTACGTTTGGAAGTGGTCGTAAAAAGGCTCTCGCGGTGACACTGTTGTTGCTCGTAATAGCAAAATAAAGCTTGGACAGAGAACATCTTTATTACTTTATTCATTCATTCAAGCAATGAATGAATAAAGCATGTCAATAAATGTTTTCTCTCTCTCTCTCTCTCTCTCTCTCTCTCATTCTGTATCTAGCAAGATTAAACTGGTCCGAAGCCAGATTCTTCAGATAAGCGCATACCGTTCCTTCTGCTGCATAAATTTTAAATAGCAAAGAATTTAATCTTGACTCTGTGCATTTTATCCCAAACAATCTTTGTATTGTTTCTGCCAAATCTAACTTATAATATTTATTTACATTGGAATAACAAAAAGGATTTAAGAAATAAATGTCAAAAAATATGAAGAAGCAAGAACTTTTAATGTTAGCTCATTTGTGAGTCCCGTATCCAAAGGGTAAAACGGGACCTTAAGACTTCGTCATCTGCCTATCTCACCAGCTCAACCGTGCTAGATAGAGAGCTGAAATTTTGTGGGAAGATGTATTTCTGTAGCCACGATAACAGCTTATACTAAAAACACATAATAAACAAATATTTACGTGGTCACCAATACAACAAACGTGATTCTATAAAGTTAAGCAATTTTGCGCGCAGTCAGTAGGTTTACTGGGACGGTCACCCATCCCAGTAAGTACCTACTGACTGACTATTTTCTATCCAATGTTGCTTTTAGCACTTTTATTTAAAATAATGCTGATATTATTATTACTACCTTTCTACCTTTCTGAAACGACCATTCTAAAAGAGCCCTTGAGCAATTAATAACGTGTGGTATTAACAGCTTGCGGTATGAAACGACTAAATACCCATTATAAAGTTTTCGCTTCGCTGGGGATATTTTTAACTACTCAAAGGATTTCAATTAGATTTTATGAAGGTAAGATTATTTACTTTTATGGCTTTTACTTCAAGTCAATTATTAAAACGCGAACAAGGCAATTGTAAAACTAAAATCCTACAAAATAAAATGACCATTAATTTTATGTTACATTTCGCATCCTTTCTATCGTTAATCACATACAAAAAATCCACATATCCTTGAGGCATGATCTGTCATCTTCACGTGCACAACCAAATCGTTTTCAATATGTTGATAGCAGGTGTGTCCACAGTTTACAGAGACGTGTTCTTGCGTACTGAAACGTAAGATTTGATCAGAGCGCTCATCGCTTGTGAGCTAAGCAGTCAATACGGCTGTGGGTGAATTTATGGCGGCCAATAAAGCTAAATCAATCCGGTGAGGGATTGCACGAACGACCTCTGTCGGCCATCTATGCGCCGGGCCCACTGAGCCGAATCTTATTTACAATAGAATTGGCGGGTGGAATTGTTAGACGCATTGCTTTTGCAGACACATTCATAACGTCGTACACGTTTTCAGATTAAAATTAAAACCAATCTCTCGATATTCAAAAACTAACCATATCTAACCATTTCAATAGACAATCACATCTGTACTGTAATGTCATACTCGTATTTCTTATAGCACTGCATATAAATTACAGCTAGAAAACTGTATCTATAGATAGCGAAAATATTGGTAAACTAACTTAAAAATTATACCTTTAAGTAATTCAGATAATTAGATGTTTAATTTTTCACAAAGACAAGACAAAAATAAACTTCCATCTGTTTCCGTTTATAAAATTAAAGAGAAGCTGTAAAACCTTCACGAGCAATGTTCCGAAGAATCTTTTCCAGTAAAGTCGGATTAGGCCGCTGAATATTGACTTAATGAAAAACACCCGATGTGGCCAACTATTCAGCGATGGCCGGCTATTTACGCCGATTAACCCTTGGGATCGGAGAAGACGTAATTTTTCATTAAAAACTCCATTAAGTTGGGAAACTTTATTCATTAAACTTTCAAACGGTATTTACTTTATGTAGGGAGATAATAATGAACGAATATCCTAATTTAACAAGACTGGAAAGTTTCACTTTAGTGCTGTATGAATTTGCTAATTAATGTCTCGAAACTACAACGTACCAGAATTGTTTTTAAGTTAATACCCCATAAAAGAGCACCTTATTTATGGAATATTTACATAGCACTTCCACAATATGCGTACCTATCAAATAAAAAAGCTTAATAGCTAGGTCTTTAGAATATTTCAGTGCTTACAGGAAAAACAGTTAAAGAGTTACGATTCTGCTAATGCCGAGATATAATTAACACCACCTACCTTGGTACCAACTCCATCAGCCAAAACCGACTGCTTCAGCGCTTCTGGATCCAGCTGGATAGGCTTATAAGATTGGCTAATGGAACACACAACACTCAATTTTATTTTATTTATTTTTCTTTATTCGGAGCAACAAACAATTATACTCTAGACTAGTTAAATAATCTTAAACTAACATCCTTATACTCTAATCATAACCAGCACCGTTACCCGCAGATTACTATATGCGAATATCGGCGTAGCTATTGTAAGTAACACAAAAATTACATTTATGATAAGTACAAAAATTTTAACACTAATTAACAACTACAAAATTTCATTTTAATTCTATATAGATACATATTATTGTAGGTATGAAGTTATACAAATCAATTACTTGCTAATATTTATGTTGTAGTTACAAAAGACTCAGACATAATAGTCTGTATGATCAAAAAATCACTTTTGAGTAAAAGCAAGATAAATAAAAAGCACAGAGTTTCAGTTATTATACCTTAACGCGGGATGACAAGAACGTCTCCTCACACCAGCGCGCGGTACGGATATGTATTAGCCATTTAAAGCCTTCCCTCGGTTTGGCAGTATAACTACCCTCATTATCGGCAGAATCAAACACAAAAATAAACTTTTTTAAAATAAGTTTTTATTTAAAAGACCTAATAAGTACTATGCACAAAATTTAAATTTTATTAAAGCTTGTCGCAAGATGTGATTGTATCTTAATAACAAAATATTAAGTGAGTTGAAGTAATAAGAATTAAAATGTCTCTGAGAAAATGCGCAAATAGATATCGCGACAGGCTTTTATAATAAGTAATATTTTAATAAGTACATAGTAGTAAATAGTTTAATTTGTTTTAATTCAAAGTTTATGTTCATCTTTATATGTCGTTTAAATAATAACTTGGTATAAAATGTTTTTATCAGTAAATTTTTTAGTTTATTGCAGACAGTCTTTGGATATGACATCGAATACTTCCAATTACGTTACTTCCTTCTCCTAAATCAAACACAAAATCATGTAAGAATATCCACTAGACTATTGGCTCGGCAAAGTGGTGATCTCGCATGTTTGCGGTCGGACGAGTGGTAAATGGTCCCATCTCGCCGCCGCCCGCCATCACAGATCGAGTTAATCAACCACGAGTCGGCCCATTTGCCATTTGCTCTAACATATCGACATCGACATACCGTGACATATTGTTTTTTGTTCTTTATCCTGGCTTACCCTTAGAGCAGGCCCTAAAGGTCGAGTTTGCAATATGTGAGGACCGTCAAATATGTTCATATTCAGACACCAGGGATAATAAAAAATCAAAAGAGAATTTGAGCATATTTGGCGGTCCTCACATTTTACAAACTCAACTTCCCTTAGGGCCTGCTCTATATACCTATTTGATCTAGGTATCCGAAGGTTTGATGAGAAAAAAATAGTCACAAATATAAAATAGTGTGTATATTTTCAATTTTTAACCAGTTATTGCGTTGAGAATATGAAGTGTTCGAGATTACATGAGTTCGTAAACTTAATTCACATACACCCTAATTCGGCACTCCTCTTTCAGATCTAAAACGGGTGTAGACCGTTTCGTATTTATATAAATGTCATATTATAACTGTATCGGACGTCCGCAACACAATGGTAGAGAAAACCAAAATGTAACGGCTTTTCTGTCGAAGGCGTAACTCTCCGACTCAGGTGCTGGCGGGAAGATTGTCAATGATACTCCAGATCTTCTCAACACAGATTTATTATCCGTTCACAATCACGACTACTTATATTTAAGTCACTACTGCTATTTTATTCTTCGCTCTTCGAGATATTTTCACTTGTTCACTTGTTCGTATCCAAATACTGAATGCCTTCTACTCGGAACACAGCCCGCGTATTAATATCAAAACATAAGGTTCTAGAAATATCTATAGATAACACGAAGTCCTTTAAAAACGTAAACATCAAAAAAACTATTGCGTATTCTGTGCCTATTCCCGAATAAACGTAAACAAATAAAACTATTACTTATTCTATGCCTATTCCAGAATACGCGGGTACAAAGGTCGCTCCGCGACTACTATTAGCTAATCTGTGCCACAGTGCACATCTCTATACGTATAAATGCTACGCCTTATTCTGCGTACGATTTTAAACCTTAACAAAGTAAATATAAGATCGTCGTCGCTAACAATGACATATATTTCTATGCAAACTCTTCTGCCACACCTTAGGTGAATCAATATTACGAAGTTATTATAAACAAACAAATAGATTAAGTACAGGAAAATATATAGTCTATCTAGAACCATCAAAACCAAAAACCATCATAACATAATTTGTGGACTAGAGCGTTATTGTTAAACGCAGAAGATACAAGATAAAAAATAATTTAATTCCATTGTTTTGTTTTACAAATCTTAGAAACTAAGTAAAAAAAGGAACTGAGCGCGCGAACGGTAAAATTAAATATTTTTATTGTGACTGACACTCGCACTTCAATAAAATATACAAGAAGAAGGCTATATCCGAATAAAATAAAATAAAAATATAGTTAGCAATTGCCAGGAAAAAAAAACTTCTAAAAAAAAGCTTCTATAGTATAAAAATTAATTCTATAGTATAAAATTGAGGAGGTAAGGGGATGGGTTGGGACAGCCGCATTACCCTTATGTGGCTACCTACCTCTATAATATAAAAATATAGCTTCTATAGTATAAAATGAATAGCAAAATATGTTGGTAAGGGAATAACTAAACAACGCGAGGACCAAATTGGCCTCTTCTTTTTTTAAAATTTTCGTAGAAGTCCAAGGATGTTTTTTATGGAGAGAAAAAAATCTAATTACTGCCGGAAAAACGCTAAAAACAGCCCTTTTCTTTTGCCGTGCGAAGCCGGGACGGACCGCTAGTTATTTATTAAATCAAAAGTGTTATATATTTAACTAAGCTATTGATAGGTTAACATTTACTACTAATAAATTATTTTTTTATAATAATATTGATTTTTTTTACTTATTTCTTAAATTATGTTACCCGCATTGTTAGTTAGTAGGTACAGTAGTAGAAAGTTGTAAAATAAAGTTATCATTGCTTAGGTACATTAAACGCAAGAATTAAGATGTATTACATAATTAAAATCCCATCTGATTATTGATCAGATGCTACTCCGAAACGGATCATAATGATCAGATGAGAATAACCAGTGACCGCATAGTTTTTTTTGTTTTTTATATCCTTATTTTGAGTTTTTTATTGGAGGTACATTTCTTACATTTATATAATAAACATAAGCACGAAAATAGTCCTAAAAAATAAATAAATTTTACATAATATTACTGAAATTAATGTCCAAATATCTGTTTGAAATCATAAGTAGACAGATGCTTGATATTTAATGTAAATAATTCAGTCTAGCAAATGTTTTGGTCTAATTATTCTGTTCAATTCAATAATGATGAATGAGCCGTTTTGATCAAAGCTACAGCAAATTTTGTTGTGTTAATTTATTGATATAAATACGTAATTTATTTGTTGTTTCTATAATTCTTATAATAAATAAACACTAGGTTAAAACCCAGCTTGGCTCGGGTGAAATGGGTAAAAAACTCACAGTACACGTGTAGGTTTTAGTTTTAGTTTTTATATGTTAATGTGGGATCATCAAAGAACATTTTCGCGTTGGTTCCTGTTGTTGTTAGCGCTTCGTTGACTGGAGTATTTTGTAGTTATCGGTTCTCAAATAATTTTAGAGGTAAAGCATAATATATTTATATGACATTGTTTATCTTACGGTTTTCTACATGATGTGTGTAATACAAAATTATGACTACTAATAACCGTCTTTTTTTAAATAAAATCGGCCAAGTGCGAGTGTACTCGAGGGTTCCGTACAAACCTGTAAGTAAAACTTAAATAAAAAAAAAATAAGTTTGTTAATTATTATTTAAAACAAATATACATTACAGGTTATTTTTTAACTATAATGCGATTTTTTTCTGTCAGTAGCTTGTTTTTAGCCTCAGATGGATTGCATTCGTTCCAAGGTGACTTTGGAAAACAGTGTTGTACAATAACTTTATAATCTGGGGGCACGGCAGTGCCCTCACCAAGTCGAGCATTTCGTATTTCTGTGATGCACACTCTGGCTCAGTATAAATTACAAAATCCGAAAAGGACTTGGCGCAAATATTTGTAATATGGCGGCAGACCCTTAAGTCGGGGACCATCTCGAAGCCCCGTCGACCTTGTACAGGAACTTCAAGCGAGCACGCACTCTAGTGTAACTCATCAGATCAATGAACATATGACTACATTGAAGAATAATAAGAATAATTTATTTCCATAAAACATGAGTATAAACATGATATTATTTTAAAAAGTGTTCTACATGTTTTGGCAATCACTTTCAGTTTCTTGTACTTGGACTTTGCGCTTAAAGCGACAATTTGCCAGTGTCGAGTTAAATAAAATTATAGTGCCTACAGTGAAAAAGATGTTATTCAGTTGAACGCCATTTTGACAATCCTGTTTTGGCAATACTGGCAAAACATAGTATTGACATTTAATGGTAATCTATTCGATTTGCTCCATTGCATGACTCTATCTATTTCACCCTGGAGCAGTTCGCAATCGGAACTGTCAACTACAGTAGAAAACATTTAGAATGTTTCTTTTATGTGTGATATAAGATGTTGCTACGTACTAAATATATCGAATCTAAGTGGACTGGAAGTAGGTACCCTTTAGATTAGGAATTCCTTGCGATCAAAAAATGTAGCTTAAATTTTCGTTGACTCAGAAGTTTAAATTTGTTATAAGGTAATGTATAACGGACCTGAGTACTTATTAAGTATTTCAATTAATACCTTATAAATGTATACGTAATTAATTAATATAATTTAATACGGCATTGATGTTCCTTTTAATTGCGTTGACATAGACGTTTAATTTTGTTAATGTAAAGATATTAATAGTCTAAGTATTTGCTAGCGATTTCAATTGGGAACAATATTTTTGCTGACCTAAGTTTGGATGTGTCACTATCTTCAATACCCTAAGGCTGCGTTTTAGGTAAAGCGTCGCGACAGGCGAAGAGTTATGCGGCGCTTCAGGCGGGGCATTGAGCGGCGCGATAAGCGGCACGACAGGCATCAAGCGGCGCGTAAGGCGGCGTGTGCAGCGGCTAGCGGCAACTCAAACATATAGCACCCATCGCCGCCGCGCACACTTGTACATATTGTTAAATTAAGGACAAAGAACTCGAGGTCCGAATTTTGATCAGATTTTTTGGAGTCTTTGGGTGATTGTAAGACTTATATGGAATACATTTTTTTTCATATTCCTGCCCGTTCTTATGAAAAGAAATGAGACGCGCCGAATAGCCTGTAAGCCTGGTATTCCTTGAATATATTACCTATGTTATTGTTATTGTATTGTATTGCATTGTTCTTATTTCCAAGTAATAGGCAAGATGACTACATATAAATAAATAAATAAATATAAAGATATACTGTGTAGTCCGTCAGTTAGACTGACAAAAAAAAACTATACATCAATTTTTTGCTTTACCTATTTAATAAGAAAGTACCAAGATATAGTGGATCGTCTTGATTTATCGTTTTCATTTAAATGAAAAAAAATGGTATAATTTTTATAAGTAATCTAAATGACAGACTTATTATTTTTTTGTCATGTATGTGTCTTTAATATTTAGGTACGCAAATACGCATATAATTTGGTCATTTAATTTATTACAGACACAACTACTATTTTAGGAACAAATATTTTTAATGAAGTCACTGAAAATGCATTTAATATAATGATTGATTAAATCATACCCATTTGATACACGTTCTACCCGTACTACAACACACGTAAAGGGTTATAATTTCTCCGAAAACCCATTTATAAACAAACACCGATACCCACCAACAATAATCTCACGTATTTTATTTTATATTTTGAAATACCACGAAAATAATAAACGAACGCTTCAAGGGTATTAAATTGGATTACGTAAAACCACCGGAAATACATTAGTATGAAAAAGGGAGGTATTTTTCGGAGCTTATCATAGCGGGGTGGGAGATAGCGTTCGCAAATTAATTCCGTTGCTGCCTTTGATCTCGACGGTATTGTTGGCTTGTCGTGCAAATAAAGCTTGCTGTGCTACTATTATTGCCAGCTTAGTCTTTTTCAGCTAGTTTAAGCGATGTAATTTAAAAATTATAAGTTTAATCAGTGTCCGTGTTGTATATCGATATATTTGTTTTGATTATGACTTATTTTTAAATAACTATGTGGGCTACATATATTATATTATACATCTCTTTAGATGAAAACATCTGTATCAATAACTAATAATAGTACTTTAAACAATTAGGTAATCTTGAAACAACGCTTCAACTACCTACAGTAAATGACATATCAAAGTACCAAAGAATTATTTTTTGGGTAGGTATAGGTATATACCTAGCCGCAAAATTAATCCTTTTATATAAACATGATAGGTACGCAGGGTGTTGTTATTTTAAATTTTAAGAACAATTTCAGCATCAATTCAAGTGGAAGTTGGCAGCACTGTGTCGCCTTCATAATTCTACGGTGTGTCTCCCCAGAGAGCCTGACAGTGGGATCACAGCAGGACTAAGCCATTGCACTCTCAGCCACATCTCAGGTAATAAAACGCCAAGCAATGTCTATTACAGCCAAGTGTTTCTGAACACTGAATGCTGTATTAAATGTTCACCGCGGTCTATCTGTTTGCTTGCTTTCTTGCTTTGTTCACTAAGATAGTTCAAAGAAAAGAACTTATTTTCCAACTTTGTACCTGTATTATGGTACTTTAATTTCCCTGGCTACATTAAAATACCCCCGAAATCGTAAGAAAAATGTAGCATGAAATGCGGTGCAAAAGACCCTTTGTATTATAAAGGCAATTTCGCATAAAATTAATGAGATTTTTTTGGAATAAGAAGGTTGTTATGAAATAATATAATCATATATTTCCACCGACGGCCTTTGAATTGAGTATAAAGTTATTTAGACAAACAAACAAAAAGTTTAATTAATTTTAACATAAAGATATTATTTTGTAGACTCAACTATAATTATCTCCATACTAAAAAGTTGCTTACGTTATGTATTAAGCTAAGAAATTAAATATTTTAGACAGGCTTTAATTTGTGGTTAAGATTAAACGCCTTTAGTTTGAAGCTGAAGATTTAGCGTAGAGTTTAGAATTTCCAATCTCAATGTAGTGAAACTTAGAAGGTTATGTGATGCACGGGGTAAAGTATTTTTATGAACACGTCAAAGCATTCCGGCCATACATGAAACGGAAACTCCGTAGCGGTGTTTTGCTACGAACGCGCTACGGGCTACGCTGCCTCTACGAACGAGGCTACAGGCGTAGAGCGTATGGTAACTAGACAACATGTCGTATATATACCAATAGGCAAGTGAGGCTCGAATTAATAATTCACACTCAACCTCAAGCTTGATTTTAAGTGCTCATTTTACTACGTCACTTACTTAATTCACACTTGAATTTAGGGTTGAGTGAGTACGGGCCTAAGTTTGTTTCTGTTTTGTACGTTTAATACTTGTAAAATATTTTGGCATATTGTAACGTAAACAGTTTGTGTTAACTTAAAAATGCCATAATTTCACGTATTTCATCTTATATGGTATTAATTATTACAACTACCTTTTTAACACAGATCTAGTTTCGGCTAAATTTAAGCGTTTCGGTAACATCCAACATTGCCTACGCCGTATATCACCGCAGCGGTACGTCACAGAACGCGTTAATTGAAAGCACCCTAAGAGGCAACTATCACGCAGTTTGCAGTCGGTCTAATGAATCACGGCACCCCGTCGCGATACGTTAAAATAAAACGAAAAATAGAAAACAATGTATTACACGTATATACCGCCTTTTTACTAAAAAGAGCAGCTCGTCTACAGGGCCAACTGGTATAAAACGCTATCAAGTCCTCAAAAAAGCGGCTCGTTTATGGTTCCTAAATCCTAAATGAAACAGAACAAACTTAAACATCTTTCGATTGAAACTGCAAATACAGGTTCTCGAATTAATAGCAAAAAAACATAATAAGGAAATTGGTGTTTGAATAGGCCGCAAAGTTAATGTTTACGAGTTTAAGACGAATCGATACAATCCCGATAAAGCCTAATAGGTACTTAATAGCGTAATAAACGAATGGTGCAAAATCGAACATCCACAGCGTAGTATGTTCAAGAAAATGGCGTGGAGTACCATCGGGTGTTCTATTCCACAGAAGCGAACGTTGTTATTTTCCCGTCATCTACACTCTTGGCGCAGGCCCTTCACTTAATGAGGAACTAAAACAGCTTACTCTACCAAAGACCCTCTTATGCATATACTAAAAGCCATTTCAACAAAACTTTGACCAAGTATGAGGTACTAAAAAGGAAAATCTTTCTCGACCGCCACACAATAGAGCCGCTACCATCTATTGTGACATCCTTTTTAACTATTTGGGATGTTATGGGACGTTACAAAAAGCAATTTAATATAGAAAAGTTACGAGTTATGTTGTATAGGGTGCTTGCTTTGAGGAAAATATCTTTATCATTCTGCCAGTGGCTGAGGACGCGAATATAAAATAACAAATAGTGTTGCTCCGGATTCAGCGAATAGGCAGTTTTCGAGAATGCTAATTCAGTGAGATACTTATGAGAATTGTTTTTATATCATAAAGCAGGTTGGCTTTGTACGTATGTAACAGGATAAAAAGAAGCTTAATACATTATTGCATGTCATTTGTTTATTTTTACTTGCTTGGATATGACGTCTGTTTTATTTCATAAGCCAAAACTATTACTGGCTACGGATTAAGAAACACTGACGCGATCTATAAATAACCCAAAGTAAATATACACTAACCACGCTATTTCATCTTAGGAATCAGAACTAAATGTTGATGGGTCCATCCCGTTTGGCCCATGGAGTTATCGAGCCAGATACACCTACGCATAGTCATATGTTTGTCAGATACATTTCAGCTACAGCCAATCTACTTAGAGGCGTAGAAGTGAAATTCCCACTTACCAAAATTACTAGCAATAAAGCCGTACATTTCCCCAAAAATAAAGCTAAAACGGAATGTCCTCATCTCTAGACAGCAAAGTATCTGTTACAGGGGATAAGCCGGTGAACGGGCAGCATTCAATTCCGTGGCACTATCTCAACGAGGCTCGAAAAGATCGGCCTAAGCTCGGATCTGTGCTTGTGGCCTCGGTGATGCGAGAGGATAAATATACTATCCCCGGCCCGACTGAATTTGTGGGTTTTGTAAACGATTTGTTCAGATACTATAATTATGATGAGATAGCATTTTGAATAACTACGGGAACGTCAAAGTTTTTTTTATGAAGTGAATATAAAATTTTGTCATATTTCTGAAATTATAAAAATATTTGGCTATTGTGACTCTATTGTTTATATTATTATTGTGCCATACCCCATTACCACATATTTTTCACTATAGTGAATTGATTTATCTAATTAATTTCTCGTCAAGTGAGAAGCCCCTGTGTTCCAGCAGTGGAAAAAGAACTATTCCTACAATTCGTTATTTTTTTTAATATACATATAACTAACTATATAAATAACAATAAATCAAATTTTTTGCTCTTTCAAGCAAAACTTTGGAATGGATTTGGGTGAACTTCATAATAATATAACAAATCAGATTAGCACATAGGCAACTTTTTATCGCGGTAAAATATATAATTAGAAGACTTACTTTTAAGACTGACCTCGGTCTTGTAAGCTTTTAAATGTGTTTTAAACATGTATATTTATGGTAAAGAAAATAATATTTGTTAAAAATACAAATTACAAACAAAATACTTCTAAATTTTACTTTATAATTAAGTACGAAATATATATACCACAATATGAATTGCTCATTACATTGTAATATAAACAATATACCTATACTTGTATTCGCAAATAAAAACTTATTTTGGCAAATATAAACAAAACATATTCGTTATAAAAGCGTTGATATCCCCAACAACAAAAACAAAGTGGTGCGCTGCAATGTTGTTCAGCTAGCTGAATTATAACTCCATGTAACAATTCACAACTAAAGCTCAACAGCCGGAAGACTTAACGTAATAATAAAGAAATTCTAATTAAAACTTCAGGACGTAAGTTAGAAAGTTAAGCCCCGCGTTACTTGTTTGAATTGCAAAATGCTTGCACGCGAAGTCGAGAACGTGAGGCTCATATCAGCGGGCGACTTCTACTTGACTCGATATGAAACTTTGACAAACTTTGCATCTTGAAAATAGATAAGAGTGACCATTTCGCGTTGAGGCCACATTATTCCTGGCATTAGTTAATTTATGCCCATGGTCGTACGACACGTCTATAAAGTAATGGTGTAGGAAATTAAACGGGTTATTATTAATGCTTATATTACGATACAGCTTAGTGATGTATTGACTCCAGCGTCCGTACTCTGAGTATAAATTACAACTGTTGTAGAAAAAATTGTATAGGTAACTTTAATTATGACCGCACCACAAACACATAATTATGTATGGAATTTTTAAAAACAGTCTCAAAATGTGTTTAGTGGCAATCTAACAATCCAATATTTTCATCAAGCAACGTTTAGGAAGACACAATTAGTATCATTAGTATCATTGCATTTTTGTTATGATCTAAGTTTTTATATGAAAATCTTTAAGTCACACACGTAAACACTACGAATCTCTATTTTCATCCGCATTGTACGACGACTTCATAAAACCTGAAATGGTCAAAAATATCATATAGAATAATCGGAACCAATATCCACTTGGCCCGAATCAGCCAGTAGTAATAACCGGGATCGTTTTACTTGGGTAATACGTATTAGAGGGAAGTTTCCCGCCAGCCAGGCGCTTTTGGGTTATTCAGCCTATTTACCCTCATGCGATAACCACCAATGGAGACTGCATGAGGCGAACGTGATCACGCATTTCATTCAGCACTATGATATTGGTTTTATTCAAGGATATCGATGCTTATTCATAGAATATATCTCAAATTGATCACTGTTTCATAACTAATTTTCACTCAGACACTTCTTATTCTCTCGACTCAGGCTCACACTCACAACTCATGGCTTAGTCTTAGGACATCACTTAACACTCAGATTCTCTGGCCGACAGCTCAGATTTACTTTCGCGTGGAGACATATAATCTTATCTGTGGGTTTTCATCATCATCATCATCATTTCAGCCTAAGGACGTCCACTGCTTAACATATGCCTCCCTCAAAGACTTCCAGTGACTTCGGTCGGTAGAAGCTTGTAACCACCGCGAGCAGGCTACCTTCACAAGGTCGTGCGTCCATCTAGTTGGTGGACGTCCTACTCTGCGTTTGCCGATCCGTGGTCTCCATTCGAGACTCTCCGGCCCCAACGGCCATCTGTTCTGCGTGCTACATGGCCTGTCCATAGCCACTTTAGCGAGCTAATTCGCTAGGCTATGTCGGTGACCCGCGTTCTCCTACGTATCTCCTCATTAATTCCGTTGCGCAACTCTGAGCCTATTCATGAGGTCTATGGTGAAGCACCACATCGGAGCCATATGCCATCACTGGCAACACACCATTTAATATCTTCGACTTCAGGGTCTGTAGCAAATGCATGATACAATGGCTATGGCTGACAGGATATTTTTTAATTATGCAAAACTGAACATGGCGATATCTTCCTTTAGGTACGCATGGGTTTAGTTTTAGTAGGTAATGTATATTACTAAAACATATTAGTACCTTAAAATTTATACATAATTCGTTTTACAATGAACGGCTGTTAGAAAGTAAAATCTATAATGTAATTCTTAAATAACTCACTCTTTTTCTTGTTATATAACGGATTTTCACATTTCAAATTAGGAGTGATTATTTCGTTTCTTTAGCTCCTAACGGGTAAAATACTAGTAGCGCCAAGCATAGCATAAAACAAACATTAAATTTCTCTGTTTGCGTAATGTACATTTGCTAGCGAGAGCTCATTCACGTACATTTTGTTTTTACAAAAACCTTCTCCTGGTAATTACAAACAGAATAAGAATACTTTATCCATAAAACCCCATTTGACTAACGAAGCCGCGCTCACAGAAAGGATATTTTTACAAATTAAAATAAAGCCAAACCAATGTTGTAATCAATTTATGGCTTTGATTTTTCAAATTTGATATTTACGTAATATATGTTAGGAAAATAATTAATGTTAGGAATTAAACTATTGATAGCAAATATGCCTGATGACTACATAAAAATATGGTATTATATTTAGTCCGTCTATAAGCCCGTCCAAAAATCAAACTAAAAAAAAGAAAAAATACGGGTACAGTGTTTTAAAACAACCTTAATGACGGACTTAATATTATTTCTAGTCCTCTTACACCTTACAATAGGGTTATTGTAAGGTCTCGAGAATACCTATTTATTTGGTCTCAAATTAAATAAAAATAAATAAATAAATATTTCCGGACTACTCACACAGCATCACTTAACCCCAAACTAAGCAGAGCTTGTACAATGGGTGTTAGGTGACTGATATACTACATAGATACATTTTTTTTTTGTAAATACATACATATGATACATAGAAAACACCCAGACCCGAAACCAGAAATTGTAGATCGTACAAAATCTGGTCCCCCGGCGGGAATCGAACCCTCAACCTCCTGCGCCTCAAGCGGACGTTCGCCCACCGAGCCACAGAGGTCGTCAAAGCCAATTAAGACCGCTAACCGACAGATGTTGCGAAGGAGGCAGAGACAGCCAAGAGGGTAAGAGTTTTTTAAGCATTGGAACATAGAAAGGTACGTCCAACACTTACGGTGCGAATGATGAAGGCCGGGATCACGGGTAATCGATTGCGACTTTCTTGACCTGGTGTGAAACGAACATTGTGGGATCAGGTCATAAAATATTTGTAAGCGTTCTCCGTGAAGACCGTGAACATGTTAGAGTTTGGAGGGTATTTTTGTTTCACGTATTATTGATCCCACAGTGCGCTCTGTACGAGTTTCTATCGGTATTTATTGATATAACAATTATCATATTTAACCCCCGACCGAAAAAGAAGGTTGTTATAAGTTTGACGTTTCTGTCTGCTACAGCTAGTGTCTGGCACGATACATTTCTGCAATTACAGACTTAGCTTAGTTTCCTACTTCATTTGATTTAGGCTTCGGCCACTCGCGGGAACTTTTTTGACTGAAAACGTGCCGCTTTGGGACATAGTAAGGCGTGGATAGCGTCCGCCGCTTGGCAGTCGCTCCCGCTTCACAGTCGCTGAGGTAGCGCAGGTTTGGCCGAAGCTTTTTAAAGAAGATTTAATAACAAATGAGAAAGTTAACATGAGAATATAAAGAGTAACTGGCGTTTGGAACTTGCAAGTTACACAATTCTGTAAATGTTTATCTTTGAAGTTTGCTCACATTATCTTGCGATTTGCAAGCTAGGAGGAAAATAACGAGGGAGAGATAAAATGAGCTCGATTGCCTCAGAGAGTGGAAAATTGTCGCGTCCCGGAACCGGATGCGCGCCGTCTCCGAGTCGGATCGAAAACCGTACAGCCGGCGTTTAAATAGAGACGAGCTCGATGGGTTTGACCCGTGATTCCGCGTCATATAAATAGCTTTACTTTAAAAATATGCACTTTAAAATTGCTGTTGAAGAATTTTTTGCTTAGAAGGGCACTTAACCTACTATTTTTAAATCTAAACTCAAAAAATTGTTATATAAAGAATGTTTTTATTCTGTTGAGGATTTTTTGACATATAATTATGATGTGTCTATTTGATTATTGTGACATTTTCTTTTTGCTATTTATTAATTTTATTTGACATTCTCTTTTTGTATTGTTTGTTTTCATTTACTTATATAGGCTAAGGAGTTTTATTATTTTTCATTCATATACGATTGTGAAATTGTGACTGAATAAATGAATTGGAATTGAATTGAACGTAAATTTCAGATTTTGTAATGGAAAAAAGATTTATTGCATCTTTCCATTACATTATATAGAAAATTACAGATATCCACTTATTTTATACGAAATGTAAGGTTCCTTAAAGCAGTGTAATATCAAAAGAATTACTTACACAAAAGTTCTTGTTGATTGAGTTAAATGAATAAAAGATAAATTGCGGTAATTAATGTACATATATTTCGTCAAGTTTTATCATACCCCACAAGTATGGGATTAATAAAAAACAATACCCCCAATATCTCACTTTTTCTATGCACAATTCTTTGTAATATTTTTCATGTTGTTGGTGTTTCAATAAAGAATATTTTATTGTATTGCCCCCAAAATTTTTATGTTTGTGTGAATATCTTAATGCGGTTCGCAAAATGAACATCTAGTTAACACATTTTGACAGTATAGTTCTTATAGCTTCAGAAAAAAGTGTTTGTGGCATACGGAAACGGACGGACATACAGTACGAGACATGACGAATCCATAAAGTTTAATTTTTTGCCTTTGGCTAAGGAACCCTAAAAATGATCACATAGGGATTTGTTATATAGGTAGGTATTAACAACTCTCAGAATAAACAAATTCAATCATTCTGAACTGATACTTCACTAGGGATGCAGTGAATGGCCATTCTCAGCGAAAAACTACTGGGAATTCAGGCATGCCATGAATGTTTCAATTTTCGACATCTCATCCTTTTGGTATTTGTCTAGCCGAGAACCGTGCGGGTCTGCTCGGTCCATTGGCGATCGAACTCGCTCGTCATGCGTTCAATTTACCCGCTTCCTTTGATGCATATTTCAACAAGTTTCATGGTAGCTCGTACACAAAAACACTCGATTTTTATCTTAATTAAAGTAGCTCGCATCGGTGCCTGACTCGTATCACATCGCCGTTCGTTAATCACAAAAGCTTTGTTACCAAAGTCCTCGTTTTATTTAAATGCAGTTTGGCTGAAAAACCTTCAAAGAAAATAAGGAAGTTTTTTGTAAATCAGGGAGTTTCTTGGATATATTCCTGAATTATTATATAAAAGGTGAAATATAAAGCAGCGTCCAGGACCCAGACACATTAAACTTCCATCTGTTTTTATAGGTATACTAGCTGACCCCAGCAAACGTTGTTTTGTAAAATGAAAAATAGATTGTATTGTAGCCGATTCTCAGACCTAGTGAATACGCATTTAAAATTTGGTAAAAATCTTTAAAGCCGTTTCGGAGGAGTTACGGTAACTAACATTGTGACATGGAAATTTTATATGTAAGATATCATCTTATTACTCGTATGTATAGCATAATATAAGTCAAAATTTGATCTACAAATGACTTGGTCATGGGTTGGTTTGCTTTGGTTGACAACCTAAGTTTGAATGAATTGATCCTTTTTCGCCGATAATGCCGCCCATCGTACCACTAGTTTTTTTATTGTTCGTGTGATTATGTTCCTTTATATACAAAAAAGAGTGTTTTGGATTTGACATGAGTGTTTTTAAACATTCATCCCAACTTTATTACTACTTATCATGTTGAGTTAGTCTTTGTTACTATGACTATTTTCATAATTAATGCCTTCGCGCCATAGACGAACGCGATTTACCGACTTAGCCGAACGGATTAGTTGTTCAAAGTGGCATGGACAGGCCATATAGCTAGCACATTGGGGCCAAAGGGTTCTCGAATAGAGACCGCGGAAGGCAAGAGCAGCGTAGGACGTTTCTATATTTCACTTTATAAAAGGGATAAAGTTTTTGAGTTTGTGTCGTTGTATTTAGTTTGTTTTCATTTCAATAAAATTTGGTACATATATTCACTTAGGCCTTAGAAGTGAAATAGACATATATATTTAACCGCGGAAAATATGTAATTGCGCGGTTAGAACGGGTGTAACACCGCAGGTAACAAAATTTTGGTACATATATTTTTTAAAGCCTGAATATTTACCTACGTTACTTTTAAAGCGGCAATTTATGTTATTCCACGAGAAAATCCATTATAACGCCTGTAACGCTGCGGGGCAGTTAATTTGGTACTCAGAATCTTGAGTGTCTGAGAAAGTGCATATTTACCCCGGGTAAACGTTCGTCCTAGTCCGATATAACTAGATGGTCCTGCGGCCTTGATGATGATGGTAACGATGATTAAAGCCGTCGATTACTAAGGCATAGAATAACAAATTACTAACCAAGGTAAATAGAGTTTCTTTTTTTTTGGAAAAACCTTTTTACATTTTTCAAAGAATCTAAATACCAATTATCCAAAATTTCGTAAACATAAAACATAACAACCTTATCTGAAGCTCACGCTAGTCCGAGGAATTCATTTTATGTTTCGGTATCTACTAAGGGAATTAATTTAAAATGAGCAAGATATCTAATGTTTAATCATAAGCTTTATAAAAGCTCACAGCGGAGATGGGGTGGGTAAACGGATCAGCGAATTGGTTTACGTCTCAAGGAAGACGTTAAAATTTCACCGTCAAAGTTAATGGGCGTTCATGAATGTGCTCATATACATTTTTTATGTTTTAAATTAAGTTTTATATTATTCTTGGAAAATAATATTAAATTATGGCTTTACTCGCAGCTCGTAGAAAATCACTTTTTTGACATATTGCTTAGCACTAAGCCGTATAAACGTAATAAAGCTCACGAAGATAGGATGTAACGGTATATTTTTTTCTGTTGTCTACGACATAATGAAACCTCATCTACTCCAAATATTATTTAAAAAATATATCAACTCGTAGGCTTCGAACATCAGTTCATTGCCAAATGTCCCCTCAAAATTCATATTGTACCTACTCCAACCAAAGTCCATTCATGATGTTGTCAACATGTATCCATAATCATTTATGGATATTACATGGTTTGTGATGTACAGCTGTCGCAATGCCCGCGGATATTCGGCTGCACGGACATTTCATGCTGGTTGCATGCGATTAAAGTCGGACAATGCTGACGGGCAAACAGGGTTAATGTTGAAAATGTTTATACATTTACGAAACTTCCAATTATAAATCTGCAAATATTCTGATAATATAGTAACTACATTTTCATTTTGTTATTCTATAAGCCTATATAGGATCGAAAACTGGCGTAAATTGGATGTTTTATATTCAGAATCTGTCGATTTAAACTCGTCTGACATTTTAAGTGTCTGTCATAAAACGAGTAAACTATAAATAGAACATTCTGCAAAGAGTGCACATGTTGGAGACTACAATAAATAAACCCAAAGAATCATTAGTATTGTGGCTATACCAAAATTACCTTCATAAAATACAAATATACAGAAAGTTCAACTCGCATACTGCAAAACGTAATTTCGCAGAACATAATGTACATTGAAATTTCGATTAGTGAGAATACAATTCCTGCCCTGTCAGTTAAAGATCATTAAAGTACTTTATCTTATAATAATTTTAAAGTTAAATATCAAACAGAGACAAATTAATATAGCCTCACTAAATAGTTATTTTTCGCTAAGTAATGTATTAGACTGGGCTCTGAGTGATCCTGTGATTTCCCAAGAGCTACCAGGCCACTTTAGATTCTTCATGTGGGTACGTATTACCTACTTACAGTTTATTTCGCGTTTCCATCGTTCCTCTCCTGCCGAAAGGGTACTATAATATTCGCCGGCAATGCTCAGGGGAGACCTATCCGCGCATCACACGTATGTTATCAACATTACCAGGCCCATATTGAAATATGAAAAATAACAAATCTGTCAATGGACAAGGAAACAGCATATAAACAATTCCGCATCAGCAAGGGAGAATAGGCAAATGTTCGTAATATTACGTTACATTTTGTTAAATTAATTTTAGGTTTGTAATAACATTGTGATTTTTTTCACAATTTTACTGGCTTTAAAAACAAAACAAATCAAAAACTCTCACCGCTTGACATTTACATGGCTGAAATAGTTAGAGAACAAACAAGCTACTCACCGCGCTTTCAATGTTCGAGAACTTCAAAGAAGCTCGGCTTAATGAAGACGGCAGGCAATAAAGTTTGTAACGACAGCGACAGGTGTGGGGAAGACACAGTGAATTCATTTTCAATTGTCTGTCGCCTACTTAGGGCAGCGAGTGACGTAGTATACTGGAGACTTTCATTGGCAGATACTTTGTTCAGTCATAGAGAAATAAATTACTTCGGTGTTGTGTTACCTAATCCGTCTGTGCTACACTCTGATTACAATTTTAAACAATTAAGTTTCAACACGTTTTGAAATATATTTCATTCAATATTTTTAAAACAGCTGCGGCAGCTACATATATCCCACCATTCGACATCCCCAGCGCATGCTGCCAAATAAAATTATATTTTAGTTAAGATATTTAAAATCGTCTAGAGTCGTATTAAACATGGATACCCCAATTCACACAAGTAGCTTGGTAGTTAAGTAAGATGAGGGATTACGTTTATCTATGTGTACCTACTTACATATACAGTTTAGTCGCCATGGAAATGTATAAGCTGAGGCGTACGGTAGTACTCAGAATAAAAATTGCCTCAAAAACGTGTATCGTATAAAATAAACGCTGGGTTATCAATGGAATAAAATGGTAAAATATTCCTATAAAAATATTTTGGCTCATTGAACTAGACAAAACTTCTATGTTCTGTTGGATAGCGTAGTTTGTTATTTTTATTTCACCTGCCGTAACGATCTCGTGTCAACTTTTCCGGAAATATTATATATTAAAGCAAATAAAAAAGTATTCCAAAGAAAGTTAAGAAAAGGATCCAAGCATATTGAGTAGTACCTATCGTAATTTTTGTTGTAAGTTTAATCGCTAAGCCAAGCGGAGCCCTCAAATGCTGTTTTCGAGCAACAAAACACTCCACTTATTGGAAAATCGGAGCCAAAGCCAAGAAAATTCAATAATATGAGGGCAGTGGGGTCACGTTAGCCGCCGGTCTCCTTATTGGAAGTTATTTGAAAACCATCCACAGATGCCAGCCTATAAGAGGTTATTTACGGCTTGCCTTTAACATGATTTAACAGTCCTCATGCTCTACTTGAACTTGTTATGTTTAGTTTTTACAAGCATTTATTTAGTTTCACCTGTTTATCCACCCACCCAAAGTTTATCTGTAATATCTTGCAACTTGAAGACACACGTCCTGGATACCGGTCGAACTGAATTTCGGGGTCTTATGAGCAGTCTCGATGAGTTATAAAGTCTCAAAGGCACGGTAGGGCCTTTTTAAAAATGTATAGTTTCAATTGCAAAGCTCTTACGGTGCTTTCAAATTAAACGTTTCGAGGCGGCGCGGCAAGCGATGCTTTCACGTAGGTACGTTGGACGGTTGGTACGTTCGATTGTTTTCATACAAAAACAATCTGATAACTTAAGGGAATCTTTATGTAAGTTTTAGTATGAAATACTCAACAAAAGCTTATTTCCTAAAATTATGTGTCGTTATCCTCTAGATAAATAAAAAATACTTACCTGTATCAAGATATTTTTGTGAAATCGTAAGCCTTGCTTTTCACGTTGATGATTCTCAGTCAGAATTGAACCGTAAAATTCGACTGTATTTCTTTGTACCTATTGGCAGTGTAGGAAACACGAAATGAAACACAAACGCAATATACCGAATCTACTCGCTATATTTCGTTTGATTTTCATTTAAAGCTCCCATATTCAAACTATTCAATGCACCTAAATTAAAAAGACTCCGACGGAACATCCAGAGCAGACAGACAATATTCCCGTAACGAATCATGCATACAGGGACCTACTCTATATTGCCAGTGTTCTATCCATATAACCTACAGAAATTGCATCTGCCAACGTGTGTTTCGGCGTATCAAAGTTTACAGGGTGCACAATGGTCTATCAGAGAAATCGAACTACGAATCTACTAGCTGAATGAGCGATATTTTGTTGAACGGAAAACCATTCAAAAGTTTTGAACAATTAATTAAAGAATAAACAGTTAATTGCTTATTGGCTTGTGTTTCTAATATGTACATTAAAAAAATATCGAAATATGTATGTCTATTATATTATGTATACCACAGGCCTAGATGTTCTTGTGTGGATTGTTCGGAATATAAACCTTACATATTAGTTAATCTAGACATTGTTGGTGACTATGTTTTATTTTGTAGCTAAAGTGTCTGAGATATTATGTTATATTATAATAATGACAGGATTAAAGTTTATATTATCGCTTATAAAGTGGACATAACGATTTACATAAATAAGTATCTCCTTATGATCTTAGCCATTGTTTGGCTTGTATGGAAAACAAAAATAATACCAGAGTTGAAATTCAAATTTAGAAGTTTAGTATCGAGTTCACTGTATATCAGAGTTGAAATTCAAATTTAGAAGTTTAGTATCGAGTTCACTGTATATCCAGGAGAGAAGTGCGAGTGGTATTTATTGAAAAGTCAATCAATCAATCTTTGGTAAATAAATCCAAAAAATTCAAACACCACGCCAGACTGTTCCTAGCGTAGATACCTTACATACAGGTCTCTGGTGAAAACACACCCTTATTTTGTTTAAAACGAAGAGCATGGAAAAGCGAGGACAAAACGTACGCAGCATTCATTCTATGCGCATAAATCGCATTTGCATTCATTGGGAGTGATTGTTCCATACAATGGTATAAATTATGCTCAAATAATGTTAAGTATGCGGCTTACACCAAATATGCAAGGTTTGCTTTGATATTGTTTACAATATTAAAATTCCTTTACATTATTTATAATAGTCTAAAATGCCATTTATATTTAGTACTAAAAGCTAGAGTTTTATGAAGTTTAAATTAACACAAACTCTTTAAAACGATACCGAGCAAAACAAGATTAGGTACGTTAAAGAATAACTTATCTATATTTTAAGTATTTTTAAATACTGAGAAATTATTTGAGGAGTTTTAGTTTCTCTTAACAAGAATGGATGATCTCGTAAAAATCTATGGCGTCATTGTTTCTGGTAACGATATATCCGGGATCACTCTAAGTTATTAAGGGAATTAGGTAGATAATTTATTTTTGTAGCTCCTTTGAGACTTGTTTTTTATTTTCAACCCCCGACCAAAAAAGAGGGGTGTTATAAGTTTGAAGTGTCTGTCTGTCTGTCTGGGACATCATAGCTCCCGAACGGATGGAGCGATTTCGATTTTGTGTTTTGTATAAAAGGTGAGTTTAACGCGAGTGTTCTTAGTCATGTTTCATCGAAATCGGTTGAGCCGTTAAAAAGTTATGGGCGTGAGAGTAGAGAAGGAAAACCGAAAAACTGCAAATATACTCTATTGGGGTATCAAATGAAAGCGCATCGCGTTAACTTTACAAAATATTAAACACCATGTTTAACTTTTAAGGAAATGAAGGCATTGGAATCGTAGGTTTTTCTTAAATTTTAAATTTAGATTTATATACGTACGAGTAGGTAATGTTTAAAAATGTACTTTTACATTTTATAGCTTTCTTATAAAGTAATTAGATATAGCAAAAAATCTGAAAACTGAATGAATAAATAAATTGCTGGGAATTTGTCAGCAAATACTGGCGGTCATAAAGTTTTATAGTTAGCTACATTTTAAAAATAGTTTTTTATTACTTAAGATACTTTTAGAATTATGTGATAATAATAATAATAATTGCTAAAACAGTAGTACACGCCGTTAAATACCTAAATAATATTTCGCATCTTATGGGCAATAGAGTGTTGCCGGATTAGAATATACGAAACATGAATATTTCGAATATTGGTATGAGACGCTGGATGGAGTTAAGTGTGTAAAACTGGTAAAACTCATAAAAGCTTGCAGATGATGATTCTTGATATTGCCATGGGGTTTTTGGTACATTAATTTATAACTTCCCTTGGTTATATATCAAGGAAATTGAATAAAATAATGTTCATATTTTTGTGTCTCTACCATCATCATCCTGCCCTTGGTCGGTACAACATGTGTTTTTCTTCCATTTCCCTCTATCACCCGTCATCTCAAAACTCACTCCTTTCTTACACGTATCTTCTTTCACACAGTCCATCCATCTTTTCTTTGGCCTCCCTCTTCTTATGTGTCTCTACCGATTTCCATAAAACTTGGTGGATTTGATGAATAAGTTATGACCTTTCATTTGATACCCATCACGGATGTATATGCAAACATAACATTTTTGTAAATGACAAACATTCGAATGATTACAAATTTACATTACACCCATTTACAAAGTTACATTCGTAACCATCCCTCCGTGTGAAAAAGGGCAGGGAAGGGAAACAAACAGAACCACCGCCGGCAACAAGGTTTTTTATTTTCTCTAACAAAATCTAGTCTTAATTAATCTCTCAGCTAACTAAATCTATGTGCATATTTACCGATCCTCATATTTTGCAAACTCAATAACATCCTATGGCGCCTGACCAAAGATATATGACGCAATAAAAACTACTTAAAATTTAATTTTAATCACTAAAATAATTTTATGTGGAATTTTACGATTACTAATAATTTTACTAATTTTTTTTTAGTTTAAGTTCATCATATCCTCTTATTTTAGTATTTACAAAGGGAGGGCTCTTCCAGGCAACCTTTGAGTTTCAGCTCTAAGTATTAGCGCCACAATCTATATTTATTTTTCTGTTTTTTTTTGTGTAATTCTTAATGCGGTTCGTAGAATAAATACAGAATTACAGAATTTATTCATAATACCATTATTACATGTCAGGAATTAATTAATTAAATAAAATTAATGTTACAAATATTATAATAATAAAGTTATAATTACATTGTAGTTACAAATAATATATATATATATATATATATTTTTTATATAAACGGCAATCTGAAGAAATCACTGATATCATAGAGTATCATTTCAGTGAGCCACTTTCTCAGCTTGTTTTTAAAAATAGGCGTGGAAGCTGCGTCACGAATACAACCTGGTAATCTATTATAAATAGACATCTTAGATTTCTGTAACCTGTGCGAAGGTGTTACCAAGCGGTAGTAATGTTTATTACTCCGAAGGGCTCGGTCGGCGTTGATGCCGCGGCGCTGGAACAGGTGCACATTGTTGTGGGTGAATAGAGCGGTTTGGAATATAAATTCACCTGCAATTGTGAGTATGTTGTATTCCCTGAACAGCTCTCTGCAAGACACATCACTCGGGACGCCTGCCATCGCCCGGAGAGCTCGCTTTTGCATCCTGAATGCTCGCTCGACGTCCGCTGCGCGCGCCCAAAGCTCCACCCCGTAGGAGAGAGAGCTGTGGACTGTCGCGTAGTAACATGAGCGGACTACGTCAGGTGTCGCCGTGCTCGCCAGCCTTCGTAGAACAAAGCAAGACCCTCCTAGCTTACCACAGAGTGCGTCGATGTGCTTATCCCACGCGAGGGAACTGTCCAGGTGAAATCCCAGCAACTTTATAGTATCCACCTGCTCCAGCGCCGCATCACCGGCCATCACGCTAAGAGGATGTGGCCTTCCGTTGAGACTAAAGCACATGAGGCAGGTTTTTTCCCTATTAAGCGCTAGGCCGTTAGATTTGAACCACGATTCCAGTTTTTGGATTACCGTGTTCAGCCTGCGCCCTGTTGTACTGTTGGACCGGTTACTACCGCGGCAACATCGTCCGCATACATATATATTTCGGCGTAAATACATCTACTAAATGGTATAAGTAGATCTTATAGTTTTGGAAAAAAGTGGCTGTGACGGAGATGAGCTGAGACGGCAGAGGCGGATGAAACTACAGGCAAACTTACCTAAAGCAAGGTGCGCGAAGGCGCAAAATAGGGAGCGATAAGAAAAATACAGATACTTTTTTTAGTTTTCAACTTTATTGTATCAGTAAACATCTGCTTACCTGCTACTTAAACAAATAAGCTATTTATTTCAGTAGGAGATAAATATTGACTCCATATTGCTTCAATTTAAAACAAAAGGTAATTTTAACCTCCTTTTTGAAGACCTATCTCTAAAGATATCATATGGGTTTTATGAAGTAATTTTTTTTTTAGTTTTTGTTTCCTATAATTTATTGTTTTTTTTTTTATTTGTGTTAAAATCTTAAAGCGGTTTACAGAATACATCTACTTACCAAGTTTCAAAATATAGTACTTATAGTTTCGCAAAAAAGTGGCTGTGACATGCGGACTGACGAACAGACGGATAAACAACGCGACAGACATGATGAATCCATAAAGGGTTCGTTTTTGCCATTTTGCTACGGAACTCTAAAATATCATAACCGACTAACAAGTGCCTTACACTCATCAGCACTAATTTGGCTCTCTACATCCACAATCTGTTAATGAAATGAACGCCGGCTATTTACAAATTGTTTGTTATAGTGGAGTTTTGAGTGTGAACTTTTATTGTGCATTTCGGCAGCTGACTGGCAGTCTGGCCACTCTAATTACGGATGAACCGACAATCCGCGCCACAGACTGTCTGTTAGCTGTGTAACTACGCGACTGCAAATATAACTGACACTACTATAGTATCTCAGCAAGACAGCTGTATAACATATTTGAACTTATGTCTCAAAAAATAAATAGTGTGAAAAATACCATGAACCAATGCAGCTCAAAATATAAGTCATTAAAAGAAGCCACAAACAACTAGCAAAGCGCCACACTCAACAACGTCAATTTGTATCTCTACATCCACAATCTGTTAATAAAATGAACGCCAGCTATTTACAAATTGTTCGTTGTTTGAGTTTTGAGTGTGAACTTTTGCTGTGCATTTCGGCAGCTGACTGGCAGTCTGGCCATTAGTACACTCTAATTACGGATGAACCGACAATCCGCACCGCAGACTATCTGTGAGCGTAGATACGACCAACTACGAGACTGCAAATATGACTAGCGCTGGCAAATCTATAGTTATGACTGTGACTATGACGGCTCGGATAACGAGACATTGTTTCCGCACTGAACTTCGTTAGGGTCTTCTGGTGGTGGATTGACAAGTTGTTTTCTAATAAGGTAGGTATGTCGTTATATTTCATGAGTTAACGAAATTTGTTAAAGTTTAATGTTTAAAAAAAACAATATTGAATGATGGAATGTTGTTGGAGTCGGGGAAAAACTTATATTCAATACAGAATAACATTCTGAGCTCTGACTTAACTGTCCCAGTAACTGTAACAGTTCAATATGTTTCCCTTGATGGTCAGGTTTTTATTTGAAGATAAACTCACGTTGTTTTTATAAAAATACGGTGCTACACTCACACCAAAAATACATCACAAAATTGTATCAATAAATGAGTCACATGTGACTCCTGAACGTATTCCTAAAATTAATCGTAAGTCGTATGTGACTCGTGGGAGAATACAGTTGTTAAGCTTGGGTCTGGTGATCAGCCGAGACCCGTGCCAAATTCATTCCGTGGGGCCCTTCCCGGTAAAAACATAATACGTCAAGTAATTTAATATCAATAGACCAATTAATAACATTGTAAGCAATTTTGTTAAATTATTACATGGAATTTTACCTCAAAAGGACCAAGTTACATTTGGACCGAAATCAAAAAAATCCCTAGCAAATTATTTAGATTTTTGGTATATAGTTGTTTCACATTGACTGATACCTATCAAATAAAATATATCTATTTATGTTGTAAGATATAATTATTAAAAAAGTGAGATCTTATCTCAGCATCAAGGCCCCCCAGGTCGGGGGCCCGTGGCATTTTGCCAGCCCAGTATAGTTACGCCACTGCTGCTGATCTGTACTTAATCTCAATCACATAGCCCACACAAACGTAACACTAAACGTAAATTGTAGTGCAATTAAAGCAATAAACACAACTGTGCAATCTCCTGTGTACCGTTGTATAAGTTATCTATTAGCATCTGAAATGGTTCAGACAGTGGTTTGCACAAAGCAGCCCATTACGGCTCGGGTTGACAGAGAATTTACCTAAGCGCAGACAAGCTGTACTGGAACAATTTATACTGTGATTCTTAGGTCGAACTGAAACCATGTTCTTCAGTTGATACTCGTATAACTGGAAAACGTTCTATATAAAAACATATTTTTTTTAAGATATACTGTTTTTTGTTTTCCACTTAGGTATAACGAAGGTATATGGAAGATGGAATTTTTTTTTGGAACAGATTGACATCTGACATATTTTAAATTAGTTATAATTTTGACTGTTGGAGGGATTTGGGAAGGGGAGCATTTGGGACAAAATATGTCAATTTAACAAATCATCATCATCACCCTATTAACGTTCCCACTGCTGGGACCCAGGGACTTCTCTCTTGACGAGAGATTAGGCCTAAATTCACCACGCTGGCCAAGTGCGGGTTGGTGTATGTCACATGTCTTTCAAACTCTTTAAAGTTCTCAGAACATGCCGGTTTCCTCACGATGTTTGCCATCACCGTTAAAGCACGTGTTTAAAGCGCACATCAATTTCTCAAGAAGAAAAATCCAGAGGTGCGCGGCGGGGTTTGAACCCACGACCTTCGGAATGAAAGTCGAGTGTCCTCCCACTTAGCCAACACGGCTTAAACAAATATGTGAACTTAAAAATGGCTTTTCAGTATATCTAATTTTGAACCTAGGTTATACAAAATTAGCTATACTTCGGCTTACAAAATTTGCTTGCAGAGCAAATCCTAGTACATAACTTTGTGACGGCTCGTTATTTGTACGAGTACTGCTCGGTGTTGGTTAACACAAAACTGCAAGCCACAAATTCTACTGTTCTCGTGCTTGTTTCAATTGCTAGATATTACTCGGGATTGTTTACTTAACCGACGTGGCTGTAGCTTGTCTCGCAAGCTGGGAGTGTGACCAGAATTGGAGACAATTTTAGAAACAAATACTAACAGAAACAACATAGGCTTAACATATTGCAAGCTACGAAATAATGCCTATGCCATTACAAGTTGATATGTATTTTTATTTTATGAACTAATTAATCTACTTTTTCCTACAAAACGAATAGCAATAATAAAACTGACAAACATAATCTTTATATATATACTATACATTTATTTATAATAGATCCATTCAACTAAATTTTATGATCTCGAGATAATGCACTATTTAACATATTTACTCGAAGTTAAAAATAACGATATTTGCTACCCAAGTCTGTTGTTAGATTTAAGTTTTACTTGTCCATTAAGTATATTAAGACGGGAACAACCTCGAGAGGCTCATTGTGACCGGTAAAGTGGATGGCAAGAGGCCCCGTGGTCGCGTTCCCCCCAGTCCCGTTCGTTGGTCCAAACCAACGAACGGGACTGCGGATTTCCGCACCACTCTTAACTCGTCAGTTCAGACCGCTAGAGACAGATACAGATGGAAAAAGATCGTGCGAGAGAAAGTGATTCTTAAGGGTGGTCACGACCCTCAGCATTGAGGACCACGAAGCTAGGAGGAGGTCCATTAAGTATTTCTCAAGGCTTCTTGTTTTTGTTTCATACGTAATGCCAAGCAAATAAGTATTATAAGTTAAACAACTTTGTTAATGATACGCGTGTTTTCATAATCATAAACATTCCGAACTTTGTTATCTTTATCATTAACAAGCCGTACACAGCGTTATAATTCTCAAAACAACGGTATAGGCAAGAGCTACCGCAATTTCAACATTTATAATTCAGCATCCCTTAGGCTAAGCAATTTAATTAATTTGCCCGTACAAAACATTAATGTAAGAAATGAGAGAAGGTTAGTAAAAAGTACAACCAACAACACGCTAAGCCCGAGAAGTTATAATAAAAATATGGAATTGAAATAACGTGCTTGAAAACTGACGTTGAAGCGAAGCATGAGATTTCCAACGCGGTTGTTGTGTTTTAACTGGGAATAAGTATTTATGTCCCCATACATCTTCTTAATATTTGTGATCCATTCTCGTCCATATCGACGCCATCAGGCGCGCTGTGGTCAATCATCTCTTATCTTAGGACTATTTGCAATAAAATAAAAAGTTTGTATCGTTCCCGGTATCGAATCGTAGATAATAATAAATATAATTAATAATATGTAATCTATATAATTTAAATGATGAGGACAGATGTTATATTAACACATAATACGATTTAAGGATGCTTTCTTTAAAAAAATATGCGTTGGTTATATCGAACGAATTCTGAGAATCGGACTTTCTTTGTGTTCTGCTGTACTAATTTTCTTATTTTTAGCACAACTATTAACGTTACCACTGCTGGGATGCAGGGAATTTTCTCTTAACGAGAGGGATTACTGAAGATACAAGATACAAAATCGTTATATATAAAAAATATATAAAAAATATAATATAAATAAAAAACCATTGTTCGGTTTTACAAATCTTTAAACGTTAATAATAAAATACAATGAACAAAAATAATAAACAGGTGCTTATAGATTAAAAGGAAATAAAATTATCGTATCTGGTCGCTTCGCTTTTTTTACACTAGAGCAAAGAAGCGATTAGAAACTCTAGCTCATTTTTGTATTGGAACTTTACAATAATTATTTGTTAGTCTTTTTTTGATTTGCTGTTGGAGCAGATTCCGTCCCAAGCAGTTCTGTCGTTATGGTAATCCGAAGAATTGAAATTGAATGTATTTATATTTTTTTATTATATTATAAAAAGAATACTGTATTGTAAATACCTACAATAAAATTTCTCATATAATAAAACGCAAGTCGACTTCAGCAAAAATATAATATAAACTCCGTCGATTGCTGTTCATTTGAATTTAATTTTCTACGAAAAGACAACACAACTACAAAAAACAAATAACATCACAAACATTATATGCTACATACAGCTCTCTGATTACTCCTGGCTACACAGGTATAATCCTAACAAAGGTAGAGCTATGTGGGTGGGTTACGTTGTGGGCGGCCCCTTTGACAGAAAGGTAATTGATTCATTCAAAGTACCTTATAACAAATTGCCTACTAGGCAAGCGTTAGTGGATTATTCCGTAGCTCTATTTTATAAGATTTAATTATGTCTTATTAATCCCATTGTACAAGCAAACACAATACATATTGACAAATAATCGTTATTATGGCGTGTACGGCTAGTCTTTTTCCTGTTAGATTTAAAAATAATATAACATGAAACTTTTTTACGCACGTAAACTGTGCCGATATTATATGCATACATATATATATATATATATATATATATTTAAATAGCCAACATTAGAATAATTGTTTTTTATCCAATATTTATTGATAAATTTATGTTGTGTATCCCCACAATTCGTTTGATCAAGGTTCGAAAATACATATTGTAAATCCTCCGACGTTTCTAGTTAGTTAAGTACCTATGTTTATATCCATAAAAATATTATGCCTGCGACATCAATTAATAACTTGAATTCTTGTTTATGGCTCATTTTTTCCTTAATTGAATTAGATTTTCTGATCGGATGTAGACATAAAATAATTTTAAAGTATGAAAATAGGGCAACCTTATGCTAAGGCTACAACACAACGGTGTTGCAAATCAGGAAACTTATTATTTTTCTGTCAGCTTAAGCAAGACGTGCGCTGCATCTCTGTTTACATTACCATGAAGTTAAATTGCTCGCTCATATTTTTAACCGACTTTCAACGTAAAAAGGAGGTTATCAATTTGTCGCATAAGTTTTTTTTGTTTGTTTTTTTTTTTTATGTTTATACCTCTAATTTTTTATCTCTTTAAAAGAAGAACTTTTCAATTTTATAACAATCAGTAAAGTTGTTCTCGATGTATATTGAAATATGTCCTTATTTTATACCAAATTTGGTCGAGCCTGAGGTCCCGGGTTCAAAGCTCACGTGTTTTATGTTTTTTTTTTTACTTTTTGTTATTTCGGGAGGAGATGAAGGCAAAGTTCTTATGCCGATTCCCCTCGGCCCGAGTTATACTCAATCTATACAAATATTTTAAATGGGACACTTTCCTATGTACCTATATGTTTGTTGTTTTTGACGGCAAAACGGCTGAAGTGATAAGCCATTTTCTACGGGATTTTTTATTTTTTACTAGGATTAGGTCATAATTCAATTTTAATTAATATATTTCAAACTGAAAGGAGGTTGTTTTGTGTTAAAAAAAATTGTTATTTATAAACTAGCTGCCTGCCCGCGGTTTAATAAAATATTATTCTCCGTGTTAAAAATAGTTTTTGCCCATTACTGAGAAAACAGCCAAATTTTACTCAAATCGGGCTTTGTATATATTGTATTTATCTTTGTTTAAAGTAGCCTATATGTAAGCTATATTATATTGTGTAGGTTCATCAAAATCCATCCGATCCGAACACACACACTTACCTACATACACTTACCTACATACAAACTTACATCCACATAAACTTTCGCTTTTATAATATTAGTAGGATTTCTAAGCATTCCAGATTATTACTTACTATTTTTAAATTTTATGCAGAACTAGCAGCCCGCCCCGGCGTCGCACGGGTAAAAAAAAATCCCAGTAATTTTAAAAGTTTTTTGTTGAAATTAAGTTACTTATATCAAAGACAATTTTAATCACAATGAAGTACTTTTAACCAACAGCATATTTATTTGAATAAAGATTAATATTATTATGTTGATACAATTTAAACAAATTATTTCGACCAAATTAGGTACCATAAAAACGGTTTTTGTGAGTTAATCTTAAAAGATAGACATATACTATCGCGGACTGTTTTTTAGATCATTAAAAGAGCTATTATTCTTTAATACATATTTTTTGTGTATTATGAAACGTTTTCACGGCGCACGCAACGGAAGGCTTCAAAGATGAAATAATTTCTCCCGTTTTTTACACATTTACCACTATATCTTTGCTCCTATTGGTTGTAGCGTGATGTTATATAGACACATGAAAAATAATGAATGCATAATAATGTCAGTTTGACGTTTTTTTTATTTAACACTAATACAGCAACAAATAACCACTACTACCGTTTAAACTAGTGCTATTATAAAAACTGAGACGTAAACCGACAGGTACTTCAAATTATAAGTGACCAGTACTTGGCGTATCGTAAGTATAGTATCTATTAATTGCGACAATTCACTTCCTGGGCCAACTCCACGGTACTTCAATGTTTAGTTACCTACCATTCATGGTACTAGCGATACATCAATTTTTAATAAATAATAATAATAATTGTCTCTTGTACCATTAATGGTATAAATCAATGGTACTTCTGATACAAAGGCGAATGACCTGTAAGGATCAATCTAGCAATGGCCTTTGATTAAAAACCTTTTAAAGGTACTCTTAAATTGACAAAAAATTATAAATATTGCTGCACAATCCATATATATTGTTATGAAATAATTTCGTGAGGAGACTTCAAAGGCCATCCACGAGTATATTCAATGGGGTAAATGCTACACACAGAGAGTTACCTCTACAGTTCGCAATTCAAATAAACGTCTCATAAATTGGATGCGTCAATTTCCCACAAAGGATTGAAATGATATATCATATTCAATAGCAGACATTTATCGAATCACCGCAAACAGGGTGCTTACAGTTTCCGGATGTGATGTGACTGAAAGCTACCGATTTAAAAGCGGCTTGCCTCAGAATAGATTGCCCTCCCTCTCTCGGCAATAAATTGTACTTGTAGAATACAGTGTGTGCGCTGAATATAATATAGACCGTTTAACAACTAAACAACAGCAGGTTGGAGCTTTATAAGACATACACTTTGAGTATATAGAGGTATATTATATATATATATTTATGTGTGTTATATAGTTATATGTTTCCTTCCTATTATACCACTGTCTTTTTTGTTACTCTTGATCCTGTTCATCCAAAGGTTGCCTGGAAGAGATCGCTCATAGCGATAAGGCCGCCCATTGTACTCCAACATTATGATTATGCGCTAAGTCTATGTTTGTTTTTTTTTTGTTTTGTGGGTGGGTGTGTTTTGTGTGGTGTGCAATATAGTATTATCTATCTAATCTATCTTTAATCCATTCGGTTTCTATATTGGCATAAAAATCCTTTTTATCCTATCAAACAAAGGAATATTTTCTTGCAAAATATTTCAGGATGCAGATAAAATTATAAAAAAAAGCTTGGTTCGAGTACACACATTTTGCCTACTCGTAGGAAGGGCGTGAAGTAACCCCCCGCAGCGTCCAATCAACCGCAGAGGAAATGAAACTGTTGAATTTATTACGGAATAACGAGAAATAATCGAAAGCCTCCGTCTATGGCAAATACGGGTTAATTTATAACGTCGAAGCAACACGAATGTGAACAACTCATTAAAATTAATGAAAGAGCCGATATTCGAGTTTGCTGTTTATTGAAATTGTTCCAATAACTAACATGCTGTTATTAACGTCCCATTGTCAGTAGGAATAGAAATGCCAGTTTGATCGAATTTTAGTTAATGTATGCTTTGCGTACCTATTTGATAGTTAATAATAATTGTTGTTGTTATTTGTTACTTTTGTTCAAAATACATAATCTAAAATTAAACATACCATGGAAAATAAAAAAATATGCATATTTTTAGTTTGGTAAATTTAGCTAACATACTCTAAGCTCGTAACCAAACAAATCGATAAGAAACATCCATTGGAACTATTCCTTCGGCTTCCTTCGAGGAGGTATATAATTAGTCTACCTGAGGTCACCTCACTCGGTAACTAATTATCCAATCTCGTAATGCGGTTTGTTTGCCGCTCCGGTTGCCCAATTAGGTAGTTATTTCCTCCCACCACTAACTGTTCGGACCGCAGAGTAAAAAAACAAAATATGGACTCGAGGGTGAGATAAAACAGGAATGGAATTGAGTTCAAATGAACATGGTTAGCTTAATAAGAAGAAAGTATTTAAATTGGTATTTGCTGGTATATAAGCGATTGTATAGATTAGGTACTTGATGGAAGGATGCGATTAATTGTTTTTTTAAGTTATGAATAAGTTTAATGAGGATATCTAATTTTGTTCTTGTCTGTTTAGTTCAAGGCGAAAATGTTTTTTCACTACTAAAAATCTGTGAGTGAGTGCCTTCGGGAGAGAAAATACATAAAGCTTCTTTATATTTTAGTTAGAGGATAAAATATTTACTTAATACTTATTAATGTACTTTTTATTAGAATTATTGTACCGTTGAAAATAAATAGTATTTGGAAATTTAATATCACAGAAAACTGTCTATGATACAGACGTCTACTTATATGTTCTGAATTTAGTAAAACATACTCGAATTTTGATGTATTAGATCCAAACGACCAAACGACTTCTCTTATCTAATTCGGCCACGCGAACTAACATGTCCTCCTGGCCAACGTCCTATCAAAATATACAAAACAAGTACAGTTAGTTACCTACAAACAAAGCTCTTCAATTTATCTACCGCCTTTTTCAACCAAAGACTGATGCGAGGTTTGTGGTTCAAATAACGTTCCAAACCTTGTCATCGCGCTTTATATCTCTACTCTCAGTTTCGGACTATTTATCAAGGAGTGTTGTTACAAAAGTTTAGTAGAAAGAGTTTCGGAGTGGACCCCTGTGTCGTCCCTCCTCAAGATTGATGGCTCGGCCAGGGTGCCCGACCTGCGCCCATTGTTTCCATTATTGTTGCGAGTTTTACAATCCTCGTTACGAAGCTTCTTCCGTTCCGTGAAGTGTACTGTGTACTTAATTAACTCCAATTCGTGTTTGAATGTTTTGTCTCTGGAAATTAGGCTTCGTTTTGTTTGAAGAGAAATCCGGGGAGTCTCTGAAGACAATTGTTGCGTTGGTATGTGAGCTCTTTGTGCTTATATCTCAAATTTTGTCTCGTCTTGTGACATGTGAAATGTGTTTTACAAACGTTAAACAAGATATATTTTACGTCTCCCAAAACTTAACATTTGTTTATAGGTAGATAATAAAATATATGAATAGAAAACTTGCGACAACGGAACTCACATTTATTTCTTAATTCATGTGTTTTCAAGGCACCGTACCCGAAGGGTAAACTGGGACCCTATTACTAAAACTTTGCCGTCTAGCTTTCTGTCACGATGCTGTACCTCAAGAACCGTGATTGATATAGGGTTGAAATATTGAGTGATGATGTATTTATTTTGATGCCATATCAAAAAATACTAAAAACACTTAATATAAGAGGGTTCCGATACAACAAGTGTTGTGCAAAATGTGTATAAACTGTACACGGAACCTAGATGTAGTATGAGTCGAGATAGACCCATACTTATCAAATGTATTTATATGATTTTGATTGATTGCTCTTTGAAAACTAACAAACTAGGAACCATCTATAAAACAAATAAAGTATACCACACTATAATTCTTCATGCTATTTTTTTAAAACGAAGTACGATTTTCACATACAAAGACAAATTAAATTCTTTTCTAACTCCAATAAAAATTCACTGCACAAAACTTATGATACAATAACTGGGAAGGTATTATTTTCAGCTGAATGTTCTATCAGATGGGATCTATTTGATAGATATTTGCAGAAAGCATGAATAATTCATGCAAGGTGTGGCGTGAAAGAGTCTCAAAGGAAATGCAGCCGTCTATAGTTCCTAATGTTGAAGCCCTGTTGGTTATTGACTATTATAAGTTTCTTCGAAACGAGTCTTTAGCCGTAAGTCCCTAATATTCATATTCATTTATTTAATATGAAATAGATTAAAGTCACATAATTTTACAAACTCTCTACAAATAAATTACGAGGTAGTTTAGAGTTAACAATTCGATAAAAAGTACAAAACCGGTAAATATATATAAATATAAAATATATATAAATTAAAAAAAATACAATATAATGTACATATTTCTACCCAAAACTGTATTTTAAGCTTAAGTTTACAGAAGCTCAATCGCGCTACCAATGTATCAAGGTCGAAATGCAGATGCTATCGTAAGTTTACGATATTTTTAAAGCTGTGAACTCGTCAAGACTGTACAACGTATGTTATACGAGCCAACGCTTCAGGTGATACTTTAAACATTACACTTTATAGCTGTTATTACTTAGCTAAGCCATCTAATCTACACTACTAACCTAAACTACTACTGAATGTTCATAGTAAACATGTTATGTAACTGTGTACACCGTACATAATTATTAAACGCTACACTTTAAAGGAAAAGCCCAATTTCAAGGATAACAATTCGGAGAACTTTGAATAGAACAATAGCGAAGGCCTATTTAGTGGTAAACAATAGGTAACCGCGAAAGTGTTGACTGGCTGTGCCCGTCAAACTTGTAACTACTGTAAGGCTGTATTGAAACCTGAAACTAGTGAAGGGGAACAGTTCACCCCAGATGATCAAACCGGTGACGTTGTGTCCTTTGTATACGCTGTGCTTACTATTTAGCTTTCTAGCCACAGAGCTGAGAAAAAGCTGCGACTGAAAAAGCTGTATGCATATTTTTATATGAATTATTATATAACAATTAATTTTATATTTGGCATCTGGGGCACAATATTCCCACAATTTATTTTTATATACTTTTATACGACAGTCGATTTTTATTTAATATTAAAAACGTATCGGTTTGACACGGTGGAAAAATGGTTGAGCTCGGAAGGAAAGTATATACTTTAAATCTTCTAGCTGATTTTACTGAAAGGAAAAATTCCTTTATTTATGAAAAGAAACAAAACTGCATTCAAAGATTTTCGATTATTTTTTTGTCTGACCCCGGAATTAAACCTTAAAAAAATCAAATAATTAACCCTGGCCGTTATATGTTATGATTAGTTACGAATAGAACGAATACAATTTCCGCAAATAAACATGGTCTTAAATAGAGGAATTTATTGTGCTTGTGACAAAATAAATGCTTCTTATTCTTATTTTTTCAGTAAAATAAGCTAGCTTGGGGATTTGAAGTAGTTTCCCTCCAGAGCCCATAGATTTTTTTTCAGCCTGTATACTATTTAAACAATAAAGAATATTTTGTACATCCATGTTCCCATATTAAAAGAATTTCTCCTATTCGGGACGTAGGCAAATACAGCCAAATAAAACCATAAAAATGGCTCCAGTTATTCTTGAGTGAAATGTGTTTGAAAACAAAATAAGTAATAATAAAGAAAAATACCAAAATAAATAAAAACTATTTTAATAATCAACAAATATTGTAGATATTCCTAGCTAACAAGAGACTGAAAATAGTATTGGCGTAGTTAATTATAAAGTGTCATCGTTAGTTATTATTAGTAGTATGTAATAATTTGATTAATACCAGAAAATAGCGTTTCTATTTACAAAAATACTACTAAAAACACTCCTGCGTGTACAACACAGGAAAATAGACATACAATAATGGGCGGTATTATGGCTAAAAACCGATATATCTTTATATATAATAATATATATATATTTATATGCATATTATCTCTTCCAGGCAACCGTATTATTATGATATTACCTCAGTAAAGGGTTTTACTTTGGTTACATACGTTCTTTATTCGATTGCAATAACCAGTTGTGTGCTTTTAAATGAATAAAAACATATGGTATGAAACCATATTTCGCTCAAATGTATAGAATTTTTGCCGTTTTTTATCCGGCGTCGGCAATTTAGGCGATGGCAACTCTACTTTTGACGAGAGAGATTAGGCCTTAATTCACCACCCTGGCCAAGTGCGGGTTGGTTAATGTTTCATGTCCTTCAAACTCGTCAAAGTTCTTAGAACATGGTTTCCTCACGATGTTTGACTTAACCGTTAAAGCACGTAAAATAAAAGCGACCCTATAATTTCAAGAAGAACATTCCAGAGGTGCGGTTGAACACACGAACGAAATGATTGAATGACTGCTTCAGTGGCGCAGTGGGCGAGGGTCCGCTTGCGTCGCAAGAGGTAGCGGGTTCGATTCCCGCCGAGGGTGAAAGTGTTTGTATGTTCTGCAAGCAAAATCTTCTGTTTAATAAAAATGTATGTATTTATATGTATAATAAAAAATATCTATATATGTATGACTATTATATTAAGTATATCAGATATCTAGGACCCGTAACACAAGCTTAGAGCTTACCACGGGGCTAGATATTGTTGTGTGAATTGTCTAGTTTTATTTTATTTTATGATTGTAAATTCTTTTTCAAATGAAATTTGAGTGTGTTCCCTCTTAGCCAACATGGCTTTTTTATATAGATATGGGTAGGAACCTAGTAATTTTGTATAGCCTTATCTGCTGTATTAGAGCCATACAATTATTCATATTCATCTGTGGGACAGGTCTGGACCTGGTCAATAAAAATTTATATCCATTCAGTTCCGTGTCTACAGTGGAACTTAAGTGATTTATCTGCGACGGAAAGTTTGAAATCACTCGCCCAGAGTCGCCCTGCCGTCTGAAGCCTCATTCAGGCCACGTACCGTAAGCTTTCATTCAAATGGACGTGTCGGGTTTTCGTTGCAATTCGTGTACTTTGTCGCAAAGTGGAAACCTATAAAACCATCCAGGTAAGAGAAACTGCAGCCTTTTTACTTAGTTACTTCACACATATTTATCGAGCTTATTTTCGGAACTACTGTGCATTAATGTTGACAAAGCCAATTCAATTAATTTTATATGAAAACCATGACGGTATTATACGAGTATATATCCTCCGATGTTTCTATTACTTCTTGCCTTTACAAAATGAATAGTGTAACTCGTGTTCGTTTTGAAAGTGAAAAAGCTAATTATATTTAGTTAAGTGCGTGCGCCATTATTAAAAAAAATAGTCTAACTATCTTAAAATAACCAATATTCTTATTGCAAAAATGCAAATTTGCAAAAATTACTAGGTATGAGTTTAGAGTAAGTATCTACCTATTACCATTTCAAGATAAACGCCTAAGCAACTAACACCCATTTTCTTCGAGTTATCGAACACGTTCTTGATCCAAAACGACTCGATAATGCATAAATTTGTCGACGACAAAATATCGATAGAACGTGCTCACTCTCCCCTTTACTCAAATTATTTATTCCTTTATTGGATTTAACACACACGCACGCCACTCCAATACAAACACGACATTTGTATGGGAATAAATGGGTATGCCAATTTTGTATTCAGTAATCTCTAACAGCCAGTCTTACATTCGCTTTCATGGCAATGGCGGCAATATCTATTACACTACATTATTTACGGATTGGGAAGGTTTCTACGGACCAAAATACGGCTATACTTTCTGATTCTGAACAATGGCCCGAATATACCCCACGGCCCTCGCATTTATTGAATAAGAAATTATCTAAACAACGAACCTTTAGAACTTGCGAGTTTTAATACCTTCAACCTTCTTGTTACAAACAAATTAATTATTTAGGTTACGGATTTGTGTGCTTATTTTTATATTTTTGCTCTGTCAAATAATTCTGTGTAATAGTTAAAGCCAATGTTCGAACTATAAACAAGTCATGTGATTATTATTAAAAATTTAAACTATGTTTAAAAAAAACGACTTAAACAAAAAAAATAAATCTAATAAAATTCTAGGTTCATTCTCGATTTCCCATCAAATTCATGGTGACCACTCAGCATCATCATCACCCTATTAACGTTCCCACTGCTGGGACACAGGGACTTCTCTCTTGACAAGAGAGATTATTATAAAATTATTATTAAAAATATCTATATATGTATGACTATTATATTAAGTATATCAGATATCTAGTACCCGTAACACAAGCTTAGAGCTTACCACGGGGCTAGATGTTGTTGTGTGAAATGTCTGGAAATATTTATTTATTTATTTTATTTTTATTAGGCCTTAATTCAGCACGCTGGTCAAGTGCGAGTTGGTGAATGTCACATGGCCTTCAAACTATTTTAAAGACCATGCCGGTTTCCTCACGATGTTTGCCTTCACCGTTAAAGCACGTGTGTAAAGCGCACATAAATTTCTCAAGAAGAAAAATCCAGAAGTGCGTGGCGGGGTTTGAACCCACGAGCTTCGGAATGAAAGTCGAGTGTCCTCCCACTTAGCCAACACGGCTTTACTTAGCATACCCTTTCGAATAAAACAAGAATTTTATAAAATCGGTTCACAACTTACGTAGATTTCGCGTTACAAACATACAGAGCAATCTCCTTTTTTTATTTTTTTTTATGTTAAACTTTATTTTAGATAAGCCTTTATTTGACTACAATCAAATAAAGGCTTATCTAATAAAGGCTTTGGAGGTTTTGTCTGTTCACGTCCGTAAGTGGTAACCCTCTGAATCCTTACACGTGACCTCCGGGTGGTGCTAAGAACAGTCTCTGGTGGTAGGCTTCAGCCGCGGCTTGTCACCACCCTCCGGACTGGGCCAGTGCGTGAAGCGATTTTTTCGTGTTTCGTAATGTGGCTTCCTAGAATATGGCTTCTCCGGGCCACATTACGAAACACGAAAAAATCGCTTCACGCCCTGGCCCAGCCCGGAGGGTGGTCACAAGCCGCGGCCGAAGCCTACCACCAGAGACTGTTCTTAGCACCACCTGGATTTTGGACCTGGAGGTCACGTGTAAGGATTCAGAGGTTTAACACTTACGGACGTGAACAGAAAAAACCTCCAAAAATTGAGAAGGTGTGGTTACGTATTGAAAAAGGAAAATAAATAACGTAATTACTAACGTTATTTTTAGTGTGCAGCCACTGTGTTATACATTTTACAATGACAATTACCACCAGTATCAACACTTAGCACAAAAACTTCATACGCATGTTTTCAGTATTCCCCACCTCATATAAAACAGAGGCACCTTACGGGAGGAAAGCATTGCATACCTAATTTCTTGACTGCCTTAATTTACACGCAAAAGGTCGCACACCCATTTTCACAACATTTTATTCTGCGTAGCGGAGTACATGGCCTAATGAAAATGTGCTTTGTATAACCACCCCGTGACACAATTTACACAGGAACTTAATTTCATATAGTGTCTCGACAATCTGCCACACGCTACAAAGCTCTTGATTAATTTAATTGCCACAGGGCTGGTTTAGTCCCACGTACACGAGAACTGTTACTATACTTGACGAATATAAAATACAAACAAACCTAGAAGTTTAAGTCGAGTCTTTCTCGGGTCGATTTTTATGTGAATTGTAGACCAGAGATACAAATTTCTTTGTCTTCATTAATTCTTTCTATGTCTATATGAATTCATAAGTGAACTTAAAAAATAAAGATGAAAGTTATCAAATACCAATATAGACGAAACGATAGCTACATATTAAAGAAAATTATCCGTGGCTGAGTATAACGTCTAATGTTGACAACACTATAGTTTGATAAGTATAAGATAGCTACACACTATATATGATAGTTGTTTTGATTTTATAAAGCCTAAAACGTACTTGACTCTCTTAAAAAATCTCAACAACTTACCTTATTTGAACATTATTACAACTCTCCTAATGTTGTTGTGACAGTTGGTATCCCACCTGCCCTCAAGGGGTCGTTTGTTATAATGAATTCCTTTTTTCCATCCCTCATTCTAATGTTTCCGCTGTCACTTCATTCGGAGCTAATATTCTTGCTGCCAAATATTACGCAAGTACTAAAATATCTGCCCTAAGGAGAAAATTGGAGAACATCGAAACAATAAAATGTAGAGTGTAGTTCTTGATTAAAAGTATTGTTAAACAAAGTTTTACTTTCAGTGTGAGCTCAAGTGGTGCTTGCTTTTATGACTGAATGTAAGCGGTTTACGTTGCAAATAAAACTTTTACGAGAAGAGTTCGTATGTGGTTATTTACCAAATATTTCAATGAGAGGAACAAAACTCACATGAGATGTAAGGAATTTAACGTACACATACCGTTTTCCAGGGTCTACGTAGGTAGGTATGTAATATTTTAATGTAGGTATTTGGGTAGTCACGTAGATTTTAGTTTCAAGTATTTTTCAATAGGTAACACTTCAGGAATATGAATTCATAAATTCCAGATTAAACAATGGTATGGAAAATAAATTTGATAAGTATTAGATAGACCAATACTACACTTGGGGTTCCGTGTACAGATAATACATTATGTATTTTGCAAACCAGAAAATATATATCTTTTTAATTATGTGAAAGCGATGCAGTTTCAGAGGTAAGCTAAAATCCCTTTGGTGAGAGCCCTCTTATATTTTTATTTATTATGTTGTTTTTGGTAATTGTTGTTATAGCGGCAACAGAAAGGCATAATCCGTCAAAATTTCAACTCTTTATCTATCACGGATCTTGAAATACAGCCTTGTGACATACGACTAAGCTAAAATATTATCATTTACTAGTCTATGCTAATACTTTATAGACCAGGGTCGATAATTTTTAAAACCAAAAAAAATAATAGTAGGATGAAACTCATTAGAAAAGGAGGGGAATATTATAAAAATGAAAGGAAAAATAATTTACGGGCGATCTGAGGTCGGGAAGGGGATGGGGGTGAGTTTTTAAGGGTAAAAAATGGTTTTTCTCGATTTCCGGCAAAATTAAAAGTCGTATCGAAAAAAGTCAAATGACAAAGTTGTAGGTAATAAAAAGATCTAAAACTTTTGAATATACACTTTTTTCACATAACCTCAAAATTTATGTGAAAAATCCAAAAAAACAAGTTTTTGGTTTTTTAATTTTTATCTTTTACAAAAAATTTTTTTTTAACGAAATTTGTTGAAAACTTGCAAAACCTATAAAATTGCTATAAAACCGGTGTCAATGTTCTAGCAAGCTCAGACTATGATTTCAAAGCGTCACAGACTCACAAAAGCCCAATTGAAGTTCGAGAGAGATTAAACCAACAGACGCATACCTTATACAGGTATTCTGGTCTGAGGAGGGGACATAGAGCAGGAGCCGTATAATGTAGAGTAATAGTGCAGGCGACGGTAGGACGGCTACGACGACATTTATCATATCCTACGAATTTATAATCCACCATAACTACACACTAAGCTACATCCATTACATAATCCTGCAATAAGACATCGATATAGCAATCCAGTTAGATAAACAAAATTCTGCTCGCCCTAATCCCCCTAAAATGCAAATGGGAAATATCGCTTGGAAAAATGTTTGCGCGTAGTCTGAAATGAGCTTAGCCGAAAGTACAAAATTGGCTTGGTGGATCTGTCGATATTATTTAATGTAGCGTGCCCCCAAGCCTGTTTGCCGACTGGAAAATATTTATTACAGCTTACCTCAACTAAGGTACACAGTTTTATGTTTTTCTTACGTACTTTGCGATTTTAGGCTCCTTATCAGCCATAGTTTCTGGCGTAAATTTAAAGTAATATTTTTATCATCACATTCTGCAAAGATACCATCCTGCTTCTGTTTATACAAGTACATCGACTTTTTCAATTTGAAATTGATTTCGTTAATTCTAAGTTCCTTGTTCGAAGACGCCCAAAGTTCAAAGTAATAACGCTGTTTCGGGAACAAACTTTTACCTTTGGGTTTAAATGAAGAGTCAGTGGCACGCCAAATGAATTTACATAAAAGAGGAGAAACAAATACCTACGTAATATCGTAGAATATTGGCAAACTTGGGTTTGTTTTGAGCCACCCACGTGCTTAATAATTTGCACTGAGACGTTCGATATTTGCAGTTTATTCTAGGGCTGTGGGAAAGAATCTGTTTCAAAAAAATATCTATTGTACGTCCTATTGAGGATAAACTGTAAAAACATGTACCCTATTCATAAAACACCTAATTGTACAACAGTTATCAATAAAAGTTTTTGTATTTGTATTTGGTAACAATAAAGATTAGTCTTCAGTAGATAATTTATGCCATGAATTTCAACTGTTTCATTATGTTTTAAATAAAATAATACCGTACCTACCAGTATCATTCTATTGAGGATATTATACACATAAGTCCTATGTCCGCGGTTTAACTGATGTATGTTTGCAATTTAATAGTAAAATATTATTTAAAACATAATAACCAGTTTATCCTTTTTGGCAACTTTGAAATACTCAATGCGTGTGTATCGTTCGTTCGGTCAGGGCGTATTAAAATAAAATGGAAACGAGAGGGTTATATTTATGGTTATTATTACAACCGGCGATAGTAAGGTTATGGGAATACAGCCAAAACGTTTTTCAGTAGTGTTTTAAATATGGAATATTCTGGAAGCAATAGAAGACAAACGAGAGTTCACGGGCAGCCCTGCATAAATATAAGATCTGTAACGTCTCTTGCGCTGTTTGCTTAGCCACGGTTCAGCTATTTACTGCCGCCTAGAACAAATATTTTGCATCGAAACCTCAGAATGAGATACGGGATCATTACTTCGGCGGCTTATTTAATACAATGTTTCGATACAACCTCGGGAAAACCCTAGACTAAGTCTTTGAAAAGCTGAAATTGTATTTTTCCGAAAAATTGATGTTGGATGAAATTAATTAACATTGTGAAATAACTAAAATAGCGAGATTAAAACAAATGAATAAGTATAGTACATAGTCCAGTGGCAGTGAGTAGCACTCTTTCCAATAAAATATATTGGAGAAAATAATTAGTTATTAATCCATTCTATTTTGGTTTCGGACATAATATGTAGGTACAATCAACAGCAAAAGGAACTGATGAAATAGGGTACCAAAATAATATTTAGAGTATTTAGTCAAAAGTTATTGACTACCTACTATAGTTTTTAAGAAGTTTAGGAACAAAACGTGTTATATGTAAGTAATCACATATGTATATCGATCCTCTATGTTATTGTGATTATATTCTATGGACTTATTAAACTTAATTGACACTTTGGTATGACTTGTTACATTTGGCACGCAACACTCGAAGATGTTTTGATTTTGATCACTTACTTTTGCTGTTGACTGTACCTAACGTGAAATATAGAAGCTAATAATAACCGCCAGAAACAGGAGCATCAAAGGACATTGGAAATGTACCTGTATCCAATAAAGCCAGTGACACAAAGCGAATCTGGAATCCGAGCTCGCAGCCAGGGTGCTTTGCCGCTGCTGCGAGCTTAGCTACCTACATGCCGCCGACCCCGCATTACTCACTACAGTAACTTAGCATTCGTGACCCGTCTAATTTCACCCTCACTTTGTTTTGCGTAACGCCTTACAGTAATTCCATTGAATATAAATGAAGTTTCCCTTCTTCTATGAATAACATTTGCTAAAAACGCAATTTACATATCATTCAGCGCCATTGTTGTGTGGCATTGTGTCCTAATCACGACATTTTTCATCGCCGATATAAACGAAGGAACCATGTGTAAAAAGAGGCTGTCATTTGAAACGCTTTACGTTATCACCGTGGCCTAAAGTGTTCGCGGAGTCAAGAGTAAAATTACTTGTCTGAGTAATGCTCCACGTTTATTAACCGAGGGAAATATTGCTATTGCTGAGTCGCGAAAACCTTCCGTAAAACTAACGAGATAGCTCCCACAGATTTACGAAAAGTGACTGCAAAGTGCAAACATTTGCTCAAGGTAAGTTAATAATATAGAAATATATAAGTTAATCATTAAATAATATTATTTATTATATCTACTGTTACAGTAATAATAGATATAACGGTTTTTTCATGCGTTCCATACAAGGGGTTTCAAAATTGGTATATAAAGTAAGCCAGCGGTCGAAAGGTGAGCTTATAACGAGTATTTTATTCAACGATATTATATTAATTTGGAAGCCCATTTGTCGAAAAAATCTTTAAAATGTAAATCTCATTTTCGCCTTAAATCATTATTTTATTGGGTATCTTGAGATGTAGGTATTGAAGTAAAGCTTATCTCATTTAGTATCAGATTCATAATCTATATAAAACAGTGGTTATAGATTTGATTCAAATTTTATATTACTCCAGGGGTGAAAATAATTAAATCAACTGATATGTGGCTAATTATGACCTAGAAATTAGATTAGGCTTTCGAAAAAAGGCCTTAAAATTGAAATGTTGTAAAACAAAATGTTCACGCGGTGCGTCCATTCAGCCCTTTCCGCTTTATATACCAATTTTAAAGCACCATGCATTTTATATTAATGCAGAAAACTAAAGTACCTAGGTAAGCGCTAGTTCCGACGGTTTCAGTAGTTTCTTTTGGTCATACAACGTTAACGTAAACCTTCGAATGAACTCATTCAATTGATTAGTATTTAATTTGTTTTTATATTTTAATGAAAATTAAACGTTTGTGAATTTTGAAATAATAAATTTTAAAATCACGAAAGAACATTTTTTTGTAAGTAACGATGACTTTTGTTGATCATACCTCGAATACATGTTAGTTATTTCTTTCTAAAGTAAGATATCAAAGGAGTGATATATAATTGGAATCGAATCTATCTAATCCAATACTAAAGAAAAATATTGCCTTTCAGATAAACTTTCGGGATTTGTAGGTGAAAATAGTTAAGGTTCAAGAATAATGAACATACGATAACAACCTCATAACCTCAACTTCTTAAGAGTATGAGACATGGGCGTTGAAGTACAAAGACGTATATACAAGATTTCGCAAAATATACGCTCAGGGTTCAAGAAAAAATTACATTTTTTTTTAACCTAATGCGATTAGGAATATATGAGCGGGATTTTAAAATGCTATAAAAACTTCAATCTAGTCTACTTTAAGTACACTTAGATTACTTTACTTAGCGAGATTATTTCCTTGTAATTTGATATTTTAAAAACGGTAACATAATGGCTGCGTAAGAAATGCGATGATGAGGTAGGAAAAGTTTTTGAAACCGTAAATCTTAAACTTTGCAAAAGTCTTCGCCTCAATTCGTCACGAGCCGATAATAAGTTTTAATGATGTCAGAATTTATTCCAAGGACGATACCTGTACGAGGATTTAAAAAAATCTTGGAAAGTTATGTAAAAACATCGCTTTGAAACTTCACAATCAGATATATAAAAAATATAAAAGGAAGAGCAAAAGTTTATTGCCTTTTTCTCGACGACTTCTTGCCTTTTCAGTATTTGAATTTCTAAATTAAAAAGAGATACTTATATATAGAATTAGACATCTAATACCCAAGCTATATAGTAGCAAGAACTAGTCGTTGATTGATGGACTCATACTAAATCTAGGGTTCCGTGTACAGTTTTTACACATTTATCATCCTAAAAGTACTGGCCTCAAGAAACGTTGTAAAATTTTTAATAAGCACGTTTTTGTATGGGAGCTTCCTTTTTATTTATTTATTATGTGCTTGACTATTTGTTGTTATAGCGGCAACAGAAATACGTAATTTTTCTAAACTCTCTATCAAGGTTCTTGAGATACAGCCTGGTGACAGACAGACAGACGACGAAGTCTTAATAATAGGGCGGGACCCTATTATTAAGACTTCGTCGTTTTACTCTTTGGTTACAGAACTTTAAAAAATGGGAAAAGTTAGAAATGGTATCAACAGAGAAAGTATTTAATAAATATTTTGATATCCACCTATTCCAACTTCTAAAATATAGACTAAAGCTGTAAATTGTATGTTATTTCAGTTGGCGGTGCCCTGAAACCTCTCCCATGTAAATAATTCATGAAACCGTTTAACAATAACGATTACTTCCAGTCAGAACAAACAACAAATTCATTAAAACATATGTAACAGCGAATACCTAGGTATAAGCGAATTAATTTATAAAACGTTACATATGCTAATATTATTGCTATTCTCAGGAACTCCAAGACCGACGACTATTTTTAACTTAGCTTAAGTCAACTTATATAAAGTAGAGGCTTTCTGCTGTAGTTTACAAATTTCAAAGTCAAAGTCAAAACGTAATACCTTAGAACCACAGGGCATATCAAATAAATAATCAAATAATCAATTTATTGGTAAAATATACGTTTACAAGTCAAAAATCGAATATAAATAATACATTTCAATTCAAATATAAATATAAAATCATATTTAAAAAATAAATTAAAGTTATGTCAATGCAATACAAATAGAACAGCAACATTAATTATATTTGAATGTCGAAAATGTCATCTACGCTATAGAATGCCCGCTCGATAAGCCAGACCTTAAGTTTGTGCTTAAATGAGGCTAAGCTAGGCGCGGTGACTACATGCTCAGGAAGTTTGTTATAGATGGCAGGGCCCAGCACATGCGTGAGCCGCTTGGATTTCGCCAGCCTGTGCCCCACCGAGGCCAGCTTGTACGCCCCGCGGGTGTGGTAGCGGTGAGCGTGTCCATCTCCGCGTGTGCTAAACGAGCCATGGTTCTCTCGGACGTATAGCGCAATCTGGTAGATTACGATGCTAGGCAGTGTCAGTATTCCCAAAGATCTGAAGAGTGCTGCAGCCGGTGTGTCCCATGCTACGCTCGCAACTACTCTTACAGCGCGTTTCTGCATGCGGAACGCGCGTTCCCTGTCGGCAGCGCGTCCCCACAGTTCGGCGCCATACTGTAGGAGTGAGTGTATCGTTGCGAAGTAACAAGTCCGGACTACATCTGCCGACACCACGCGGCTTAGTCTACGAAGGGCATAGCAAGCGCTACCCAGCCTTCCACACAATTTCTCAATATGAGGTCCCCAAGTCAGGCCACGATCTATTTGAAAACCCAGAAATGTTGTAGTCTGCACTTGTTCTATGTCAGTAGAATTTATTGCTACTGACAAATTCCTGGTTTGTCGTCCCGATATGGAAAAGTGCATAAAAAGTGTTTTTTTTAGGTTCAGGGCAAGTCCGTTCCACGTGAACCATTGGGCTACCTGCCAGGCCGCGTCATTCAGTTTCTGTTCAAGTTGATCGAGAGACGGAGCTCTCACCACCACAGCTACGTCGTCCGCGTACATGAACACTTGACCTGTTGTAACGTGCTCGGGCAGATCGTTGAGCAGCAGGGAGAACAGAATATTCGATACGGACGAGCCCTGAGCCACGCCCATCACGGTGCCGAGTGCGTCCGACCTCGTCTCGCCGCCGTCTCCCACCACCATCTGCTGACGGTCCTGCAGAAGGTCCGTTAGCAGTGCAAGCGACCGTTCTCGGATTCCGCAGTAGTTAAGTTTACAGGAGAGTGCGCGGTGGTCTGCGACATCGAAGGCTTTTGACAGATCGCAGCATAGTAATGCGACCTGCTGTTTCTGCTCGGAAGCCTCCAGCACACAGCGGAGTACGTCCCGTGTGAGAGTCGTAGTGGAGCGTCCAGCACGATAAGCATGCTGGCGCTCCGATACGACATTCGTTTGTGTTAGAAACTCGTTGAGGCGAGAGCTCAAACCGTTTTCAAACACCTTCGCAATGGCGGGAATTATAGAGACTGGTCGGTATCCGTCGATCTCCTCACGCTTACCCTTCCCCTTAAATATAGGAGAAATCTTGCTGATTTTGAGGCTTTTAGGATAGCATACGTGGATAGGTCAAATTATTTACCAACACAACGTAATTAACATCTTGAAATAACCTTCTTTCACACTTCTATACACTGAACATTAAATATTTATACTTTATTGTTTTAAATCATTCCGAAGGTTCCTGAAATAAATGTGTTATAATTCTATGCTTATCACAATTATTCTCAGAAATTGGTCACAAAAGAATCTTTTGCCGGCTCAATTTGTAAAATAAATCTTTCACTCGGCATTGTTTTCCCTGAAATGTTTTTGCAAGTTATAGGATCTTTTGTTATCTCTAATGAGCACCGTTTCACGGAAATCACGACTTTACGGAGATAAGTACCTACGGGGTGAACAGAGCCCCTCTATGAGCTATGAAAATTCAGTTAAGCTAGAATGGTTATTCATTAATATTCTCTTTGTTAAAGCTTTTGAGGTAGGCTAAATAGGGATGATAACTACATTAAAAAATGGTACTCGTCTTCTGTTTAGTCAGTATTTTAAGGGTTCCGTAGTCAAATTTTTCTTTTGTTAAGTGTGGAGCATATTTCAGTTTATCTGACTTGAAAGGCGGAAGGTTCTCAATCGGCGTGTATTTAAAGTTATCGAGTCATACATTTTAACGAATATGTTCGGAAATTGTTGCGCCCACGAGAGGAAATGGGGCAACATTCTTATAAATAATAAAAAAAAAATTTTGGACCACAAATAATCCATAGTTTGTTAGTAAACTTAATAACTAATGCCCGTAATAACAAATTAATATTTTCGGACTAAAAGTTTATAGTATTTTGTTAAAAATCTACTTGTGTATACATCCTATTCTCTTGATTCAAAATTTGTAAAATATTCTTTGTAAACGTGTTATTTCAACATTCGTAATATACAGAACCCCTACAAAACAGAAACACGAACAATTTCGCAGAGCCAGTGCCGTTAAACTCTATCTACATAGGTGAGTAAATTATCAGCGGACGTGAAAAGCCAGGCTAGAAGGGTTGCCCATTGTAAAGAGCCATATCTCGTGGAGGGTAGATAACTTCCACCGGCTACACAAGGGCTTGATACTGTTCGTTTCGCTTTTAATGAAATACCTGTGAGAAACTTCTATGTTGAACCAATTTTTTGCAATTCAGTAGTCAAGCACTCGATTTATTGTTTTTGTTAATTTCTCTGTTTTAACTGTTGACTCGTGGATTGTAATGTGGTAATGATGAAACTGGAATTTGGTTCATTTGCAGTGTTATTTACCCACAAAACACAATAGTCATAGTAAAGAAAAAAAGTTTCCTTTGTGAGAAAATAAAAAAAAAGAGGTGATTATTTTTTATTAATGATATCCAGCCCATTCAAACAAATAAACTTTTGTAATATAAATTAGCACATATAGTTAAGTTTGTTTGACTTACGTTGTTCAATCACCGTACGTTCAATTCAAACACATGCAAACATCAAGTGCATTACCAAAACATACCCTGCAGCAATTGAACTGTTTGAACCTGATGCCCTGTGCCTTTGAGACCTGATGCCTTTTGCCTTTGAGACCTGATGCGGTCGTTATGGTCATGTTTCCCCGTGGCGCGTAAACTCGATAGGATGCCACTGACATGGCCCTCAAACGAGTCGATTGCAATCCTGAGGGACGAAAGGAATCAACTCACAAAGGGCATGCATTACATTGCAAACAATGCACTACATCTGATGCTGAGTAATGTTTTAGATATTTGATGTCTGATATGATAATTGTGTAAAATGTTTGTAAAAACAGCTTAGTAAGATTAAGAAACCTAAGTTTCGTGTAAATCAAAAGTTTATACATGATAAGTACCTACCGATAATGTAAAAAGAATATAAAAAGTACCGGTGCCGGTCATTTTTGACTTGCTTAAAATAATTAACCTTTATAGCATTATACCTCTATTGAGAAATTAACAAAATTTATCTGATATTTACTTCCTTTTCACGCCACCGTTTGGCGTTGCGCGTGTTTTATGGGTTTTCCCGGGTAATAAAGTATTTTTAGCGATAAAATGTATATAACTTCTCTCGATAAATATGATAACAGTGACATATATGCTTAAATTCGTCCCAAGTAGTTCCCGAGATTACTACGTTTAAAAATAGGAACAAAAATTCTGGCTTCTGATATCCAAAGAACCAAAGGCCAATCAAGTGGCTCCAACATAATATATATTTTATCTATTCTCAGCTAATATCAAGATATTTAACCGTTTTTTTATTATTCTCTATTCGATTATCGTTCTCTACCACTATATACTATAATATATATACTATATTCCTTTATATCAAATAAAAATATTAAATTCCCGTAGATTTACTTCTAAAAAGAACCAATACCAGTCCAGTTATTCTACAGAACACGTACGGCATATCCGTCCACGGCACCTGAGTGGTGGCGAGCGGCGCCGGTCCACACGCTATAAAGGAGATTAGTTCTACTCTTTGCCTTTTCATCGTGGGATAAGCATCAAACTTTGCAGCCGCTCTGAGCAAGAAATCTAGAAAATAAAGTTTAAATAAGAAAATGATTGAGTAGCAACCTCTCGTATAACCTGCTTTAACAGTAGTTTTCCCGCTAAAATATATATTTTTCAGTAGCGTTATTAGTTAAGGTAGGTAAAGCCTAGATTTAAGCTATGTATAACTACTCCGAGTTCCAGTTCGTCATTTGCGCGTGAAAAACATAACAGCCATTCATTAATTAATACCACAACCCACAAATTAAAGCGATTTTAACCTAAGTAAGGACAGTATTCAAAATGGGAAAGTACAGCACATTAACAAATAGTGTTGTAGAATCCAACGTTAAAAAAAATTCAATGTTTAACTTAATATTAATATTTTGTAGGTATTATTTTTAATACTCAGTCGTGAGCTTTTAAGGCTCACCTTCATAATATTCACCAGACAAAACTTCTCAGTTTAAAACTTCCGTAGAAATAATTCGTACCACAACGTTGTCGGCTCAGCCCTTTGGTCCCAACAAACGACCGTATTTAGACAAGTTCATAATTTCATTTAATGAGACAGAGTTCTCTAGTGCATTACCTACATTCATTGTGAATTCCGTATGCGTAACCCCAGGACCAACGTGGAGGTAAACTAATTAATAATATCGCGAGCTTTCGCTAAAGTGAGCTTTTGACAACCACCGCAGACAGAATGCTGTAATTTTATTTACGAATCAGACATACGACAGATACTTAATAATTCACTTGTGAATCTACTTTAGCTTTATTAAATTTGTATAAAATAATATTTATAGTAAAATTTATTGATTACTAGGTTTAAATGCTACCACGCGACGTTTGCCTGTGATAATAAGGATGATTTTTTCCAAGGAAATAACACATTTTTCTTCATTAAGATCATTTAATTAGATTACTTAAATGGGCTATAAGGCCCAAAACACACTGGATACCATACTGTTTGTTTTAAATACCGTAACAAACACTGCATTATGGTTATTATATCGACAATTTCAATGGTCTTCACCGGACGCGCTAAAGTAGGTACCTACGCCATTTCGGCGCCCGTCACAGATTGCAATAGGTACAACGATGTCCACGCCATGCCCGCGCCATGTCAATGTGCTATGGGCCTGAGACTGATTTTTTTAAAAGTTTTCAAACACATCACAATCCTATAAAAGAAGAGGAAGAGGATCTTCTTTTATAGGTTTACTAAATTTCACCGCAGTAAAATTTACCTAACCTTTTTCGATCATGAAAATAGATACATATTTTTCTTAAATCGGTGCTGCATTTCCTGACGTTAGCGTATCTATTCCCCTAAATCAACTCTGGAGATTTATTTAATCAGTCTAATGATATTTATATAGGAATCCTTCAGAGAAATATCACGCAAATGCCAACCTAAGACAAATTCAGGTTCAATAACGAACTCAATTTTCAAATGGAAAGCTCACAACCAGAGACTAGATAATAAAGAGAATACAAAAGGGGCCCCGGTGGATCAAGCTTTTTTATCAAAACTTCAACCATGTCCGCTGCTCAATAGAACTTGGAATTCAATGAAATGCGCTCATTATTGGAAAAGTGCACTTGATAAATTCACTTCTGTAACAGAAACTTGAGACAGGGACAAATATTGCAGGGGTTTTGCTTTTCTTTGCGTTTACTGGTTCCAATGTAAGTACCCAAAGAAAAGTGTTTTCTTCGCATTACGACTCTTTCAAAGTCTCAATAACAAATGAAATGAAGTTTCAATGTGCGTCACGGGACTTCCGACTAACTAAAAGTGATAACTTAAAACTGTCTGTCCAAAATACGGCTAGCGCTGTGTGTCAGAATAAGAGCCTGGACTGGTGCCGTAACGCGTTACGTGACAAAGCGGATTACCTTCCCATAAGCATCCATTTTAAATTACAAATACTATGCAAAATACTAAGGACGTTCATCTTAGATAAAATGATTTTCGTACGTATTGAATAGTTCTCATAAAAATATGTGCTGAATTTGAATGTAAAATGAAATAAATGGAATCGAACCCTCTTGCGCCGCAAGCGGACCTAAGCCCAATGCGCCACATAGGCAGTCAAATATAAGTACAGAAATCATCAACTTACCTTTCCTTGGTCTGGATGTTTTCTATAATATGTACCTATTTAATAAACGCGCAGTCACATGTGTCAAACCGAGATTACTCTTTACATAACTTACCATTGACACGTTCTAATGACGTAACCATAGAATAATAAATTACTAAAGACGTAACTAACTAGGTATTGCTTAATTTACTCGGATTTTGTAAGATAAGCCCTTAGTAGGTACCTTAACTACCCGTAACAGAAGCTTACCTACTGCTTTCGGCTACAGAACCAACGAAACGACTAATGTGTAACTTTTTTCTTACAAACTGTTCAGTTAATATGTCCGCGCATCTCAGTGTGTCCAAATCGGGTCTTGCGTCAAGAGACGTCATTATTTAAAAATAGTTGCATATTTAGCTAATTGTTTAATACCATTAAGTCTATCAAAATGAATTTTTATTAAGGGATTTTAATTTTTTTTTAAATGGGGTAGGTCATTAAAATATAAAACTAACTGCTACTAGTTTACCAGTAAATACTTTTTTAAACCGACATAAAAATAACACAGTGCTTAAAAATATAGAAAACTAGCTGACCCCAGCAAACGTTGTTTTGCAAAATGAAAAATAGATGTTGGATATTCTCAGACCTACTCAATATGCTCACAAAATTTCAAGAGAATCGGTCAACCCGTTTCGGAGGAGTATGGCAACGAAAACTGTGACACGAGAATTTTATATCTTCTATATAAATAAAAATGAATTGTTGTTCGTTAGTCTGATTAAAACTCGAGAACGGCTAAACGGATTTATCTTATCATAGTCTTGAAATGTTCGTGGAGGTCTAGGAAAGGTTTAAAAGGCGAGAGAAAATCGAATAATTGCCAGGAAAAAAAATTGAATAAAAACCTGTGCGAAGCCGGGGCGGGCCACTAGTATTAGATAAAATATCATCACTAAAATTTTAAAGTTTTCTTGTTGTCACTACTAAAACTAAAAATGCTACTTTTGCAAAATGGCTTTGGTATGCCTGCCTGAGTGTAGTCTATATATCGTGAAAAGCTATCATTTGTCCTACACCTTCATAATGTCACACGCGCGCTTTTTTAAAAGTACCCGTTTATCGCACACTTTTGGCAATTTTGAATTCATTATTGATTATTTTATATGAATAGTCCTTTTTTTTACCTAAATATTAATGTGTTATGTTTAAAATGTAATAATAATCGGATTATAAAGGGATCGTTTAAGAAGTTTTCCATTATTAGTCCAATTGACTATTATATCATTAATTCATCCGTATTCTCATCGAGTACATACATATCTAATAAGATCAGATCAGGCTCTGGAGGGAAACAACTTTAAAAACTTTACCAAGCTCATTTTACTGATTATTGACACCCCTTTATTATTGAAATTAAACAAAAAAGCATTCAAAGATTTTCGGAAAAAAATATATATGTGTGTGTAGCTATAATTATATGTTAATTTAGGAACGCCATTTAACGAATCACAAAATGATATCAAACTTTATATAAACATACATCATAATAATCAAATATTAATCTCAAGTCTATAGATAAAACCATTGCCATAACACCTTAAAACATTCCTACGATATTCATGATGGGGCGAAGGCGCTTAGTTCAATTCTTGTAACGAACAGTATGACTTATTCATAACCTCAGTGTAGACGCAATAAGTTGGAAAACTTCAGAATCGTATAATAAACGAGACAATAACGATCTGCCAACCTTTTTCTTACGTATCAATTCTTTCTTATGGGGTAAAAAAACTAGGAAGAAAATATTCTCTGTAAAATCATTAACTTATTCATAGCATTTTCTGATGGTTTATTCATGGCGAATTTCGCATTATAATATAATTGCTTTGAGTTGAAAGCATTCCGGTATTATTAAATTATATAAATAAGTCACATCTCTTACAGTTTCGCTGGAATAGCTCTCGCCAGGCTCAAAGGCAGGGCTTTATGTTATCTGCGACTCAATTCTACTGTCTGCCTTGAACACAATAGGAATGGTTCGCCCTTAGGTATTTTCTAAATAAATTGGACTGATTATACTGAACGCTGCTGGATTAAATTGTCACTCAATTTTATAAAAACAACTTAGTAAAAAAATATGTGAAATATTCTTATTGTAAATTACAAAAATTTGATAATATTATTTCCTTAATCTTATACAACTACTAGCTGACCCCAGCAAACGTTGAATTGCAAAATTTTTTTATTATTTTTTTTCTAAATGAAAAATAGATACCGGATAAGCACAAAAAATTTCATCAATATCGGTCAAGCCGTTTCGGAGGAGTTCGATTACGCACCCCGTGACAGAAGAATTTTATATTAGGTCCTTACATATGAAATTGGCGTTTTTCGTACTGGCCACTTTAATCACAAATTTCTCCTCTTTGGTAAGGAATTCCAAATTCAAATTTGTACAGCTATAGACTCATGTATTTGTGCTTCGATGATCGTCATTCATTTGTTTTTTTTCTTCTGTTTTTTTCTGTTTGCGTCACTCATTTTACACAATGGAAAACTTAAAATATCGCATTATTTACGAGTACGAGTTCCGCCGTGGCACTAGTGCTGCGGAAACAACTCGAAGGGTGAATGATGTGTATGGCGGTCGTGTTGCAAAAGAAAACACAGTTCGTTTTTGGTTCCAACGTTTTCGTTCTGGAAATTTCGACTTGCAGAACAAGCCCCGTGGACGGCCTGAGACTCAAGTTGATAATGAAGAGTTGAAGGCTATTGTGGAAGCGGATCCATCGCAAACCACGTCCGAGTTAGCTGCAGGCTGCGGTGTTAGTGATAAAACTGTTTTAATTCACTTGAAGCAAATTGGGAAGATTAAAAAGCTTGAAAGGTGGGTACCTCACGAATTGACTGAAGCAAACCGGCAAACGCGCGTCGACTGCTGCGTTACATTACTAAACCGGCACAATAATGAAGGTATTTTAAACCGAATCATTACCTGTGATGAAAAATGGGTTCTTTACGATAATCGGAAGCGCTCAGCGCAATGGTTGGATCCTGGCCAGCCAGCCAAATCCTGCCCCAAGCGAAAATTAACCCCAAAAAAGTTACTTGTAAGCGTTTGGTGGACTAGTGCCGGTATTGTTCATTACAGTTTTCTCAAATCTGGCCAGACTATTACGGCTGATGTCTATTGTCAGCAATTGCAAACCATGATGGAAAAGCTAGCGGCTAAACAACCTAGGCTGGTCAATCGCTCCACGCCACTGCTGCTTCACGACAACGCTAGACCACACACTGCGAAACAGACGGCTACTAAATTAGAAGAGCTTCAATTGGAAAGTCTAAGACATCCTCCGTACTCCCCGGACCTTGCTCCAACAGATTACCATTTTTTTCGAAATTTGGATAACTTCTTGCAAGGGAAAAAATTCAACTCCGATGGGGCAGTCCAAATCGCCTTCAAAGATTTTATTGATTCCCGTCCGACTGGTTTTTTTAGTAAAGGGATCAATGAACTACCTATAAGATGGCAAAAGTGCATAGAAAATAATGGTTCATACTTTGATTAATTAAATATATTATATTAAAAAATATTCGACTTTTTGTTCCTCCCATACAAAACGCCAATTTCATATGTAAGGACCTAATATATTAGATACTATTCTGTCCCAGATCCAAAAAACTTCCTTTTCAATCAATCTACCTCAATATTGCTTTAACCCGCTTAAAGTTCTGTATGTTTTACACAAATTGGAATTCATTCCAAAAATCTCTTTCTTGTTTGACATATAAAGTAGTAAGTATTTTCATTTTTGGTAAATACTTTGGAGAAATACAAAAGTAAGTAAGTTATATTTACTTTTAATATACGGTGCCAGCAAGCAAACATTTGAGCCAAATCTTAACGAAAAATAACTTTTTATTTTAATTCAAGGTCGAATTAATGTCTGGCAAATTACATTTTCTTATCTTTAAATAACATAATATTAAAATTACAGACATTAAAACTACTTTGATTTTTCTATAAAAAAATAAACAAAAAATTGCGTATGGCACATTTTAGCAATTTTTTTTATATGTATGTTAGATAAGCATACATTTGACCACAATCTCACCTGATGTAAAGTGACGTTGTGGTCTAAGATGGGGCATGAAGAACTAGAAGGTAGGCAGGCTTCTCCGGACCACATTACGAAACACGAAAAAATCGCTTCACGCACTGGCCCAGCCCGGAGGGTGGTGGTCTCTCCCGTTACGCGTTACATAATCTGAAAAACTACTGAATGTATTAAAATGTGGATTTGAGTAATATTATAGTGTTGATTCAAAAGGAAGAAAAGGTCAATCCAAAATCAAATATGACGCTTATCGAGTGATATGATAAGGTTTGAATTGTAATATTTAGTTACAACCCTTTTATACTTCTGTAAGGCATGACGCTGCGTTAAGTGGGAGCGGGTGCGGTTTTATGTCAAACAAATACAAAAGTGATCCGTCCCGCGGGCCCGCGACTAAGCATATTTGTATGAAACTCATCTGTACCCGCGTAACGCAGCGTCAGGGTTAATCGTTTCTTTGAAGCAAAAATAACTTTAAGTACCTAGGTCCGATAATTTCACATTACAATACAAACACACTTAACTTTAAATACAAATTACTGTCAAAATAGAACTCCCCATTACATTTAAGTAAGATCGTTTGTTAGCATTCTGATTTTTAAGCACAACCAAAAGAAGCATTATTTTTGGAAAACCCTCATATAAATATTGCATAAGTGAGAAAAATAATGATTAAAAAAACAACACGTGTGTTTCGAACCTAGGACCTAAGTATCGACCATTATGTATGAAATGAGTGCATTTTATAATATAATATAACTACTTTACCAATTTTTATCAAATTTATATGGGATCAACTTGCAAGCAACAACTTTCACAAAAAAAAACAATCGTCGAAATCGGTTCACGGAGATCAAAGTTCTGAGGACGCGACGAATTGAGAACCTCCTATTTCTGTTAAACCAACAAATAATTATTTATAGTTTAATAACGGGTGTGTTTGCTTATCCTTAGTACTTCGGCATATAAAAATAAAATATTAATACTTGTTAACTACTTGCCAGCCGTTTCACCATAAAGCTGCCAGATATTCTGAGGTAAGTCTCGTCCATAGTGGTCAAGGCAAGTCTTCATAGCCGGGGAGCAAACCTGTAAAAGATTTTATTATCTCTAGATTCGTAGAAAAACTTCACGGAAAACGTACCTCCTAAAAAAAATTAGTATAGTTAGTATTAGTATAGTTATATAAACTCCCGCCGCCGCGGGACCAGATTTTGTACGATCTACAATTTCTGGTTCCTGGTCTCGGTGTTTTCTATGTATTATTGTATTGTCAAAAAGCTGTATCTATGTATAAAAAAAGCCGTGTTGGCTAAGTGGGAGGACACTCGACTTTCATTCCGAAGGTCGTGGGTTCAAACACCGCCACGCACCTCTGTATTTTTCTTCTTGAGAAATTTATGTGCGCTTTAAACACGTGCTTTAACGGTGAAGGCAAACATCGTGAGGAAACCGGCATGTTCTGAGAACTTTAAAAGAGTTTGAAGGACATGTGACATTCAACAACCCGCACTTGGCCAGCGTGGTGAATTAAGGCCTAATCTCTCTCGTCAAGAGAGAAGTCCCTGTGTCCCAGCAGTGGGAACGTTAATAGGGTGATGATGATGATGATGATGATGTATGCAACAGTTCCTTAGTTTGGGGTAGGTGATGCTGTGTGATTAGGGAATATTTAAATTAACTTCTTCACACTACCTACATTGATTTGGGTTGTTTCTTTTGGCAAATTGTAAAAACATTTACATATGAGACCTTGCACACTGAGCCAATATCTTATCTTTCTATCTAAGTTGACATCAACAATAGTAAACGTACCTATTCAGTTGCAATTATATCAGAGGTTGTAAAAAACAAGCTAAACATTGAGAGTAATTTCAGTTTATCTTCATTTTAAGTATTTTATGCTTAGAGGAAATACATAATTCAACAAGCACTTCTAACCTTCCCGAGAAATCCCATTGTCCATTGTCCAATATTAATACCCAGATTTAAGTTTGTATTGCAATGATTAATGATGACATCTGAGTTAACCTGAAGATAAATATATATTAAATTTATTAAATAAACATTTTCAATACTTAATTACAACATGTTATAACAAAACAATAGTTATATTAAGTTTAGAATAGTCCATAACCTAATCTAAAATATTCTTAACATTACCTAAGTTTGTATTGTTCATATTGGACTCAAATATATTTAAGAATATTTTATTTTTAGACATATTTTGGTTTCATTAGCCTACGAGGCCAGAAGCTTTGACGGCATCAATTTTGGCTCTGTAGTCAAAGGCAACAATTTACTCACAGGAATTGGCGTATCCTCTAGTTCAAATCGAGTGATTCCTACTCGTTTGACAGGTAATACGCGCCATCTTGAGTTTGCAACCTTATGTTTGCTCAAGTACACGGGAAACACCTCATTCTCTCCCGGGTAAGTCTCAGCGTCAAATCTTAAATACAGCGGCTGCTAGGATACAAACATAATTTAAAGAACTGGAAAAAGTAGGAACTATTTATTTATTTATAAAGATATTTTATCCTGCTTTATCAAAATGTTTCATCTCATTGTTGCAACATTTCAAACAAGGTATCGTATCTGTACTGGGTGTAATATGAGTTTCGGTCAGTATGAAAAGGTCTTAAACTATTGGACATACGAAGATCTGTTCTTGGAAAACATGTCATAGAGTTTAGTAAAACGAAAATTGCATTCGCACATTATAAAAAAAACTTGTAGGTAAGAAATCGACACCGACTTATTGAAAAACAAAAGTAACACTATTTCTATCGAGATATCAAATTTGTAGGTTTCAAGCAGGTTTCATTCATTACCAAATATGATGTCTGAAAAGAATAAAACACACTGTTGCATATTCTGTGATTTATATAATTATATTTTAGCAATTAACAACATCAATGACGGTTTTTTTTCAATACAGAATTCAACAAGTTTAAGTACGTAAAATTGACACTATGATTGTATGCAGCTCTTTGCTGGTATCAGAACATGTTACATACCTGGCGTTGGTAAGGTTGTCATTTGTGTTTTTGTTATTTTTATATTTTATTTTTTGTGTTTTACATAACATATCTTTATTCTCCAACATTATGTACCATAGAACGACTAAGTGGAAACTGTAATGTATAATGTGTTATTAATAAACTTTGAACTTTGTCATTTCAAGCACTAATAAAACAAATTACAGGATCTGATAACAATGCATTTTTTTTTACATGATGTTTCATGGTAAAATTTTGTGCTTATGAACTACACAATTGAAATCTAAATAGAAATGGTGTTAGTTTTATTTAACAAAAGTCCGGATTCAAATGCAAAGTAGGTATACGTGTTTATTAATGTATAAATGCAATAAATAAATTATATAATCAGGCCAAAATCTCGATAACATGGATCCTAAGATCAGCCCGCGTCGCATGTTAAACCCTGCATATGTTGAAAGGAAATGTAACAAATAACCACGATTTAATGATTTGAGCGATTTCCGTATTATAACGATCTGTTTCACTGTTTTTCTTTTATGTTACCTGTGAATTTAGCGACGAATAGAGAGTCAATATAAATGTTTGATTGTACAGCAGTTCTTGGTGTTCTCTCTTGCGATCTTCACCTGTTATGACAAAAGTGTTCCTTGCAATGGGTTTGTCTTTCGGAAGTCCGATCATAAGACATCCATCTACTAGATCCACTACACCAGCTGCAAATTGGTCACTCGATATTCGACCACCGAGAACTACTCCTGTCTCAGAATCCGGTGAATCTGTACCTACAAGAATATTTAAATCATTTATAATATAGGTACCTACTAGCAGTCCATCTCTGCTTTGCACGGGTGCAAAATAATATCTATATAAATGTAACCTATATAAATATCTTGATTCACTCTTATCTTTTGCTAAAAAATCGGTATTGAAACCCTTGAGTAGCAAGTGTTAACCAAACAGACAGCGGAAACAACTTTATTTAATAGTGATATAGATTTAAAGATGAATCGCCATCTATCCTTTAATAGACATGATGACTACATACAAAAATAGGTACTTCTTCTGCTTAGTCCGTCTGTTAGCCCGTCTAAAAATACTGAACACCTATGTATCGCTTCATCAATTTAATATGAAAGTGCCAAGATATAGAGCATCAAAGTTCCGAAGCGGGAATTTTGTACAAATCGCACGAAAGTCACGAAAGTTATGTCACTAAGTGACGCAAGTTACTGTTTTTAAATAATCTAACTATTTTCGCATCAATATTTATTATTCATGTAAAATCCACGTATCAGATTTGACTTCGACTTTGATTTTGAGATTTTGGCTTTTGGATTAACACAGATTACTTTCCACTACACTGACAATATGAAAGAATGCTATTAACATTTTTTGTTTAGTTATAATGGGAATAATAACTTACAACTAGACGCGAAATATCTCACATATAATTTATCTGCATTAAAAAACAATTTATTTACTAGGAACGTGCGGAGCCAGCAAGCAAACTTCGGATCCAAACTCAATATTTCTAGTAGGCAATGTCAGCTTGGTCGGCTTGTTTAAATTTTGTTTCAAAATGCGATACTTTGCCAACACTGAAGAATGTAATAAATAATTCCTATTTCGATCTTCTGTAAACTGTTAAAGATAAAGAATGATTAAATGATTAAACAAGAAAAATCGGGCTAACGTAGGCAACGGTATAAAAAAAAAGGTTTCTTTATTCAGACAGGTTGTCCACATACACAGAAATTACAAAAATAAAACATAAGACCTTAAATTATGTTAGATTAAAATTAGATTTGCAGCAGTCATTCAACAGACTCCCACCCAACCCATGGAGTCTAGTGAGTGAGGACTCTGTTGAATGTCTGCATTATAGGCGAGGCAAACTTGCTGCCCACAACCTAAAGGATGGATACTGCTCCATGTTCTGCGTAGCAGCGAGGCTGTTTTCTTGCGGATGATGGCGCGTCTGGAAATATTTAAATTTAAAGGCTGCCCATATAGAACGATTGGCAGAAGGCTGTAAATAGCGTGATTTTCATTTGCCTACTGCAACGAGCGAACCTTCGTGCCAGCATATTATTGCGGATCGCCAACGCCCTGCGTTCACGTTATATGTCTACCTGGTCGTCAAGGTCGTCGGTAAGGAAATGTCCCAGATACTTGAACTTAAAAACCCTATTTAGCTCAAGACCGTTTAGTCGCAAGCATGGGACAGACTCTGGAACGCTGCCTGCGGCCTTGAATACCAGGTATTCACTCTTTTTACAGTTGTACACGAGTCCATGATATCCACTATCTCCTCCCGTGCGTATAAGAGTGCCCCAACGAAATCTAACTAGAAGATTTATATTTAGTAATACTGCGCTACAATATTCGACAACCTGCCTGCCAAGCGTGAGAGTATTGGCAACCCCTCTTATTGTGTTGCGGCCTAGGCCTATTTCCTGTAGTGGACTTCTTACGGCAAAAACGAACGATGCTGCAGCTCCCGCGATTGTTTATTATTATTATTATCCGGTGTATCTTATGCCATTTCTTCCAATAGGCATCGCACTACTCTCTTATACCTTGCTGAGGCCAGGTTGTATTATTCCGTTTCGTCGAAAATAATTTGTAAAGATCCTTAATAAGTAAGAGTTCTACAGGAGATTTCTAAGTTAAGTCTAAGTTTTGTAAAACCAAACAATGGAAATAAATTATTTTGTATCTTGTATTTACTGCTTTAAGCCAACGGAAACGATTTCATCAGTGGCATGATTACGAATGGACGACTTACAGAAAGTTATACCTAATTTTTTACGTTACATGAAGGAACATCTATTATTTACTATTTACTTTTAAAGGCCATTCATTCTCATTTATTTGTGGACTACCAGTAGGCTAGATGATAAATTACCCAACTGGCTCACCTTTTCTAAATATCTAGCTTCAAACCAATTACCAACGAGGACTTTGTGGTTATAATTAGGATAATCACTATTATTCTCTTGTGCATTAAACATCTTAAAAAAAAACTCATAAAAATAATACATAAAATTGTACGAATTTAAGTAAAAAACCCAAAAATACAAAATTAAAAACGTGTCAATATCACTCACAGAGAGTATATAATCACTACGTTTTATTGCACCATTTTTGCATGAGTTGCGTCACAGAGTACTTTTTAGTTTCACCCTCTATAGTTTTCAATCCAAAGAGGTTTTATGTTTTTTTTATTATCAATTGACATGACATTTCCAAATAGAATTTAAAGCACTAACTACGTTTAGTCGTTTCTAACATAAACCTGTGTTTTCAGTGACAAAGGTCGTTCTGGGCCTAGGCCCTCCCGCTTTGTGGTCGCGTAGGTGTGTCGCCATAGTTAGTCATGGGAAGCATCCACCGCGAGGCAGACGCCTCCGTTTCGCAGTCGGTTTGGGCGCATAGGTTTAACCGAAGCTTAATCAAAACTAAGATACCAAAATCCCAACCAAGATTAAAACATAATACCTACAATGAAACTTTTTTAATGAATAAAAGCATCCAATGAGGTTAAACACACATTATTTCTGAAAGAAATCGTGTCATACACAAGGAACTTATACCCAACCTGGAATGTGCACAGGCTGCGGATGCGCGAGCCGAGCGAGATAGTTTTGTGAGAGCCCTCTGTCCCTTTCATTAGGGTGTCCAAACAGTAGGTAGATATTTTGGACATAAAAATATGAACTAATCACTTAATTTCATTAAATAATTATGTTATAGGGAGGTGTTACTCGTAAAATAAAAGGAATCACATGTTACGATTTATAAACATATATTTGGTAAATATTTTCATTCACACATTACTGAATAAAACAGTTTTAAGCGAATAATTTTTGATATTTGTTTTACTTGGAATGGTATCCAGCCACTTTTTTCTCAAAGATTCTTCACTAGGAAATCTGAAATTAATTAATAATTTAAAATAATACGTAGTGACACACAAATCAGTGATTAGCACATAAAGTTTAATCTAGATTACCTACTATTTATATGTTTGAACAAAATATGATTACGGAATTAATCCTAAAAATCCGTTCATTATGGTCATACTACTTCAAGAATTTAAAAATACTTACTTGAAGAAAGATTTACCGCATCCCGCATAGGATTCGCTTTTACAGCCTGGAATCGCAAATTTTTTAACCATATTTATTATGTACGAATAAAGAAATATTGCCGAATTACGGTAGGATAAATAATAACAAATCAAAATGGCTGATGGGATGCCAGTTCAATTTACATAGATCCTACTAATAACCTATTCTTTTTCAAACAACACCTTAATATCGTGTCTAAATTTTTGCAATAAAGAAAATCTCATTAAAGACGATAATTTAAAAATATATGGATCATTAGGATAATCAGAAAGATGGTAATATATTTTTTAACAAGAGATGCCAAAATTGTTATTTTTTTACCATTCCTACTACCTTTTAAAAACAACCCTTCTGGCAACACTTAAGAAAGGGACAGAGGGCTCTCGAAGCGCTATCTCTCTCGGACCGGATTTCTCTCTGACTAAATGTTATTTGAAAATAGAACTTAACTTCATATACATACGGTTTTTTTTTATCGAGGAAAAAATGTCGGTGCACATTCCAGGTTGGGTATAAGTTCCTTGGTCATACATTATTAGTGATTATATACCTACTCTCTGGAAATTATTATTTATTTTTCACAAAATCTCAAAAATATTATTGTGACCATAAACGTAGTGATTCTCTCTGGTGACCATATTTTAACAATGAAAAAAAACGTAGTGATTATATACTCTCTGGTGATTATATACTCTCTGATCAATACTTCTGAACCATAAAAAATGGCGTTCAACTGAAAAATAAAACGTAGTGATTATATACTCTCTGTGAAAAACACCTTCTTCACTTTATAATTTTATTACTCGTTTATAACTCGACACTGGCAAATTGTCGCTTCAAGCGCAAAGTCCAATTACAAGAAACTGAACTGAACTATCTCTAAACAACTGGACTAACTGAAACTTTGCGATCATTTCGATTATAAATAGTGTGGAATAACCAAACAATCCAATGACTTACAATAACTCAGTTCTTATAGGAAACTGGAACGAAGAACGACTTAAAAACGAGGTAAATACTTGGTTATGTGTGGTTGTGCTTTGCAGGTAAAACAACTAATGAATTATTATAATGTTTCTAGCTTCCGTTCTAGACATACATACTTAGCGCAATGTACTTACACCCCCAACACCGCGCCCGTAAAGCTTAATTTTATCGGTCCACTATACGGCTGTTAGTAATAAATTTATATGCTAGTTACAAGTTATGTACTTAGATTTATAACGGTTTATGAGGGAAAGTCATAAAGTAAATCATGGTATGAGGTGCAGTACATATTGACGTAAGCTAGTAATAAGACCTATGCTGTATAAATGTATGTGTAAGCAAAATAAGTAATTATCTCGTTATAAATCTAAATAGTTTTGAAAGTCATGATAGTTTTAAATATAGTTATGAATAGCTTATTATGCAGCGACGCGGACGGAAAAGCGGCGGGTGCGTGGTGGCGGCGCGGTGGCGGTATTGGTGCAGGAGCGCTAAAGCAACTTGTTTTTATAAGACAGAATGGAGAGAATATTGTAGTCAATAGTTCATGAAGTACAATTTAATGTTAACTTAATGTAAACATATAATTTGATATAATTACTATTTTCAGTATGCGTTTAAGATTTTCCTACGCAAACGAGACCGGCGAGAACTTCTGCTTCAAAGATCGAGAAATCTATTCAGCAACTTACTTATGGAGGTTAAAGCTTTGAATCTTATTTAATTTACGCTAAATATTATCTGAAGCTTACCTAATACCTACTTCAGATTTATCAATGTACCGTTAAGATTATGTTGTATTTATAACTTTTAAAACAATAATGTATGATGTAAACTGTATGTGTACCTACTCGTTTAAGTTTTTCTTTTTAAAATGATTTATAAATTTCTAGAAACCACTCGCCATAAGCGGTCATTTTATCTTGTTTGGCTACAATGTGCAACTGGTAGCGTCTGATATGCCAGGTAAGAACTTTAGTGTATCCATGGATAAGCTCGTTATGTAGCCAGGAACAGGAGTTAATGATATACAGAAAGATATATAAAATAGAGAGTATGTCTATTCAAACTGAGAATCGTTGTTTATAACCTAGAATAACATTTGCGCTATATATTAATCCAAAAAGTGAGAAAAGAGTGCAGAGTGAAATTAATAGTAAATTACTAAATTAATTATAATTAATAATAATACATTTAAGAAAAACCCCGATTCCTAAACTTTAGTTTCCTTAAAAGTAAAAAATCATATTATGTTGTAATGTGTAGGTACTTGATGCGCTTTCATTTGATACCCCTTTCGAGTATATTTGCAGATTTTCGGGTTTCCTTCCCCACTTTCACCCTTTTTTAACTTTTAAACGGCGATTTTCATGAAACATGTCTAAGAACCCTCGCGCAAAACACACCTTTCTTACAAAAAAAATAATAATTTAAATCGCTTCATCCGTTTGGGAGCTACGATGTCCCAGACAGACAGGCACGTCAAATGTTTCTGTTTAGCGACAAATCAAGCTTAGAAATTTTATGTAAGCATTTCAATTGAAATTAATCATTAAATCAATTAAAGCATTTCTTTCATAATTTTTTCGTAGTGCTTTTCAGAGCAAACCGTCGCAACCACCACAAATTTACAGCCTTTGACCAGCGGCCTTGTTATAATTTTAGAAACATTTATAAGTTATTTACCGTCGTAATTTTCGTAACCTTATTTCAAAATCAGTAACCGTAAGAAGGTATTCTCTTATATGTATTTTGTTCTCTGGTGGTAGGCTTCGGCCGCGGCTTGTCACCACCCTCCGGGCTGGGCCAGTGCGTGAAGCGATTTTTTCGTGTTTCGTAATGTGGACCGGAGAAGCCATTTACCTTCTAGATCTTCATGTCCCATCTTACACCACATCGTCACTTTACATCAGGTGAGATTGTGGTCAAATGAAGGCTTATCCAGCATTAAAAAAAAACATAAATTTTGAGACTCCAGGCAATTTCGTTATAAGTCAATCGTTCATTTTTCCTTACCTTATTACAGTTCAAATTGCATCAAAAAGCAGCACTCCTCAGTATGGACTGGCCCTTTCAAGTCTCGTCAGCGAGCGGCAGGTGGACTTCATGCAGAACATCAGCGATGGCTGTCTCATGACGCTGTCCCCGATCACAACGCCTTGCTGTCGGAATACCTTTGTTATTGTGAGGTGTGTACCAACTTTGTTTTAGAAAAAGGTAATATAGGAACTTCAATAATTCGATGGCATATTTTAGAAACTATTGACAAACACAAATAGTCGGCACAATAAGTAAATTAATATGTAATATTCTGCATTCCGAATACCGTTATAATTTTGTATAGCTTACAAAACTGTCAAATAACTTATAAACTGACAAGTCGTAGCATACGGCAAGCGCGATGCCCATAATAAGAACTGACCTGAGTATATAATATGAATAGTTTCATTCACAAACATTATAAACGTCAAAAAAGAAAATTCACAATTCTGCTAAACAATTTTAAAATGGCTATCAAATTCATTTTAACGAGGCCATTAGGCAGCTACCTAATAATTTTAAATTGAATACCACTTTTTAAGGAAGTTTCTTTGTTTTTAGTATTTACCAAGTAAAATGTTGACCTTTTTATGATAATCATATTTTTTAGTCCTTGTATCCTGAAAATAACATAAACTGGGTAAGATGCTATATCCATTTTAGAACATCTTTGTTAAAATGCATTTCCAAGTAGTTTAATATTTTCCGTAACTAACCCTGTATGTCATGAAAGCTTATGTACCATATCATACAATAGCTTAACTCGCCACGGTGCTGCCCGTGTTTTATGGATTTTCGGAATCCGCGGGAACAACGAATTTTCCGGGGGTAAAATAGCCTAATCATTTTTAATTAGTGATGAACCTCACTTTGCAGGTTAAACTATTTTTAAATTTTATGCAGATTTTACGCACAGGATCCTGTGCGCGAAGGTTACGGATGTGTCTTAATTTTTTCTGCATTAAATTTTAAAATAATTAAATACTATATCTGAAACTGAAATATTTTTTTAATTGGACCATTAGTTCCTAAGATAAGCGCGTTAAAACAAACAAACTCTTCGGCTTATAATATTACTAGCTGTGCCCCGCGGTGTTACCCGCGTTATTATGGATTTTCCCGCGGAATGACGTTCTCCCGCGGTAAAAAGTAGCCTATGTTATTTTTCAGGCTCTAGAGATTCTTTGTACCAAATTTCATTTAAATCGGTTCAGTAGTTTTTACGTGAAAGAGTAACAAACATCCATACATCCATACTTACAAACTTTCGCCTTTATAATAGTAGTAGGATTACTGAAAAGTGCATAATTGATGCTATAACTTAAATTTTACCTTGAAAAAATGACATTTAAAGTCCTCATATTTTCTATAACTAGCCCTCAAATAAGCTTTAAACTTGATTTAAATTTGCATGATAAATTACAGCTCCGCAGACGAGAGCCTCCGCGGGGTTAAGATGAACTACGGCGACGAGTTCCTCTTGCAAGCTGAGAATTACGGGGAACCTGATGTAAGGCGTCTTTATCTCGGTGATTGATGGAACTTATCAGTTTACATTCAAATTATGTTGGAGTCGGGTTTATTCCTAATGCTGATTCGATAACAGATTTTGGATGTAGATAGTCTAGGTTTATCTTAGAGCCTTAGCCCCGATTTCACCATTGCTTATAAATGCGATCAGATCAGATCAGGCTAAAATCGTTTTACCATCTAACTGATATTCAATAAATACCCAAATTAACATTAAATTGTAAATTGCGAAATTAGGGCTTAGTCTGCTGTAAGATGCGTGTAACGTTGCATAGACAAGTAATTAAATTTAATTCAAATTCAAATTATGCATATTTATTACATAAATAAAATATATAAATATTTCCGGACTACTCACACAGCATCACCTAACCCTAAACCTATGCCCAAACTAAGCAGAGCTTGTACTTTGGGTGTTAGGTGACTGATATACTACATAGATACATTTTTTTTTTGTAAATACATACATTATATGATACTCATACATAATGTCCGAAATAAAAAATGTAAAAGGTGCTAACAATAATTTATTCATCACTTTTATTACCTTCAAGTATTTCTTATGAATTATCCAAATAAAATTATGTTTTTCATAGTAACCTAACATTATAGAATCATCAACATCTTAAATAGTTATATAAGGATAAGATGTAGTATATGTCTTTCGCCGTCTATGTCCGTACTCCCAACTTATATGTATACAATATTATAATGATCAGTTGGTAGAATAAAGACGTAACGAACAAGCCTATTTTGGCATTCTTATTACTAGTTGAATTTATAATCAATTGAAATTTACAGCGTAATCAAATTAATCATAACTATGTTATTTATATATATTCAGTTGTAATGTCCCAACTGGGCTCATGTCAGGGTATATATAAAACTAAACACCATTTGTAACCACATGAATCAACGAATAAATGAATATGAATATGAATATATAAGTACAAACAAGATGAATAAACTGAATGATATATCCTTCCAGGCTCCACCCCTATATGTGAGGTACTCTCCTCAAAGCACCCCCGGGCCGGCAGACCGGATGTCCATCTACCTCAGCTCTTCCAAAGACACGAATTGTAGGTGGACCACAATGCCATTGCTGAAGAGCGAAAGGCTTGAATATTTGGGAAGTCCGATACCAGTGAGATTATTATATATTTTATTACCTACATTACTGGGAATTCTTGGGTTATTTATTTTAGAATAGCGGGACTGTCGTAAATTATATTGAATTCGCTCACATGGACAGAACAATTGAATAAGCTCAATATTAAGCTTTTTTCTCATCGGAATCTATTGAGTAAAACTCTTTAGTAATAATACTAAGTTATTATTAATATAGTATTATTTTTACAAGTTGGGTTAAACAAAATGAGAGTAAAAATACTTTTTTTACCATTATGATCGAATATGGTGCCAATGATGATAATTCCTATCCATCGTGATATATCACTTCTTATGTGTGAGTATTCCGGAAATATTTATTTATATAGTTCTTCTGTGCCGCTGCTGAAAAGAGAAAGGCTTGGATACTAGGGTAGACCAATACCAGTGAGATAAATAACGATAAATACTTATAATTTTATAAATGTGAATCGTTAAACCTATTGTTATTTCATATTTAACTTTTGATTTTAAAACTTTATTCTGCCATAGTGAAAGCGGTATGCAGATGTTATTGTAACGATAGGTATAGCTTATCTCTCATATTATTTATTTGTCTTGATTCAAAGCCAATAAGTTAAGTTTTCGCAAACACAACTAGGTACTGCTTTTTTTTTTGTATCAAAACTATTTATTTAAAACTGTTTAGTAGGTATAGGTAGGTAGACAAAAAAGTATTTATTTTTCTTATATTATTTCCTTTTTCTGTTAAAGAAAAAGAGTTACCAATATAACAAAACTAGAAAAAAGTTGGGGCGGCTACAATGCATTTTCTTTTCAATATCACAGCAATATTTACCTTTAGAAATTTGTTTCAGACGGGTGCAAAACTGATTGTAAAAAATTGCGTTGCAGACAAATCTTTATGTGTTTTGAACCAAAACTGGATGCAAACATTCTTTGGACCTGTAAGTTTACAAGACATTGAGCACATTTTATATTTTTCATTGAGTTGAAATATTCTAATATTTAAAACGACTTAATTCAGTTTTGGGTTTCTATCAAGCAAAATTACTGTCCGTAATTTTCTTAATAGAAATAAACCCCAAGAATGATCATTAGATTTTATTAGGTAAAGTGTAAACGTGGAATGACCGTGTCCGTAGGTACTTGATAAATATGTTCTCGAGTGTACAAAGAATTTTCCAACGTTATGTTAACGTTTCCCTTTCCAAAATAACTGTAATCCCAACTAAAACAAAAACTACATAAAAAGAAGTAGGCATTTAAATATTTTAATTTATATCTCCAGACCTTAATATCGGATACGAAGTAATTTATTATTCTATGGCATCGGCATTGGCATAAACAAAATAAAAACATGCAGACTCGAACACTGTGGCGCCATCTCTTAGCAGACTCATGAACCATTTTCTATCTCTATAAAGGTACCTATTCACGATACGGCCAACAATCCAAATGGACGTCGTCCGCGGTCAGCCTATGACTAAAGGTAGCCATTGACGATGCATCCATTTAGAAGATTTCCAAATGGACGCATTCCCAATGGATATACTCCAAATTATGGGCACATTGACTGACTTCCATTTGGACGTACGCGCCGCCGCCACTTCGAATATTGCACGCTATCAAGTAACACGTACGGAACAAAACAATGGATTTAAGTTTATTTATTATTATTATTATTTTTTTTTTATTTGGTATCTAAGTTGGCGTCAGGGTCCTTTGTTTTAAACAATGCCAACAAATCATTCATTGCTGCATTTCTCTTTTCCCTGTTGTGATAATCAGTATGTTTCACTTGCCATAAACATGGGTGCGATTTATATTTTTCAATTACTTCTAAAACAAAGTCACGGGCAGACGTAGACATAATTACAACACATGTATCCGCCGTCAACACAAAGCATAAACTGAGACGAAAATCACAAAAAAATGGACGCGGTTTTACCCATTCACGGACAATCCGGACGGCTTCCAAATGGCGTGGCGCTCGTTTTTGACATTGACAGTCGGCCGTGGATGACGTCCATTTGGATTGGATGCATGGATTTCAATCCGTTTGGAAATCCAAAGCTGGAAGATATCCATTTAATTGGCATACGTTTAGCACATTCACGAAACGATTTTGGAAGACGTCCACTCCATTTGGATTGATGGACGTATCGTCAATGGCTACCTTAAAACATAGTCCATGACATTTGGACGCGCCATCCAAATTATCGGTTATGGGCAAAACTGCGTCCATTCGATTTTTGATTGCGATTTTTTCGTGTTTCGTAATGTGGCCTTCTAGGTCTTCATGCCCCATCTTAGACCACAACGTCACTTTACATCAGGTGAGATTGTGGTCAAATGAAGACTTATCAAATATAAAAAAAAACGGCTAAGAAGAAGAAGCGACAATTTTGTTGTTGGTTTTTGTTCATAGACCGAACAAGAAATACGTTTTTTCTGTATTATAAGCGAAATACATACGACTGTTGCTGCCTTTATAAAAATATAACACGCGCCGAACCTCCTCCTTTTTTTGAATGTCGGTTGAAAATATAAATCTAATCAAAAATAAATGATGGAATGGTGTCATAGTAACCATTTTAGATTTGTTTTACGCATATCTGTTCCTGACGGTGTTTTTTTTTTTATAAATTTATGCATGTGTATGCTTTTACTTCTATGTACAAATAATAATTAAAATAGATACTAAGTTTGTACATGTGTTAAAATTGCACAAATACAATAAAAAAAATCACGAATTAAGTAGGGGATGTTCGTTTACACCATCGTTTCTTAAATAAGAATAATTTATCCAAAAATATTTAACACCCTTTTGTTCTTCTATGTCCCGTCTCAGTGTAGGTCCCTACTACCTTACGTAATTCGTTAAATATTGGTCATACATGTTTTTAACCCCCGACCGAAAGAGAGGGGTGTTATAAGTTTGACATGTCTTTTGTATGAAAAGTATTCTAGATATGTTTGATGAAAACTTGTTTAGCCTTCATAGTTTAAAAAATATTAAAGGTGAAAGTGGGGAAGGAGCTAATAAATCTCTAATAAAAGCGCATCTCGTGCACGCTATGAAATAATATGTTTTTTTAACTTTTCAGGAAACTAAGGTTTTGGAATCGGAGTTTTTCTTTTACATTTAGATTATATTCGATAACATTATTACCTATATGATTTAGTAAATTATTATTTTTCGTTACAGGAGTGCGGAGTTACTTGCCAGAATTATATCGACATTCACAACAGGAACACGGCGGAAAATATTTTTAGAATAGTCAGCGACATACCGACTAAAAGTAGAGAATAAATCGTTATTGTCATACAACCTACTAAAAATTAACTACGCGAGTATTCACAAAAACTGCTATTTCTGGCTACTTAATACGAACACAACTGAATTGTCTCAAACACGCACAAAGTATATTTATGCATTATTTAGCGACTATTAAAGAGATATACTTACAAGGATAATCAGCTTTTAGTGAACTGTTAAGTAAACAGATGTATTAGTTAATTGTTTGCGAGTAATGTTCTTTTTTTTCAAACATTTTATCGAACTCTTTGAAAAGTAATATAAAAAGTTGAATATTTTTATAAATTTGGGGGCTTAGTTAACAACCTGAACTTACAAATGAAGACTATTTTTCTCCTGTCCTGTTGTCCTTTATTTTTTATAAATAAATACAAAACATTACAATATGATGTTTGTTTTAAGTAGAGCAAAAATGTTAACTGCTTAAGATTTCAACAAGCTACTGCGTTACTACCCGTATCTACGGGTTTTTTTAAATACAGCCTTTTTCCATGATCATTGCTATTCATTGTTTACTTATACCTTTACCAAACACTCATAACCTCTCTAAATCCACGTTCTAAGAATATTTTGTAATCAAATTGTTTAGGAAATAATGTCTTGCTAACGACGTAGAGCACATTCTTGGTCTATGCGCCCTAAATTTCTACACCGCTGCCTAAAACCTAAAACAGTTAACAATTTTGGCTCAACGCAACTCGTTAGAGTGGTTATTAGTGGTTATATATAGCACCTTTCTCTCGTGTACAAATCTTAGAAACGTCAAAAATAAAATACAAAAGACTAACATCAAACATAGGTATGTACATACTTAAATCCAGAACTGACAATAAATAATATTAATATTCCATTGGTTAAAGAATCTCGTAACCTAGGACTGATCGTCGATAAAGAATTAAGATTTGAATCTCACATTAATGAAAAAATTAAGACCGCTTTTTTTAGACTTAAATCTTTATATGGAATCCGAAACTACTTATCTAGGGAATTAAGGCTCAATCTATGCGATACATTAGTATTATCACCTTTTAATTACTGCTCTACAGTTTATGGACCAAGAATTTGGAACAAAACGGAAAAGGCCATCCAAAGAGTGCAAAACGCCTGCATGAGATTCAGTCTTGATATTCCGAGAAGACACCATATAACTCCGCACCTCGTTACACACAATATTTTGAGTATGAAGCTTAGACGAGAGCTTCATGCAGCCTGCACTACACACAGAGTAATCTGGACAAAAAGGCCAGAATACCTCTTCGATAAGTTGGTATGGATTAAAGACATCCAAACAGCTAACACCCGATCGAAAACTCTCAATAAGCTCGTCATCGTTAAGCACAAAACTGTCGGATTTAAGGGAAGTTTTAAGTACAACGCATCAAAAATATGGAACAATCTTCCGCCACCATTAAGACATAAAATAAATACATCTACATTCAAAGTAAAATATAAAAAAATTCTAATGGAGCGGCAGTTTGCCAACTTTGAGACTTCCTTTAAATTAAAAATCAAGTAACTTTGGCGTTAATTACTTGCTACTACTATACTATAAATATTAAATAACAATTATAAATATTCAATAACAAGTATAAATATTAAATATGTTTTGGTATTTATATATTTATTTTAATTTTGTTACTACTTCTATTTTGAAAACACTTAACCTATTAATAATATATGATATTTATCGATTGCAGTACGTATGTCATAGTTCTTTAATTAAAAAGTTCACACACAGAAGTAATAAATACCTTGCGCAGATTTATTTAATCGAATACTATGTTCTACCAAATTCTGATTAAGTTTGAAAAAGTTTATTGACCAGTGTTGTAATAAGTAAATAAAAGTAAATATTAGCTAGCAAAAAAAAAAAAAAGATAATATATATTAAACATAAAATAATGCAACATCAAACAGTCGTATGGGATTCTCTGAAAATCAGCGCCGTACAAGTTAAACAGCTTGTCGGCATCAAGCTGAGATTATCCCTTTTGCCTAAAGTTATATAAGAGAATTAATAATTGATTAAAAATTTAATTGTACCTTATAAGCTATGTTACGTTTTTAGTTTTAAGTTCTTTTCTTTGTAATAACTTTATGCAATAAATGTTTTTTATTCTTTATTCTTTATTCTTTAAAAATAAATAGGAAATATATTTATTGTATCTGGTCGCGTCGCTTTTTCCCCACTAGAGGAAAGAAGCGATTAGAAACTATAGCTCATTTTTGTATTGAAACTTTACAAAAAATATTTGTTAGTCTTGTTTTTAATTTGTTGTTGGAGCAGATTCCATCCCAAGCTTTTTTTCAAAAATATTTTTTTGATATATTGTCATATTAGGTAGTTGACAACTTATAAATGTTCAGTTCAGTTTCTTGTAATTGGACTTTGCGCTTGAAGCGACAATTTGCCAGTGTCGAGTTGAATAAAATTATGAAGTGAAAAAGATGTATATGTAGCTAAGTAAATACATTATGTATCAGAGATTATATAATCACTACGTTTTACTTTACATACAATGGGGTTCTATAGAGTGAAATATCCGTGCCATAGATTTTGTCATCGATTTAAGTGAAGGTCATATATAATCTTTTTTGATAATCAAAGAGTAACTCATATTTAATAAAACTGGTCAACGTTGTGATTTTATACTCTCTGGTAATGTTGTTTTAACTTCACATCTGCACGGACATAATTTTTAACTTTATTATTTTATAATAGCGTTATATACTGCCACTGTCGTCGGTTTAAGCGCAGTCTGTTAATAAGAAACTGAACTGAGCTTTCATCTGCACTGATATCTGGACACGAAATGTTGAAGCCTAAGCGGGAAGTAGATAAGGGTATAGTGTATTGCAATCGGGTTCGCATCGGAAATTGGTATGAAGCCTCGAAATTGGAGGAGGTGAGGATATTATAGACACTTAAATTTAAAAAATCGGGAACATGGATAGGAAGATGAGGATGATCTACCCTTGTAAGAAACAGAACAACTTTTAAGTAGCCCTTTTTTCGGAACTCGCATATTTGCAATGCGAAAAAGTCCCTTTATTTAGTAAGAATCTTATTTAAAGTTCGTTTACTTATTGTCTGAAATTTAAATTATTGCTTGATGTAATTTTTGAAAAATGGCATGAAAGCAAAAAGACACGTAAAAAAGTTACTTACCTATAATAATTTTAAAATACAAACGTTATGATACAAACGTTTGATTCTGATAATCGTTTGTAATAGTTCAAGATGAATTTATTTCTGGCGCAAATGAAAAGAGGGGATCTGATGCTGGCAAGATACCGGAACATGACCAAGAACCTGAACAAAAAATCCACTTTAACGCAAGCCACGGGAAGGATCTGTTTCGGTGCTAAAGTATCTTTACTCGCTCCTCATGTTCCCAGTAAATAAACATGTTTTGTATTCTTTACGAAAAACTGTTACTATACATTTTAGTTACCATATTAAGATCCAGTCTGTTTCACAATATTCGAGTAAAATCATTTCATCATCATCATCATCATTTCAGCCGTAGGACGTCCACTGCTGAACATAGGCCTCCCTCAAAGATTTCCAGTGATTTCGGTCGGTAGCTGCTTGTAACCACCGCGAGCCCGCTACCTTCACCAGGTCGTCCGTCCATCTGGTTGGTGGACGTCCCACTCTGCGTTTGCCGATTCGTGGTCTCCATTCGAGAACTTTCCGGCCCCAACGGCCATCTGTTCTACGCGCTACATGGCCTGCCCATTGCCACTTTAACGAGCTAATTCGCTTGGCTATGTCGGTGACCCGCGTTCTTCTACGTATCTCCTCATTTCTGATTCGATCACGTAGAGAAACCCCAAGCATAAAAATCATTTAATGGTTATTAAAGAATTATCAAGTCAAATAACATTGACTGAGCGAGATAGCTCTATAATATACCCAACTAAGATTACTCGAAGATTATGATCTATATAAATAAAAATGAATTGTTGTTCGTTAGTCTGATTAAAACTCGAGAACGGCTGAACGGATTTATCTTATCATAGTCTTGAAATGTTCGTGGATGTCTAGGGAAGGTTTAAAAGGCGAGAAAAAATCGAATAATTGCCGGGGAAAAAAATTGAATAAAAACCCGTGCGAAGCTGGGGCGGGCCACTAGTATTAAATAGTTTTACAAGTACAAGCAGATATTTTGACGGATAAAGATGATTTTATCACGCCAACGTATGCTATCCACAAGGCCTAATCTAAATTAAATAAAAGTCCACTTTACAGGGTGTGTCGTTAATAATGGATAATTCGTTCTTGGTAACCCATATCTTCTGGCTTCAATAAAAACATATTTCTATTACATTAAAACTACCAAAAATGTTGATTTTAGTAATATGTGTTCATGATAATAAAACCTCATCGAGTACGACGCCAAAAACAACACACAAAAACAAACCTTATTTTTTTGATACAGCAGCCTGCATTGCATACCCAAAGAAGCACAAATAAATAAAAATATCTAAAACTATTAAGTATGTACTATAATTTAACATAACATAATGCAACATCAATCAGTATCAAGCTGAGATTATCCCTTTTGCCTAAAGTTATATAAGGGAATTAATCATTTATTATATAATTTAATTGTACTTAATTAGCTATGTATTGTTATTAGTTTTAAGTTCTTTTTTGTAATAACTTTAAGCAAAAAATGTTTTTGTCTTATTCTTATTTTATTGTATCAAGATATCTGAGCTACCATACTTAACAGATTATCCATTATTAACGACACAGTCTGTATAATCGCCGTCACGATTTATTTGGAATATGTATTTAGACTAGTTCATTTATAAAAAACGACCTAGTAGGTACAACACTCTCATAGATGATAAACATTATTACAAGATACAAAATCATTTATTTACATTGTTTGTTTGTACAAACTTAGACACTATTATTTAACAGATTCTGATCCCCCTGTGGAAGGGAAGAATGGAATCCTTCTTGGAGCTCAAATAAACTCAAATGAAATTATGTACTCGCAAGAATTAGAAGACGGCTGTTCAGTTATTGGAGTACCCGACATCGACCTTGTCGAAAAAACTTCATTTGTTATAACAAGTGCTGATTATTGTAATCGGGAGGGAGAAGAGTTGAAATACAATCAAGAGTTTCTGTTAACACTTGCTTCATCGGTCGACAAAAAGGTCCGTTATCATTCTTATTACTCTGTCTCAATCAAGAAAGTTTTACGCAGCCTTTAGAACTTTACCTCGCTAGTAAGAAACTGTAAGTACAGCAAGGTAATATTATGTACCTAATAAAATACCTTACAAAGTCATATAAATAAATACCTTACAGGGTAACCTGTACTATGATATATAGCTTAAAACTAAGGATTTTCATCGTGAACGCATCCTTAAAGCGTCACAAACCGTTTATTTCCTAAAGTCTCAGAGCATTGTCTTCCTACATAATACTTTACTTTTGTTTGTTTAGAACCTTAAAAAACGTCTTACTTATCCCTCATTTTTGAGGCCAGTTTCCTTATATTATTATAAAAAATTGCGGGGACGGTAGGTGCAATCTCGTCTGGGTAATGGAATTTATACTGTCCCTTTCAAACTTGCTTAAGGCTTTAACAATGGTCAGGTAAGGCAATATAGATAAACGCATGAGGGAATACGTAAGGGAATAATATCGTCCCGAGATATTGTGATAATATGCATAGAAAGATAAGCTTAAGCTATATTATAAATAAACAAATTTATAAACTACTTACAAGTAAAAGTTATCCAAATATAGTAGTAATATAAATATAGTAGTAATAGTAATATAGTAGGTACCTACTTATATTATAGGTTTGAATATAAAACGAATTTCTGCGAACATAACAGTATTTTGAGTTCGGTAGGTACCTAAACGTAAAAAAATATCGAATTTTCTTTCCTACACCGTACACCGTTAGAAACATTTGAAACAAATAGAACCATTCTACCTCAACGCTTTTGTTCGCACGTAATATTTTCTAATACTGTAAGTTCGTTTTCAGCCACTATACATAAGATATGACCCGAACCCGTTCCCCGGGCTTAACGGGATATTCCCGTTGTATTTGAGCAAGCATTATGTGTCAAACACTAGATGGCGCGTTCTTCCAGTGCAGAAACCGGAAATAACTAGATTTGAACAAGAGGATTTGCCGATTACTGTAAATACTTTATTAAAATAGGTTGCATAATCTTAATGAGTGTAAATTTCCTATTAACTTAACTAGAATTAATCAACGCATCATTTTCAGGTAAATTCAGATGTCATCGTCAATCACTGCGCAACGAATATAAACTTGGGTGTTAATGTTGGAGCGTGGACTTTGGGTTTCTATGGAAAGGTTTCACAATTTGTTATTTTTTAGTTTTTTATGATAATATTGCAGTTCTGGTCGTCACAAGGTGTGCGCTTTCAACGGCTGGGTTATACTGTTCACCACTAAAAAACTTTAGGTACGCTTACGTTCAGCTTAGAGCTCTAAGCTTTGTTTAGTTTTTTAAGCAATCCAGTGCTTTTATTAAACTAACAGTCTGCGTTTTGATATATTATGTAATCGGTGGTTTGGTATCATATTGGTATAAGCGTCTAGAGTAGGTAAAGTAAGTTAGATACATTTAATAGTTTTGTTTGCACGGATCATGTTGGAACACATTTTTAACTTAGATAAATATGAAACAATAGAAGCGAGATATTTTGACCGCTTTGGGTGCATACAATTTTATGATGATTCTAACCGCTAAAGTACCTACCTAAGTATTTCAATTTGGTTTTATGTTTTTCAGATTATTTTGACTTCTCTGGACGCTTATTATATCAATTTAATTTGACTACTCAGGAGGTCTTTACAAAGACCTTACCAAGTACCTACCCATAAAACGTGTTAGTTATTACATTCAAATTCAAATTCAAAATCGTTTATTGCATTCATGTGTACAATTTTGGTCTTAAAATTAATTAGCGCTTACAACATGAGCCCTGTCAGGGCATAGCAATATATAAGTTCTATAAGTACCTATGTACATAGTGTACATGTTATACATATATTTATTAATTATTACATTGACCTAAGGAATATTAAAAAAAACAGTATATTATGCATACCTAAATAATGGTTAGTTATGTCAACTCAAAAGCTTTGTCACGTGTTACTGAGCCAAAATTGCTGTTTACTACATGAACTATTTGTCTTATTTTACTAGGATATGAGGAAAAGGCCCTTATTCCAATCACTCGTTGAATCTCAATGGCTACCTTAAAACATAGTCCATGACATTTGGACGCGCCATCCAAATTATCGGTTATGGGCAAAACTGCGTCCATTCGATTTTTGATTGCGATTTTTTCGTGTTTCGTAATGTGGCCTTCTAGGTCTTCATGCCCCATCTTAGACCACAACGTCACTTTACATCAGGTGAGATTGTGGTCAAATGAAGACTTATCAAATATAAAAAAAAACGGCTAAGAAGAAGAAGCGACAATTTTGTTGTTGGTTTTTGTTCATAGACCGAACAAGAAATACGTTTTTTCTGTATTATAAGCGAAATACATACGACTGTTGCTGCCTTTATAAAAATATAACACGCGCCGAACCTCCTCCTTTTTTTGAATGTCGGTTGAAAATATAAATCTAATCAAAAATAAATGATGGAATGGTGTCATAGTAACCATTTTAGATTTGTTTTACGCATATCTGTTCCTGACGGTGTTTTTTTTTTTATAAATTTATGCATGTGTATGCTTTTACTTCTATGTACAAATAATAATTAAAATAGATACTAAGTTTGTACATGTGTTAAAATTGCACAAATACAATAAAAAAAATCACGAATTAAGTAGGGGATGTTCGTTTACACCATCGTTTCTTAAATAAGAATAATTTATCCAAAAATATTTAACACCCTTTTGTTCTTCTATGTCCCGTCTCAGTGTAGGTCCCTACTACCTTACGTAATTCGTTAAATATTGGTCATACATGTTTTTAACCCCCGACCGAAAGAGAGGGGTGTTATAAGTTTGACATGTCTTTTGTATGAAAAGTATTCTAGATATGTTTGATGAAAACTTGTTTAGCCTTCATAGTTTAAAAAATATTAAAGGTGAAAGTGGGGAAGGAGCTAATAAATCTCTAATAAAAGCGCATCTCGTGCACGCTATGAAATAATATGTTTTTTTAACTTTTCAGGAAACTAAGGTTTTGGAATCGGAGTTTTTCTTTTACATTTAGATTATATTCGATAACATTATTACCTATATGATTTAGTAAATTATTATTTTTCGTTACAGGAGTGCGGAGTTACTTGCCAGAATTATATCGACATTCACAACAGGAACACGGCGGAAAATATTTTTAGAATAGTCAGCGACATACCGACTAAAAGTAGAGAATAAATCGTTATTGTCATACAACCTACTAAAAATTAACTACGCGAGTATTCACAAAAACTGCTATTTCTGGCTACTTAATACGAACACAACTGAATTGTCTCAAACACGCACAAAGTATATTTATGCATTATTTAGCGACTATTAAAGAGATATACTTACAAGGATAATCAGCTTTTAGTGAACTGTTAAGTAAACAGATGTATTAGTTAATTGTTTGCGAGTAATGTTCTTTTTTTTCAAACATTTTATCGAACTCTTTGAAAAGTAATATAAAAAGTTGAATATTTTTATAAATTTGGGGGCTTAGTTAACAACCTGAACTTACAAATGAAGACTATTTTTCTCCTGTCCTGTTGTCCTTTATTTTTTATAAATAAATACAAAACATTACAATATGATGTTTGTTTTAAGTAGAGCAAAAATGTTAACTGCTTAAGATTTCAACAAGCTACTGCGTTACTACCCGTATCTACGGGTTTTTTTAAATACAGCCTTTTTCCATGATCATTGCTATTCATTGTTTACTTATACCTTTACCAAACACTCATAACCTCTCTAAATCCACGTTCTAAGAATATTTTGTAATCAAATTGTTTAGGAAATAATGTCTTGCTAACGACGTAGAGCACATTCTTGGTCTATGCGCCCTAAATTTCTACACCGCTGCCTAAAACCTAAAACAGTTAACAATTTTGGCTCAACGCAACTCGTTAGAGTGGTTATTAGTGGTTATATATAGCACCTTTCTCTCGTGTACAAATCTTAGAAACGTCAAAAATAAAATACAAAAGACTAACATCAAACATAGGTATGTACATACTTAAATCCAGAACTGACAATAAATAATATTAATATTCCATTGGTTAAAGAATCTCGTAACCTAGGACTGATCGTCGATAAAGAATTAAGATTTGAATCTCACATTAATGAAAAAATTAAGACCGCTTTTTTTAGACTTAAATCTTTATATGGAATCCGAAACTACTTATCTAGGGAATTAAGGCTCAATCTATGCGATACATTAGTATTATCACCTTTTAATTACTGCTCTACAGTTTATGGACCAAGAATTTGGAACAAAACGGAAAAGGCCATCCAAAGAGTGCAAAACGCCTGCATGAGATTCAGTCTTGATATTCCGAGAAGACACCATATAACTCCGCACCTCGTTACACACAATATTTTGAGTATGAAGCTTAGACGAGAGCTTCATGCAGCCTGCACTACACACAGAGTAATCTGGACAAAAAGGCCAGAATACCTCTTCGATAAGTTGGTATGGATTAAAGACATCCAAACAGCTAACACCCGATCGAAAACTCTCAATAAGCTCGTCATCGTTAAGCACAAAACTGTCGGATTTAAGGGAAGTTTTAAGTACAACGCATCAAAAATATGGAACAATCTTCCGCCACCATTAAGACATAAAATAAATACATCTACATTCAAAGTAAAATATAAAAAAATTCTAATGGAGCGGCAGTTTGCCAACTTTGAGACTTCCTTTAAATTAAAAATCAAGTAACTTTGGCGTTAATTACTTGCTACTACTATACTATAAATATTAAATAACAATTATAAATATTCAATAACAAGTATAAATATTAAATATGTTTTGGTATTTATATATTTATTTTAATTTTGTTACTACTTCTATTTTGAAAACACTTAACCTATTAATAATATATGATATTTATCGATTGCAGTACGTATGTCATAGTTCTTTAATTAAAAAGTTCACACACAGAAGTAATAAATACCTTGCGCAGATTTATTTAATCGAATACTATGTTCTACCAAATTCTGATTAAGTTTGAAAAAGTTTATTGACCAGTGTTGTAATAAGTAAATAAAAGTAAATATTAGCTAGCAAAAAAAAAAAAAAGATAATATATATTAAACATAAAATAATGCAACATCAAACAGTCGTATGGGATTCTCTGAAAATCAGCGCCGTACAAGTTAAACAGCTTGTCGGCATCAAGCTGAGATTATCCCTTTTGCCTAAAGTTATATAAGAGAATTAATAATTGATTAAAAATTTAATTGTACCTTATAAGCTATGTTACGTTTTTAGTTTTAAGTTCTTTTCTTTGTAATAACTTTATGCAATAAATGTTTTTTATTCTTTATTCTTTATTCTTTAAAAATAAATAGGAAATATATTTATTGTATCTGGTCGCGTCGCTTTTTCCCCACTAGAGGAAAGAAGCGATTAGAAACTATAGCTCATTTTTGTATTGAAACTTTACAAAAAATATTTGTTAGTCTTGTTTTTAATTTGTTGTTGGAGCAGATTCCATCCCAAGCTTTTTTTCAAAAATATTTTTTTGATATATTGTCATATTAGGTAGTTGACAACTTATAAATGTTCAGTTCAGTTTCTTGTAATTGGACTTTGCGCTTGAAGCGACAATTTGCCAGTGTCGAGTTGAATAAAATTATGAAGTGAAAAAGATGTATATGTAGCTAAGTAAATACATTATGTATCAGAGATTATATAATCACTACGTTTTACTTTACATACAATGGGGTTCTATAGAGTGAAATATCCGTGCCATAGATTTTGTCATCGATTTAAGTGAAGGTCATATATAATCTTTTTTGATAATCAAAGAGTAACTCATATTTAATAAAACTGGTCAACGTTGTGATTTTATACTCTCTGGTAATGTTGTTTTAACTTCACATCTGCACGGACATAATTTTTAACTTTATTATTTTATAATAGCGTTATATACTGCCACTGTCGTCGGTTTAAGCGCAGTCTGTTAATAAGAAACTGAACTGAGCTTTCATCTGCACTGATATCTGGACACGAAATGTTGAAGCCTAAGCGGGAAGTAGATAAGGGTATAGTGTATTGCAATCGGGTTCGCATCGGAAATTGGTATGAAGCCTCGAAATTGGAGGAGGTGAGGATATTATAGACACTTAAATTTAAAAAATCGGGAACATGGATAGGAAGATGAGGATGATCTACCCTTGTAAGAAACAGAACAACTTTTAAGTAGCCCTTTTTTCGGAACTCGCATATTTGCAATGCGAAAAAGTCCCTTTATTTAGTAAGAATCTTATTTAAAGTTCGTTTACTTATTGTCTGAAATTTAAATTATTGCTTGATGTAATTTTTGAAAAATGGCATGAAAGCAAAAAGACACGTAAAAAAGTTACTTACCTATAATAATTTTAAAATACAAACGTTATGATACAAACGTTTGATTCTGATAATCGTTTGTAATAGTTCAAGATGAATTTATTTCTGGCGCAAATGAAAAGAGGGGATCTGATGCTGGCAAGATACCGGAACATGACCAAGAACCTGAACAAAAAATCCACTTTAACGCAAGCCACGGGAAGGATCTGTTTCGGTGCTAAAGTATCTTTACTCGCTCCTCATGTTCCCAGTAAATAAACATGTTTTGTATTCTTTACGAAAAACTGTTACTATACATTTTAGTTACCATATTAAGATCCAGTCTGTTTCACAATATTCGAGTAAAATCATTTCATCATCATCATCATCATTTCAGCCGTAGGACGTCCACTGCTGAACATAGGCCTCCCTCAAAGATTTCCAGTGATTTCGGTCGGTAGCTGCTTGTAACCACCGCGAGCCCGCTACCTTCACCAGGTCGTCCGTCCATCTGGTTGGTGGACGTCCCACTCTGCGTTTGCCGATTCGTGGTCTCCATTCGAGAACTTTCCGGCCCCAACGGCCATCTGTTCTACGCGCTACATGGCCTGCCCATTGCCACTTTAACGAGCTAATTCGCTTGGCTATGTCGGTGACCCGCGTTCTTCTACGTATCTCCTCATTTCTGATTCGATCACGTAGAGAAACCCCAAGCATAAAAATCATTTAATGGTTATTAAAGAATTATCAAGTCAAATAACATTGACTGAGCGAGATAGCTCTATAATATACCCAACTAAGATTACTCGAAGATTATGATCTATATAAATAAAAATGAATTGTTGTTCGTTAGTCTGATTAAAACTCGAGAACGGCTGAACGGATTTATCTTATCATAGTCTTGAAATGTTCGTGGATGTCTAGGGAAGGTTTAAAAGGCGAGAAAAAATCGAATAATTGCCGGGGAAAAAAATTGAATAAAAACCCGTGCGAAGCTGGGGCGGGCCACTAGTATTAAATAGTTTTACAAGTACAAGCAGATATTTTGACGGATAAAGATGATTTTATCACGCCAACGTATGCTATCCACAAGGCCTAATCTAAATTAAATAAAAGTCCACTTTACAGGGTGTGTCGTTAATAATGGATAATTCGTTCTTGGTAACCCATATCTTCTGGCTTCAATAAAAACATATTTCTATTACATTAAAACTACCAAAAATGTTGATTTTAGTAATATGTGTTCATGATAATAAAACCTCATCGAGTACGACGCCAAAAACAACACACAAAAACAAACCTTATTTTTTTGATACAGCAGCCTGCATTGCATACCCAAAGAAGCACAAATAAATAAAAATATCTAAAACTATTAAGTATGTACTATAATTTAACATAACATAATGCAACATCAATCAGTATCAAGCTGAGATTATCCCTTTTGCCTAAAGTTATATAAGGGAATTAATCATTTATTATATAATTTAATTGTACTTAATTAGCTATGTATTGTTATTAGTTTTAAGTTCTTTTTTGTAATAACTTTAAGCAAAAAATGTTTTTGTCTTATTCTTATTTTATTGTATCAAGATATCTGAGCTACCATACTTAACAGATTATCCATTATTAACGACACAGTCTGTATAATCGCCGTCACGATTTATTTGGAATATGTATTTAGACTAGTTCATTTATAAAAAACGACCTAGTAGGTACAACACTCTCATAGATGATAAACATTATTACAAGATACAAAATCATTTATTTACATTGTTTGTTTGTACAAACTTAGACACTATTATTTAACAGATTCTGATCCCCCTGTGGAAGGGAAGAATGGAATCCTTCTTGGAGCTCAAATAAACTCAAATGAAATTATGTACTCGCAAGAATTAGAAGACGGCTGTTCAGTTATTGGAGTACCCGACATCGACCTTGTCGAAAAAACTTCATTTGTTATAACAAGTGCTGATTATTGTAATCGGGAGGGAGAAGAGTTGAAATACAATCAAGAGTTTCTGTTAACACTTGCTTCATCGGTCGACAAAAAGGTCCGTTATCATTCTTATTACTCTGTCTCAATCAAGAAAGTTTTACGCAGCCTTTAGAACTTTACCTCGCTAGTAAGAAACTGTAAGTACAGCAAGGTAATATTATGTACCTAATAAAATACCTTACAAAGTCATATAAATAAATACCTTACAGGGTAACCTGTACTATGATATATAGCTTAAAACTAAGGATTTTCATCGTGAACGCATCCTTAAAGCGTCACAAACCGTTTATTTCCTAAAGTCTCAGAGCATTGTCTTCCTACATAATACTTTACTTTTGTTTGTTTAGAACCTTAAAAAACGTCTTACTTATCCCTCATTTTTGAGGCCAGTTTCCTTATATTATTATAAAAAATTGCGGGGACGGTAGGTGCAATCTCGTCTGGGTAATGGAATTTATACTGTCCCTTTCAAACTTGCTTAAGGCTTTAACAATGGTCAGGTAAGGCAATATAGATAAACGCATGAGGGAATACGTAAGGGAATAATATCGTCCCGAGATATTGTGATAATATGCATAGAAAGATAAGCTTAAGCTATATTATAAATAAACAAATTTATAAACTACTTACAAGTAAAAGTTATCCAAATATAGTAGTAATATAAATATAGTAGTAATAGTAATATAGTAGGTACCTACTTATATTATAGGTTTGAATATAAAACGAATTTCTGCGAACATAACAGTATTTTGAGTTCGGTAGGTACCTAAACGTAAAAAAATATCGAATTTTCTTTCCTACACCGTACACCGTTAGAAACATTTGAAACAAATAGAACCATTCTACCTCAACGCTTTTGTTCGCACGTAATATTTTCTAATACTGTAAGTTCGTTTTCAGCCACTATACATAAGATATGACCCGAACCCGTTCCCCGGGCTTAACGGGATATTCCCGTTGTATTTGAGCAAGCATTATGTGTCAAACACTAGATGGCGCGTTCTTCCAGTGCAGAAACCGGAAATAACTAGATTTGAACAAGAGGATTTGCCGATTACTGTAAATACTTTATTAAAATAGGTTGCATAATCTTAATGAGTGTAAATTTCCTATTAACTTAACTAGAATTAATCAACGCATCATTTTCAGGTAAATTCAGATGTCATCGTCAATCACTGCGCAACGAATATAAACTTGGGTGTTAATGTTGGAGCGTGGACTTTGGGTTTCTATGGAAAGGTTTCACAATTTGTTATTTTTTAGTTTTTTATGATAATATTGCAGTTCTGGTCGTCACAAGGTGTGCGCTTTCAACGGCTGGGTTATACTGTTCACCACTAAAAAACTTTAGGTACGCTTACGTTCAGCTTAGAGCTCTAAGCTTTGTTTAGTTTTTTAAGCAATCCAGTGCTTTTATTAAACTAACAGTCTGCGTTTTGATATATTATGTAATCGGTGGTTTGGTATCATATTGGTATAAGCGTCTAGAGTAGGTAAAGTAAGTTAGATACATTTAATAGTTTTGTTTGCACGGATCATGTTGGAACACATTTTTAACTTAGATAAATATGAAACAATAGAAGCGAGATATTTTGACCGCTTTGGGTGCATACAATTTTATGATGATTCTAACCGCTAAAGTACCTACCTAAGTATTTCAATTTGGTTTTATGTTTTTCAGATTATTTTGACTTCTCTGGACGCTTATTATATCAATTTAATTTGACTACTCAGGAGGTCTTTACAAAGACCTTACCAAGTACCTACCCATAAAACGTGTTAGTTATTACATTCAAATTCAAATTCAAAATCGTTTATTGCATTCATGTGTACAATTTTGGTCTTAAAATTAATTAGCGCTTACAACATGAGCCCTGTCAGGGCATAGCAATATATAAGTTCTATAAGTACCTATGTACATAGTGTACATGTTATACATATATTTATTAATTATTACATTGACCTAAGGAATATTAAAAAAAACAGTATATTATGCATACCTAAATAATGGTTAGTTATGTCAACTCAAAAGCTTTGTCACGTGTTACTGAGCCAAAATTGCTGTTTACTACATGAACTATTTGTCTTATTTTACTAGGATATGAGGAAAAGGCCCTTATTCCAATCACTCGTTGAATCACAATGTTTATTCTTTCATTATTTTATATTTGCAGCTAAACGCACCATTGATGAAGACCTGCCTAGATGTCTATGGGAAAGAATTACCGAATAACATTTGGCAGATTTACAGTCCCGTAAAAATAGAACAAAACCCAAATGACCTAAATCAACACTAGAATTATTAATTCATTACTGCATCCATAGAGATCATTGCTTGCTTACGATAATGCGTCGCTAACTGGTAACTACTTCTGCATAGTGCATACAAACCAACACTGCAGTTATCGACCGTTATTGTACATAATACATAACCTTATATCATTTATGTAATGTGAGACTGGTAAAAAAAGTGATTTGTGTTTAACTTCAGATGAGTTTATTTTTATGGATGTTTGTTCGAATTAATAATAAAATATTTTCCTTACGTTTATATACGATTGAAGAAATATACATGGGATGCGTAACAAGGTAGGTATCTGCCCCATGTAGCCCCATAGGGATACTGTACTCAATAATGCATTTACCTAAACTTATGGACGTGAAGCTAATACTAATAATTGTTTCTGTATATGCTATTATTTTATATTAAATTGTTAAACAAAGCATTCAAATTATAATTATTGCAGTTTACATAAGTATCTTTTACGGAGTCATTTTATTGAGGTTGCTACTTATACCTACTTAGTAGTTTTAAATATAATATAGATGAATGGTTCATTCTGTTTTAATAATCCCAGAGCTGTCACCAAATTTTAATAAGGCATTGGAGAAGGTCTGACTGATTTTATAAATATACTATAGGCCATAATCTACAACATACAAACATTTCATAACGCTTCAAAAATGTTTTCGTACAACTGGTAAGTTTTTCATTGAATTGGATTGTATCCCAAAACTTATTTTACTGGATTTCCGATACCTAATGTAATTTTTAAAACATATTGTTTGCTTTCGTTAATTTTAATCATACAGTCATAGTAAGTGATGTTTCAATGCTGTTCAACAATTTTTAACCCAGTCGTCATTGGGGCATGCATGGCACATTGGTTGTGGGAAGACTTGATCCGGGGATCAGGGTATATTATTAATAATAATACTTCACCAGGTTCCAAAAAAAACACTGATCTCTACGAATAAAGAAGAAGGAGATCTTCCTATAGTTGAACTAGAATAATCTTATTTTAAAATTCAAGAAAAACCCCTGATTCCTAAACCCTTGTTTCATCAAAATAAAAAAAAATCATATTGTTGTGTAATGTGTACGTGCCTACGTGATGCGCTCTTAGTTGATACCCCTTTCGAGTATATTTGTAGATTTTCGGTATTCCTTCCCACTTTCACCCACATTACTTTTAAACGGCACAACCGATTTTCATGAAACATGAACTACGAACACTCGCGCAAAACACACCATCCATTAAAAAAAGACTTAAAACTGTTTATAGGCAATGCAATAAACAATAAATAAGTTTGTAATTAGGGAACTGATTTTTATTAGGTATTTATTTATTTTACTATACAAATATCCATGTAGGTATAGTAAAATAAACTTCCGACAGGTAGGATCGAGTCGCCCCTAATATGGGAAACCTACTATATTATAATTATTGCGTCTGCTATGACTACCTGTAATTTAGAAAGCATTACTAGTGTATAATTCAGTGTAGGTACCTATCTTATTCGCAAGTGTTATATTTGATATAGTTTGTACCAACTTTTAGCCGAAAGACATTAAATTTTGTTTATATTATTCATTCTAGAGACTAAAATCGTAGATAATATCTACGATTTTACTCAATACAATATGTATATATTGAGTGAGAAAGATGGCCTATTCTTAAAAAACATGTCAAATTTTTTTTAACAAAATTAAATATGGCATTCAATAAGGCATACCTACCTAATCAAAAAAACACGTAATTAGCTTGGGAATCGAACCAGGACTGTTTGATAAATAAATTCTAGCTAATTCACATCCCTGCAAAATTCACAATTAAACGCAAGCTAAGCAAGCCGGTGGATCTCCTAGCAAATTTTCTCCTCCATACATTTTTTTTTTCGTCAACGAAACTGGTGCTGCAGATTCTAATTGAAGCTTATAATACAAGTTTGTCGCAATCAAACATTTTTAAACAAGAGGCACTTCAAATAAAGCATTATTTTTCAAAATATTGAATATTTAAAATGTTTCGTGTTGGCGATAATGACGATCTGTAGACAATAATGACTTTATTAATGACGAAGTGTTGCCGATAGTGACAGCTTCTCAAGATTTAGCTTAATATCAAATCTAAAATAGTTATTTCAAGAGTTATTAAAACATACTGAAAAATAAATTAAATTACCTACTTTTAGATATATGAATCAATATTTTTTAAGGAACTGGCGTTATAACTACTCTACAATCTAGGTAGGAAGTCTATTTTTATCACTATAAATATAATGTTACAAAACAAGATTTCCCAACAAACAATGATGTACCTAATAAATATGCAATAACAAATTTAAGAACTAAATAATATTTTTTGTACTTTGGTAGAAAATTCGGTAGTAATTTTCTGTCCATCTAGTTGGTGGACGTCCTACGCTTCGCTTGCTGATACGGGGTCTCCAATTGAGAACTTTTCGGCCCAACGACCATCTGCTCCACGGGCAATATGGCCAGCCCACTGCCACTTTAAAGAGCTAATCCGTTTGGCTATGTCGGTGACCCTCGTTCTTCTACGTATCTTCTCATTTCTGATTCGATCACGTAATTCTTGGGGTCATAGCGCTCTCATTAGCTGATTTAGCGACTCTGAGCGTTTGCTTATAACCATTTCCATACAGGAGTAAGTACAGCTTGTAAACTGTCGGCATCACAGAGTTATTACGCTCGGTTTGACAGAGCAGGTATTTCTGAATTCAATTGCCGAGGGTGGTGATGTGATTCAAGCGTGGAGATATCTATCAGAATGCTTTTCTGTAAACCGTGGCCTATGGTATCACGAACTCGTACCATCACATCCTAATACGGCAAGCCCCGTCATGGTGAATATTAGTTAATAAATCTAAATAGTGTTAATAACCATGATTGTTTCAAAAGTTATAATAGCCCGTAATATGTCAAATGCATTTTAATGTCCAATCCAGATCCAGATTATATTTTAAACAAAACACAATTTAAGCACAATTAAACCTTATACATATTAAGAGAATAAATCATTTTGGCAACGTTCGTTATTCCTCTTTTTCATTTAACGTCATTTTGGCAACACGTGTAATTCCACAAATTTCAACTTTTCAAACTTGTTTGTTAAGTTGCAACGGAAAAAAGCGGAGAGCTGTTTAACGTTCACAACCCCTTTCTTATGATTGTTTAAAAACAACTCAACAAGCATTATTTATCAAGATATAGTTGAAAAGGGTAATGACGACGGCCGTGACAAAGTTAGGAGAATCAAATTAAAACTTAAAATGTGAGAACTATGTGCATGTTGAATCACTTTAAAGTGCATCGGCAAACAGAAAGACGGGGGGAGTGTCCAGAATTGCCATGCAATGCTTCTTCTTCACGCATTCCGTTTTTTTATAGTGTTACAAAATAGTACGGTTGGCATAAATGACGGTATTTTTTTGAACATTGTTTAATGCCGTTTTTTAATAACTTCTAGTAAAAAAAATTAAGCTTTTATTTTTGGAACGTATTGTTAAAATATTAAAGAACAATATTTGCACACATAATTTGACAATATCTTAGTGTTCAATTAATTGTACATGAAATGCACCTTTGTGACATGAGAGGTAATGACGTTTTTTTAACAAAAACCGGTATTACTTTTTTTTTAGCCACTCAATCTAAAAACGGTCTTGATTGCTTTTTCCTTATTAATCTAGCTTACAAAATCTGGAACATTGAATAACAAAAACTATACAGTTTGTAAGTTCATTGGCGAGACATAAATTTTGACCGTAAATGAGAATGACCGAAGCCTTCTTACTTACCTACCTATTTCTTTTCTGGTGAAACTTTTACTACTTCTTCTTTTAATAGATGGCGTCCGTGACTGGCTATATGGCCGTCAACAGCCAATGTCCGTATGTTTTGTTGGACATTTTTGATTCGATAAGATATTCAACCATAAAACAATGGGAGTCGAGTTAACAAAAACAAAAAAAAATGTCCCAACAATCAAAAACAAAAATAAATTAACAAAGTAGATTATTGACACTGAGAAACTGCATAAAACTAAATTAAATGTGAGATGAATCTCTATGGATTATTAAAAACTTCAAATACATAAAATAATACATAAATTAAATATTTACAATTTAATGTTATTTACAGAGATAAATTTACAAAGTTTTACTATAAATGGGGAAAACAAGAGACAGAATAGTTTTATATGATATGGGGCGCGGAATATTTAGGAATTATATTATAAAGAGAAGAATTTAGAACAGGAAAAAAGAAGGTGATTTATATCACCTTCCTCTAAGCCACACTCACAAAGAGAATGGTCCCTGACCCTTATCTTAGCAAGGAATACTGGAGAACACACGTGACCCAGTCTAAGTCGACATATAGTTGAAGTTGTGATTTTGTTGGCTTTCCGATATTTGAAAAACCAAGGTTTAGTAGGTATATCTTCTGAATATAGTGCCTACCAGAGAGTATATAATCACTACGTTTTGCCTACCTACCTCGTATAAGCCTAAGCCTTACTTTTACTAATCATTCAAGTGTTATGACGTTGACGTTGACATTAGTACACGACATCATCTCTTTTTTTTTTTTATTTGTTAGTGAAGTGATATATTGTAATTTGTAAACTTGGTTGGGGACGCAAAATGGCGTTCAACTGAGTTACATCTTTTTCACTTTAATTATTTTGTTTCTCTATTGGCAAATTATCGCTTCAAGCGCAGATTCCAATAATTACAAGAAACTGAACTGAACTGATGTAATGTAAACTTAACTCAAATCAAAAGAAAATTGAGAACATGCGGTCAATGTAATCAAATCAACTAATCAGAATCTAGGTCAATCTTGTCAACATAATTTTAGTTGAGTAATTTAAATTGGGTATCCGTTTCAAATTTTGGCACTATTAAGAGAAGAATTATCAAAATGAATCTCCTTCTAACTTATTTTCTCTTAATACAAGCACTAATAGCTCTAAGTCGCAGTCAAAAGTTACAATCTCTGCAAAAAACTTATGAGATGGGTGTAAAAGCTTATACAGGTGAGAGGTGGTCGGAGTGTATAAAGCAGTTTGAAGAGTCAATACATTTGTACAAAATTTACAAGTCTGTCGTCATAAACTGTAGACATAAATGTAATAACCAACCCTTCAATTCTGAAGTGACTGAGAACATAGAAGAGTTAAAAGTATTTGAGCGTTTTTTCAAAAAGAAGGATTGCTTAATAAAGTGTGAAAAAAAGGAGTTTGGAGTATTTCATCTAGAAAGTGAAATTGATGATTCAATCCTCTACAAAATGCAAGCTAGAAAACCTTATGAATACATTCATGTTTGCTATTACCAAATGAATGCCTTGCCAAAAGCAGCCTCCGCTGCCTATACATACTTAATGCTTTTCCCAGATGATGAAATTATGCAGAGAAATGTTAAATATTATGCTGATCAACAAGAAGTTGACAGGCAAGAGATAGTAGACTTGGAAAGTGATGACTATAATGTGCTTTTCAAAATTGGAAGGAAAGCATATAAACAACAAAATTGGGCAGACACTGTTGCCAACATGGAAGAAGTACTGAATGATTATATTTTATCTGAAAATTCCTGCCGGGCTGAATGTGAAAGACAGCCAGAACAAGAATGGTCTTCAGAGTTTTCAATCACAATATCAAACAACATAGCTGCTCTTCTACATTGCCATCAACAATGTCAAGACAAACTTAAGCTGATAGATTACAATTCTGGTATAGAATTTATAGCAGATGTGCTTAATTATATTCAAATTTGCTACTACAAACTTGAGCGATATGATGATGCTGCAAAAGCTGTTGAAACTTACCTAGCTCTTATGCCTAATGATGAAGATATAACAGAAAACAAAAAAATATATGCCACACTAGCTAATTCTAAGTCATTTTCTGTACGGTCTGATGTGGATTATTATTTGAAACGGGATAACTATGAAAAAATGCTTCTAAAATTTTTTCATCAAGGAAATGATCATGGTATTAATTCTAACACCGTTTAATTATCACCTTCCCTATTAAACATACTCTCAGTGTGTACAATTATCAAAGGTGATACATACCTATTTAAATAATATAATGACCAAAGAAAGAATCATGAGCTATAGTTATAAATATTAAGTGTAATTTTAAGTTATAATATAAGCCTTAATATTATTTGTTAGTGCCTGCCTAAAGAAGTGCCATACTGACCAAAGCTACATAATACCCTATATACCTACTTAATAAACATTTTATCTTTTTTACTTTTTATAATTTGTTTTTTTTTATTTCTCTTACCAGGTTCTTAACTTAAACTTAAACTGACTAAATAAAATGATGTATGCGGGTCTCATGGTGATGAACACTAAGTAACTTTTCATTCTAACAAACTGATATTGGTTTTAGTCTGACAGTCTACAAAAACTTTAATGCTGAATGTGGGTGTTGATTCTACTGATACAAACAGTTCCTCGGAAACCTCGTCCTCGTTCCTCGTCAATACTAAGGATCTTGAAAATCAGTTTATAGAGTTCATAGGTGAAAAGCAATAAAAATCGAGCCTAATTAAGAGCCTCTTTTTTGAGATTTGGTTGATTATAACGATATCTCACTCTATGCCTTTCGAGCATCCACGCATTTTCGAGTGTAATAATATTGTATATTAGAATTAAAGATTTATCTAAGGTATATTACTACAGTAATTATTCTGTGATACAATATGATATCCTATTTGAAATATAGTACCTAGTAAATATTATCTGTGTGTACTGTGGCTAAATATGTGTAGCCAGTTAAAAAATAACGATATAAAATAGATAATAATTTGTCACAAGAGATTCGTATGTAGTAACACTTTATACATTCAACTATAGCATCTAATTCTTCTTCTGCAGTTTAACGAATAGGTATATATAGTGAAACACTTGCCTACTAATATAGAAAAGTGAAGCAATATGGTGGCAACTTTATTTAATTTTTAATTCTGGCGATACTTCCGCTAACCACCTGTCAAAATATTACGTGTGTGTGTGCGTGATGAATGAATTTCGTTCCCAAAAGTATTATAGCTTCGATTTTAGCCTGGATTTGTGCCTTATTATTACTATTCTAAGCATTTATATTTATGGTAAGTGGAGCTACCGACTTCCTATTTCCTATACGTAGAGTCTATGTGATTTACCTAGCAACAAAACAATAAAATGGTTATTGATAGGTAGGGTAAACTTGGTCATCAGCATCACCGGTGAACTATCAATTCTACATCATTTGATCACGAGAAGATCCTAATTATAATGATAAATGCATTTGTATTGCGATACTATTACATAGTGTCTTCTATTATGCACGTATTTAAACACCCTGTTACCTCTTACTATGATATACCTATGGGGGAGCGGGGGGAGGGAACCACTTTTTTTACGATGAACGAAGCGAATTATATGCTTAATCACGGTTATAATATCCACCAGTATTCCAACTTCATACAAACGGTCCAAACGCGAGCTATACCTACGCGCCTCGACTTAAGGTTACAATAGGGATACAGACAGTCGCGAGTGTGCCGCAGGGGCGCACGGATCGAGTGTTGCGTTTAAAATGTAAAAAATAAACAATATGGATGTTGTTTGGTTGCATGAATACGTCATTATCGCACCCAGTGATATTTTTTTTAAGATTACGTCCGAAAGGTAAATTAAATATATTATGTACTAATAACAATTAGTACATAATATATTTTACACATACAACAACTTAGTACCTACCTACATTCTTTGTTTTTTTTTTGTTGATAGTTTGCATTATTTTAAAGACAATATTTTGGTATTTAATTATGAATTATACCCACTTAGTACCTAGTTCATTGTGCTAATGAATACTACTAAAAAAAATATCGGTTACCAGACTGTAGGTCTCATGAGATACCGGTTCATGAACCACTATAATATTTTTATAAATTAATCGCATCTATAATATAAAAATTGATGCCAGCCGGAATGTACCTACCTACTGTAGCCTTAAACATCAAAACACACACTTGCCTTCAATTTATCCCTCCGTAAAATAGTTTTCAATAATTTAAATACATACTTACTCAAATACCATATGAAATCCATAATTAGCTAGGTACTTTAAATTATAGCTAGGTACTTTTTATTTTATAGAATAATAAACGTACCTAAACATTTTTATTATTAAATCTGTACCTACATTAAAAAACATGCAGTTTATTGCACTCTTCCTATTCCTTACTATTAACAAAACATAATTTGAAAAAAAATAAAAATAATCCATTCAATAAACGAGATACCTAATCTGAAAGTAGGTAGGCATATTATTAAATGCTAGGTGGGCAGCCTCATCGCATGTTTACGTACAGTGCGATGCATATAAATCCAGAACTCGGCTGAGTTGGAATACTGTTTATACATTTATAATATTACCTACTGTGCTTTATTTATCATAATGTTTATATGACATAATATGGGGGGGATGGGGGGGGGGGGTAAGATTGTTTTGTTGGCGAGCTAATTATGCCGTAGTTTTTGAATATAGTATGTAATACTAGTAGAGCCCCACGGTGTTACTTACGTTATCATGGATTTTCCCACGGAGTGACATTTTCCCGCGGTAAAAAGTAGCCTACTACGCTACTTTTTATATAGAGCCTAGGCTCTAAAGATTCTGTGTACCAAATTTCATTTAAATCGGTCCAGTAGTGTTTGCGCGAAAGAGGAACAGACAGACAGGCAAAGAATTTCATTTTGTTTTTATAATATTAGTATGGATATGCAATTTTTTTCACCGCGGTATGATTTTTTAAGTCACTAAATTTACCTCATACTATCGTCGTTAATAACTGCGAATTAGTGGTAGTTTTTAAAGGCTACTAGCATTTAGCCACTGAACAAGGAATAAATAAGATCGTTATGTTAAACCTACACAATGCTTAGTTATATAACTTTTGAAACTATCATGGTTATTAATATTATTTAGATTTATAACGGGATATTTACCATGATTGATTGTCTTTCGAGTTTCCCGATATTTTGGCACAGTTACATGCGCCATGATCACGGTTGAACTGAAGCTGCAGCGTTTGGAGTAACAGTTTTATTGGCAGACAAATCGATCTACCCTCTTTCTCACTCTTTTATTACGAGTCGATGTATCACTAGAGCTGGGACATGTTTCACACGCCACTAACACACTATCGCGACACACAAAACTGACGGTGCCCGTTTGGACCTCCCTTGCAGGCTTTTTTGACTAGTACACATCATCACAACAGGGTTCCAGGTTCCAGATAATTGAAAACCATCTTCTCGGTTGAAGTTCCTGTGTTTGGTAATCCCAATAGCCTCCTGTACCAATCTAGGTATATAGTGTTTTTCTAATCATGGCAAATATCCCGTTATAAATATAAATAATATGCTTAGTTATGTAGGTATATTTGTCATAAAATCTAATTGCCATTCTCCATGCCATGATTCTTAACACTGGTTAACATTTCTTTTTCAGAGGAACAGCATAAACGATATAAGTGAACTTATTTCCTGTAGTCATGGAGGATAAACTCAGCATAAAGAATATATTATTTACGAAAAGTCTTCCAAACCACGATGTTCCGGCAGCTGTGGATGGCCACAAGATCTTTCCTTGCATCGACTGTGGGGACAAGTAAGATACTTTATTATGTATGTCTATTATATTAAGTACATCAGATCTACGGGTACCCTTAACATAGCTTAGAGCTTACCATTGTGCTAGATTTTGTTGTTGTGTGAATTGTCTGGAAATATTTATTATTATCTTAATTTTAATCTACCTACTTCATAGCCTCGTGTAGTACATGCATACTTAAAAAAATGCTGGACTATTCAAACTGTTCAAGCAGCACCTTGTTAGTATTTGTATTAGTAAAACATCTGCTCCAGGCCATTAGTGCTCATACTTATCAAATTGTAATAATAAATCTAAATTTAAAATTTAAGAAAAACCCCCGATTCCAATGCCTTGATTTCCTTAAATGTAAAACAACATAATATTATGTAATGTGGACGCGATGCGCTTTCATTTGATACCCCACACTAGTTAGTATATTTGCGGATTTTCTGTTTTCCTTCCCCACTCTCAGCCCCATAACTTTAAAACGGCTCAACCGATTTTCATGAACCATGTCTAAGAACACTCGGGCCAAACTCACCTTTCATACAAAAAAAAACTAAATTGAAATCGCTCCATCCGTTCGGGAGCTATGATGACACAGACAGACAGACACGTCAAACTTATAACACCCCTCTTTTATGGTCGGGGGTTAAAAATATATATTTGAAACCTCAATATTATAATCTTTGAAAGGGTTTGTGGAAAGAAAATAGTTTCAGTCCTAAGTAAGGGGAACCCCAAAACTTTTTTTGTTCTACAGTTGTGAAAATCTTAATGCGGTTCACAGTATACATCAACATCCAAAGTTTTTTTCTATAGTTTCAAAAAATACAGTCATACGAAGTCTCCCTAAAAACTACGCGCGAGACAGCGATCGTACTTAATACATATTTACAACCACCAAAACAGAAATTGTGTTTTAATAAAAATCGGCTTGTTGTATGGATTAAATGGATTTATGTAATAAAAATACAGGATGGTGATTCCAATGATTCTTTAAATAAATAGGCGTCACACTCTCAACCATTAAATATCAGTGAGGATATTTTAATTATGAAGACACCCTAGTACATTGTCATTCAAACTACACAAAATATACATCTTACCTCGAAACTAACAAAAAACGAATGTTCCTTAAAATATATTATAACCTTAGTGTGTCATATACGACAGATTTCCTATAAATGGCAAATATATAATGAATTTTAAATTTTCTTTCAGATTTATGTTCGAGTCGAGCTATGATGATCATCTTTCACGAAAATCTATGCAAATTACATACATGTGTCGATTTTGTAATCAGACGAAAATATTTTTCAACAGATGTATGCTCCTCTATCATATCCGGTCGCATACATTTAAAACGGCTACTATTAACGTTAATGATTTGAAAATAGAACCCTTACCGCTAAATTACTATAAAACATTACCAGAACAGACCCAAAATTCGAAAATTATAGTAGTAAGTCCTCAGCGTAAAGAGAATCAGAATACGGCTATAAGCCAGAAAACAGGAAGCAAGCAACAAAAGAAAATAATTCACGATTCTTGTAATGAATGTAAAGAAAGAATTATAGTAATTACTGGGACAAATTACAAAGATCGAGCAGGGCATTACATGCAATACACGAACGAAGTCCACACTTGCCCAGTGTGCTTATTTGCACTACCTACAACATGCGGGCTCAGAGCACATATGCGTTTTCATTTGGAAGTTCCTCCGTTTTTCTGTCCAGAATGTGGGATAAATATGCCTAACCAAAAGAGAAAGTATCCATATGGACACGATTGTGATGGATTTAAAATGATGAGAGCAACAACTAGACTTCAATGTTCTCTTGAAAAATGTGGCCATATTTACCACCCTAACGACATTGTAGACCACCTGAAGGTAAATCATTTGAAGAAGATTTACAAGTGTCAACACTGTGTGGTTGCTTGCTTCAATGAAACAACCATTACTCAGCATGCCGAATCACACGCGGTGGTATCGAAGCCGTATATACTATTTTACCAATGTGATTTGTGCCCAGGAAAATTAGTGTTCAATAGTGACAGCCATCTACGCACGCACATGAATTCTTCTGCTCAGATATTCCCTTGCTGGGCTTGTGGCTCTACTTTCAAGGACGTCAATCAACTACTTGCTCATCACCTTTTTAAACATGCATCTAATGAAACAAACGCTATTAAGAATATGCTTAACGTGGTGATAAATAGAAATGTAGCGGACGTCAAACGAATTTATAAGGTAGTTAAAAAATGTGAGCTATGCCTTAGGAATTTTACTTACCAATGCAATTATTACGAAATATCAGTGTTGCCGAATGAATGTCCATATAAGTGTTCTAAGACACGATCGTCTTTTAACTCGATCTTGTCATCGGAGCCGCTTCTGACCTGCCATTTTTGCAAGGACAAAATTCCTCAGAATTGGGAAGAAATAAAAAAGCACTATGCTTTAAAGCACAAGTCTTACAAATGCTTGGACTTAAGAGTAATACTTGAAAAAATAGATATAGACAAGTACAATAACAAAAAGATGAGAACTAGAAATGCTATTAAAAACGTGAAGCCAAAGAAACGTCAACCAGTACCTAAGGTTGCACATGAAACTATTAAATCCACCGATAATAAGTTAACCGAGAATGATTGCACAATGTGTGATACATATTTTCAGACTAAAGATAAGCTTGAAACACATTTTTTAAGTCATAAGGACCCTTGTATGGCTTACCAGTGCATGGAATGTGGCCAGAACTTTGTAGTTAAGCCGTCATTCGCGACGCATTTGATGTTGAAGCATGGCATATCGAATGTTGATGAATATATATCAAAGAAAACCCAATGTTACAATGAAATTGCTTTGGAGAAAAATCTAAGTAGTAACATAACATTAGAACCTTTGGAAGAGAATCAGTGCAAAATATGCAGAGACCGATTCGAGAACTGTGAAGAACTAGACAAACATTTCCGAGGACACGGTATGGCTTTCTTGCTAAAAAGCACATCTAATAAAAATGTTTCTTAGGCCTACTTCCTTTACCTAGATGAATATGATATTATACATTATATCTACCAAATTTCTAGAATTGATATGATTAGGTAATTTTGGAAACAATTGCTATTTTGTTATTGTTATGGAGTGTTTATTTTATAATGTAAGTATTTTGATGTTAAATAATAATAAGGTACACGTGGATAGGTAGCTAATTTATAAACACATATCGCCAGTCCCGGAAAACAGAATGGTAAGCGCATAAAAACACAAATATTTTTAAATATAAGTAAAAAAAATTGCAAGTAGCTAGAATGGCTACACTGCGTCTGCCTATCGCAGCGCACCAGGACGCCCACCAACTACATGGACAGGCGACTTAGTAAGGCCGCCGCGCCGGTTCAAAATAACTGGAAGTCTATAGGGAGGCATTGTCCAGCAGTGGACGTCCGGCTGATATGATAATAACAATTGAGGCTTGTATATCGTAAGGCAAGATTAGACTACGACATTCAAATAATAACCCATTATTTAAATATTCACATAGGTATTGTATTGTACTCCGTACCTATCCACTTAGATAAAACGAAATTATCAATTTATTATCCGGGGACTGCGTTATATTAAAACCATAAGTTTCATTCAAGTAGATAGCTTTATTTTATACTCATGTTATAAAGCTGAAGACTTTGTTTGATTGTGTGTTAGCACGCGCTTATCTCAGGAACTACTGGTCCATTTTTCAGGTTATTTTATCACACATATAAACACGGGCAACACCGTGGTGTGAAAAGCATTTTTTTAAGTAGCAAGTACCTACATAGTACAAAATAAACAGTTATTAAAAATAAAACTTCTACGTACGTACTGCATAGTTTATTATTACATACTTCCTTTCCAACCCAAGTGTTCTATCAGCATATAAACAAAAATTAGGGTTATTAACTTAGAGTACCTATCTATAATAGAAGGTACGCTAAGGTTATAATTTTCTATACAAAAAGTTCAATTAAGTTGCTAGATCGATAATGATGACACTTATCGCTTAGACGGCAGTTAAATGGCTACATCAACTGACACTACCAAGTATCACCAATTTGTTGAGTCAATGTCCAATCGATTGTCTAATTGTTTCTTGATTTGAACGGTACTGGGGTGATAAGTTTATTAAGTACAGAACGCTTTTCCTGAATTTGTGATGTATAATCCGAGAGCTGGCACCAATTTTTAAAAAGTTATTTGAGGTAACATTTAAACTTGTCCAATATGTTCCCCTGCTTGAAAAACTAACAAACAGAAAGTTCTGCTGCTGCTCTCTCGACCCCTATGGGAAGATATGTAAGACTCCTACTGACTAAAAACTCACGGTATCTATCGTACACCTTATATTTTCAGACCTTCCCATACTGACCGAGACTTTTGTTACACTCTTTCTAATACACTGTTGAAGAAATATAGGTACTTACCTATAGTTCCTACGCGACAATACTATATTTATATTATGCAATATCTTCCAATTTTTTAATGAGTCGTTCGTCCGTTCGACAGACATAATGTGCTTGTAACGCAACACTGATACCCTATAAATTACTGGAAGTACGCTTTTTAACCCCCGACCAAAAAAGAGGGCTGTTATAGGTAAGTTTGACGTGTCTATCTGTCTGGGACATCGTAGCTCCCGAACGGATAAAGCGATTACATTTTACTTTTTTTGTAAGAAAGGTGTTTGTTGCGCGCGTGTTCTTTTTAGACATGTAACAAAAATATCAGTCGTGCCGTTTAACCGATTCTGTGCGTATGGAGCCCGAGAAGAGCCAACATTTTTACCTATTAAACTCTGATAAAACACCATTCTTCAGTGGTAACCTTCAATCATTTACCATTCTGCGTAAATTAAAGTGTCCTTATTTATCACGTAGATTACGATTCCAGTGTTAGTTTTGGGATATTGCATGAAAACGCATACTTCAGGAGTCGTAAACCTTTTTAATATAAAAAGCATTCATTGGGTAAGATACGGAAACCGAATCATTTGTTGTGAATAAAAATAAAAGTACCTACTTACAATTCATTAACGTACATATTGGTAACTGGCTGCATAAAAAAAAATTGAGGATAGTGACAGTACTTATTTTGATTTAGATTACGAATGAAACTCGGTTGGATATTTTACCGGCTTCAAAAAAAGGAGGCTCTCAATTCGACCGTATATTTTTTACTAATTATCTAGAAAATTGCATAAATTAAAACAGATTAATGAATACTAAAAACGATTTCTAAGAAACCTACATTTTGATCCTCGATTGATTGAAAATCATTTTAATAAATACAATAAAGTTTTATCCAACTTTGTTCAAAATGGCTCCCCTTAAACAACAACACTACCGTCTAGTGTAAAATTCTATGTATAACTTAGATGCAACCTTACTGCCATCTACTGGCAATATTTAAACAAAATTGAATTTTGTTCTAACAGCACCCCAGTGTTGCCGTTTTAGCGATCTTCCCGGTAGATTTTGTGATAATTCTCGTGTGAAAACCAAAAGCTTTAGCGGGAAATAAATATTTAGCGGTTTCTGGCGGAATTTTCCACTTAATTTTGATCACTTTGGAAGATTGAGATTCATGAGTTTCTAACCAAAAAAGTAATTTATAGATACCTACGTTAATTTCCGCCCGTTTAAAATTTGTAGACTGGTGTCACTGATACTGAATAGAATAAACTACTATTACTATAGCCCGTAGACAGATAACCGTCGTTTTCTCCGTTTACGCTATAACCGATTAATTAAGTCACTTGCCTACCTTTAGTTTCGATAACAAACACGTATGTAATAATCACATATAAACACTTAAAACGAATTTTTATAACCGCTCGCGTTCGATGTTGGGTTGCGACTACAACAATAACAAGTGGAAACCGAATAAAAAGCGATAAGTTACACTTCATGGCGGGTGGCGCACAAGAGGAGCCAAAAAAGTCCCTGGCGCTTGGCGCCTCAGAGCCACGAAAAATTTGTTCGCCGCCAGGCGCTATAGTTAGAAAAATCTAATATGTGAATCGTGTTTAACCTACATCTATAGTCCCAGTGTTAGCAATTATGATTTAACATAACACGTGCTAGTAAATAAAATATGAGAACACCGTGCATACCTACCAGACTTAAGAAACGTACTGATTTATATTATGTCTCTAAATAGGTAAAACTCCTTTTCATATGGTTAATAGCATAACCTCTACGATTAAAAAAACGCTTTACATATTTCGTCAAGCTTTGAAGGACTCGTCATAGATAAAAACTTCTAACTTAACTGCTGCCATCAAGAAACTCCTTTCTCCTCTGTTTACTGTCTACACCAATGCTGCACTCTGGTGCGAGGTAATATCCCCTATTGTTACTAAAGGCAATTACAAAATATTAGGTCCTTACATATGAAATTGGCGTTTTGTATGGGAGGAACAAAAAGTCGAATATTTTTTAATATAATATATTTAATTAATCAAAGTATGAACCATTATTTTCTATGCACTTTTGCCATCTTATAGGTAGTTCATTGATCCCTTTACTAAAAAAACCAGTCGGACGGGAATCAATAAAATCTTTGAAGGCGATTTGGACTGCCCCATCGGAGTTGAATTTTTTCCCTTGCAAGAAGTTATCCAAATTTCGAAAAAAATGGTAATCTGTTGGAGCAAGGTCCGGGGAGTACGGAGGATGTCTTAGACTTTCCAATTGAAGCTCTTCTAATTTAGTAGCCGTCTGTTGCGCAGTGTGTGGTCTAGCGTTGTCGTGAAGCAGCAGTGGCGTGGAGCGATTGACCAGCCTAGGTTGTTTAGCCGCTAGCTTTTCCATCATGGTTTGCAATTGCTGACAATAGACATCAGCCGTAATAGTCTGGCCAGATTTGAGAAAACTGTAATGAACAATACCGGCACTAGTCCACCAAACGCTTACAAGTAACTTTTTTGGGGTTAATTTTCGCTTGGGGCAGGATTTGGCTGGCTGGCCAGGATCCAACCATTGCGCTGAGCGCTTCCGATTATCGTAAAGAACCCATTTTTCATCACAGGTAATGATTCGGTTTAAAATACCTTCATTATTGTGCCGGTTTAGTAATGTAACGCAGCAGTCGACGCGCGTTTGCCGGTTTGCTTCAGTCAATTCGTGAGGTACCCACCTTTCAAGCTTTTTAATCTTCCCAATTTGCTTCAAGTGAATTAAAACAGTTTTATCACTAACACCGCAGCCTGCAGCTAACTCGGACGTGGTTTGCGATGGATCCGCTTCCACAATAGCCTTCAACTCTTCATTATCAACTTGAGTCTCAGGCCGTCCACGGGGCTTGTTCTGCAAGTCGAAATTTCCAGAACGAAAACGTTGGAACCAAAAACGAACTGTGTTTTCTTTTGCAACACGACCGCCATACACATCATTCACCCTTCGAGTTGTTTCCGCAGCACTAGTGCCACGGCGGAACTCGTACTCGTAAATAATGCGATATTTTAAGTTTTCCATTTTGTAAAATGAGTGACGCAAACAGAAAAAAACAGAAGAAAAAAAACAAATGAATGACGATCATCGAAGCACAAATACATGAGTCTATAGCTGTACAAATTTGAATTTGGAATTCCTTACCAAAGAGGAGAAATTTGTGATTAAAGTGGCCAGTACGAAAAACGCCAATTTCATATGTAAGGACCTAATATAATCATAGATTGAAAAAGTTATTAGAGATTATTTGTGTCAATTAATCCCGGCCGCTGCGTTTCATCACTACACAGCCGCAAAATCGCTGACTTTTTTCAATCAGTTTTTATTTACAAAATGACAAACATGTCAAAATGTTGTAACCTTTTATTTATTTATAAATTAACTGTTGATGAGGTTCAGCCTTTTTTTATGCTAGATAAGCTTTCATTTGCTTTCAATCTCACCTGATGTAAAGTAATCATGAAGACCTAGAAGGCCTGGACTGAAAGACAACAGTTGGAGATTTAAAGGCAGTTACAACCTGCACAAAGAATAATAATCAAAGCCATAGAAATTTATAGATTTATTGTTAAAAAAAAATATAACTAAGATACGCTAGCAAGTACATACTTTTACAATTATTAAGATTTATCTATTTGAATACCTGCCGGAAAGTGCCTGCACAATTGTCATAACAATACAATATTTTCCATGAATGAAAATTCAAATTAGGAATGTCCCATGTATGTTGTATTTTAACTTTATAATCACAGAATGTATCATAATGCCTAATCAAGAATAAATAATTAAAGTTTTAAACACCAAAAATGCATGTATCGTCACTATTCGGCCTTTAATATTAATGAATTAACGATTTGCTTGCTGGTGATATAAGCTGTAAGGTGTAAATTAAAAAGATTAAACGTGGCCCTGTTTTATCTTTGCACAAGTGTTCTTTAAGTGCTAAGAGATGTTTCCGAATGAGGCAGTACGTATTAAAAAACCTTGCTCTTCTGTGCCACTATAACAGGGTGTCTCAGTGCCGGTTTCAACTATGAAACTTTATATAGAAAAAAGTAGTTGTATTTATAATATTTTAATTCTAGTGAATAATAGTTTAATATAAACAGGCGGATTTTATAAACGGTAGACAAACGTAAAGATGGATTCCATCACAGTGAATGCAATTGCATATTTGCCTAGACGCGCTGGAGAAAGTCAGCTGAAATTGCTTCTTTCGATTATTTTTATTATTGGGGATTTATCATGCTTTTGGGTGTTTTTGTTTTGGATTGCTGGATGATCAATAACAGCAATTTTGACAAACGTTTGATTTGTGATAAGGCGTGTCCTACGAGGTGAAAACTTATTATGGCAAAACAACGTTTGCCGGGTCAGCTAGTTTATTTATAAATTTATAGTCCCCAATCCGGAGCTTTGATACTCTTAAAGAGAGAGAGAGAGAGCTCTATCAATTTAAAGAGGTTTTCTTATGAAGTCGACATGCCTATTGAATGATTCCTGACATTATCATGAAGGTATGAAATAGTTTTTACACGAATTAATTAATTAGGTACTCGATAAAATGACGGATTTCAAAGAGAAGTATAAAACGTATGCCGACGCTTGCATAAACAAACACGATGCTGGAGTATGCTTCGACTGCGTACGCGCAGTGCGCGTCATACTTGTGCAACATAAAAAAAACAATCCGCACTTTTCATCATCCGAACCATACAACTTTCCTTCCGTTAGCTTCACGGATTGCCGAGAAATTCGTGTTTAGTTGAAAGTCGGCGTTAAAACACTCTTTTATACCACCTGTCAAACAAATTATATGCCCTACCTACATAGTAGATACGAGCATAGTACTAATACCTATAATAAAATTATAAAATTACAAATTACAGTTACAAATATTAAAATTAATTAAAATTACAAATCAAAATCATCCTTCATTGGTTTGCAATAACTGTTATAGGTGCAGTCAGTGTCAAATTGATATAAACATCTACAGTAGTCAATGTCCTACAAAACATACGGACATTGGCTGTTGACGGCCAGTCACGGACGCCATCAAAATTAAAAAAGAAAAAGAAGAGTAGTCAAAATAATCTGAAAACAAAATACCAAAATGATTTAAGCAGTTTGAATCATCTTAACATTGTGCTTAGGTTTTTTTAAATATTTTTAATAAGTGATAAACCTCACTTTGTAGGTGAAACTATTTATAAATTTTATGCAGAAAAAGAATAAGACACATCCGTAACTTTCCTGTGCGTGCGAAAGTTACGGATGTGTCTTATTCTTTTTCTGCATAAAATTTATAAATTGTGCTTAGGTGTTAAAAATATCTTACTTCTAGTGTTTCACATTGTAAGCATTCAAGGTGTTTAAAAATTATATATATGCTGAACTGTTTTTATTAGGTTTTATTAACTATAATTTAGGTTCCATAAGTGTTTTTCGAATTATTTTGGCTCAGATCTTTGATAGAAGCTCATATTGAATTAACACTGACTATACCTACTTTTTTTACTACAGTAACTTCAACCAAAATCACACTCAAATAAAAAATTACTGTCACACCTATTCATAATGATAATAATAACCATTATCAGTCATTATTAATAAGATTTAGAGAAACAGTTTATGGTAAGCTGTGGCTCCTTTTAGAGGTGTCCTGCACGTAGGGCACTTTTTCTCTATTTGCACAGCCATTTTTATGCATTTTACACAGTACACATGACCACACTTTGTTGATGCCATAGGACTTCTTCCAAGAGGATCGCGGCAAATTGGACAGTCACCAAGGCGTTGAGAGAGGGGTGATCTTTCTCTTATTGAAATAGCAGATGGAGCGGAAGATTTGGAATTTCTCTGAAATACAACGAATTAAGATTTTAATACCGCAAGAGGAGTAAATGTATTGACCAGTTTCTGTAGGTCTTTATGTCAAAGATAAATGAAAAAATATATCCATATTCATGAAGTTAAGCATTTATGCTATCAGATGAAGGTGGTTTTTATCATTCTCTGTATTCACAGCTACTAAAATAATTATACAGTCATGGTCAACTTATGAGGGACAATCACTAGTTAGGCCAAATTGTGTTATTATTATTTTTTAACAAGTATTAACTTTATTCCATATCTTTTACATGTAAATTTAATTAGTCATTGATGTGCCTGATTAATTATACAAACAATAACAACTTCTTAAACATTAAACCTCTTCACAGTAAAGCTGATAGATTATCATAGTGCTCTTAGAGTAAATAGTGCTATTTGTTCAAATTATGCTGGCTGGCCATTTAATTAGGGACACTGAGATATAGCATTCTATTTTAAAAATTTGAAGCTTTATTCTTTTTTATTGCTTCTTTTTGTTTCGTGGTAGGTAGGAAGTTTTGGCGGCATTTCCGAGTATTTATTTTATGTTTTAAGTAATATTTTGGCAAAAATAAAAAGTGAAACTGGTTGGTTAGAAACGGAAGGCTTCAAAGATGAACAATTTCTCCCGTTTTTTACACATTTACCACTATATCTTTGCTCCTATTGGTCATTGCGTGATGTTATATAGCCTATAGCCTTCCTCGATAACTGGACTATCCAACACAAAAAGAATTATTCAATTCGAACCAGTAGTTTCGGAGATTAGCGCGTTCAAACAAACAAACTCTTCAGCTTTATAATATTAGTATAGATATCAGAAGTCTAGTACCTGTAACACAAGCTTAAAAGTTACCACTGGGCTAGATGTAATTGTGTGGATAGTCCAGCAATATTTATTTTATTTATTTAGGGGATGGGGTGGACAATTCAGCATATTCTTGCAGGTAATTTTGTAGGTGGAAGCTAGTCAAGGTGTATTATTGGAATGGAATCAAATTTAACTTACTTTCTCAGTTTTAGATTTACGTCGTCGAATTTCTAGAGAAACATTTAGGTCTGGATTGCTTTCAGACACAATCTCAACAATAGGTCCTGCTACAGTGACACTAGTTCTTGTAGTTGTAGTGTTTGTAGTATCTGGAAGAAATTTATAAAGAAATCCAGAAAGTCACAATACATACATAGAGATTCCTACAAGGCCTAAGCTAAGGTACCAATACTTACACGTAGATTCGTCTACAACAGAGTCGTCCAACTCAATCACAGAACAGGATAAACTAGGACAGGGCGCTCTGCTGTAGGTAAATGATTGTGTCAAATCAATAACTTCGTTATTATCCATTATTTTGTTTCAATTTTGTATGTATGACTAATTATTTAAATTTTTACCGATAGAAAGCAATACAATGGTAATTTTTAGCAGAGTTTAGAATCACTTCAGTTCAGTTTCGTAATTGGACTTTGCGCTTGAAGCGACAATTTGCTAGTGTCGAGTTAAATAAAATTATAAAGTCAAAAAGATGAATAATAATCTGAATCATTTATCATGTATAATTTTCTAGAATCACTTCACACCGTTTTATTCTCTTTCTTTAGTTTCTTTTTTTTTCTCATCTGTCTGTCAAGTCAATTTTCAAAGTAGGTCGGTGAGATCGATTAATCGATTTATCGAACCAAAAATATCGATTTTTATCGATATGTAGTATTGGATCGATAACAATACCCTTGAAAATCGACATTAAGTAAGATTTTTTCTGACTGCCTCGGTGGCGCGGTGGGCGAATGTCCGCTTGCTTAAATAATAATAAAGTTCTTCGTTATTGTTTCTTTGTTGAAAATTGAGTAAATATCTACTAAAGTACAAAAACTATAAGTTTTTCAATTTGTTATTTTTTATTTGTTTCTTTATTACATCAAACAATGTTTGTTGAGAAACAAATAATGTTTTAACAAGATGTTACAAAACAAGATTTCTCAATTAATTTTATAGTGATACAAATAGACTACCCACCTAGATTGTATTGTAGTTATAACGCCAGTTCCTAAAAAAATATTGATTCAAATATCTAATTATCTAAGTTTATTTATTTTTCAGTATGTTTTAATAATAAAACTCTTGAAAACACTATTTTAGATTTGATATTAAGCTCAATCTTGAGAAGCTGTCACTATCGGCAACACTTCGTCATTTGACTATTATTATTGCCTACAATATAGTCATTATTCACTACAGATAATCATTATCGGCACCACGAAATATTTTCAATCTTCATTATTTTATTTGAAGTGCCACTTGGTTGGAAATGTTTGATTGTTACAAACTTTTATAACTAGCTTCATTAAGAAGCTTCATTCAGTACCAGGTTCGTTGAAGAAAAAAAAAATGTTTAGTATGCAGGAGAATATTCGTTTTGGAGATCCAACCTTATTCTGTAACGTGTAATGTGCTTTTATTATTTTATAAACCTAAAAAACAAATTGATTTAAGCCAAAAGGCCGAGAAGCTTAGAGTATCTATACTACAATTCAGTTCAGTTTCTTTTAATTGGACTTTGAGCTTGAAGCGACAATTTGCCAGATGGAGTCGAGTTAAAAAAAATGATAAAGTGAAAAAGATGTTACCTACTCCAATTTAGAAACTATAATATAAGTAAACAAAGAAATGTCATGTTATGTCACTCACATATTGATAGATTAGAGATTATATTTAAGATTATGAATAAGAATATTTTATTGTAAAAATTGTGTGCATTTACATTTGGTCTTATAATGTAACATAAGTTCTCCAACAATTGTATCCATCCATTTCGGACATACAATATAAATAAAAAATTATAATACAGGTACCTAATAAAAAGTTAACAAAATGGACATAAATATACATTATAATATACATTATAGATAATATAGATATTTACTTCTTCTTCTTGTTATTTTATTTGATGGCAATAATGTCCTTAATTAAATATTAACCTATTAGTCTTTCACGAGATATTTGCTAGAGATATTAATTGTCAGTGTCAGCTCGCAGAACATTGACATTCTAATAAAATTTAAAACAATCAATTCATTATGTTTTGGTTGCTGCCATTTTTGTGATTTTTGCAATTTGTGCTCGTAACTTTCCCTGTAACACTATTCACGTAGTAATTTTAGAGTCTGTCCAATCCAACGATCAGTGTTTACGGATTTGTATCAATTCTTACTGCATTGAAAAGCTCTAACGTCACTGATTTCCCATTCAAAGTATATAAAATCAAATATTGTTTCTTGTAGTTATTTTCACATTTCATTGTTGTTATTCATTCAGTCACCTTTTTTCCAGTATGCATTTGGGGGTTAATATATCAAATGCTCTCGTGCAGTTAGAAAGCGTTAAAGCTGCTGTCGATCAAAGTGATGACCCCAAACTAAAGGTACATTTTGCAACATTGGTTTGAATTTGAACTTTATAGGATAGCAAACACAAAGTTCATTAATTGCTTACAAAAATTTTCAGGCTGCTACTAATGATGACCTGAACATGCTGATAAACTTGTTAGAGAGTCCCATTTTGAAAAGCATTGCTACCCTTCATTACTCAGTTGACATGCTTGCTACCCAAGTGGCTCACCATCCATCCATACTCCCTGGAGATTTTGATATTACACCAGCTGGTAAGGAACCAAAACAGTTTTACAAACAGAGTATATTATTAACTAAATATAAAAAAAAAAACTTTATTAGTATATCCATTTAATGCAGTGTTAGTAAACTTGTATTTTCCTAATGAAACAAATTATAGTACTAGCTTTCACCTACAGCTTTGCTCGCGTTATAATAGATTTTCCCACACTAAAAAGTAACATTTGTTTTTAATTTGGACGACAGCTATCTATATCTAAATAAAATGTTATCCAAATTGGGGTTTGAAATGTGGTATTCTACCTATAAAATGTGTTATTCTGATATGTTACCTATGTTACTGTGAAGTTTCTTCAAAATCCCTACTGTATTTTTTGTGTGAAAGAGCAACAAACACACTTACACATGTTTTTCACTCGACATCCTCACAAACTTTATTGTTCATATTTTTATTCTGAATATTGATGTTTCAAGGTGATTTGGCACTTCAAACAAGAAATCTTTATGAAGGTGAGGAGGAACAAAGAGTTCCACAGGTATCTCCTCCACAGAGTCTGGAGTATGGCTCCAGCTCTGATAATGATATCATTCCACATATTGATGGGACTTTGGACTCTAATATGTCTCCTAAACAGGTGAATATTAACTTCCTTTATTAAAACATGTGTATAATAAACAATGTGAAGGAATTATAATATTTTTCCAGAAATTGGAATAATTATGTTGGTTGCATTATTGTTGTATAATAGAATGTTATAGAAGTATTTAATTATAAATAGATAGATTATATGAACATCATATAATCTATCTATTTATTTAGTTTCTGTATGAAACAGTATTGAAAGTAAAAGATACCTTAATTATTTCATATTTAGTAATCCAATGGAAAAGTTAATAAAAATAATAATATATCAAATTACATGGTAATAGACCAAATAATTTTTTATCAATAAATTGCCATTCATATTAGTCTGTACACTTAGGCCCTTTGATACTATACCATATAATTAATTTCAGAGCAGAGGTGTACTTGACTTGGGTCGTAATGATGATTCAATAGCATCCACATCAAACAACATTGTGGTGGGTGACTGGGCACAAGTTGAGATCATAAATTTGGTCAATGATGGTACTGGACTTGGTTTTGGTGAGTGTACTGTTTGTTCATGATTTGCATATCAATTCAATTTATGTTTTTTTTTAACATATTCATTTTCATGTCTAGACTAATTTTAAAGAATGTACTGTTTATATAAACAAATTTAATTTTATATGTCTTAATGTGATGCTTGATTTTTGATCGTGATTTTTTATTTCAACTCAAATATATTAAATGTATGAGTTGAAATAAAAAATCACGATTTACTTAATCATCATCACCATTACCCACCATGAGACTCACAAGAAAAAGTTTAAAATTATTCATTCTGTAGCTGTTCTCTTTTAATTGTATTTCAATGCAGTATTGTACCTCTGTTGACTTGATGCTCTTGCTCAGGTTACAATGAGTATGGCTTTGACATGTTCTGTTCAATGTCCAATGATCTCATCTTTCTTTTAGTTTTTAAATTTAAAGTAGTTTTTTTTTGGATTTTGATTATACACAACACAAATATACAATAACCAAAACAAGTCACTTCCTATGAATTCATAATTTTCTGCTCCTACCCTTATGCAAGCTCTTAACCTTTTCATAAAAGATTTTCGTAATGTGTAATCATATTTAGTCGAGGATATCATTCTGGCTGCTTCTTAAAAGTTATATGGAAAACTAGAAAACGATTTTTTGCAAACAGCCCCAATTTCTCAAAAATATGTTCTTTAGCTTATAAATTTACGATACACACACATAGTGTACTGAAAGTTATGATTAATATAAGATTTTATTTTTTGTAGGTATAATAGGAGCAAGGACGAGTGGTGTTATTGTTAAAACCATCCTGGCTGGAGGCGTTGCTGATCGCGATGGTCGTCTTAAATCTGGGGACCATATTTTGCAGATTGGTGATGTAAGTATTTAATCTTTAGCGCCTATGTATGATCAGATCAGTGTCATTCTCATGCCATTGTAATTTACAACCAACCAATGGGAAATGGGACTTATGATCCCTACTTGAAATAGGATCGATTGAGAGAACATTTTTTTTTAATGATTTTGTCATTTTTCTAGCTTGCTGGAACTTTTTCCAAAATTCGTAAATGCAGTGCAAAATCTTATCTTATCTTAAACATCTTGGAGAAGTTTATGGATCTTCTCCATAAACTTCTCCACTTTTCTTATAACTACATTTAATATGGCATAAATGTCTGGTGCCTTCTCAAAAACGACACAATGTAACAAAACTTTTTTATAATAATTCATCTAATTCTCACACATTCTTATCATATTCATTATACACCAAATCCTTCTCGTGAATTGCTCTCCTATTACTATGCATAAGGATTCGTTTTGTTGCTTTTGAGTATTTGCCGAACATAAGGACGGAGAAACGCGGCGAGGGACTTTCATTTATAATATGTATTAGATTTATTGCAATACTTTTAATTCATACATCGCCTAACGTTGGTATGACTGCTTGTAAGGTACATGTTTTACTTATAATAACATCTCAATAATGGTTTTTTTTTATTATTAGTGTGTTAATTACGTTGGCATGTTCTTAAATTAACGTACAATGACTAAAAAACCTATAAATAGAAAAAAAAATTATATGAAAAAAAAAAAAAAACCTTTTTTTTTTTCGATAAATTTGTTCAGTATTGTGGTCTGAATCTCCCCTTTCATTTTTTGATAGTAGTCTAATTACACCCTGTATATTCAGGTGAGCTTGATGGAGATGGGGTCTGAGCAAGTAGCCGGGGTGCTTCGCGCGTCGGGATCCCGGGTTCGACTTGTGGTTGCTCGCTCCGTGGACCCAGCCACCGTTCTCCCATCTCAGGCGCCTATAGTTCCACACAGGTAAAGAAATATGTATTACATTACTAGCGGCCCGCCCGGCGTCGCACGGGTATAAAATTTTCCCGGTAAAAACCATCCTATCTCTCAAGTTGGATCGAACTGCACATGGTGTGCGAATTTTATTATAATCGGTTAAGTGGTTTAGGAGTCCATTGAGGACAAACATTGTGACACGAGATTTATATACAGTCGTGGTCAACTAATTAGGGACACTCTTTGGTTAAACCGAATTGTGAATTTATTTTTTATTTTCCAACGAGTCTAAAGCATATTCCATATCTCTTACATGTAAGTATGATTAGTAATTTATGTGCCCGATTATACAAACAATAACAACTTCTTAAACATTAAACCTCTTTACAGTATAGCTGATAGATTATCGTAGTGCTATTTGTTCAAATAATGCTGGCTGGCCATTTAATTAGGGACACTGAGATATTGCGTTCTATTTCCAAAATTTGAATCTCAATACTTTTTTACTTCTTCTCTTATTGTTTCGTGGTAGTTTTGGCGGCAATCCCGATATTTATTTTAAGTTTTGAAAAATATTTTGAAGAAAAATGGGTAAAAATAAAAGTTGCGATCCAACACTACGAAAAATTATCATGAAGTTTGTTGTCGAGCATGGTTGGCCATACCGAAGGATAGCAGAACATTTAAATTGTTCAAAAACTATGGTATACAATGCAGTGCAACATGTCAGACGCAATAACACAGATTTAAATGTGCCCAGAACAAAAAGATCGAGAAAAACAACTCCGCAAGAAGATAGAATGATAACCAGGTTAGCTAAGAAAGATCCGTTTCTAGGCTCTATTTTAATTAAACACGAAGTGTTTCGGACAGACGAAAGAGCTGGTGTCTCAGCGAGAACCGTTCGACGACGTCTGGTAGAAGCAGGGTTGTTCGGAAGAGTGGCTCGCAAAGTACCGTTGTTGAAGAAAGAACATAGAAATGCTCGTTTGGCGTTTGCACGTAAATATGGACATTGGACCTACGCCCAATGGCAACATGTATTATTCTCTGATGAGACCAAGGTTAATTTGATTTCTTCAGATGGAAGGCAATACGTACGGCGTCCAGTAAAAGCGGAAATGAATCCAAGATTCACAAAAAAGCAGGTGAAACATGGCGGTGGAAACATTAAAATGTGGGGTTCATTTTCTGGACGTGGAGTGGGACCTGTGAGGAAAGTTCAGGGTAACTTAGACCAACATCAATACAAGGCAATATTAGAGGAAACGATGCTTCCCTATGCTGAGGAGCATCTCCCTATTATATGGACGTTTCAGCATGATAACGACCCGAAATATACCGCCCGTTCAGTCAAATCGTTTCTTACCAGTCAGTCAGTATCGGTGCTAGATTGGCCAGCAAATAGCCCGGACCTTAACCCAATCGAGCACCTTTGGTACGAAATCAAGAAAAAAGTAGCCACTTATCGTACCACAACTTTAGATGAACTTAATGAAGCTTTTTGTGAGGCATGGGCAAACATTCCTGTCGAAACATGCCAGAAACTGATAATGTCTATGCCACATCGGTGTCAAGCGGTAATTACTAACAAAGGTTTTGCTACTGGGCACTGATTTTACACGTAATAAAATGGAGCTGTTAAAGATATTATAATACTGCAGATTATTAGTTTTGTTTAACTCTATTTTTCATTATAGTTTACTGTCCTTAATTAAATGTCCAGCTACAGAATTATACCTTAAAATTGAATACATGGTCAACCTTTGATATTAAATACTTTTTTCTATTTATTTATTCTTTTATTTACAGCTATTTAAAGCATATGCAAATAATAGTTACTGAGAAATCAATAGGGTTTTATATTTGTATGTACATAACCGGTTATTGTTCTTCACTATCTTGCATGTCCCTAATTAGTTGACCACGACTGTATATTAAGATAAGATTATAGGAAAGGCGGTCGTCCAGCAGCGAGATGGGTTGACAACATCTATAAGATAAACTCTATAAACAGGGTGCGATTGGGACTCCGTAGTAAATTGTTGAGCAAGAGGGGCTTCTTCTTGGTGTACCTTTTTATCCAGTATTGGGTGCCACAATATCAATAACATAGGTAAATGAATGTGACTTACCATAGCTAAAAATCTACATGAAAATCCTTTCAGTAGTTTAAAAATGACACTAAGCTAACACCGTAGCAACCTTATATGAAATGAATAATATTATATTCAGGTAAATGCTGCTGTGTGTATATCTTTATTACTTAATGTTCCAAGCATAAAGGTATGGGTTTCCTGAACGTTACAGACTCCTCACTGATCCTGAAGCGCTCGACCGCTACCTGATGGATGCTGGCTTTGAGCAAGTCTTCCACACCCAACCTACTTCCGCGGCACTCAACACGGCCCCGTCTAGATTCGTTTTCGACCACACTATCACGCCGCCTCCAGAGACTGGTATACTTATTTATATCTTAACTGTTTTGTAATAATAAAGTTATATGTATATGTATTATAAGATAATCGATATTTTATCATAATTGAAAGGAGCAACACCTATAATTATAAATAAAACAAACCTTCACCATAAGTGGAGTAGGTTCTACTATAATATGAAATGAAATTTATTTATTGCTTGAAATATGGTTTACATAGGTGTCAGGTTATTATAATAACATACTCCACTTATGTTGGTTCAGCAAAACATTTTTTTTTTACAAAATTATGTATGTATAAAAATATAAAACTAATATTTCTGGCTTGTATAACAGAATTAGCCAAAACACAAAATAAGCCTTATTTTGCTACTATTATACTATTATAGAGATACACAAGAGTGGAAAGCTTTATTTGAACATTTATTAAACAGAGTTGACACTAATATAGGTTTATGGATAACGTTTTTTATCAAACTTTCTTTTTATCTCCTATAAGCCTAAAATAAAAGTGTTTTGTTTTTATGACTACGGGGTTTGTACGTTAGTTTATTTTTAGCATCATAATGCTAAAAAATATAAAAATATTTCATACAATTTGAATATTTCAGATGCTGAATCGCCTGAGGTGGATCGATTTACAGTGCAACTACAGAAGGATGAAAATGGACTTGGTATTACAATAGCTGGTATGTGATATACTGATGGGTATAAATTAAGGTGCTATTTTTCTGCAAAATCTATTGTGTAAATATAAATTCCGTGGTAAGCCAGGCATAAAGCAAGCCAATTCTTAAATCTTGCTGCTGCGTCACAAATTAAATAAATAAATGTTTTCCAGACAATTCACACAACAGCATCTAGCACCGTGGTAAGCTCTAAGCTTGTGTTACAGGTACTAGATATCTGATATACTAAATAAAAATAGACACACATGCATAGATATTTTTACTATACTAAACATACTGAACACCAACCACAAAATGCTTGCAGTACAATGCAATAATTTGACCCCTCGGCGGGAGTCGAACCCGGTACTTCTTCCGCCGCTAGCTGACCGCGCTACTGACGCAGTCAAATATGTCTACAAGTTTTTATGTTAATGACATATTTTATATTGTTATTTTGTTATAAAGCTTCAAATTAAACCGTACCTACCTACTCGTGCGTAAACATATTTGAATTGCTTGTCTGCGTACTCTTCCGCCGAGTGTATAAAACGTTATGAATCAGTTCTTGTATGTTCCGGATCCATTAATTTCCTTATAGATGAGTTGTATTATTATAAACTTACTGTTTTCAGGTTACGTCTGCGAAAAAGAAGAACTATCTGGAATATTCGTGAAGTCTGTAACTCCGGGAAGCGCGGCGGCTGTGAGTGGGAAAGTTCGAGTCAACGATAGAATCGTGGCTGTGGACGGAGTGTCTCTGGCTGGCAAATCCAATCAGAGAGCTGTAGATGCACTCAAACAGAGCGGGAATATTGTGACACTTGAATTGGAGAGGTTTGTTCGATGTTTTTGAAAGAAAACATTTTTTAATGTCTTTGTCATTTCATTACAAGCTATAATATTATGATAAGTAAACCTATTAATTTCAGTAAACTAAAGCAACAAAGGGCTTGAGCTTAGGTCAACCGTATTTTCTTCAAAATGTTAGTGAGTGTTGTAGCCAATAATTGCGGTATTATTCTTCTTCTATTATTAGATGCCGTCTGTGAATGGCTATATGGCCGTCAACAGCCAATGTCTTAGCGATGCAAAGATTCTAACTAGCGCCTCTAGTGTCAAAATTGTTAAGCTGTCTAAGAACGACACTTTGACAGTTTTCGTTACAATTAGGGAAAAACATTAATAATAAATAAATTAAAGAAGAAGAAGGAAGAACAAATCAGATATAAACAAACGAAGTGTCGTTCTTAGACAGTTTCTAAATTTCGCCGCTAGAGGCGTGCTGATAAACTTTGCATCGCCAAATAAGCATTTGACAGATTCGGGTTACACTGACCATCACTACCAATGTAGGTTATTTTTTTTCTCTCTATTTACTTCGACAAGCTACTAATTTGAAAACGCCAGTTTAAGTCCCTTGAAAAGACAGTTTTTCGCAATAAAGTGAAAAATTTAAGAAATGTTACGTCATTATGACGTGCAAAACTACGGACGGAAAGCTTACAAAAATAATAATAAACATCTTTATTTCTCAGATACCTCCGAGGACCAAAGTTCGAGCAGTTACAACAGGCGATAGCGGCCGGTGAATCCGCTGCGACCAGTACCGTAGCTCACAATCCGTTTCTCCACATGCATCGACCAGAACCATTGAGTTCGGATCAAGATATACCTATGAATTCGTAAGTATGTTGCTGTGTCTCACTTGGCAAGAGTAAAATACTACGATTAATAATTATACGATTACGAAAATCTAAAAATAATCTAAGAGAATCTGAAAATAATACGAATCGTATTTATAAACTTACGGAAAATAATCAACGGCTGTTGGAATGTATTTTTTTTTTTCATGGACTTTTAGTTAATTGACACTGATGGTGACATGTACATAATAAAAGTAATTTTATTTTCTGAACTCTATAATAATGGAATTGGTTAATCTATTTCACACATGTATCGTTCTCACTGAAATAAAGACATATATCATAGTTGTTACAACATGCAATGATCTGCAATATCTTATAAATTTAAAACGTATGTAGGTCCATAAGTATAATATCTATCTTATAAATAGCATACATAGGTATTCAGTCACCCATCGTACAAGGTCTGCTTAGTTTGATGTATGATTATGTAGTACTAGAAGTGCCCGCGGTGTTAACCGCGTTATAATGGAATTTCTCGCTGGAAGCCTATCCCTATCCTATGTTCTCTCTCAGGCTCTACAGAATCTGTGTACCAAATTTCATTTTAATCGGCTTAGAAGTTTTTGCGTGAAAGAGGAACAGACAGACAGTTACTTCTATAATATTAGTATGGATGAATATCAGAAAATGAACTTGACCTATTATTTTCCTGCAGTTTGGACAGCAATATCGTAGAAGAACCGTTGTCTATAACCCCGCCGCGCAGTCCACCGCATCTCGCGGCCCGCACCGACCCTCCGTTTGAAATGCCTCGCACTACGGAACAGAAGGAAGCTATCAAGAAAAAATGGCAGGCTATACTTGGTAATTTATAATATTCATTATATTTCATCAGTATCTTTCTCCTAGAAGAAAGAAGTTTTAGCCGCCGCGCTTTGACGACATTCTATAACATAAATATTTTCTTATATATGAAAATGCCTACAAATTCCACGCATGAGATTTTACGAAGTAGGTAAAGGTGGAAAAAGTAGTGTATTCAACCGATTAGTCATTTATTGCAAAAACATATAATCAATATATGTATAACTGTATTAAATATGTATCTCCTTTGTATGTTCCTATATTGTGGTGTTACAATAAAGAATTTTTGTATTGTATTGTATCGTAATTAAGTCTTAAAATAATAATTAAGAGCTTGCCTTGCGGCTAAGTTCCACAAAAACAGCCTTTGTGTTTTAACTCCCGTTATTATCTACCAGTTGTACAACGTAGTATATTTCTGTTCACAGGGGATGAGGTCGAGATAGTCGTTGGGGTGGTAGTGCGAGGTGGCGGCGGGTTGGGCATCTCGCTGGAGGGCACGGTGGACGTGGAGGGCGGCCGGGAGGTGAGGCCGCACCACTACGTGCGCTCCGTGCTGCCGGAGGGGCCGGTCGGCCGCGCGGGCGTGCATCGCCCGGGGGACGAGCTTCTAGGTGAGGATATCTTACTCCTACACCGAAACTTGCCAGAAGATTGGTTGCAGCGTCTTCCTTAAATACTTTATAACGAATAATTAATTCTTGAAAGCGATAAAATGATGACATTTTTTAATGTTTTTTAATAAGTGATAAACCTCACTTTGCAGGTTAAACTATTTTTAAATTTTATACAGAAAAAGTTAAGACACATCCGTAATCTTCATATCCGTAATAAGTAAAAAATTTAATAATAAGCAAGAGCGCCATCGTTTCCATTGAATCTGAATTGCAATATCAGCTATGGAAGTAGAATAGTCCTTGGATTTTCTACTAGATGTCGTTACTCGGGGCTTCACTCGATAATACAAAGTGCAGAAAAATTTTGACCTATCACGTGATGACGCGTTGGTGTAATTGGTTCTAGCACGTCAGGGCGTATTCCTGGAGATGCAGGTTCGAATCCTGTGCGCGAAGATGATGTGCCTTAATTTTTTCTGCATAAAATTTTAAAAAAATTATGACAATTCTATACTACCTCGGTAATATCTAATATATTCAATTTCCATGTCACAATGTTAGATACCGTACCCCTCCGAAACGCATTTACCGATTTTTTCAAATTTTATATGCGTATTCAGTAGGTCTGAGAATCGGCTACTATCTATTTTTCATTTTGCAATACTACGTTTGCTGGGGTCAGCTAGTAATCTATATGTATACTAGTCGACCCGACAGACGTTGTCCTGTCCCACGTCTCAAAAAACAATATCCGGTTGACCGTATTGTGAATCTAAACCATTCCCAGATCCCCTTGAACACACACAAAAAATTTCATCAAAATCGGTCCAGTCGTTTGAGAGAAGTTCAGTGACATACACACTCACAGAAGAATTATAGATATAAAGATATACAGGGCGTGTCGTTAATAGTAGATAATCCCTTAAGGGGTGGTAGTCCATTTGTGAGGCTACAATAAAATCATATTTTTGTTATTTTAACCGACAGTGTAAAATGGTAATGATTTTAGAATTTGTCCGTTTTTTTAGTCAGCTGCCATAGCTTCTGTATAAAATTCCAACAAAATTAGGTATTATTGTGTATTTTTTGGCATCCTACTCCAAGATACTTGCTTTATTAAATTTAATTACTATTAGTGGCGCTATTATCGTCAAACATTTTAAAAGTTTACATTTTTTATAAACTATTTTGACTTACGATTGTGATAAAAAAATGTATGCTGCCATGGGGGGTAAAATAATTTATACCTAAGCAAGCAAAATAACAAATCAAGGTCGGGATTTCCACTTATCAAGATATGTCATTATTTTCATGATTTGTAGTTATAATCCTGCATTTTAAACCTAATAATAATTTAAATAGTATCTCATAATAATTTAAATTGCATTTATAAAAATACATGCGACTACTAGGATTGACACGCCGACTCTTCGGCTACTATGGCATTCGCGACTGCCTGTGTGCCCCGCGAGTGCCGCGATCGAAGCTCATTGGTACCTCTTGCGTTTCGACCGTTTGTTTGATTTTACAATCCAGTATAGATAATAACTACTAATAAATGTAATTTAAGAAAACAATGAATACCTATATCTAACTTAGACACATATTTGTCTGGACAGACAAAACCAAAGTTATATCACACGAGTCGCGTTTACACTAAGTAACATTTGAACTACATTTTTGTTCTACAGAGGTGAACGGGCACCGTCTCCTCGGCATGAACCACCTGGAAGTGGTGTCGATTCTGAAGGAGCTGTCCAGCGAAGTGTGCATGGTGTGCGCGCGGCCTCGCCCTGCCCCCACCATCGAAATAGCGCCGCCCGCGGCTACTCTTGTCAAGGTATTAACATTGTCATTTGTCAAGGTATGTGTGGATTGTTCGGAAATATTTATTTTTTTAAAGTATAGCAACTTTAAAAAAATAAATATTTCCGAACAATCCACACAACAACATTGAGCCCCGTGGTAAGTTGTAAACTTGTGTTACTTGTCAAGGTATAATTTGACTTGCTACACTGATCAAGGTATTACAAGCTTACAAGAGTGCGTGGCCGCACAAGCTTGAGTGGCGATTGCCTTATGAAACACGTAGAAATGTCTCACTTCGCAGACTTGCTTGTTGCTACTTTACTAAGACAAATAACATTTGTGAATACAGGTGTTAATCAACTTGCTACAATTGACAGGGTATAAATTGACTTTTCTGTCAATTTGTTGACCACCACGCATAGAACTGATTTTCGAAAAGTGTATGATATATGATCTAAAAAAATTTTTTTTAGATAATATATCGTAACACACGCCTTTTTTTTCTTTTCATTTTAATAATCGGTTTAGTGGCTCTCAAGTAATATTCAATGATCCATTCAGACTACTCATTCTAACTAGAGGTTTGTCTGTGTATCTTAACATAGTAAAATGTAGAGTTTGTTATTTTGACGCAATACTTTTATTGCAATAACTTTGTAAACGAAGAACCTGACATCAGATAAATTTGCTTCACTTGCAATTTGCAGTGTTTGAATCATATTCCAATGACACGATAACCAACTTATAAGTTCGGTTGGGCCTTTTGATACAGATAACACATAAGTGGTATAATAAATATAAGTTTTATGTTTAATTTGATAAGTTTTATGTTCAAATTGGATACTTAATGATTGGGCACGTGATCTCATCGTAAATTTTATAATACACCTAACGGTATCCGTTTATTGACCTAACTCAACGTAACACCTGGCATTAAACATTTGAACCTAAATGTGTATTTGATTCGCTCTAGGTTTGCTTGCCTTGCTTCCTCCTCATATCAAAATGCCGTTGGTAACAATATGCTTTCTAAGAACTTAACAAAGTAACTTTTTGAATGACTCTTTTAACATTTAGGATTAGGCCGTGTAAAAGAACAAAGTCTTCGGCCTTATTTTATTAGTTCATATTTATTTACACATAAACCTCTAAAACGTGTTCAAGAACTGTTTACTCAAACATTCTGTTCACCAGAAATGGTAAACAGTATTTGTTTAGTATGTATTAATGAATAAATAGATCATTATTTTATTTTAACAATTAAAAGAAGGTTCCGTAAAAGCTTTACTAATAACAGTACTTAAAACAACACAACAATCAAGGACTTTGAACTACGTCTTTGGGTAACATAAGATAAAAATAAATATTTTTACGGACTAATCACACAGCATCTCCTAACAAAGCACAGCTTGTACTATGGGTGTTAGGTGACGGATATACTACATAAGTTTTTTTTTGTAAATGCATGCATTTGATACATAGGAAACAACCAGACCAGAAACTAGAAATTGTAGATCGCACAAAATCTGGTCCCCCGGCGGGAATCGATCCTGCAACCTCTTGAGCCTAAGGCAGTTCTTCGCCCACCGAGCCGCAGAGGTCGTCGTAATAAAATATTTATAATTAGAAACATTACATCATTCATTCTTATGACAAAGCATTTGGTCTTTATTTCAGTTCAGTGTCATTATTATACAGTCACATAATTTACTAAGCGATTGTCAGTATTACCGAAGGAGAAAAGCTTAACATAATGAGATAAACGAAGAAATTATATTAAAAACTAGTGGCCCGCCACGGCTTCGCACGGGTTTTTATTAAAAAAAAATCCCGGCAATTATTCGATTTTTTCTCGCCTTTTAAACCTTCCCTAGCCCTCCACGAACATTTCAAGACTATGATAAGATAAATCCGTTCAGCTGTTCTCGAGTTTTAATCAGACTAACGAACAACAATTCATTTTTATTTATATAGATATTCATGCATTTACGTCAGTAAATGATGCTTAAAACTGCACGTTAATCCTTTAAGTACGTAGTTTACTGATTATTTTGTTATCGGTTGTTGTCTTTGACCACACTGAACTCAATATATATAATAATATAAAGTTGCTAAGCGGTTAATCTATGATAAACATTATTATTAAACATCTAGATTGTTTAATATGCTTAAATATTACATTACTAATCAAGACAATTCTTAACAAAATTCTTGATCGCTTCTACTTATTAATGCCAAAGTAAATTTGCTGTAACTGATGTTTTTAATATATATTAACAATTAAAAAAAAGGAGAAAGTTCTCGTTTCGAACCGAATTTTTATTTATGTTATTACCTCATAACCTTTTTTAACGTCAAGATTAGCGGTCCGTGTACTTAGACATTCTTAAAATAAATTTAGTATTATTTGTTACTTTGATTAATTTCAATTTATATTCATAACCTAAAAGAAGTGACCCTGTTTTCTATTATTATGTTACTCTCTTGTCTGTCTATTTCCTCATAAACTCATAAAGCTTTAACTAATGAACTGATTTGGTTGAAATGTTGTATGGAGATACATTATTATATGTATTGTTATTATTATGTATTATAATATTTTATATACTTGTATGGTGCAAATTTTTATAATGTTTTTTTATGCACATTAGTTGTTGACCAGCTTGGCGTTCGAACGCCATACAACTCCAAAGGTTTTTGGCTGAAAAACAGCGCTGAGCGGCAACCGTTCGCCACATGCTGAGCCAACGTAAATTAATTTTTTTGTATTTCGGCTCACAATCTTAATGTGTCAACCAAATGCGTAGTTTTTAGTTTCTTATGTTGTATTTTTTTGTTTTGGTTTATTTCAGTTTGGTTATTAATATAAATTTATTTTTTTGTATTTGTGTTGTCGTAATAAATGTCTTTCTTTCTTTTCTTTATTGGAAAAGGACAGAGGAGAACTGTCGCGTCTCGGTATAAATACGACCACTCTCACTAAAACGCAACTCGACGGGTACTTTTTAAAATATAACAATATATTTCCCACACAAAAAGATACAACATGAATTGCAAGAATTCGAAAACGATGGGCCTCCGGATGCTCTGGCCTCTCCAAGTATCGTCACGTCGCGTCTTGTTCTGAACTGAATGTAACGTGGCAAAACCACAGGACCAAAATCATTTCAATAATACAAATTTAATCATTGTAATAGGCCTCCCCATTGCTATGTTTCAGAGCGCTGTATAACTGATAAATACTCCTTATTTGATTTGTCTATAACAGGCTAAATCCGACGGCAGCTTAGCCGGCGCGGGCGCTGAAGAAGGCGGGTCCCTGTCAGCCGGCGGCAAAGTGCGCTCTCGTAGTCTCGAGCCGCTCACCGGACTCGCGATGTGGTCTTCGGAACCCCAGATTATTGGTAATTTAAATATTTCGCTGTGTATTGTTACTGTTTGCGACAGACTAAGCTGATAAGTGGAGGTCTAGTTCTAATCCGAGAGCTGATACCAATTTTTGGGATGGTAGTTGACCTGAAAATTGAAAACTTGTATTATTGTGTCTCCAACCCTAACATGGTACTCCAAACCTAGCTAGTGGTTACCAAGGATTTTTATTTAAATGTTTTAAGTAGGCTATTTTATTTATTTAAATATCTAATGAAAACTTACAGCTAATACATTAAGGTAGAAAAAACAAATATCTGCACATAGGTGCACAATTAAGGCCAATTAAAAGTTTTCACATATAGAAAATAAATAAGTAGTATACAAAAAAAAAATATGAACAACATACCTAAATTACATAACATTAAATATATATTGTACAAAAAAAAACAAAAATATTGGATAACTACTCGTATGTATGTTACTCACGGAAAAACTTATCACTAAGAACTTTTTTAAGACTTGTTACTGATATATTGAAAATATCAACATCTGCACCAACCAAGGAATTAAATAAGTTACTCGCACGAATGGAAAATGCATTCTATATAGTTGACTATAATTAATGCGAGCTCTTTTTAGTCTTTAAAAAAAATATTTCCCTAATAAATAAGCTGTACAACTGTATCAGAATTTTAAAATTGGCGCTGGGACCCGAGATATGCACAGCCAACTCAACAAACAAATTCTTTATTTCTAACATGAGTATTATTTGCATGTGAACAGAATTGGTGAAAGGCGAGCGCGGTCTGGGCTTCTCAATCCTGGACTACCAAGACCCTCTGCGTCCCGCTCACACGCTCGTCGTGATTCGTTCCCTCGTCCCGGGGGGCGTGGCTCAGCAAGATGGCCGCCTCATACCCGGCGACCGGCTACTCTTCGTGAACGACCAGGTATTCACTCTTATTATTTTGATCTTTATTTACTTATGTCTTTCTCAGTGTAAGCAGTAAGAAGACGACGCTCGCAACTTTCAATCGAAATGCATCCAAAACTAACCCTAACGTAATCCCCGCTCAGATAAAACAAATTAAGCAATGTTTCCACGACATTTCATTATGATCACTATAATAATTGTTTCATTAGCGTTTTGTTGAGTTTTCGTCTTCGTGCGGTAAAATAGTCAAAATATTCGATAAAAAACAAACACTAAATAGCAATTAAACGTTCGTTGCGTATTATAAAGGTCACAAAATAGCGGCTACTACTGTATAGTGAATAACAATAATGCAACAATCAATCTTATTTGCAGAATTTGGAAAACGCGAGTTTAGAGCAAGCAGTAGCTGCATTGAAAGGGGCTCCTCGCGGCGTAGTGCGCATCGGTGTTGCTAAACCGCTCCCGCTGGCCGACGCACCGCCACCGCTCCCCTCCACCGCACCCCCGCGCCTCAGCGGTACTAACCCTTAGTGGTATGACTCTTAATTTTATTTCCGTCTATGTCGCTATTCACACATATCAGGGTACCCGTAGTATATGCGTTCCGCAATAAAAAAACGGTTATTGTGTACAACTTATTTGAACTTGTTTACACAGGGATATCCAGGTTTTCAGTTTCCCGAAGCACGCCCGAAAGCACATTCGCCCTGACAGCCCTGAGACTGACTTTATTTGGTGTAAATATTCAGTTCTGACGTATCAGCATAGTAGATACACAGTGCTAAATATAATTTTCATACATTGTCTATGAGCGCATTCAAACTTGTGAGGGTCATCACAGCGCGTTTATTAAGAACGTGCCGGTATTGTGTTGGAACTAAAACTACACTGATATGAATCAATGTTATCCCTTATATACAATAATATTTCTCTCCTTATGAGCTCCGAAAAAAAAAACGTTATTACTTAAACTGAAATGACTTCTAATCGATTTTCATTGCTTAATAGCTTTTGTCAGACTTAAAAGTGTGAGTGCTTTAAAATTAAGTAGGTTTCAATACAAATATTTCATTAGAGTTTTTTTTTATGCTGGATAAGTCTTCATTTGACCACAATCTCACCTGATGTAAAGTGATGATGTGGTCTAAGATGGAGCATGAAGACCTAGAAGGTAGATGGCTTCTCCGGACCACATTACGAAACACGAATAAATCGCTTCACGCACTGGCCCAGCCCGGAGTATTGAGTAAACAGAATATAAAAAAGTTAGGATCTCTGTAAAATCAGGCAATGGTAAAAATATAGAGCAAGTAGATAGTTTTTGACATAACTAACCGTACCATTGACACGTACTTTTGATATAACTAACCAATTCTTAGTTTACTCGGATTTTGTGAAATAAGTCCTTTGTGTTAAAGTTTATGTTATTTAAAATGTGATGGTAAGTATAGTTTGATATTGTATTGTCTGGATACGGTCAAATTAATGTTTTTATGTCTATATAATAAATCATTTTATAAAATATATATTATTACCAACTCGAATTTAGCCTCCCTACATTTTAATTTTTAGTTATTTTTATTACCAGGTAAAACTACGATGTCGTGTCAAAAGACCACTGTATGTCAATAAAATTTATTTTTAATTTAAGGAGCAAGTCAGGTCCTGTTGTACTAACAAAACGTCAAATGACTAACAAAAATTCGTTACTCGAAACGCCATCCTTAGTCGAAAAAATCGTATTTCTCTGTTTTTTTTTTCTGCTTTGGTTTATGCCGTTGGTAATTATTTATATACCTGTTTAAAAACTATTGAGACAATGCCTGGAAATTAAAGTTCATAGGTTAATTTTTTTTAGTTAAAGGTATGTTATATACTATATAGTATATACCTATAATGGGCATATTACATATATTAAAGTTATTATGTTATGTTATTTTTAGTTTTATCATATCCGCTATAATTTTATCATAAAATAATTGCTAACTATAAACATGAAGACTGTGCAATCAATGCATACGGACATGAAGATAAACTATTGATTGCGATAAAAATCCATAGTATACAGGTTGTTTTAAAATCGGTTATAAAGCGTAAAGGGTTCGAAAAGGCTAGTGACGAGTATGTTGTTCTACGATTTTTTAACCCCCGACCTATAAAGAGGGGTGTTATAATTTTGACGTGTCTGTCTGTTTGTCTGTGGCATGATAGCTCCCGATCGGATGGAGCGATTTTAATTTAGTTTTTTTTTTTGTATCAAAGGTGAGTTTGGCCTGCGTTTTCTTAGACATGTTACATGAAAATCGGTTGAGCCGTTCAATAGTTCTGGGGGTGAGAGTGGGAAAGAAAAACCGAAAATCTGAAAATATACTCAAAACAAAAGAGCATCGCGTGCCCTAACTACTAAATATTATGGTGTTTTACTTATAAGGAAATTAAGGCATTGGAATCGGGGGTTTTTCTTAAATTTTCAATTCATTTGCCGAAAAAAAAACATAGAGTGTAGGTAAATCCAATTGTTTCGTGAGTGATAAGTTTGCCTTAAATAATTATTTTAAATTTTAATTGGATACATTATGACGTATCAATTAAAGTTAACCTGTAGACGAGTCGTATCAATTAAATAATAATCAATAATAAAACAGTGGTTAAAGATTTTATTCAACCTTTTCAAGCTCTTCCAGGGGTTAAAAACAATTAATCGAATGATATCGTGGCTAAAAAAGACCGAGAGATTAGATTTAGCTAAAAAATAAACGTCTCTTTCCAAAAAAAATGCCTTTAAATCGAAATGTTTTAGAACAAAATATGTTTGCCTGGTGTGTGCCATTCACACCCCATCCGCTTTATATACCAATTTTGAAACACCTTGTATATCGCTTTAGATAACTATCCATAATAATTAATGACAATAAGAGTACCTATGTCCACATATTTTATTGCTATACGTTTTTCATGAATTATTTCACATTAATGTCAAGTCTGTGCCAAGCATTCCATAAAAATGTCTTTAACTAATAATAGTATTAAGAAATATTACTAAAAAATTAGTTAGGTAATTGATATCTTCGTGACTATGTACTTAATTATGATCAAAAATATTATTTAATGTTTGTTTTATGTTATATTGTAAATTAGTTAAAGGACTCATTCATATTTTATCGACTATCGATATTATTTAAATATTAATGTTATTATTGTACCTTAAGACTGTTAAGTCATTCCTATTGAATGTATTATTATGTTAAGAATACTTATGAAATAAATGATTTAATTAGTGTTACATAACTTTTTATTTCGTACTGCTATACAACAATTCACTACTTACTAAGCACACGATTCTCCTTTTTTCTTTAGCCTAGTTAGTTACCCCTAACTGATTTTCCGCACTTAGACTCAAAGGTGGTCCATTGTGCGTGGATTTCTTTAGCATATGTTGTCCCACTGCTGGGCAAAGGCCTCCCCTATCTCCCTCTAACAATCCCTGGCCAAAGTTGTTTGCCACCAACTTTCCCAAACTTTTCCAAAAAAGCCGTGTTGGCTAAAGTGGGAGGACACTCGACTTTCATTCCGAAGGTCGTGGGTTCAAACCCCGCCACGCACCTAGACATAGACATAGACAAACATTTATTTGCACACCTCTGTATTTTTCTTCTTGAGAAATTTATGTGCGCTTTAAACACGTGCTTTAACGGTGAAGGCAAACATCGTGAGGAAACCGGCATGTTCTGAGAACTTTAAAAGAGTTTGAAGGGCATGTGACATTCACCAACCCGCACTTGGCCAGCGTGGCGAATTAAGGCCTAATCTCTCTCGTCGAGAGAGATGTCCCTGTGTCCCAGCAGTAGGAACGTTAATAGGGTGATGATGAACTTTCCCAAAAGTCCCAAAAGTCGATTCTCCTTAGCCAGGTATATTATAAAAAAAAAACCTCTTATTTATGGAAAAACATATATTTTTGTAACAAAAATATAACATTATATACACCTTTTCATATTCTAGATCACATTGATTCCTTGCACTAATCCCTAATTGAGCAATATTAAAGTACATTTATTATGAATTATTTAATAATTTAGTTTGTTCCCCTCCCCCTAGTTCATTAACTCTCTTAAATTCTAAGATCAATCTTTATAGAAGTCTTCAATAATGTCTTTGTACTTCTCGTATACAACATTCCTCTTAATTTTCAACGTTGGTCCTGAAAATAAAAACAATTAGTTAAATTGACATCACAGTCGAATGTTGTAATTTCTATCAAGTGATTGGAATTTATTTGGTGTTGTTGTATGAGTTACGTTTCATTTAGTATAAACATTCTATAAATGTATAAATATTAAAGTAATAATATACCTAATTCTCCGGTGAATACGGAAAAGTCTGCAGGCAAGATGGTGAATTTCTGAATTTTCTGCGCGTTCGATATAGCTTGCTTGTTGGCTCTTGTGATACCAGCTTCGATTGCTTTGTGTACCTGTAAAATTCAATAACAATTAATACATTTATAATTTGTTTTAAATTATTTTATTAATAAAATATGTACTTGTCAAATAAATAAATGTAAAAAAGGTTAAAAACAAAATCCTTTAAAAGTGTTTTTTAAAGAATATAACTTATTATTAAATGAAATATGTTACAATGTAGGTAATATTCTTTAATTCTATCATGCATTTAATTTTGTAAAGAGACGTTTTTTATCTACTCTTTAAATTTGAGGTAATGCAAGAATCCATCATAGTTTTAGTTTTAATAATCTTTAAACAAATTATTCTACATACCTTTTCGTCTTTAGTTTTAACGATTTCACTAATAGTAGTTGCTGTGCTGCCGAGACTGGCAACCCAGCCTTTGGTTTCGTAATCTAGCTCATCTGTGGGCACTCCTGTTTCAGAGTTTACTTTAGCCTGAAAAAAATACCAATATCATAAAATAGCATACTTCAGAGTATATTAAATACTGAGGTTGTTGCTGTTCCAATGGTCTGATTACATTATTCAATTTATATATTATTGGTTAATTTCAATTTAAGGTTTGAAGCCAATCACGTTTGTCTTATATTATATGCCACAAGCAATCTTAGAATGACTCCGCTTCTCCTATTGGACCCGGCCTAGAGGTTACTGTCACAATATGAGGATCAGCACAATGACCCAAAGCTGCGGTCTTCAAACCGACCGATTGCTCATTGGTTAGAATATTTAGCATTCAAGGACGTGCGGCAAAACTCGTGGAATTTTTATACAGACCTTGTTTCACTTAAAATTAACTACTGTATGATTTTTCTACGCATTTACCTTGAGCGTGACAATAAGCGAGAGGAACTTGCGCTTGTCTCCGATCAGGACTGCATAGCCCACGTGCAGCAGCTCCGATTGCACTGTTTGTTCTATCAGCACTGGAGCTACGTTCTCCCCACCCGCTGTGATGATTAACTCCTGTAAATTAGTTAGACACGCTTATTTAGGTGTCGAAAACCGAGGAAAAGTAATCATGTTGTTTACTTTTCCTAGTTTTCAGTTAAATATAGGAAGGCATATTTATTTGAGAATCTTTAATTAATATATGAGTTATCTTTTACAAATTCTTATTTTATTATAAAATATATTATTAATATTATTATTTTTAGTACATAGGACCTTAGTCTTCCCGGTTTTGAACATTTCTTATTATCATTATTTGTGGTCAGTAAAAATAAAAACAGTCTGCAAAATGTTTCTTTATACCAAGTAATTAGGTACGCGATCTATCACGTTTACACTAATTGTTAAGTATGTAGGTTAATCATAAATTGCCTCAGAATTACTTACGAACAAAGCAGTACTATAGATGTTAGAGAGCATTCTATGGAGAATTGGTTTTACCTTTATCCTTCCAGTAATATACAGAAGGTTGTTGCTATCAACTCGGCCAATATCTCCAGAATGGAGCCAGCCTTCAGAGTCTATCGCTTCCTTGTTCTTTTCCTCATCGTGCAGATAACCCATGAACACGTGTCGACCCCTCATCATAATCTCGCCAGGGCCGTTAGGGCTGACTGAGCCGCCGAACATGGTTTCCGTGCCTTCTATAAGTTCCCCCGCAGAGTCTAGAGAGAATCTGAAGAAAAAAACAAAGTGTTCAAAGACTAGTTTTTAACCCATTACATGAGCACGACGTTTTACACTAGCATGCATTTTTCAAGATGAAAAATCCAGAGGTGCGTGGCGTACCACGCTTTACTGGTCTGAGCACACAACCTTCGGTTTGAAAGTCGATTTTGCTACCACTGCTAGCCAACACGGCTCTCCACCGCATTTTTGGTAAAAAGTAGACCTATGCTTTACTCGAACTGATACGGTGGCACAGAGTAAGGAGACGATATAGTTATATCGTCTCCTTACTTACTGTGCCTTAAATACTCGGATCATAAAATGTTTTGAATCTTCATTTCTCATTATTTTCACACTAAGCACATTAAATTTGCTTATGTGCTTAGGCTTAGGGGAAAAATATTAATAATATATATAAATATTAAAATGTTAATATATTTTGTGATTACCTAGTTGTAGAATATTACTTACTTGGGGTAAATGCTAAGCGTATGAGCGCCCGACGCCTCACTCATTCCGAAAGCATCCACGATAGGTATGTCTAAAGACAGGAAGAATTTCTTCACGTCTGGCGACAGTGGCGCCGCGGCAGTAACAAACGTGGAACATTTGTCTAGACCCAGCGATTCGTGGACTTTGCTGAATACAATTGATTTCGCCATTGTGTACCCAAAGGATTGACCTTGTTGCCTGCAAAAAGATAAAAACTTAAATTTATGTCCATTTTATGGACATTTCATAAGTATGGGTATTTAAATCGGTATTGCAAACACTACTGAAAGTCAAACTAAGTCACTAATACAACAAATTTATGCAAAATGGGAAAATTATTGGGTCAAAGCCATAACCAAAAATAATGGAGTACGATTAATGTGACCACGATGTTCGCCTTGGTTAGAAATATTTGCACGTTCCTCTTAGCATGCGCATACAAAAGTCGTATAAATAGCTTGCAGCGTTTGTCGGTCGATAGGTTATTTACCTTCAGACTAATTTAGAGCGCCTGATCTTGAAAATGTTACAATGATCTTAAACTAAGGTTTTTTTTGCAATATGGAATTTAAGAACTGTGTGGCGTTCGGTCTTATTAATTTGGTTTTGTATCGTACTTATACTAGATGACTGGATTTTTACTTAAAACAAAAAGATACATGATATTGTCGCAAGTTTTCGGAACACTTCTTAAAATACAGATACTGAGGTAAACTTATTAATATGAATTAGTAGAATTTACATCTTTTGGTAGGTATTGACTGAGTGCACGGTATTGATCGTTGCTAAGGGCTAATGAAAATAGCCGCATTAACCACACGACCTTGCTATCATAAAATCGATCGATAAAAAACTTAAGTGCCAATCTGTTGCTCTTTACTAAGGAATTTGTTTTTAAAATCAATATTTCATTTTAAAATAAAACCCTGAGGGTATGGTGCTGTGATTATAGTCCAGCAATAAAAGTAAAAATAGGCCTGCGTAATCTTAGATTTTCCTGCGGTAGAAAATAACCTTTATCATATACTGGGAAAACAGCTATGTCCGTGCAAATTTAACCCAAATCGGGCTTTGCTCGCAATAATTGATTTTCCCGCGAAATGTGGTTAATTTTTTTTTTTAAGCTTACGTATTATTCTGATATGTAACCTATATTATTGTGAAGTTCCAACCAAATCCATATGGTATTTTTTTGGTTAAAAGAGCAACAAACACACTTACATCCTCAAAAACTTTCGCGTTCATAATATTAGTAGAACTACGAACAATATTATCTATTAACTATTTATGAGGGGGCTATTAAACATGTTACCTTCAACCCCAGAACTATTAATAACTATCGTAACTAGAACTATAAAGCAAAATGAGCTCTTAAAAATAATAGGTGCGTAAATTAAACTATTCGAATATAAAAGTTGCCCCCAATTAACATAATTATGTTACTAACCCTTTGGTTGTGTTTATTTCTTAGTATCTAATATGCGAGGAAGGTTTCATAAAATTGGCCAACTGACATTTTTCCAACAGTAAATATAAATCCCTGTCGCATTACAAGACCGCAGTTTTATTAAACCATCGTAAACAGTAGGTACGTTAAGTGTTTACGTTGTGTCTACTCGTACGTCATATGTACCTAGTAACTACACTAAGATGATTTTATCATGCTAGGATAGTTGAATCTACAGGGAATCCACGCTTCGTTACATTACATACCAAAAGTCTAGCAGTTGTAGTAAAGTGAAGTCTATGGGTAGCCCGTTCATACCCGCAGAAAGGGAACTAATCAAAAAGGTAGAATATTAATAGGAGGATAACGGAGTGCGAAAGAAAATCTACTTACAACCACATTAAATATCAATATTGAAGATAAATTAATATATATATCTTCGACATTGATTCTTATAAAATAATAAATAAATTGTGCTAGCCGTCTAATATTAGTTAGCTTCAAAACATACTCAATCCAATTCTTAGTAAGTATTTGTGTTACTCAATCAAAATACAGCGGGCCTTGAGGCTTTCGTTTTTAGACCGGTCTATTGAACTATTACGTCGTGCAACGTAACCATCGGTACTTCACTCATATTCCTGTCTAGCCACTTTCCAATTTTTGTGCTGGCAAAACATCTGAGATAAGCGAAATATCACTTGACTAAGAATCTTACAAGTAAGTTTATAAAAAAAATAAGATTTACGTGAGTTTTAAGAATTACATGTTTTGTATCATAATGAAATTTGAGGTTTAAACTTTAGTTTTCTTATTTCCTGTGATTAAAAACAAATCAGTAGGTAAGTATTAAGAATACGTTCCAATAATTCGTTATTAATGTTCAAGAAATAAACAAGCACGGAGTTATGAAAGTGCTTAAATTGAATTGTATTAGATTTTTTTTTGTTTTATTTTAGAAAGGGCAAAATGACCACTAGCACGGTACCGCTAGCTCGTCCAGTGTTTCGGACTTTTACAATCGACTTGAGAAAACTAGTTCAAATTAGGAAGTTTTATTAAAGTACAGTTTGCACCACTTCTCTAAAATTAGGAGAAGTTTGATCATTAATTCATTGCATTTGTACACATTGAACACTAATGTGTACAATTAAGCAATTTTTCGTTTCGTTTGACGCGTATCCTATAATATTGGTAGGTAGGTACTTTTTTATACAAGTTTAATCTCAGCCAATCTTTACCCTCCTTGGTTTTTGCAGCGGCGATATCATGACTCGGCCTCGTTAAATAATAATTTAAACCCTAAATGCTGCCAAATTTACATCCGAAGGCAAGTGTTTTATTGTTATCTTGACCATGAACCTTGGACATCAATTTCTTGCAATGTTTAACTCATCTGCGGACCGTATAAGTGAGATTTTTTTACTATTATTTATTTTCATGACGTTTTTAGCTACATTGCGTAGATGTACTCGTATTCTTGATAACCTTCATCCTACATTATATCTCGACGCATCTTACATTACCAGATATCAATATAAATAAGATTTACCCTTTAATTCTTGCCAAATGATGGTTAAGTCCTTGTTCTCTGGCCCACTTTGCCATCGCTCTTTTTATTGTACCGCCTTTAGCTCCAACAGCGACAATTTTCTCGTACATTTTCTCCCATACTCTTGGCACACCTAAAAATCTGAAATGAAAACAAGAAACTTGTAAAGACGAAAGTTTATTTGTTGCTGTGAATGCAACTTATTATACCTAACATATGCATTCGTTGTGGATAAGTAGAGATATTTGAGTTCTGCTTGTCATTGTGATAAGTACCTACCTTCTGCTGGGTGAGAGTAGGACACTTTAGGCTAAATAAAAAAAAAGGTGTGTGTGCGATTCACACATGATATAAGTGAATCTTCAGTAAATCGACAAAAGAATGAGGAGAATAAAAAAAAACAAAAAAAAATACTATGCAAAAAGATTTTGTTCGGGCGGTCACCCATCCAAGTACTGGCTTCGCGCAAAGTTGCTTAACCTTGTTAGCGTTTAAGATTGGCTTACCCAACAGGTAAGCCAATCTTATTTCCATTTCCGTTGCATCCGATTTCAAATCACAACGATTCTAAAGAAGTATCACTTCAAAAATTGGTAAAATTTATTGCAATGCTTAATCTGATTAGATAATATTTTCCGCTGACTAAGCCTTGGGGGCAAAGATTATTACAATAATGCAAAACAAATCTTTAATGTTTCATAGTTGCTAATTGCTTTACCGACAGGAAAAATTGCTTATAATATTCTATGATAATTACCAACTACTAGTGTCACGCCATTTTACGTCATTGTGGTAAACACTGGTAATACATAGACATTGTATAAAATCATATCAATGTAAATATGCCGAACCTTGTTACTTGTACTTACTGTAAATGTAAATAATGGGTATAATAAAATGAAATATGTTTAACAATTGAATAAAGCTCATTAAGTACGTCGGTACATAACTATATTATAGGTTCATTAAAAGTACGTAGGTACATAACTATATTATAGTTCATTAAGTACGTAGGTACATAACTATATATAGGTGGAAAAGTTAATTGTGATATTGATATTTGTCATCAACTTACCTAGTAGGCCGTACTTCTTTCAGCGTTTCTACAAGACTTCCTTTCAGGGCGTCCGGCTGAGCGAAAAACACAGTGATTCCGTTTGATAATGTTGTGTAAATGTCTACCACCTGGAAAACAAATGCAACTATATATTTTCACATAGTTCAGTTCGTATATAATTTTATTTACTCTTACTCTAATTAAGCTTCTTGAAATAAATGCCTATTTTAATTCTATACTAAGACTATGTAGAATTAATAGGTACATATTAAAATATTGTAAAAATGATTTTTTTTGTACCAATTGATATTTGCTTAATTTTATTGTACCACCGTTAAGACATTTTCAACTTCGCAATGAGTGAAGGTCTTAAATTGGACCATTAGCAGCCCTGATTAAACACAATTCAGCATCTTTGGTGAAAATTAGTTCAAATTTATAGTATTGCAAAATGAGTGCTGAAAAGTATACTTTGCGGCGCTCGTACCTACGTCGAAACTTTGAATTGACTTTATGGAAAAAAAGGCTATAATATTAGTTGTAGGTAATTGTAATTGTAGATCTGTAATCTATACTAATATTATAAAGCTGAAGAGTTTGTTTGTTTGTTTGAACGCGCTAATCTCCGAAACTACTGGTTCGAATTGAATAATTATTTTTGTGTTGGATAGTCCAGTTATCGAGGCTATATAACATCACGCTACGACTAATAGGAGCAAAGATATAGTGGTAAATGTGTAAAAAACGGGAGAAATTGTTCATCTTTTAAGCCTTCCGTTGCGTGCGCCGTGAAAACGGTTCAAGATACACAAAAAATATGTATTAAAGAATAATAGCTCTTTTAATGATCTAAAAAACAGTCTGCGATAGTATATGTCTATCTTTTAAGATTAACTCACAAAAACCGTTTTTATGGTACCTAATTTGGTCGAAATAATTTGTTTAAGTTGTAACAACATAATAATATTAATCTTTATTCAAATAAATATGTAAACAAAATGTAATTGTGACGTATAATAATATTATCAATAAATGACTATTAATGACTATTATGTTGTTGGTTAACCACTTGAACGTCCAGTGGTACTGTAGTGCCACAAAACTTTATGCCGACTTACGTCCATGGTACTAGAGTGCCACACGAGTTTTTGGTTTTTTTATTTCGGATTTTCTTTATTTTCTAATAAGACAAGTTGCTAGTGTCAATGTCAGATGTCATTGTCAATAATTATTCTACTAAATTCTTATTAGAAAAACCCATACCTGGCAACAAAAATTATGAAAAAAAAAATATTTTGACAATAAAGTGAGAGAAATTTTCCGCCATTTTCCTATTTTTCGCAAGTTAATTTCTTTATGATTTACTTGTGATATCTGTATTAAAATTAAATATGTTATTGAAAAAACTAGACTCTAACCCCGTTAAAACGGTACCAAAATAATAATTAAATGTTCAGAGGAAGTATTTTAAATAAATTTATCAAAATAGGTCTCCAAATCAGTCTAAAAATGCTACCATCCTATTTTTGATAATTTTTTAGTAAATGAAGATGTAGGTACGATGATTCATATTATTATTCAAGTTTATATAATTATAATAAAGAAAATAAATACATTTTTGGTTTTGAAATAGGTTTAGTACTTTTTATGTGATAAATAGTTTTAACGGAAAAAACACGGCGTTTTTCACGCTCGGCGCGCGTAACGCGCGCTGGGACGTTAGTCCCTAGTTACGCCGCGGGCGCTGGACGTTAGAGTGGTTATGAGTACTTCATCCATTATAACGCGGGTAGCACCGCAGGGCACAGCTAGTTTTTTAATAAAACATTTTATTGTAAACTGAGTCGGACAGGAGATATTTCCAAAAACTGCTTTTAGGCAAAATTTTCCCAAAAAAAGTAAGAGTGTACATTAAAATCCATATAATTATCATTTCGCAAAACTCCCGAATACCTTTCAAGGTAAACCTTCCAAATGACTACACTATGGGCATAAATTACTCAGAATAGATGGCGTTTAACGCGTCAAATCGATGGATTAGCAAATCGAATAATTCGGTTCGGTAAAAGCTTAACCGAATAATATTTGGCATTCGTTATTCGGTGAAATCACTATTCGGCACATTTTTATGTTTTTATACATTATACATATGGATTTTACCTGAGCAGCAACATGACTGAGCGGCAAGAACGACACGAGCCTTTCCTTAGTGGGCTGCAGGTCTCCGACTCTCTCTCCAATAGCGAAGGCATCCCAAGTGAGACTGTCATGTGACAGCATCACGGCTTTCGGAGGGCCCACTGTTCCGGACTGAAAGATGTTGAACATTAGCTATTGCATACATATGTCCTTTCATTTCCATCAGAGCGAAACTATGGTACGTTGATGTCCATCAATTACCAAATCTAAATATGCAAGGTTCCTCTTGAATAAAACAGAAATGTCAGATATTCTTAACATCGTCATAATTTATAGGAGTTAGTTTGACAACAGACTCGAAAACCATTTGGAATAATTTGAGTTACTCCTGATTAAATGGTTAGAGAGCCTCAGAGAAGGCCAACAGTCTTTTTCATTTCATGTCAAGGGCTCCGTTTATTGATTAAAACTGGTAATATAATTAAGTTGCTCATTAACAACAATTGCGACTTGGAACAATGGCTAGATATTCATGAAGCTATTACCTTAATAAATAAGGCTTCCTATGTGCCTCATAAATACTCATAATAAATGATTAATCATATAACAAAATTACCAATATGTCACAAGGCATACCTATGAAGGTATATTTACGTTTAGTTCATAATTTTAATTGCATTTAAAGGTTTTTCGAGACATTAACTGTTATTATTAAACAACTCATCAAGACTCTTTTACACAAAGTTTCAAATTTTGCTGTTTAATGTCCAATTCCTTAAGTCTACAGACCCTTATGATGGACTGCAAAAAAAACAATAAGTAAGTATGAAAATTAAAATAAAAAGACTCACCGTGTAAACCAACGTGCAGCACTCATTTACAGCTATACTCTTCAATATATTATTCAATTGAGTGTCCGATTCCTTCGCTCCCATTTCTAAAACTTGTTCCCACTGAAAATATAATCAAATGTTATAATCTGCAACACGTTATCAAAATAAAAAGAAAATCAAGTAAATAAATGAAAAGGGCATAAAACAGGGTGGTGCTGGTCACCTTTGAATGCCGATGAGCATTTTTTTTAGCCTAAGGGATATACGAGAAAAAACTTACACTGTAAACTCCTTGCACCGAAGTGTCGACGGGGCCTTCCCATTGCACAATAGCTTTTAGCAGTGGCAGTTTATCCCTAACTGACAGGATCTTAGCTAGCTGTTTCGTATCCTGCACAGCGACTATATTGGCCCTTGACGACACCAGACAGTGGTAGCAGGCTTCCGCTGAGTTGGTTGTGTAGATACCCGCAGCGTAACCCCTTAAGAACAATAATTTCAATACATTAATATCCGTACATAGCGCGGGTACCGGCATATGAATATTGCTCTTCATCTCCTCCAGTGGCCGCCGTAGAACGAAGGGAATCTAACCAGAAGATGGGCAACAGAAGCAGAAGCGAATGAGAGTACATTGGACATGATGGGTTTTTTTATGTTTAGAGAGGCGCAAACTGGAGGCGTCGAATAGGATGTCCATTTTGGTTTGCTAATTCGAATACTCGATGTCTAGTTATTTGTTTTGCAGAGCACTTCTTGCTTGACTATAAATGTTTATGATGACCAAAATTAAATTTCAGTTTTCATTATTGAAAACAATGACATTCCACACATTAGTTAGCTGCAAGTTTGCCTGCATATTAAGTAAGTTATTTTCGTGCATTAACAAAATAGCGGTTGAGAAGAGTAAAATAAAAAAAAACATGGTTTCGAATAATACAATGTTGACATATCACGTGTATGAAATTATGTTTTTGTTACAACTACCTAGGTATATATAAATATATTAGATCAATATTTTATTAGGAAAGTAAACGAACTTGTGTGAGTATTCAAAACAATCGAAGTTCGAAGCGAGCGAGTGATTCTGCAAAACGACTCTAGCTAATTATAATTTTAGTCCCGAGTAAAATACAAAACTCTTCAATGCTTAAGTACTGTTAGATGAAAGTATGAAAATGTATCTAAAATGTTGATTTTTATCTTATCGCTCTAGACCAAAGAGAACAGTAAAAATTTGATGAACAATTCCAACGGTTAACATTCAATGATATAGCGGTTTTAATTTTCCGATATTTTGACGTAAGCGCCATGATCACGTTAATCAATTGTCGGTAGGAAATATCACAATTTGAATCAAGATAAAGAGATATACAACAATTTCAATCAAGATAAAGAGAGATAAAAATAACATGATAAAGTAAATTTCAATTAAGTATAAATTTTTAGTTCATAATTAGGTAGATACTATGAATTATAATTAGGTACGAAGGTATTATTATCATGTTATTTTAATAGTTTACCATAAGCAAACAAGGTATTTTATTTGTCCAAGCGTTCAACGAGAACAATGTATTTTGTCTACTTTGTTAATTTGTATGTAAAAGAAACGTTTGAGTAATCCAAATTTGAGTTTAAACACCGTGACTATGATTCAATATAAGAAAATCTACACCCGACATTGTTATTTTTAGAGTTTACCAAATCTGATTCACCTTAAATTATTATCAATCGATATATCACTGATTATCACATTCACTACTAGAAAATGCGTTAGTTTGTATAAATGATATCACTCCATTACCCTGAAATGGATTAAGATTGCAATGTACCTACCTATATATGTACACCGTAATGCCGTGAATCATGGGCTAAAGTAAAGCGTCAAATCCGGATGAAAAATCTAGTTATAGCAAAGGACAGACATTTACCCACTCTCATAATCCGGGAAAAGAACACTAAATTACTCCTGATGGTGTCCTATATTTCCCCAAAATTAATACGTTTATTGTCAAAATTATTTAATTTGTATTGTTATAACTCGTTATTAAGGTTATTAATAATATTTATATTGCCGTAAATTGATGTACGCCAGGTGATGGGCGCACCCATTCGATCAGGTACCCCGGGCGGTGTAACTTCGACCCTGACGAAACGCAATCTCTAAGCGGCCACACTATAGGTAGGTACGTTATTTATATTGACAAACGACGTAATCTGAACAGGAATGCTCATTTTTTCCTGTTAAGACATAAAATAAATTAGCGCCCGCCATTATTATCCTATTTTTAAGCAACATATAACTATATGTGAAATGATTAAATGCACGCATTTCAAAGCAAGTAAATTGCAAGAGAAGTAGACCGCAGTATTACACAAGGTTTTCCTTCCGAAGTATGGTTTGTTTTATATCAAGTGTGTAGGTTAAAGTCCAGTTTCACTAAAAATGTCTCTATCACGTCATACTATTGTTTTTTGTTTAAATTATGACGAGAAAGGAACTTTAATACTGTTTATCGTCCTTACGCACCTACGTAAATTTATGGCACATTTGCGTAGGTGGGTGCGTAATGAATGGTGTGAATAGAATACCTAAGTAATTTTTTTCTTCTAAATAGAAGACATAAACGCGCGCCGTGAATAATGGAAGTGTTGAAATTCTTTCAGTGTTATTTTTGCTTTCAGATGTAGATTTTATTTTTGAAACAATGCCTATGTTTCGTGACTACACTGCTTTTTTTCGTAATATGGATTTTATTTTGGTAGTTTCAGGAGACATACACAAACATAATAGTTTACACTGTCATCATTCTCTTGTCCTTATCCCACATTACGTGGGGTCGGCACAACATGTTTTTTCCTTCCATTTTCGTCTGTCACTCGTCATCTCAACACTCACTCCTTTCTTACACATGTCATCCTTCACACAGTCCATACATCTTTTCTTTGGCCTACCTCTTCCCACATATCCATCAACACACATATCTAACAATCTTTTCGTCACATGACATTCATTTCTTATCATAATATGTCCATACCATGCCAACCGATTTCCTCTCAACTTCTCTGTCACTGGTGCTACTTTCAAAGTTCCTCTTATATACTCATTTCTTATTTTATCCATCCTTATCACTCCACACATCCTTATCCACATAGTTTACACGGTATATTTTATTATTGTTAAGATTATAGAAGATATTTTCTTATTATACAATCGTTTACGAAACTACCTATTTTATTATTGGTAAGATTATAGAAGATATTTTCTTACTATACAATCGTTTACGAAACAAGATAATATTAACTCACCCAGCGTGGATGGCAGCGAGATCAGCGATGTACCACTGTTCTGAGTTGAATCCGAGGATGCAAACTGAGTGGAATCTATCGAGGCCCAGCTTGATGAAGGCTTTCGCCACAGTCCGCACTCGCTCTTGGTATTGTCTGGAACAAACGTAACACTATCACATTTGTACAGGAATTACAATAGTTACGTGAATCGTGTACAACATGAGATAGAGGTGGCATATACGCTAAAGAGAAACGTGTAAGCTTTAATAGTAAAAGTTATTTTATTTCAATTATTTTTGTAAATTTTTGTAATTATCTACTTAATGAGCGTCCACTGTATGAAGAGCTCGTTTGGTTAAACATGCTTACTTAACTCAAGAACTACTGAAATGGATATTTTTACAGTGTCAGAACTTTTAGCGGGCCCCAAAATTGTATGATGATATTTTGTTGTAGACCGCCTAAATTTTACATAATTTAGTATGTTTATCATCTTGTAAAAACATTGACACAATAAGAAAAATATATCTCGCAGAGTTCATAACAAAGGTGAGCCGGAGATGATAGAATATGGCAATAAATTATAAACAAGCGTATTTCTTGTTGTGAGTGGTCTTATCAACTGCATTTGACCTCAGGGCCTCTTAGTAGAGATATATTTTTTCCAGCCGTAAATTAATTATGTAGTATTGCCGACCATTGTTTCACTCTATATTATGTACATTTTTCTGTAATATTTTTCTAGTTGTTGGTGTTTTAATAAAGAATATTGTATTATAGTATTACCTTCCTGCCTAATTACCTTAAACTTTTAGCCTATTGGTTTATTAATGTAACTCAGTATTTTAACTGCTCAGTTAATGAACTTACTTACTGTTCATTACTATTTCATTAGTATGTAAGCCTAATTAATAGCCGAGTATATTAAATTGACATCTGGCTTGTATTTTTTCAACATATAGGTACTTCTTGTATGGAATACTCACATTGTCCAGCTTATATACTTTAAAATAATCTGAATAATGCTTAGTTCTCATTGAAAGTGTCAGGCATCTGTGGCGGGAGTTCGTTTCTATTTGTAGATTTTTTTGACATAATTACCTACCATCCTTACTTAAACAGTGTAAAATAGCCGCTATAGTATTTATTCACTTGAAAGACTTATTCAATAACATTTTCAAAACAAAAGGCTTTTGTAGTCCTAAAATAAATTAAAATCGCATGTTAACATTTTGCATAACTGACAAAAATGTATTCATAACATATGCTCCATGTAGGTAACTTGTATTTTAGCATTGTCTTTAGGTACTTATTATAAATTCAAGTACCCCTCCGCGTCAATCTATCTGTTATCTCAAAACAAAAGGCTTTTGTAGTCCTAAAATAAATTAAAATCGCATGTTAACATTTTGCATAACTGACAAAAATGTTTTCATATCATAATGCTCCATGTAGGTAACTTGTATTTTAGCATTGTCTTTAGGTACTTATTATAAATTCAAGTACCCCTCCGCGTCAATCTGTCTGTTATCTCAAAAGCTACGGGACGGATCTTTATGCGGTTTTCAGCAATAAGTAGAGTTATTCAAGAGGAAAAAGGTTTTTGCGTCCGTGCAATGTAAGTACGGGGCAGGGCTAGATATATAACACACGATACGTCAAATAATGTCCTCAAATTACATGAAATATTTAAATAAATACAAAATTATATAACTCTACATTATGCCCACACTTAAAAACTTTGGTACTTTGGGGTTGGCTTAAAATATTTTTTTTATTTAGTATATTTTGGCCTTTGCCCAGCAGTGGGACAACATAGGATAATAAAAAAAAATATTGTAATCATATAAAGATGCGCAGTCTTAAATAGCCTAAGCGCAGGGTGATAGGCAAATTAAATGCGAATGCTTTGATCCGAACGCTAATCTACTAATTCGTGACTATTCCTCGATGCATATTCTTTATCCGATCGTACCGAATTCGAAATCTCGAGCCTTCGAAAATCTTATTTCAGTAGCCTTAGCTTAATAAGCTGAGCCGATTAACCGCTTCTTTGGAACATAGTCTGATATAGTTCTAAGATGTATGTAGCAGGAAAATGCTAATCACCGCAGCAGATTTCTGAAAGTCAAGACAAGTATTGCTGCTCATGTCCACATGCCGTGCTAACTACGTTCACCGCTAGCCTGCTAATTTCCTCTCAATAATTTACCTACTCAAGCATTTCAGCTCAATTAAAACTCACTTGTAAGTAAGTTTGTGCCATTTCCCATCGGCTTTCTTCGTGGCAAGCGCGGGGGCGTCAGGGTACCGCACGGCTGTTCTGTTCAGAAGACCGGGTACGGAGATGGGGGGTTCGGCGGCGACACCACGTGACATCACTCGGAGTTTCACGTATTCACCAGGCAGGTGGGTGACATAGTTGTCCGATGGTATCACCTGGTCGGGCCCTGTGGATGTTATAGTTAGCATTAATATTTCTTAGGGAAACCTTCAAACCTATTTATTTCTTCATTTTGACATCACTTTGTACTCTCTTTGTTATAAGGAAGTCTCTTCTGGCGAATCGACTCTAGGGTCAAAACTAGGTTATGTTCTCAATACAGACAGATTGTCTTAATCAGTTAAATATCTTGCTCTATGGTTAAAATATTAAGGTATAAGCGAGGTAACAAACGAAGCATTTCGCCCGAGGTTTCTACGTTACAGTATATTTACCGCGGCAATAAGTAGGCTATTTGCCGAGATTTAATCGTAAGTTACCATGCAACATTTCAATCGAACCTGTTTAATATAATTTAGGCGTGAATATGTCTATTAACGCAGCAGATTTTCTTTCTTATTTATATTGTTAGTTGGTAGTAATTAGTAGGGGGTTAAATATAGGAGTGGTCTATCGGATTATTCCAAAGTACAAAGTTAATCCTTGATTGTGATAAGAAATATGGACTACGAATACCGCAAATAAATTATTTATGTAATACCGAAAGAAGCTGCATAATAAAATATTTGATAAGATAAACGTACCACCTGGTAAGTGCAAGAATAAATTACTGATAATAATGTTATTCTAAGGTTATCTTAGTTATTATCAAAGGCAAATTAAAACTAGCTCTACAGCTAGTAGAGATAGATACAGATAAGGTGTCTAATAATCCTTCAAATATTAGTAACATAAATTCAATATAAGTGAAGCCGTGTTGTCTAAGTGGGAGCACACTCGACTTTCATTCCAAAGGTCGTGGGTTCAAACCCCGACGCGCAGCTCTGGATTTTTAAGACTACTATTTTTTTTTTAGATCTACGCTTTAAATTCGTTCTTTAACGGTGAAGGCAAACATCGTCAGCAAACCGGCATGTTCATTCACCAATTCGCACTTGGCCGGCGTGTTGAGTTCCTGTGTAAATTGGGAACGTAGTGCTATGATGATATTATAATAATAATAATAATATTTCCGGACTACCCACACAGCATCACCTAACCCCAAACTAAGCAGAGCTTGTACTATGGGTGTTAGGTGACTGATATACTACATAGATACATTTTTTTTGTAAATACATACATATGATACATAGAAAACACCCAGACCCGAAACCAGAAATTGTAGATCGTACAAAATCTGGTCCCCCGGCGGGAATCTTAGTAAATAGGAAGGCGCCTGTATGGGCCAACGGCCTTGAGGATTCGGGCGGAGTCAAAATTATTCCCCGCGCAACCGCATACTCCCCGCTACATTATTACGACGCAGAGCGCGGCCTGCGCTCTCGGCAAGCGGTCACGCGTGCCGGGTCCTCGCGAGTCGCGACGCCGTAAATAAGGACTTTCCAACTACATCATTATTACGATAAAACTATTCTACCTAGAGATTTATGCGTTTGTGCTTATGTTATTTTCTTTTTAATTTAAAATGTATTGTTAAAATTAATTATTATTATTATTAGATATTAATGAACCTTAATTTTTAAACTATTTTAGTGTATTTTCTTGTTGGTGGTTCTAATATAACAAATAAATAAATAAATAATAAGTATGTTTTTTTAACTAGGTTTTCTTTACTTACTAAGTACCAACCTAATAATAAGATCCTAAGCCAATTCTGCCATGTTAGGCTAGTTACCTATACAATGTGTATTTTCGAAGCTTGATCAAACGCGGATTTGCGGAATTTGCGGATGGATACATGACAAAAATTAATCGATAAATATCAGATTTTTTTTTATGTAAACTATTTAAAAAAGTCGATTTAATATTTTTTTATGAGAACTAGGTACTTCATCTGGTGTTTTCTTCGTTTCTGTTTGAGTAAACGGTGTATTTTATTCAAAGTAGGCTCATTAAAAAGCTAGATAGTTTACCTAGCTATGAAAATTAAAAGAAAATACACTTTCAGTACAAAAGCCTATTAAAACTTTTTTTTTGTATATTTATTTTATTTTTAATCTGTAACTTTTACACTGGATTATTGAGGTATACTTTTTTGCATGTCATATTAAACTTCATAATTTATACAACAAATCTCTTCTAAAAAGTAAGGGTTTTAATTTTATGAATAATGTCTGGTTTTTGCTTGAAGGCCAATCGTCTGATAGAATCTAGGTAGTATCTGCAATATTCATAATGTCATAGGATTAGAAAATCGGGCATAAAGACGAGTACAATTTCAGATTTTTGGTCAGTCACTAAGTTTTCGTGGTATTTTGCTTTTCCTTTTAAGTTTCAGGTAGATAGTATAAAATTATTTGAAATGCTACGCGACTGACACTGTTGGTATCCATAGATACTCTAAGGTTGGTGGGTAGCCCACGTACCAAAAAGGTTAATTAAACTCTTTTTGCTGTCATGTTATTAGCCATTCGAATTAGGTACTTTCTGCCTTGTACAGAGATCAACAGACAGCAAATTATGTAATGAAACAAGTCAAGATAAGATGAAACGGAACGAAGCCTTTGCCCAAAAGTGGGATATTAACGGTGGATAATGATAAGATTAAGTAATACAACACTTTAAGTTATTAGGTACTATCAATTAATTTATTGATTGTTCAAAATGCCAACCATTTTCCTCAATGCATATCGTTGCAAGTAAACCCACGTTCAGTTCACAAGTTCTTTTTAGTACATCGCGATCGTTTCTTATTTCATTCGCTGGCGTGATTCATAGTGACGCTCCAGCTCACTTCACCACAATCGTGCGTGATCATTTTAATGCAACTTAAGATACATAATTTGTTGTCTGTTGATATTTGGCACTACAAGGCAGAAAGTACCTAATTAAAATGGCTAATAACATGACAACGAAAAAAGGTAGACCCATACTCTTTGTAGAATTTGTAGAATAATAATAATATAACTCTTTATTACAAACCAAGATAAAACAATACAAAAATGGACTTGCATAATACAAAATGCGTAATGGGCGGCCTTATTGCATAAAGCAATTTCTTCCAGACAACCTTTGAAAAATATTATGAAGTTTAATAAATAATGCAAAAAAGTTTAAAAATTATAGATCAACAACAAAATAAAAAAAAAATTTTTGGTAAATTTCTACAAAAAAAAATTTAGCGGGCTCTTGTACCAAAATTGTATTTAGTTTTGAATTTTCTTAATTAGGTAAACTATCTAGCTTAGAGTGTTAGATATGTGTGTTGATGGATATGTGGGAAGAGGTAGGTCAAAGAAAATATTGATGGACTGTTTGAAGGATGGCATGCGTAAGAACAAAAATGACTGACAAAAATGTTTCTAAGATAATGACTTTTTAAATTGTACAATAATTAGTTTTATTACTTTGAATTTTTGCTTACTATGATGATTACTGATGTTATAAATGTTTAATGAAATTAATTTAAAGTTAATAATTATAAAAATTTATTTAGTACTGTATTTTGTTAGATTTTTATTATTTTAGTTTATTCAATAATGTAATGCCAATTTTATAATTGCATGCCTGGACAGCAAAAAAATACATTGATCCATGTAAAATTTAAGCCATAACAACGCTGTAACATGTATTTACGCAATAAATTAATTTTGAACTTTGAAGGAAGGAATGAGTGTTGAGATGACGAGTGACAGAGGAAAATGGAAGGAAGAAAGATGTTGCGTCGACCCCACGTAATATGGGATAAGGGCTGATGATGATGATGATGTAAACTATCTAGCTTTCAAATGAGCCTACTTTGAATAAAATACACCATTTAATCAAACAGAAACGAATAAAAAACCATACGAAGTAGTTTTCATAAAAAAAATATTGGATTTTTTTTAAATAGCCAACATATATTTTTTTTATCCTATATTTATCCATAAATGTATGTCGTGTATCCGCATTTCGTTTGATCAAGGTTCGAAAATACACATTGTATATACTTTGTTTGTATCATCTACCTAGTAATAATAATAATAATAATAAAACTCTTTATTACACACCATATCACAATACAAAAAGGGACTTAAAGCTAAATACAAAAATGCGTAATGGGCGGCCTTATTGCTTAGAGCAATTTCTTCCAGACAACCTTAGGATGGAGAGGATAATGCACAGCAAATAACTGGACGGTGCGGTGACATAAAATATATATAACAATTAATTCATTATTTAATTTTTAATTATATTTATACTAGTCTGTGCTAGTTATAAATAAATAATATTTCCAGACAATTCACGCAACAACATTTTAGTCCCGTGGTAAGCTCTAAGCTTGTGTTACGGGTAGGTACTAGATATTTGATATACTTAATATAATATACATACATTTAAAGATATTTTTTATTATACATATTAAATACCCAGACCAACGAGAAAAGTGCTTGCAGAACATACAAACACTTTTACCCTCGGCGGGAATCGAACCCGCTACCTTTTGCTCTGCAAGCGGACATTCGCACACCGCGCCTACGAGGCACTCAGAGTCAGAGTTAGTTAACTAGGTAACCCTTATAAAAAAAAACAACTTTTTCATAAGTGTTTTTTTTTGTTTATAAATATTAATAGGTAGGTACTTATTATATTAGCTTGGTACTTAATTCACTATATGGTAGGTAGTAAGTATAATCATTACTTATTTATTACTAACTTTTATTCCTGCTAATTGCTTACTGAACTTGTCCAACGAATATACAAAAGTCCGAGCTCAAATACCTATTTCTAAAATATAAAACTAAACAACAGCGTCCATGCGCAAACAATAATCGTTATACGGTTACATCGAAAAATGCATTTGGACCGATGACGAAGACGCGCGACACAACCTCCCCGTCCGATAGTCTGAGCCACACTGCCGCCCGTCGCCCCCGCACAGACCCGGTCGTTCCATTTCATACCGAAAACATAAAATAATTATTTGTAGTCGTATAAATCATTTGTTTTAATTTTCAAACGTACAGTTTGTGTGGAATACTTTGACAAATATTTAAGTTAAAGAAAAATACTCAAACTCAATACCGTTTAAAAGATATATCCAAATTTCGAATAAAAAATGCCTTACTTTGAATATTTTTTTTATTAAGTAATAATGAAGATACAATAATTTCAAACGTTCAAGTTGTAATTTAATATCTATTTTGCAACATATATTTTTTTTATACATATTTATTCACTCATAAAGTAGATATATCAATTTGAAAAAGTCGCGTTAGCGCATACAACCACCTTATTTCTTGTTCTTTACTCAACATTTTAAGTATAAGAGAAATACTTGGCGCTAGCGTAAGTTGATGACGATGTAGTGTTTTTTGAAATATTTTGTCTGAGACTGTTTTGACTGGAGAATAAAACTCCAACATAGTGATTATTAAGAATACGGATGTGCTACGTGATTAATAGAATAGTAAAGAAAATTCTTTATTACACACACCAAATAAACAAGAATACAAAATTTTTAATAGTCAAATTAAACCTAGAATGCGTAATGGCTTATTCTTAAAGCAATTTCTTCCAGACAACCTTATGTATGTATTACCGTATGGAAATAATTTAATCAGGAAGGTTGTGGACGGCGGTGGTAAACAAAATAAAACAAACTAAATTTACAAAAATAAAAACAAAAACTTACTCTATCTAATATTAATCCTATGACTACTATTTCCAATACTAAAAATGTAGAGTGCTAATAAAAACATAGGGATATAGTATATATAAATACCTACTTTTAAAAGAGTTAATAGAAGGAGCATTTCTAATATCAGCATGCAGTTGGTTCAACCCACAACCTGCACTGTGAAATATTTAGTGTAGAAATCTGAGCTGGGAATATGGACTTTGAGTGTGTTACTTCTTGATGACCGAGGAGAAAGCGAGTGAGACTGATGCAGAAAACAAAATCGATCCATAAGGGAGGAGAAGGAACAAGATTCTCCTCTTGACATCACAAATCTTACCATATTTGATGACGAGATCTAATGTAAAGGTATGAGAATATAAAAGGCACGTTAAATGAAAAACAACATTTGTTAAGATAAAGAAAACTGACACGGTTGGACTGATTTGAGCTCATCGAACCTTCTGTTTGGTTCATAAAGATGATTTTGTAAGTTTTTTGTCAACATTTTGTTATCTTAAGAATACTTTTAAAATCACGACTCCATGGGTCAACTAACCCTGGACACAATCTAATTCTCAATCATTACAGTTTAATATCTCAGACATTATGAGTAAGAGATTTAATTCCTTCCGTTGATTGACCATGTTACATCACTGGCCGTAGAAACACGTTTTTTCAATGGGCAGGAGCCAATTTTTTATGGATTTTAAACATAAATATCTCTGAAATCGTACAACTTAGAGGTTTAGCTCTTTAACAATTTTTGTTTGTAAGCATCTACTCTGTTGAGTAAAATGAGTTTCATCACCGGCCGTAACATCACGGTTTTTTTAATGGCAAACTAGTAGGTATGCCAGTCTCCATACTAAAATGTCCGAACCCCTGCCTTAATATTACCACGGATTATATAATATGAATACCATATAATTTAATTCAACTTTAAGCTGAATGTATAAGTGTAATGGAAATTATTTAACACTGTTATCTCATTCAATCACAACTAATTGTTCGTTTGATAAGAATTATACTAATCTTAAGCAGACTAATTAACCCTAAAAAAATATCTATACCAAAAAATGGTGACTTACCATTCATATTCTTAGATTCGCTGTGATTCACGCCGTTTGGTACAATCATTTCTTCAGTTTTTTTCACTTCGCCGTTTGATACTGGGGTTTCCTAGAACAACAAGTGCTATGATATTACGTCAGTCGAAAATATCACAAAATGTTGGGTAAGTATGTTGAGTTATATAGACTACGATAAGTTGATTGCAGCAAAGGATCAGGTGTGTGTCAAAAGTATTCCGATATTCGTACTTATCGGCCTCTAAGTACATTTATATAACTATACTAGCGGCCCGCCCCGGCGTCGCACGGGTAAAAAAGGTCCCGGCAATTTTTCCTTATTTGCTCACCGTTTAGACCTACCCTGGACTACGACAAACATTTTAAAACCCAAATCAGCTCAATCGTCCCAGCCGTTCTCGAGTTTTAATCAGACTAACGAACAACAATTCATTTTTATTTATATAGAATATAGATAATCTACTCTATTTCACGGACGCTTTTAACAAAAAAATAAAAAAATAATAATTAAGTACTTCAAACTCATCTTAGAAAAAAATGATTGAAAACTATGTTGAATATTGAACTTTCGAGACATAGACAATAGCTCAATGAGTATATAACCACCACGTATGAATAGTTTATCAAGAAAAATCATAGACAACCTATAAAATGAATATTTAACTTTCGAGACATAGACAATAGCTCAAAGAGTATAATTACCACCACGTATGAATAGTTTATCAAGAAAAATCATAGACAACCTATAAAAAGACATTTATTTTACACTTTTGTTAACCTGTAGATAATAACATACAAATAATCAGCAATAAATTAAAATTGCGACTATAATTTGAGATTTAAACTATCCTATCTCTCAAGTTGGATCGAACTGCACGTAGTGTGCGAATTTTATTATAATCGGTTAAGTGGTTTAGGAGTCCATTGAGGACAAACATTGTGACACGAGATTTATATATACTAAGATAACTACAGTAAGTGCCACAATTAGGTAACGATTTGCAAGTAAAGACTACTCAAATAAGACGCTCACTATCATAGAATACTTAGTATAGGAGTGCACAGCCTGCATATCTTGAATTAATATATTTTATAAATTGACTTGTTGAAGTCAATTTATAAAATACATTAATTCAAGAAAATAATTTAAGAAATGTAAAGCAATATAATGTGTCTGTTAAATTGCATTTGTAGTACATTATTGTCTTGGTGCGCACTCCATTTCTACAGGCACGACTGTAAATCAGTGCTGTACCTACATGGTAGTATTGCTATTTTCTACTAGTCCAGCTTCCATAGCTGGTGACTACTATTTATGTTTCATAATATGCAAAAGCCAATTTTTATGCTAATTTTGTGTGCATGTGCAATAGGCATGATGACTACATAAAAAAAAGTTATTCTGTTTAGTCAATTTATTAGCTCGAAAATACTGAAATAAAAATACTACACCTATATTTGCTCTATCAAATTATTAAAAAAACCATCAAAGTTCCAGCTTGAACGTATAAATTTCGTAAAAATCGCACGAAAGCGTTACGCCACGCTGAACTTCAATGCACCGTATCGTCCTGATTTTTCGTTTGTAAGATAAATAAAAAACACGCTTACAATCTATATATATACAAATGAATCCCTATTTCCCTTGGTCACGGCATCACGCCTGAACGGCTGGACCGATTTCGCTAATTCTTTTTTTGTTCTGTTCGTTATTATCTATAAAACCATATAAAATTATTAAACTTTTTTAATGTGACCTTAAGACATTTGACATAGAATTGTCAGAATGCGTGCTGCAAATATAGTCAAAGAGGAGGAATAAAATAAAATGGCAGCAATACATTTAAAATAATGAATTTAAAGGATCTAAGAAACCTGATTTTCTTAGCTCATTGATGGCGTCTAAGACGGAACAAAGTTCGCCGGGTTAGCTAGTATTTTTAAATAATCCGGAATATAACGTACTTATTATTTTTTTAGTCATGTATCCTATTGCAGATATCATATTTTTTTTTTGGTATCTTTTTATTACCCAACCATTCCATTTGCCGTGTGTACGCTGCACTGTTACAGCACCGTGCGTACAGTAACGTACATCAAACGCTCCGCTTGCCGCGCCGCAGACGTAGGTACGTCTTGAAACGCTCAAATTGAAAGCGCCCTTACTTAAATATAATAATAAAATTCCTTTATTGGTTAAGATTCCATGTACAAAATACAATGGTTTGTGGATACTAATGTCTGTTAATGTTGATGTCGTATAAAGGTACCAACCGCAGTAGACATGGGTTTCTTCTAAAGTAAGGCCTTAGCACCTACCATACCCACCATACATAATAATTACATAATTACATATACACGGGTTTCTGCTGAAGTAAGGTACTGAGGACCGTCAATATACCGCAAGATATGCATTTAAAACTAGTTCCTATTGCTAAATATCCTATTACCAGCCATTGTTTGTCACGCAATCATCCGGTACGTATGACGGTGCAACCTTCTAAGGAAAAACAAGTTCTGTTCCTAAATATGCATCTTCATTAACATGTATCTATTTTAACAAGGTTGTGGATTTATTTACCAATAAAAACACGGGGGCTTTATACAAGGCAAGTCAAATTTACATAAGAATTGTATCTAGTCAAGGTATTATAAAATATGTCCAAATTTGACTATTAAATTACCTATATATTTAGACAAAACTTTCACAAAATATGAAAACAAAATCTGGTGGTCAAAGTTAACTGTAGTTATAAATTAAAGTCGTTTGTGATACAAGATAATAAACCAGTAAATGCCAATATTTCTAAAAATGGTAATTGTACTAGATAAGTATTAATAAACTCATTTACATTATAGAACATAGCTTTCAAAAAACTGTAGATCTGTCAATTTCCGTTATTTCTTTGTGAATTGATTATAAAAATCAATATTAATATTTATTGCCTGTTTCCGCACTTTTGAGAGATGTACTTTTGGTACTACTGATGTATGTTTATTTCTAAGGTTATAGCTATGTATATCTTTCTTTTTTATATATTATCTTTATTCTCGTGTATCTTAAGAAGACTTTTGTAGATGTAGAGTGACACCACAGTCGTGATTTTATATTTAACAAAAAAAGCTACAGTCCAGTGCAGCCCACAGATTATTCGTAGATTCCTTTACTGACATGTCAGTACTTTCTTAAAAAGATCACAGTTGCCCCATACTGTGATAGCATAGCTTATTGTGGAGTGGATGTATGCAATCTCCGACTAAATAACTTATTTAATTTACCGTTGCAAAACAAACATAAGATTTATGTATAGCATCGATGCCAAATAGGTAATAATGCCTGGATATGTGTAGGAGTGAGCGTCTAGGTAATATTACTTGGTTAAGTAAATACATTTTAAAATTTTGTTTTCGAACGGGAAAATCCAAAAAGCATGGGAAGCACCGTGGTGTGTACAGCTTGTACCTAACATATAATCAATATAAGCCAATATATGCGTTGCCACTGCTGGGACATTCGGACTTCTCTCTTGAGAAGAGAGATTAGGCCAAAATTCACCACGCTGGCAAAGTGCGGGTTAGTGAATGTGTCATGTCCTTCAAACTCTTTAAAGTTCTCACAAAATGCCCGATTTCTCACGATGTTTGCCTTCACCGTTAGAGCACGCTTTAAAGCGAAGAAAAATCCAGTTCAAACTCCGACCCACGACCACGACTTTCGGAATGAAAGTCGAATATGATCCCACTTAGCCAACACGGCTTTTTTTATATTTATGTGTATAATCATAATTTAAAAAAAGCCATATTCCTACCTGTGTGTTGTCCACATTACAAGGTATTTATGTAATACCTACATAATATTTATCTTTTACTGCGGTTATAAAACGCAAGTTGAAAAGTGTCCGCTGAATGTGTGCGGTAGATAGCGAGTCTTCATCGCTATAATGACGTTTGTTCAGCGTTATCTTGATACTTTTATGTACCTATATAATGTAATAGCGAAGGTGCGTAATCTTTATTGGTATATAGATAAAATTGATTAATTTGGCCAAATAGTACCAGGATGTATATATATATGTATATAGAAAATATAAAGAAATGCCATAAGAAATTCATCTGAACTGGCCATCTGAATCGCGATGGCTCTACACAAATTACTATATATTAAACAAAATTTGTTTTTCTAATTTTAAATAAATTAAATAAGTATGAGATGGACTCATACGCCAAGGGTTTCGGGTGAGATTAGATAAGTGAGAGTAATAATTTTATGATGATTCCTGTGATTTTAGATTTTAATAAAATAATTTACTGTTGATCAATGTAGCATTATTCAATAATATACATTTGTTTTAATATAAACTTCTAAGCAAGATCCGTTTCCAAAACAATTTGAAGTATTTTTTTGTAGCCACGCGGGATCAGTGGATTAAAATACTCAATCCGCAATGGCGCGCGAAAACAGGCAGAAGTAAATGTGCGTGCTCTTGAGAAAATAATTCCAAAAAATAGTTTTAATCTCATTTTCAGTTCAAGTGTTGTGTTTTCAATATAATAAATAGTTAATCCTAATCTAAACTTGAAGAATTGTTCAATGTTTTGTTCATCTATATTGTCTAATCAGTGAAATAGTTTTCAATAAAAATATTATAACCGCGAAGTGAGCTTCGAACACAATCTGATTCCCGGAATCGCGTAAGTGTAATAACTATTAACTAATCTGTGGGTGGCACGTGCACCAGTGAACTTTGGTGACCTCGCTGCAGTTCCGAACTAAAAATATCCTAAATTAAGAATTTTTAATATTTGCTTCCGTTCCAACGTGTTATAATTTTTTTTTTTTTTTTTGATATGACTATATGAGTTTGGCGCGAATAGTGCCTGGAAATAATAAGCTCAGTTCATTAGTTCATTTTAAATAACGTGTCAGTTTTATTTATTAATAACTACCTGTTGTTGACATCCGATCTGCATCGAAAAGCCTGACTATGCAAAGAAGAAATAAAAATATTAGCCACACTCCACCACAAAGTATGTCTGATGGTATCACCACGCGAAAGAAGGGAGAGTCAACTGTTTCCGAAGTCAGTCAGCTGACAGAACAACTTAAAGTTTTAACTTCAGAATTTTCTTCTGTGAAAAATAAACTGGATGAGCTTACTCAGTCCCTCTTTTCAACAAATGAGAAAATGAATGAAGTTGTATCTAAAATATCAGCGACAGAAGAACGTATAAAATACTTAGAAAAACGTGATACGGAATTTGAATCCTTACAAGTATCTGTCCTACAGCTTGAAGAAGAACTAAGACTACAGGCTCAGAACCATCTTAGAAACGAAATTGAAATTGTTGGCATTCCGGAAGAAACTTCTGAAAACATCCAAAAAGTTGTGCTTGTAGCTGCAAAAAAATTTGGCACGGATTTGGAGGAGAAGGATATTGACTGGGCCACACGCGTTGGTCCTCGCCGTACCATTGCAAGCACGTCAACATCGACGGAATGCGCTAGACAACCACGACCAATTGTTGTTCGTTTTCTACGTCGTTCGAAGCGGGACCAGGTTCTGAAAGCATCGAAGTCGCATAAGAACACTACCACCACTGACTTGGGTATCTCAGGTTCCTCGCACAGAGTTTATGTAAATGAAAGACTCACGAAAGAAAACCGAATTTTGTTTCGTGAAACTAGATCGAGAGCCAAAGAACACGGATACGCTTTCTGCTGGAGTAGTCAGGGCATTATTTTCATAAGAGAACGTGAAGGAGCACCGGCTTTGCCTATAAACTCCCAAAGAATCCTTGACAGGCAACTGCCATCTGCCAACTGTTAAAAGAACAGCATAAGATTTGAAAATCTCCAAATACCTATTAGTAATTTTGTCTTCATCCCTGTAAATTTGTTTATTTTTATTTTTTTTTTTTTTTTTTTTGCAGGTATAAAATTGTTTATTTTAATGTTTTCAGAAAATCTGTCCACTGACTTAGACTCATTAAAAATAACATGTAAGTTAGTTAGTGAAGCATCAAAGTGCAATCAATTGGTCACCTCTAAACACAACTTTAAGCTACTCTCACATAATATCAGAAGTATTCAGAGAAACTTCAATAACCTTCTTGTAGGAATTAAGAGTCTAGACATATCGTTCGATGTTATATTGCTCACTGAATGCTGGCTTAGTGACACAATAATCCTTCCTCAGTTACCTGGTTATAATTGTTTTTCTACCAAAAGACACCATAACCAAAATAGCGGTGTTGTCGCATACATAAAAAGTGAATACAATGTTACAGTATCTGAACCGCACATAAAAGATGCTGATTGCCTACTTATCCAAGTCCCGAATGTGTTAAATATTCTAGGCGTATATCGTTCACCCTCTACCAGATACACAGATGATTTTCTTACCTCTCTAGATATTCAGATTAATAGGCTTAACAACATTCCCTTAGCCATCCTGGGTGACATAAATATCAATATAATGGATAGTAATTCCCAAAGCTTAGAATATCAATGCTTCATGGCCGAACAAGGGCTCGATGCTGCAATAACAGTACCTACACGAGGTAATGCTTGCCTGGACCATATATACCTGAAAGTTCCCTCCCGCAACTACGAAAACACTATTGGGGTTGTTTGTCAACTGGACATAACAGATCATTACCCAGTATTACTAGGTATTAACCTTGACAAACCTAAATCAGTCCGTCCCAGTCGTATAATCACTAAAATAGATTACAAAGAAATAAAAAATGATCTTGCAAAAGTTGATTGGTCAATCGTAACAAATTGTCATGATGTAAATGAGGCAAGCAATGCTTTCATGAAGATTATATTAGAAACAATAAACAAACATTCAAAACAAGTAAAAGTTGCACGGTCAAAATTCACTTTAAAACCGTGGATTACTCCTGGTCTCCTGAGATGTATGAAAAACCGCGATCGTCTTCATCTACAAGCTAGAGCAGATCCAAAAAATAAGATATTACAAAAAACATACTCGCGTTACCGCAACTTCTTTATAGGGCTATTGAGAAAACTTAAATTGAATTTTGATGAGGAACAATTAAAAAACAACAAAGAAAATCCAAAGAAACTTTGGCAAACAATCAAAGATATTACTTATCTATCAAAATCAAAAAAGGAACCTACAGATCTTTTAAATATAAACAATTGTCAAAATCCACAAGAATCTATCGATTTGGTTAACAGACACTTTGTATCAACTGGTCAATGTCTTGCTAATAAAATTCTTACAACTTTAAATACTACCGAACTACATCTTGCGGATTCTGTAATTATCTCAGATTCTCCACAGGATTCATTTTATCTTAACCCAGTAATCAACGAAGAAGTCAATAGTCTAATAAATGGTCTTCAAAATGATAAAGCGCCCGGTATGGATGGTTTAGGTAACGTTCTTATCAAAGCTATTAAAGATCCTATTAACGCACCATTGACACATATATTAAACCTAAGCTTATCTAGTGGAATATTTCCCTATAACTGGAAGGTCGCTACGATAACACCTATTCATAAGAGTGGACCAAAAGATACAGTTGATAACTACAGACCTATTTCACTTCTGGGAACTTTTTCCAAACTCTTAGAAAGGATAGTTAACAATCAACTTATTAAATTTTTAGAAAAACGCAACCTTCTTTCTCCTAAGCAATTCGGTTTCAGGCAAGGCAAAAGTACTGAAGATGCAATAACACTACTAACATCTCTAGTGGCATCTCACTTAGACAATAAAGAAAACTGTGTTGGTATATTCCTGGATCTTGCTAAGGCCTTCGATACCGTGTCTCTTTCTATTCTAGTCAAAAAAATGGAATGCTTTGGTGTTAGAGGAATGGCCTTAGACTGGTTCAAAAGCTATCTATCAGATCGTAGACAGTGTGTAAAAATTGGTAAGATAACTAGTAATACTGAGGAAATCTGTTTCGGAGTCCCTCAGGGCAGCATTCTTGGTCCAACACTATTCATTTTGTATATAAACGACATCCACAAAATCCCTATCCATAATGCTAACATCCTTTGTTATGCTGACGATACTGCTATCATTTTCGGCGGTAAAAGCTGGACAGACGTACAAAACTCAGCTGAAAATGGAATGGTTCTTGTGTCACAGTGGCTTCAAAGAAACCTTCTTACTCTGAATACAAAAAAGAGCATGTATTTATGTTTTCACAAGACACGAACTTCAGCGCCTTCCACTAACTTTACCATACGCGTTCACAAAGATTTTTGCTCTAGAATGACCTGTTCATGCGATTATCTAACACGTACAAATACCCTCAAATATCTTGGCTTAAATATTGATGAGAACTTGAACTTTAAAAACCATATTGAAGCCCTTTCATTAAGGATTAGAAAACTTGTTCATGTCATGCGAAACCTTCGCGATATTGCCTGTCCGAAAACACTTAAAACAGTCTACGTTGCTCTCTGTCAGTCCCTTATAATTTATTGTATCTCTTGCTGGGGTAGTTCCTCCAAAACGTTTTTAATACAAGCTGAAAGAGCTCAAAGATCAGTTCTCAAGGTTATGCTTAAAAAGCCGTATCGCTATCCAACTAATCTGCTATACTCAGAAGCGAATGTTCTAAGTGTCCGGCAATTATACATTCTCAGAACAACGCTTCTTACACATAAATCGTTAACTTCTCCCATTCATCATAACTCCCAGGTCAACCTCCGAACGTCTAAAATAAAATCCCAGTTAGTGAACACAAAATTTGCTCAACGTTTAGGTATCTTTATGAAACACTTAATTTACAACAAAGTAACAAAATATTGTAATATTAAAGAAAAATCCTCTAAAGAAGTAAAATTTATTCTCGTCAAATGGCTCTCTACGATAACATACGATGAAACAGAACAATTACTTTCCATATTATAATGTATGTATACCTGCTCTATATTTCTAAACTGTATTACTTACGTACTTACCTATTTTATTGTTTTTTTATTGATGTTGTTTATGCACTTATCTATTTTGTCATGTCCTTATAGCCATCCCATTATTTACTAGATATAGGTACTTTGCATGTAAACACTACAAACATTATTTATATTTTTACAAAATGTGACAGCTTTTCATTTCATTTCTTTTTATATGTTTAATTAACTTTTATTTTCCATAATACAAATAATACTCACTCAATTAATTTAGTTATTTTTAGTGATTTAGTAGTACACCTAAGTATCTTTGAACACTGTTTTAATATTTTAATGTTTTTTTATTTTTTTTCTCTTGAATGTACGCCAATGTATAATGTAAGGCTTATTCATATTGTAACTGGTTATAGTTCAGGTCTCCACGACACAGGCAGTGTGCCTAGTGTGGAGACTAACGACAAATATTAAGCACAAAATTGTATTAGTAAATAAATATATTTTTCATTTTTCATTTTTCATTTTTCAATCATTATTCATTGGAAACCGATCCCGGTATCGGTGGATAAAACTTGGCGGTATCAGTGGACAATTAAATCTGATCCCGGGATCCGTGGACACAAACCCATTTTACCACTTTGGAAGTGTCTCGCGCAAACTATTCAGTTTGGGAAAAAAATCTATATCTTTAAACTTATAAAGTTCTATATCATTTTTAAGACATATCCTTAGTACGCCATAAGTATGGGTTTGATAAAAAAAATGGATTTTCAGTTTAAAGTGTTCCCCACACTTTAAACTGAAAATCATTTTTTTTGTTTTATTTATATTCTTGTGACATACGGACACGCTATGGAACCCTAAAAATTACAGCTGAATATTTCACAGTCAGTTTAACAATGGTTTGATAGTTAGGTCTCCCTAAAATCTTAATATATATAAATCTCGTGTCACAATGTTTGTCCTCAATGGACTCCTAAACCACTTAACCGATTAATATTGTACAATTATTTGATTACATAACACCAACGTTCTTTCAGATTATACTTTACGATTAGGCGATATTCAAATCGCCCAAGTAAAATATTTAATTGAACTACTAATTTACTCAATGTTTAGGATTTCCAATTTTCTTTTTCTTTATTTTAAATTAGGACAAATGTCTTTTAATGGGCCTGAAGAAATCATAAAACTTCTAGTTCTCTCATTAAGGAACAACTTATTTAATCATGACTCTACCATCCTTATGTTGAAAATAAATAACTGGTAATGTATGTTACATTACCAGTTTACTAATTACCTTGATTCACCTAAAAGAATCAATCAATTTTTTTAGGGTAAAACGGGACCCTATTATAGTGGTTTCGTCGTCTGTCCCGTTTGTCAAGAACCGTAATAGATAAAGAGTTGAAATTTTGAGTAATGAATGTGATGATGTAGATATTTCTGTTGCCGATGTTACTAAATTTGTTACTAATATCGCATAATTAACAAAAATAAGGGGGCTCCCATACAACACTTGTTTTTTTTGGCAAATAGTGTACAAACTGTAGGTACACGGAGTCCATTTCATACCTAGCTAGCAAATTTATTTGGTATATAAAATGTAAAAGAACGTTATTATATGACTTGTTGATGAGGCTGCTATATCTTCAGATATGTTTGCGTTATTTTAATTTTATTTTATCAGTAATAGAATGGTAAAAGACATACATATTTACATCTATTCCGCTATTTAAAATATTAAATTAGCTGTGTAGCAATAGCCACAACCTACTAATTGGTTATACATCATTAATCAAATATCATTTTTTTTTCTGGAATGTACCTATTTCCGCTCCAAAAATAAAACGTGTTTCGGGAGGAAAACTTTTAAAAACAAAAAGCATATAGGTTCCATTGAATATGGTTTAACAAATTACAACAATAACAATATTGCAAAACGACAAACATGTAAAGATTATAAGTTTAATCATGAACCACAAATGCATTTAGGTGAAAAAAATAAGTAGGTTACCTACATTTTCCACTTACCTAATTGATTTATACAACTAAAACTCACAGAAACACTTTCAATCTGCTGTTCATAAAATGTAGAGCAAATATTTTCATGCGTGCAGCAAAACGTTAACACGTTATTTCAGTACCTTGTTGTACTTGTTAAATATAGACCGGTTCAAGACGGATTTATTGTGAAAATATGATAACACACGCGGACATAATGACCCGCGAGGCCGAGCGCTGTGCGAAGTACGGACGGACGACCGAGACCAGTCGGGCCCTGCAGCCAACTGGCGATTTGCCTAAGCCGTGGCGTGATACTACGTTTCAAGTATAAAGTTCAACCACAAGATTTATTCAGACTAAAATTTTCGCGCGTACAAATTTGAGCGTCAGCAGTCTTCCAATGTTCGATGTGGGGGAAATGAGGTTGGAGAAAGTTGTGGCACATACCGTGACTCGGATAGGCTCCTCCATGGTCATGCAGCGAGGTATGCACTTTCGGTGTGAGGACGCGCGGACGACTGAATACTTCGTTTATCAGCTTGCACTGTTTCGCCGTTACTTTTAGATAAAACACTGCTCCGGCAAAATGAAGGTGACTGCCTGATATCGATCAAGTCTATTTCTTTTATTGAATGTGGAGCGTTTCGTATCTTATCTACAAAAAGACTCATATGCGTCAATAAATGGTCGGTTGGAACCATATTTAAGTAAGAAGGTATGTATAGGTATGTATCGAACACGCAAGGACGAATAATTTTAAATTAGTAACATTAAATTTTTCACTAAGTCATTCGTAATTCGTTGTTAAGTGGTCATAAACAAGTAAAGGCCTCCCTTCCCTTCTTCCACGCCTCGCAATATAACGCTGTGACAGTCCTTATCTACTACTTGCAAATAGCATAATACCATTTAATAATAAAACACTTAAAACAAACCCCGCCACGCACCTCTGAATTCTTCTTCTTCAAAATGAATTTGCGCTTTAAAAAAAAACCGTGTTGGCTAAGTAGGTGCACACTCGACTTACATTCCTAAGGTCGTGGGTTCAAACCCCAACACGCACCTCTGGATTTTTCTTCTTGAAAAATGTAAGTGCGTTTAAAAAAAAACTCGTGTTGTAACGGTGAAGGCAAACGTGTAAACTCGTGAGGAAACCGGCATGTTCTTAGAACTTTTAAGAGTTTGAAGTACATAATATATGACATTTGAAGCCCAGCAGTGGGAACGTTGCCATACGCTAAGCAACTACTTACATATAGTCAATCATAAAATAATTGTCAATTTACCAGTCCCATGTTTTCCGCTGTGATTTATTTTATATTAAACTAGTCGACCCGACAGACTTTGTCCTGTCCCACGTCTCAAAAAACAATATCTAGTTGACCATATTGTGAATCTAAACCATTCTCGAACCCACTTATACACACACAACAAATTTCATCAAAATCGGTCCTGCTGTTTAGGAGGAGTTCAGTGACATACACACTCACAGAAAAATTATATATATAAAGATACTAACGTTATTATAGGAAAGTATAACAGATGACCGTTCGACACTGTACTATTCACAATCCCCGGCGATTGCGTACGCAGTGTCGGACGACCAATATTAAGATGTACTGATGACATAGTCTGACTGCGAGCACACGGTGGATACAATTAGCTTTCGATTCGATCTACATTTTTGGAGATCTTTGAAGAAGGACTATGTCGTCCTATGAATTGAATGCTGAAATGATGTTGATGACGATGATGAAATTGCTTTCATAAAATGGGTGACTTACTATCTGCCCGTTCTCCCCATCTTCTTTCGTTTCCGACTTACTCGATCTTCGATTTCGTTAACAGCTACTTTTGCTACACTTTATGATATGATTATGTTTAGTAGCCTGTTTTAACCGACATCCATAAAATGGATGAGTTTGTCAATTAGACGCGTTTTTTTATGTGTTTCTTCAGAACTTTTTCTTTGATTGTGATGATTTTCGTTGGGATAGCATCAGTCACTCATTTCCGGACACTTTAATGTAGTGCCCTGCCCCAGCCAGCCTGCCCATAAGCTTTCATAAATTATTACTATGGCAATTACGATAAAGTATTATGACAGCCGTGTTGGCTAAGTGGGCGGACAATCGACTTTCATTCCGAAGGTCGTGGGTTCAAACCCCGCCACGCACCTCTTTTCGCACGGATTTTTCTTGTTAAGTAATTTATGTGCGCTTTAAACACGTAATTTAATGGTGAAGGCAAACATCGTGAGGAAACCGGCATGTTCTTAAAGCTTAAGACGCTCGTTTTTTTTATTTTCAGTTCAGTTTCTTGTAATTAGACTCTGCGCTTGAAGCTACAATTTGCCAGTGTCGAGTTAAATAAAATTATAAAGTGAAAAAGATGTTACTCATACTCAGTTCAGTTTCTTGTAATTGGACTTTGCGCTTGAAGCGACAATTTGCCAATGTCGAGTTAAATAAAATTAAAAAGTGAAAAAAATGTTACTCAGTTGAACGCCATTTTTGTATGTTGTGCAAAGAGGAAGCAGACACAAAAATTAATTGACATTGACAAGTGTGACTTTGACATTCGCACTTTTTCTTTTGAATCATAAAACAAAGGGTCCTAGAATCTATGGCGTTGGCGCATCCTCATTCATAGCAGCAATCTCTTGTTCATTCTATTATTCATGTAAAATGTTACCATAATTATGAAATTGTAAGCTGATCTACTAAATTTAATGATTTTTCTAATAAGTGATAATTTGATAAACCTGCATAAAGTTTTAAAATAGTTTAACCTGCAAAATGAGGTTTATCAAATAACCACTTAAAATCATTCATCAATCAGCAACGCTACAACCACGAGGCTTTTGCTAGGGTAGGGAGTTATATTATATGCCAAATTCCACCGTTAAAAGTAGGTAGATTTTTTTATGCATCATCTATAATAAATAAATATATATTACGTGTTTTTATCATGTGTATGCCTTGTGTTTAAAGCCGTGTTGGCTAAGTGGGAGCATACTCGACTTTCATTCCGAAGGTCGTGGGTTCAAAACCCACCACGCATCATTTTTTTGTCGATTTACTGAAGTTTCACTTCTATCGTGTGTGAATCGCACACACTTTTTTTGTTCTCTGAACATTTTCTACAATTAGTGTTGGCTGTGTTGGCAGCCCTAGTGAACTTGTGAATGTAAAAGAATGAATGAAACGAAAGTAAAGTAAAACGTCAATACATACATACAATACAATCAGCCAGTCAAACCAAAATTTGCAATTTTCCCCAAAAAATACAACAAATTAAATTTTATTTACAAAAACTTACGGATTAGATGTTGCAATGAATCGAACTGAGGGATTAGTGCAACGAAGGAACGTTGTTAGAGACAGCAGCGCTGACGGAGGTTTGAGGGAAAATCAAGACATTGATGATAAGAAAAATGATAAAAGTTTTGATGATGACGGAGATTCCAAGGAAACAAGATTGACTCTCATGGAAGAAGTCCTTCTTTTAGGACTTAAAGATAAAGAGGTAACTATAAGTTAGAGTTTCGTGACTGTGAATTGAGTTGAATCTTTCACTGGTCGGTCGTGACTCGTTTGTTCTACGATTCACATGTTTCAGGGCTACACATCATTTTGGAACGATTGTATATCAAGTGGCTTGCGAGGATGTATTCTTATTGAACTTGGACTGAGGGGTCGCGTTGAGCTCGAAAAAGCTGGTATGAGGAGAAAAGGTCTGCTTTCCAGAAAAGTTATTGTAAAATCAGGTGAGTCTGATCAACAAACAATAGGTAGGTAGGTAAATACTCAGATGTGGATATTATGAAACTGGCTATGAGGATACTCAACTATAATGATCAGGATATTCATGGTGAAATTATGAATGCTATTTAAATATATAAGATATTCTAAGATTCACATAATGTTAATTATTATTAATGTATACAGTCAACTTTCATTATGTATTTCGCAAGAAGTTTTAAATTATTTGGCATATTACCTACAATAATAGAATGCTAGGTCAATAAATCTAAAGATTTGTTAGATTTTTTGTGCAAATAATCTACCATTACATCTCATATTAGATTTGTAAAATCGTCGGGCTGTTTGAGCACATTTACCTTTGTTATCTTAAGCTGGATTTTGGCTACATTTAGGTGGTGATCACTATCGACATCTGCTCTACATTGGTTCCAGACATCCAGTAGAGAGTGTCCCAATGTCTTACCGATCATATATCTATCATGAATATTTGCACAAAAAATCTAACATCATCATTAGCTCATGACATGGTCTATGTGGTTCTTTATATTATGGTCCGGGGAGACACAAGACACCTTGTGACAGTTTTGAAAAGGAATATATCATAATTGTATACTCTTTGATTGTTAAAGATACACCAACTGGTGATGTTCTGCTTGACGAAGCTTTGAAACACATGAAGGATACTGAACCACCTGAGTCTGTACAAAGTTGGATAGAGTACCTAAGTGGTGAGTACTTTTTGAACTTATTTCAGTATCTGTAACATTAGTAATAAAACAAATTCACAAGTGATGTAAATAAATACAACATTAGTTTCATTGTTCGATTTAACTGTGTTATTAACCCCCAACCAAAAAAGAGGGGTGTTATATAAAATAAATTATATAGTAAAAAAAAAACATTTAATTCTGCTAGCATGATTTAGTATGTTAATATTTTTTCTGAGTTAATAGGTAATTAATTCATGGTTGCCAACCAATTTAGCTAGTATTCTGTATTGGTGGTGTAGGTACCGCAGTGGATGTCATACAGCTGAAATAGTGACGCTGATTAATTTAATGTACAGATAAAGCTCTTGAATCTTTTCTGTGAATGTGCAGCTTAGAATAATCAAGTGAAAACATGGTGACCTCCAAACTAAGCATACATCTGACTTGACCTTTTAGTTGCTCTTACCAAACATGAAAATATTTATTGCATTCCAGTTGTCTAACAAAGCTTACAAAATAGCCATGTGATATAACAATATTTATTACTGTTGGTTAAAATTATTGCAGCATTAATTTTGGGGTTGTTTGTACATTACATAGTATTTATTGCTCAAATATATAAAATAAGCTAAAATTACAAATAAATGTTTAAAGTTATGTGACAAATACTTACTTGGGAAATTTTATATACATAAATTTGGAAAAATGAGATGGATCCATACCACACCTTAGGTTCCGTGTACATTTTATACACATTTTGCAATTAACAAAATAAGAAAAAAAAAATGTTGAAATGTCAAAAATATGCCACTGGAGCATGGGTCACCCATCCAAATACTGGCCTCGGGCAACGTCGCTTAAACTTATAGAAATCACGTTTGTCGTAGGGGAGCCCCCTTATATATTTATTTATTGATTTTTTTATAGTTTATATTATTCGCTGTTAAAGTGGCAAGAAAAATAGAGAAATACATCATTCCTCAAAATTTTAACTATATCTATCACGGTTCTTGGGATACAGGCTGGTGACAGACGGACGACGAAGTCTTAGTAATAGGGTCCCGCTTTACCCTTTAGGTACGGAACCCTAAAAAGGAGAATGTATAGTAATTATGTAGTAATCTTGAGGTGGACATTTTCGAGGTATTTTTTTTTTTTTTTTTTTTTTATGCTTGATAAGCCTTTATTTGACCACAATCTCACCTGATGTAAAGTGACGATGTGGTCTAAGATGGGACATGAAGACCTAGAAGGTAGATGGCTTCTCCGGACCACATTACGAAACACGAAAAAATCGCTTCACGCACTGGCCCAGCCCGGAGGGGTATACCTACTAGTCCTCCATTTCAAAATAAACGTGAGTGCGGCCAGTGATGAAACGCATGTCAATCGACAGAGTAAATTCTTACAAACAAAATGTGTTCAGGAATCACTAATTCATACGGTTTTTGTAATTATTGGTTCAATTAAAATGAGTTTTATCACTCAACGAATATGACGTTTGGAAGCAAATGTTTCGTATTAAACATCTCAAACTTTATGAGTCTTAGAGATTTCATTTCGTACATAAAAACATCACAGGCTGCAATACCCGGCACGTTTTTTAAATGGTGAACTAGTAGGTATGTTAGGCACCATATAAAAATGTCAAAGTCCCTTTAATATCTTTTCTTTTGAGTTGGTTACAGTTTTTGTATTATCAATAAGTGAAAAAACGTGTTTATATGGGGAAACCTCAAGGTTATATTTACAAATTATGTTGTTGATAAAGCCCTTTACGCAATACTGTAGGAAGTGATTTATTTGGACATAAGTTGCTTTTAAACTAATGAATCATACTCATATTGAAAACTGGTTATTGTAATCATCTAATGCCATCTTTGTCAATGACCCCTCTTATTAAATGCTATTTTATGATACGAATGACAGTGTCATATTACAATTATTTTATAACTCATTAGTTTACTATTTTTTTCAGGTGAGACATGGAATCCAATGAAGTTAAAATATCAACTCAAAAATGTTCGGGAACGCCTGGCTAAAAATCTGGTTGAAAAGGGTGTCCTAACTACAGAAAAACAGAACTTCCTGCTCTTTGATATGACCACACACCCACTGACTGACAATGTTATCAAATGCAGATTGGTGAAGAAGGTAATTAATTTAGACTATTAAAACACACATCTTTATATATATAATTCTTCTGTGAGTGTGTATGTCTTTGAACTTCTCTCAAACGACTTGACCGATTTTGATGAAATTTTTTGTGTGTGTTCAAGGGGATCTGGGAATGGTTTAGATTCACAATACGGTCAACTGGATATTATTTTTTGAGACGTGGGACAGGACAACGTCTGTCGGGTCGACTAGTAATATTATAAAAAATATATTTACAAAAAAACAGGTATTTTAATGTCAATAGAATGTGCAGTTTACGTCAATTGTGAATTTGATATTGTTATAACTTTGAAATCGAAAACAAAACCTTGTGGCATCCTTTCACTAGGTAAATACACAGCAATACAAATGCTTTATTACTTAGTCATGTCATAAATAACATACTTACATATGGTTTTACTTCGTTTAAGTGTTTACAGATAACATGTTGAATTACCACTTTTCATTGTGGATTGATAATACCTGCTTGGTACAATTAACTTACAATTAAATGTTATTCAACTTTGATAAGCCACTGATCGCGGATAAATGATTATTATAATTTTAGCCTTTTATGATAAACCATTGTGGAGGACGAACTCTGTTAATTGTATCAGTGGCGTTAGAACATTGCAGTCAAACACATGTAAAATGAAACATGCCTTTTTATCCATATGATTGCTAATAACGGTAATCTATAACTCATTCAGCAATAATTCAATATGAAAAACCTTGGATTCAAATATATTTATTGTTTTATGATTTAAAACGGGTAACATACCATGATTTGACGGTTTTTGAGTTTTCCGATATTTCGACGCTGTTGCAAGCGCCATGATCATGTTGTTTCCGTGAGCATGGCAATTGCAACAGCGTAGCAATATCGGAAAACTCAAAAACCGTCAAATCATGGTATGTTACCCGTTTTAAATCATAATATTGTTAAAAACCATGATAATTTAAATATGTAGTTATATTTATTGTTTGGCTTAAAGATAATTTTATTATTTTTTAAACAAACACGACCATTTGAAGACTATCGACGACTATCGAAGACTATCGACTATAGACGATTTAAAAAAAATCACCTACATCATTGATACACATAACTTTAAAACGTTCATGCATAGCTCAAAGCGGTTTGCTTTGCAGCTATGCATGAATCAAAGCGGTTTGCTTTGCAGCTATACATGAACGATTTAAATACTCGTTCTTCTACCGTAGCCGTGCTTATCTCTTTTACAATTATTCTTTCACATTTACCTATATTTTTTACCAGTTTTAACCGCGACCATGCCACCGTAAATTTGCAGTTGTTTCTCGTGAACGGGAATTGTAAAATTTTATTTATTTAAGGGTAGCCTGCCACTTTTCAAATTACTACTTAACTTATTCATTTAAATGCACAAGAATATGAAGGAGGCCTATGTCCTGCAGTGTACGTCCTACGGATGAAATAATGATGATGATGATGATGCAAACATGTTAGATGATATCATAGATAATTGAACAGATAAGTATCAAATTTATAAGTAAAAAATTGAGTTATAGTATAAAAACCACGTTGACCATGGTTGAACCGTGACCATGATTTGAAGTCATACATTCTTATATACATATTATTTCATTAAATATAAACAGTTTTTTACACAAATAACACACACTGATTGAAATACCTTCGTCTTAAGACATTATGGGCTATATTAAATGATAAGATGCTACGCAATTGCCCGATCGCTGCCCATCCGTGTTAACTTCGGCGATTGATCTCATTAACAAGTCTACTTATACTATATGCTTACATTTTCATCCAAAAATATTTAATTTTACACTACAACAAAATTGTCACCAAAATTGTCGATCTTCGGACCCTCGCTAACTGCGCCACTGAGGTGGATTATTGGTAATACATATTATAAATGAAGTGACAATTATATTGTTTCAGGTGCAAGAAGCAGCGTTGCGCAGGTCCATCACCGACGTGGCGCACGCCGACAAACGCTCGCTGGCTCTGCTGATGCTGGCGCACTCCGCCGACGTGCTGGAGAACGCGTTCGCGCCGCTCTCCGACGAGGACTACGAGCTCGCCACGCGCCGCGTGCGCTCCCTCCTCGACCTGGACTTCGAGGCCGAAGCCATCCGGCCCGACGCCTGCGAAATCATGTGGGCAGTCTTCGCCGCGTTCACCAAATAGCGGTAACTCACGCTATCTTGCCATCGAGATAGAGGTAATTTATGAAACTCTTTTCATGAACGTTCATCAATGAATTTATATGGTCTCGATAATGTCCGGAATTTTCTAAAGCTATTAAATTTCAACTAGCTTTGTAAAATACTGCACGGAATCGACATCCGTTTTGTATTAAGGAATAAACATTATTTGGATTTAAACAAACACTTATATAGTGCATTCATTTGATTGTTTGTTGTTTCGAACGTTTCGGGAAACATTATTTTAGTAATGCGGAAGTTACAATATTGTACAAATGAGAAGGACGATATCAATATACCTATTAACTAAAATGATAAAGCATTCTAAATTATCGTACTTTCCGGTTTCGCCGCCGAAAGGAATTACGGCAAATATTTTATAACTCTGTAATGATTACTTTAATATCATTCCCATTATTTACAGTATTATAAATACATAATTTAACTTGTTTGGACATCAGCAGCTGTTAAGACCTGTTATTGTACTTTTCCATCAAAATCATAAAAATGTTTAAACAACTTATACCCAATCTACAATTCACAAGTAGCAGTTATTAACAAGATAAACTGATGCACAAACTTTTTTAAAAATCTCACGGAGCATCAGATTTATGTCGTATTTTCAGTTTAATTCATCATTAGTCTAAAGATCCTTTTAATAACACATACCCATTGCTCTCAACAACACAAACCACAACAAATTGTTAAACATTTAAACATTTTCTTCCCTACTATTTTAAGTTTATTCGAGTGTTTAGTGTATTTATTTAAATGTAATTAGAATTTTATACATCATATGATTTATTTATTTTGATGTAATGCTTATATTCTAGTAATTATATTTCATAACGTGGTTTAAATTTTAATTATAGATAAATTATAAATCTGTGACTCGGCAATGATAACGTGGCTGAAATAATGTTGTCTAAACATTGATGGTGCGGTTTTAATTAAATGTTATCATAGATTATATCTGTTTTATGAAGACTAGCATAAGTAGAACTATACATTATTTTGTTATACTACAATTTTCCATACTAAAGTGAGTAGAATTGCAACCGCAACATATTGTTATAACATTTGATTTAATACCTGTTGAAAACGAGAAAATGCAATGAGAGTTAAATACTTTTGTTAAATGTGAAATTTAATATATTATTAACGTCTCTTTAAATTTTTACGTATGCTGTAGGCGTAAGAAATAGTGAATAATGTTTTCTGTTACTAAAAAGTAAGAGGATTAATTCGGATAGATAATTATTTCGTTTAAGTTTCTTTAAATTCAATTAGTCAAGTATTCTAGAGCTATATTTTAACCTGTGAAATTTTTAATTTTATTTCATCTCATTTTCATTACATGTTACTAAATGAAGAGGAAATGAATTTAATTTATTTCATAGCTGCCTATAATATTTAAGGTCCATAGCTAATATTTTATGTTTACGTTGACTTATGCCAAGTAATTTTCTAAATCTACTCGTTTCATTTCAGTACACAATTTTTGTTTAAATGCTATAATTTATTTGGTTCGTACAGTGACACGCGCACGACCACCAGGTAACAACAAAGATTATATTGTGATTGGAAATGTATAAAATCAGTAAAGATCAATGTATCATACACACATCAATTTGTAGTAGTATAATTACTCAAATATATTCTTTGGAAATAACATGACTTTAAGCATTTCGATAGATATACATATACCCCATAAACCATACTCCAAACTCTTCGTTTTCGCTAAAATCATACAAAGCTTTTACTTTAAAGGTACCGAAATACACATTTATCATCAGCCCACTAGCATCCACTGCCGAGTATAGGCCTAGTCCACTAATCCTCTCTGTCCCTCGCCGGTCTCATCAAATTGATCCCCGCAACCTTACTGGTACTCATGGACCAAGCCTAAGGTCCCCTCTTGTCCTAACCGACAATAAAAGAAAGCAGCCATTGGGATATACATATTTCTAAAAATAAAACAAACATACATTTTACTCATTTAATTATAAATATTCTTAAACTTCACACATTTTATAGATAGGCAAGTCTTTTATCTCTTCCATTCTAATTTTCTCAATTATTCAGTTCTCGTACAAATGACATATTGTGTTTTTGATATTGAACTATCTTTCCTTTTTCATTCCTTTACATGGGCAGTGCAGCCCTTAACATAGTTAGAGATTATTATTATACACAACGATAACATGTAGTAATATTGGATGTTAAGTCTATTTACATTTCTTATTAAACGATGTCTTTCATAATATGTAATTTTACTTAATTATTTAAAAACTAATTTGCAATAATGGGAGTATTTTGTATTAGGTAATATTACAGGATTAACAATATTCAAGTGACGAACACACCAATACCTATTCTACTTTTCTTTCTATCTGTATATAATCTCACAGCCATTATACTCTATAAACACTTTAAATTAATACAAGATAAAGATTAAGCGTAATTATTTTAAAATTGATATATAATTTAAGATCATTAACAATATTCTGTACAGTAAACTCTACTTAAAATATTTAAAAAATAAATAGTGCAGTAAGTCTAGGCATAGGTCGTAAGCTCTGGGCTGTGCGGGTTGATAATTAACTTTTACCTGAAAATAACATTCAAAATGATACCATATCTGAATTATATTTTAGAAATACATACAACGAAGTGTAAAAAGATCATATAATTAATTCATGAGTTGGTCGGCAGAGACGGCAGCTGTAGTAGAAAACAAGTTGTTTCGAGAGTATAATTTCTATGGAAATCTTTATAACTAGAAGTATTATTTGATTAATTGGATTTAAGTGACTTTTTCAACTACGTTATAAAATGTTTATCTTGAATATTAAGTTTTAATTACCAATCGTATTTTCCCGCAGTACTAGTGATATTTTTATTCGGGAAACTAACCGCACATTTAATAAAGGTCCATATAACATATCGAGCGTACCTGGGACGCGACGTAACTGACTAAAAGTATCGTTATAGTAATGTCAAAATATAACATTAATTATTTTGATTGCCACGACACTGGCATGCTCGACTACTTTGTTGTAAAATAGGCTATAAAATGGAGCCAAATCGTTGTAAACGCTAACAATAAATTATAATGTTTTTCTCCATCCAACTTGAACACGGAATCCATAGTTCAACATATCTTCATAAATACAATCACATTCGTTTTGGAGTTCATTAAAATTTAAATTGTTTGAAAAACGCACTCGTAGATGCGTCTTCGTGTGCGTTAAAAGGCCATTTTTTTTGTCGGCGTTTCGTCTATGGTTTTGGAGCTGAACACTCCGGGCTCTCATGTCACCATGCCTCTGTGTAACGGACGTCGTAGTGTTGCAGTTTGGGTAAAGCCTTTTTCAGGTTTTTAAACGTCTCTGCGGACAGCTTGGTGCTGTTGAGATTCAACTGACGAAGGTTTGTCAGCCCTGAAATAGGTAAACAATAAACAGTAAATATAGAGTAAATTTATAACAAATGTTTAAAACTAATCTGTATTCCTCTATACATAAATAAAACAAATATTTCCAAGCAACATGGTAATGGCCCGGCTTGTGTAACTGGCACTAGACAACTTATATACTTAATCTTATATATAAAATTCTCGTGTCACGGGGTGCGTAATCGAACTTCTCCGAAACGGCTTGACCGATTCTCATGAAATTTTGTGGGCATATTCACAGTAGGTCTGAGAATCGGCCAAGATCTATTTTTCATTTTGAAAAAAAAAAAAATTTTTGCAAAACAAAGTTTGCTGGGGTCAGCTAGTATAATATACATACGTATATAGATATTTTTAGTATACATATTAAACACCCAGACCAAGGAGAAAAGTGTACAATTGTAACAATTGACCCTTCGGCAGGAATCGAGCCCGCTACCTCATGCGCCGCAAGTGGACCGTCGCCCACCGCGCCACTGAGGCAAACATAGACAGAACAGAAATAGTCGCTTCTGCTGAATTTTAGCTTGAAACTTAAACTACTTGATCGGTTTTAGTGCCGGCAACTAACTACCATCATACCATCTGCTATTCGTAATCTTACCTGAAATAGTTTCTATGCCCCTGTCTGAGACCGGCGTCTCGCAGAGATTCAGCACTTGCAGCCGAGTTAGGTGCTCGGCGATCAGTTGTAGGCCGCGGTCGCCGAATTTTGTTGCCCATAGGTTCAAGTAGCGCAGCGACGGCAACTGCAAACAGTACCTAATTAGGAACACTCTGTAATATGCGCCTTACAAAATCTATACATAATCACCCGCCGCATCTGTCCGTTTTTATGATACTGATAAATTTAAAAACTAAACGGAAATTTGTTCGGTTTGGTCAGGTAGAGTAATTCTAGAGGAAGGTGATCGGATCCGAGCAAAGCCAGCTTGTGATAAATAAATAAATCAGTGGCAGGGTTTTGTACAATAAATAAGATCTATAGGAGATTGAATATAAAACACATTTTGTTAATCATAATATATGTTTTTGTAATAGATAAGAAAACATCCCGATACTGCCTGGTCAATGTTTTGAAAAACGTAGGAGAGTGTGAGTTTATGACATTAGTATTATTGCTTATGCCTAAATGAATAATTAATTATATTTTCAAGTGAAGATTAAAGAAGTTTCTAAGCTCGGTATGTATTAAATCATTGTGACTACGAGTTTTTTTACCTAATGGAACGCGGTCTATGAAAATCATCTGACGCATTTCAATCAAAGTGTTTCGAGGAACTTGTGTTCAACGATATCAGACATTTAATCTTGATAGAATGAGTCAGAGCTAATGTTTCGATTACCTAACTGACTCACATCACTTTTAATCATAACTTGGTTCAATTATGATTAACTTTTATAATTATAAATGTTGGGCTTTGTTTTTCCAGGTAACTTGTTACTCACTAGTAAAATTAACTTGATTAAATTAAGTATTCGACGAGTTCTCGAGTGGAGACCCGACTCGGACGGATGACTTGGTAATGGCACGGGCCTATTCCGGCAGTGGTTGTTCTGCGGCTTAACCCTTAAATGCATGAATTTTTATTTTATTTCAAAAAAAATATTATGGGCTGACAAAATACTCTTAGATAAAGAAAAAAAATACGAAAAAAATCATGAGCATATAAATAAGTTTTTTTAGGCTTAAAACTATTTGTATCATTTCTGATACAACATGCATTTGACCTGACATTTTTGGTAAGAATGAGGAATATAGAACTTGTAAAACATTTATTTATCGTCAATTTCACACATAATGTGAGGAGCTTACATCCTGGCATCATGCACCGGATACGATGATTCTGTCTAGTTTGCTTGTGATCAGTACCATCATGTATGATGTCTCATGATGGCATAACCTGTAGGACATTCCTACGCTTTGGGGCTGGTTCTTCTGCAAAGCTACTGTGGATCATACTTAGGATCATTGTCTTTGCCGGAGTAAATAATGTATTTGTAGGCATATCCCATCAATGAACAGTTTGAATCCCCACTTGTGAGGTTTCAAGGGCAAGTACTGTTTCATGAAATGGCCTTTTTTTGTAGCGCACACTTTGATTCATGGGTACGCTATCAAATCTTTCGTTCAGGTGTTCTATTACCGGACGCAGCTTGTGAAGTCTGTAATGATTGGGATAGTTTACTGGTTTGTGTGTATCATTGTCATTGAAGTGGAGGATGCACCTTATCTTTTCAAATCTGTTTACAGGCATGGTTTCTTTTATGGCCTGGAAGCCATATTTATTACTCCAAATGAAGCGAACATTAGGGTAGTGGTATACTGACATAAATATCAATATCCCCACATATTTACGCACCTCACATTCAGTCACACAATCGGGCCGATCAGGTTGCTTTTGGACAGAGTATCTGTTTATTTTATTATGAGATCGGTAGTAAAATAATAGGAGAAGGGTTGAAACGGTGTTTTGAGTCTCATTATTTCAGAAGGAATATCGGTGCAACCTAGAAATTGTATGTTGTCTTCTTGAAATGCAAGTAATCGCTTTCTCCACCTTTGCATATCAAAGGGTTGATGTGACGGATAGGATAGATGGGAGCTACTTGTACTTGGCTCATTATTCACATCCGGTAAAGGATCTTCGATCAACAGAGGATCTTGCTCACCAGGTTTAGGTTCTTCATTTCCTGTTCATCTTCTAGTATTTCTTGAAGCTCTTCACGAGTCGGTCATTCTCCGAGATCATCTTCATCCACCTCACAGCCATCCTCTGATAGGTAACCATCTTCGAAATTCCTAAGGTAATCTTCGATATCCCTCTTAGCAATATTTTTTCGAGCCATTCGTCAAAAAAGTCAAAAAAGCTCAAACCCACAACCATGTGAAAATGCATCTAAAGCATGTCATAAATGCATGAAGTCTCAATTTTGATACAAACAAAAAAATTATTATTTTGTGTATTCTGTCCAAATTCATATAAAAATAATGATTCTATGTTATAGCAAAAACACTTACCTTCAATAATTATATTTTTCTAACACAATTCGCCGCAAGATTTTTATAATTTTACCAGATGAAAACTTTCAATTTCACTCCTAAATATAAACAATGACATCCATAATATAAATGGTAGCCCAATGTTGTTTTTTTTAATTTTGTTTCCGTTCAGAAACTATTCTACCTTCTGATATACCCCGTTAGTCAGTAATCAAAATAAAAACTTTTCTGGAAGGAGAGAAAGTTGTTGTTTCATTTTTGATACAACATGCATATAAGGGTAAAATTATGGGTGTAATTGTCTCATTTGAGTATTATAATAAATATGCAGAACAGGACTTCTTACTTTGAGTTGTATGTAGCCTACACACAGTGACTATATGTACTGTGCATAAAGCGCCGTTAGTAAACTAATTGCGCATAATTCCATTGTGTTGTAAAAGTGAGGTTGCTTACCTTTATAAGATGATGCGCACATTCGCTGGTAACGTTTGTGAATGCGAGAGATAGGCATTCTAGGTTGCCCAAGGCTCCTTCCTCTAGAAGTGCGGCGACGTCAGCGTCTGTGGCATTCACTGGTAACGCCAACTGACTCGGACCTCCTTCCGATTGCTGCAAATTTATTTACCTGTTAGTTTTTATTTAGTAGAGTTCTCTATCTCCTAGTATTTGAGACTTTGGTTAAAATATAGAGCTATTTCGAACAGTCTTAGGGAGCTCTTGAAATAACAATGCTTAGTTAACTCGGATTTTATGCATTAAACCCTTAGTGGCGAAAAATGAAAAACAGCAGAAGGACATAATACAGGTTTTCTAACTGAATGAATAGATTTTGAATAGCCTACTTGGTCTTATGGGGAAAAGCCTTTCATTTTACGAAATGAACACGCACATTACCGCCCTTCCTCCTACACACACACACACACACACACACATGCAAAGCAACTAAAGAAGGCACATGCCAAGCGGTTCCAATCTTACTCTTACTGCGCTGACATGTTCATTGGAAGAACAGTAGCTATGTACATACCAATCTCTGTAAATGCTGTTGCCGTTCGCACAGCTCGTTGTAGTATTGGCGACCCAGGGTGGTGCCTTGCAGGGTTGATATGATCTCCAGCTGGGTTTCGTCGTCGTTGGCCACTTCCCACTCCAGCATCAATGTCAGAACTCCGAGGGCGGCAGGCTAGAAATAAAATCAACGTTAACATAATAATGCTAAGATTGCATTAAAATGTGTGACAACAGTGCTACACGCTTTTAATATAAAAACCATATAAAGCCTTTCATAAAATATTTAAAAAACTTACATCGTATTCTCCTACTTTTTGTTTCTAAGTTGGTTGTACATTAAGTCGTATGACTAGATTAGGTGGCGGATTTTACATTGTAGTTATGAAAAACCTTAAAAATATATCGTTCCTTATTTATATAGGGAACTGCGATTTTATTTTATTTTTAATTTAGTTTTTGTTAAAAAAAAATATTTATTTACTGTATAACAGCAGCGCCAACAATGTTAGCAACCAATACAGGTTGGCAGGTAGAAAATGCCTAGGTATGAAGCCCACCTTTTTGTACAAAATTTTTGTTCTACTACAGTATTTTAATTAAATAAAAATACAAAGCAAACTCGAGAAGGTAACCTTAGGAATGCCCATAAAATTTCGCAAACGAAAATACATTCGTGCTATGAACTTATGTTTACAAATAGAAACTTACGTGTTCCCTAAGAGCGACCAGTATTAAGTCTGCCAGACGTTTTCTCATGCAATCGAGGAAGCTTTTTTTCTTACCGCAACAGTTCATAACTGTATCCAACTGAAATGAGAAATAAAGACAACTTTATAATACTTAACTGTAATATTAAGATATGTAATAATGTAATATTAATATATTACTATAATATTAGGAAGGAGATGTTTTGTCCAGATGTGGAGGAGGTCTTACGGCTGAAATGATGATGACGAATGAATACGTCAATTAGTCTCGCGTCTCTCTAAATTAAAATTTTTTTTTTTTTGCTTGATAAGCCTTTATTTGACCACAATCTTGCCTGATGCAAAGTGACGATGTGGTCTAAGATGGGACATGAAGACCTAGTAGGTAGATGGCTTCTCCGGACCACATTACGAAACATGAAAAAATCGCTTCACGCTCTGGCCCAGCCCGGGTATGTCCTTTTGATTCATAATTAAAAAACAGATACCATATGCGCAAATTTCCTTAATGGTAGAACAAAACAAATGAGAGTGTTAGGCGAATATCTAACCTACTTTATTAAAAATATACGCTTGGGAGTTCCCCATTCGCAAACGGGCATGCGTTTTCGTCATGGATTTACCCAACTTCCCGCGATATTTTTTTTCGTTCAATGTGTTTAGTTAAAGCAACACTTGTTTCTGTTGATATTGCTGAAAGTCCAAGATGATTAAATAAAATATATTTATATTTCAATTAGTTTCTCCTTTTAATTATCATGTTTTTAATTATTTTTCAAGTGTTAGATAAGCTTTGTCTGGCATGATTTTTTATCTACTTAAACTTTATGAGACCTTGGGAAATTTACCAACTTTATCAACCAGCTCGTATATATCCGGTCATATTAAGATGAGTTTATCTTCAGTGGTCAACGTGGTGTTTTGATTGAGCATAGTTTAATCATGCATGATAAATAAATTATGTAACTCTTAAAACTGTTACGTAATTAGTCTCGAATTTGGTATACAAAACTGTCTATCAAAAGAACTGCTATGATTTAATTATAGAATTTGCAAATTCCTACTAGCTGAAAATATAATCAATTATTGTAGCAAACTATTAGATATTGAGCTAAAATAGTTTATAAAAACGAAACCCACGAAATGTAACTTAACGTTCCTTTAACTAAACTGATATTCTAGAAGAGCAACAAAAATATCACATACATAAAATATATATAAATAAAATATACATATAATCACAATAAAATATTAATTTATCTCTGTTATAAAACATTGAACAAAACTTACATATGGCATTTATTAGTTTACATTATAACTACTGACAGGTAGATAAAGATTAAGGACGCAACTGCACATAATTAGGTCCTGAAACATCTACTAAGACGGATAATTATGTATAGTCACATAATGTACCTAATGTAATGTAATGAATGATCAGTGTGTTGACGTATACATGTTTCAAAGTAAATTAACGTTTCATACCACTAATACTAACCATGCAACCCCAGAGCTCGCAAAGCTGATCTTGTGGCAGACATAGCAGTGCAGATGCAGGACCGCTGGCTCGTATCCAACTAGGAGGACTCTTGCGCAACGTCAACGAGGGCAACAGGCAAGTGTGGGCGGCACATCTAGGATCCCTAGCGAGGGTGGACAATATTCGGCCTAGTTGCGGGGCTAGGCCAGGACAAGCGAGCGCGGTTGAGCATAGAGGCATGGGCTGCATAACCGGCCCTACTATTAATAGCCAGTCTTCATATTCACACCTGGAACGACAAGGCATTACTAACATTTAATTAGTTCAGAGAACGTTGAAAAACTATGTAATCTTCTTTGAAAAAGACAGCGTAAGTTGGGAATTTACCTGAATAGGATAGGACTTTAGATTTCGGTAATTAGGATCTGACGTCGTAAAGTGCACTACTTGCAGAAATCGTGAAGAGTCTTTGGCGTGTAGTTTGAGTGCTTGAGTTTTAAAGTTGTATCAGAAATGTGAACATTTGGTACGGGAAATACATGGGAATAGGACATAGGCTACTTTAAATCTATTTCTAATTCATAAAACTGAAAGTCGGTTATTTTTGTTAAAAATCTACTTACATATGCTCTATTATTTCTGCAAAGCACCACATCTTTTCTTCCACCTCACTGCATTCATGTGGTACAGAGCATTTTTTATAATACTCGTCGAGTGCAGACAGGGACACCGAGGCTAGGTTAGGACCCGCGCGAGGGTGCGGGCAGATCGTGCGACTGCCGTGCACTATCTCCACGAAACGGCGCAACAGGGTTTTACCCCAGTTGTTTAAACTCAGTGCCCTGTTGAAAAATTATGTCTTATTGAACATTTTAAGCAGAGTTCAGCGAGGTCAATTGGTCTTGACCTTATTTAATCGTAAGGGAAACAAGGTAAAGCAAGCATTTTCCAGTCGGGGTAATGGGCGCTCTGGCGCTCATAAGGGCAGGGCCTAAGTCCAGTTGTGGACTAGTATGGACTGATTTATTTATTTAATAACTAGTACAGATAATCAAATTAAATGATTATAATGATGATATATTTATCTACTTTTGGCATATCAAAGAACCGTCCAGCATTATAAGGATGCCAAATTGCATTGCCATTTGTAAGCAAGTAAGATTATTGTTACGTAAAATGTTCAAAATGTTTTAAGTATTACTTGCACTGATTTTCATTCCGAAAAAGTGCTGTACCTATTTTAATGATGTTTGCTGGCGCCCAATACATTTTATAGAGTAGTTATTTCATACTATGCCTGAAATACCTAAGTGAAATTACCCACGACGCAAAAAGAGAGGTGCTATAAGTTTGACGTGTGTGTCTGTATGTGGCATCATAGCTGCCGAATGGATGAAGCGATTTCAATTATTTTTGTTGTATTAAAGGTACTATAGACCTTATTCTGAATAAGCAATAGATTTACAACAATGAATGTTTCAATTTGGGTATTTTTGCCCAAAAAAACGATGAGTTGTTTGTATCGATTATGCAATTTATACAAAATCCAATTCTTAGTCGCTTACAAGGTTTATTTGTTTTGATTTAAGTTAACTGTAACCAACTTATTTTGTTTATTTATAACTTATTTTTTAACTAGCTAAAGTGGCTAACTTTTCTGTATAATTTAGAAAGAATTTCCCAATTATAGGAGTTGGGCAAATTTATTTTCACTTAAATATTTTTAAGTTTATTTAAGATATACCTACTGTTGGTATTTTAAATCAATGAATAAATAATTACGTGCCAGTGTTCAAATGTTCGGTGAAATTCGGTTGAGCTGTTTAAAAGTTAGGGTGTAAGAAGGGAAGAATAACCGAATGTCTGCAAATATACTCGAGTGTGATCTTAAATAAAAATGTATCATTTGCACATTTTAAAATAAAAATATTTTTTACTTTTAAGGTAATTAAGGTTTTGGAATCAAAGGTTTTTTATTTTAGATTAGGCTTTTCTAGACATTTCCATAGCTAGCTAGTTTGGCAGGCTGTTTAGCATTGCAATGTTCGTAGACCGTAAAATAGCTTTGTAATTTTGATTTTCCACCATAACTGCATGCCGAGTTTTAGATTTTATTACACGATAACAATTATCATCATCATTATCACCCTATTAACGTTCCCACTGCTGGGACACAGGGACTTCTCTCTTGACGAGAGAGATTAGGCCTTAATTCACCACGCTGGCCAAGTGCGGGTTGGTGAATGTCACATGTCCTTCAAACTCTTTTAAAGTTCTCAGAACATGCCGGTTTCCTCACGATGTTTGCCTTCACCGTTAAAGCACGTGTTTAAAGCGCACATAAATTTCTCAAGAAGAAAAATCCAGAGGTGCGTGGCGGGGTTTGAACCCACGACCTTCGGAATGAAAGTCGAGTGTCCTCCCACTTAGCCAACACGGCTTTTTACCAACGGCGAACAAAAGAAATTAACATTGTAACATCTTGTTCCTACCTACCTACTTGTCGTATTTTTATAACATTAGGTACACATACATATATTAGATTTTTTTTAATAGCCGTGACTTCATTTAACTGTAAACTCATATTGGTTGATGATTTATTTGTTTTGACATTAATAGTACTAAAAGACCAGTGTAAACAAATTGTAATTGTGACTTATAATAATATTATCAATAAATGACTATGAATGACTATCTAGGCTGTTAAACATGAAGATGTCAACTTCCGATATCTTTAGAACTACTGTCAACTACCCAAAAGAAGTAATAATGAAAGCGATAAAGAATGCTAATTTACCAAATATAATATTTAACGAGTCGTCTGCAGTTGGGTTTTTTCCCGAAGTCTACGTTTCGGGTGATCGTTCTGCGGACCAAGGGCGCGAGCGCGGACAGGGACGCCGACCGGGGCTTGTACTTGCAGACCCTGGACAGCAGGTAAGCCAGTTCCACGCTGACGCCCCTCTCGGCCAACAGCGGGCCCACAACATTGGTCACACTGTCCGCCCAGTCCACCCAATTCACGCCGTACTTCTTTCCGTCGTTCGTCTTAAAAAAACAAATTATTATGATAACTATATTCCGAGTGCGTCAGGGAAACACAAAGGGCGAACTGTCGGATTTTCCAATTCAGGTAGCCTTTAACCGAAGCCAAAGGTTAAAATGGGTACTGCGTCTACCGACATATTTAAGAAACGTAGTACTTATTTGTTAAACCATGTTTTATTTATCCTCAATGTTGTTTTCAGTTACCTACTAAATAGCAATTTACCCGGTTACAGAACACTTGTTCTCGTAATGATGTGGTTATAATAGGGATAAATCCTAAACCGTAAAGTGCATTGACGTCAATGCGTACGATTTTACAAATTATAATTTGCTTCCTGTCGCGCTTATCAAATTGTTGGTCAAACATAAATAGCATGTGTTCACAATTGCAACTGATAAGCTGAGAGCATGAATGGCTGATTGAATCATCACATCATCAGAATATCAAGTTGACCTTTTAATATCTCGTGGATTTGAACTTACTCTATAAGTTATCTGTGATTTTTGTACTGAAAAATAGCAATAGGGATTGTCTTATTGTTTAATTTGCTAAATAGAATGTGGTTTAAAATGATACCTAATAATTAAATTGTACAATTCAGAAATGAAATGGAATAAGCCAATGCATAATATACAACTATTCGACATTTATCGTCTATGTTTGGATTAGAACATCACGAAGTGGTTACGATTGTTACCACAATATTGTATATGTGGAAAATTTTCTTAAATGTGCGATTTGACATTAAATATGGCGAAATTTTTGTAAAGTTAATTTTCATGTATTCGTTCCTAAGCGTTTGAAATCATTGCTTATAATTTACTAATCATTAAATTTGCATAATTTTAAAAGATTTTTTTTTAATATTGGTTCTTACTTGAAATACTATATTTAAGTTAACTAATGTCTTTAAATGTTCCTAGACTCTTTGATAATAATGCACTTTTTAATTGTGTATAAGTTCTTTACCTCTTTCAACAATTCGGTTATTATTTCTAGAGGGGCATTTGTAACGCCTTCGTTTTGCAACGGTGTAGTCAACACAAAATCCACCATGTTCTGAAAAACAAAAGTTAACTTAATCTTACTAATTAATAAAAATAAATATTCCTGGACAATTCAACATCATCTAACTCCAAAATAAGCAATAAATAAGGGCGTTAAAAGTCTGATAGGTACTTAGGTACACTTTGTTTGTAAATACATAAATAAAATAACAAACTAGTTATACAAGTTTTTTTTTTAGTATCGCTCTTATTAGGATATAGTTTATTTAATGGTTTTATGAATTATGTAAGTTTATTTTTAAGTTAATTTTATTTGAAAATAGTTTTGAATAGTTTATTTGGTATTTATTTATTTTCCTTTTATATCTTCTTTACGTTACGCCACTGTCTATGTCGTTCTATTTCTTTCCTGTCCATCCAAAGGTTGCCTGGAAGAGATCGCTCACAGCGATAAGGCCGCCCTTTGTACTCCAATGTATTGTCTTATTATTGTTTGCAGTTTGTATTTTATTTGTGGTGTACAATAAAGAGTTATCTATCTATCTATCTATCTACAAGTAGTTATAATATGATACATACTGTTGAATCATTTGAAAGTCCTAAGAAATATTGTCCTCTTTCATAAAACAACATGACTGTTTATGGTATCTAACGCAATTTACCTTAAGTTCTTTTAAAATAACTTCCTTCAGTAAGCTCTTCGTGAGAAAATTGCGGTATCTAATGATGTTTCGCTGAAACCAATAATATAAATCAGAAAAACATTAAGAACCTATAATTAATTGAATTGCAATCAAGAAATAAATACTCACTTTCCATACTATAGAATGATACCACTGGTCCCTTGTGTACGCATCATTGGCCTGAAACAATATTATTACTAGTTTTTATCAGCATAGCTATTAATAACATTGTAGTTAGTAGACAAAGATCACATTTACCAAAATACAAAAATAACCAAAAGCTTAAATTTTAACCGAATCCAAAAACGCTAACTCCAAACGCTTTTTTCATCAGGTCTTTTGTCTCAGTAAACAGATTTTGATAATATTTTTAACGTTGCTTCCAAGTTGGTCCCATTTTAATTACATAAGAGTTTTACCTGTAGTTCTCCAGTTATCATCCACTTCTTTACTTTCGATATCGTCGTGTGATTTTTATTTGATTAGCAACATAATCCTTGTTAACTTCTTTCATCTCCGATTAAAGTCCCATGGTTACAAATAGCGCTGTTGTGCACACAATAGTTTGAGTAAGAGAGTATGCATTTTAAGTACTGATTTAGCTACTTGGGAGTTAACTTGGATATGGTTAGCTACTTGTGAGCTTACTTGGATATGGTGAAACATGTTTAGCAGCCTAACATACCTGAAGCAAAAGAGAGCCATGCGACATCACTATTCGCAGACAGTATTTCCTTGCGGCGTCCCACCGCGATATGCAGTACACCTCGTGCATGCTGCTGTAGGACAGCGGCCTCTCGAGCAGGCCTGATGGCTGCGAACAAAACAAGAAATAAATATGAGAGACTTTAAAAATGCCTTTTCTCTACCGCGAGATCAATTGAACGAATCAAGAAACCTACGCAGTGGTTTTTCGGTAACAAATGGCTTGCGCATTTTTTACGGTAGGTCAGAAGGAATAAAGCGTTTTTTTATGCAGAAAATTAACAAACAAATATATTTAATGGTAATTTTACTAAAAATGTTTGCATAGTCCGCAATACTAAATTTAGGTATTGCGCTTCACGAAAAGATTGTTACCAAATTAAACAACAATACGCGGTGCTCATTCTCGCGATTCGGACATTGTTATTTAAGGCATAATAATATCACCTTTTGTTCAGTTGGTAAAGCCAGATCTAGAAATAGGTAGGTAACCAATATTATTTAACGCGCACGCACATTGTGCAACATCAATGCTGTTTCTTAAATGTTATGGTGTTTATTTAAGCAGCTATTTTGAGTTTCTTGTTTAAAAATATTGAAAATATTTGTTAGAGAACCCAGTGGGCGTATAGCATACAGCGATAAATTTGAGTGGGTGTTATTGAATAAACTAGTCCAGAACTCTAGTATTACATAATAATTATTAAGTAGGTATTACTAGAATAAGTACTCTTAGGTACCAAGGTACCAAGTATCTTCATAAAATTAACTTTTATATTTAAAAAAAAGTATGCTAGGGATACCTGAAAAAAAAGCGATAACTTAGTACCTAAGCGTCTGGAGTCTGGTCTGAAATACGGCTAGCGCTGTGAGTTAGTTTAGTGTTATGTACAAGGAGTCTGGCCACCGCTGCCGTAAGCAAAGAGAAGTTAACTGGCGACGTAACGCGTTACGTAACGAATCGTTTTACCATTTCATAAGAAGTTATCACTTAAAATACACAATCATTTAATTTGATGGCAAGGTTAGTAATAATATTATCATTAGTTGTCAAGAAATAAGCAAACAGTCGCAGCAATAAGCTCATCACAATTGATTGCTTGCCTAACCCGACTAAAGCACTCTGCTGATGGACGGGTGTGTCATTATCATTAGTAAGATATCGTCACTCAATGGAATTAATCTATCAATCAACTTCTGGATACATCTGTTTCCGAACGTCTGTTAATAAGTAATAACATCAATTTAAGGAAGTAAAGGAAATGCATGCTCTTTATTATGTATGAAAGCGGGTGTCGCTTAAACTACACACACAGTTACATACTTATGTTATGATTGCATTTTTCTTGTACCTACTACAATTACCCATGAAACCTATCTATTGGTGGCATTTCACAACATGCTTAAACTAAAATAAGATGACGTCATATGGTGGAAGATGCAAGGCTCTAATGTTATTTTAGTCTTAGCTTTAACTTTAAGCATGCTGGAAATTGAAACCATTGTCTATTTTAAACTATTGTAAGTTTTAAATGAAACGAATCTTGCTGTTGTCTTAGAACTATTTTCTTTCTAAAATGCGGAGAAATATCTATTAGATACAAACCAATAAAAACATTATAATAATACCGACCAATAACAAATGGAATAAATTGGAAAGTAAAAGATATAAAACGTTCAACAATAAACTAACGAATCACCCCGAAGACGTTAAGACGAAACAATACTAAACAGCTGAGTCGCATTTGTGAATTGACAACGACCGGCGGCGCGGCGCGGCGGCGGGGCTTCGCGCAACCTACTTCATTAAAACACTTGACAAACAAGATGGAAATTTGCGATGCAAAGCTGGTTAAGAATCTATTTTCGTCGCAAATACGATGAAGGAAATTGGGTCAACGTTGCTTAAGAGGGCGGGGCTCCTTGGAACGGTGACGTCACAAAGTGCATTGCCCCAGTGACGTGGGCTTATCCTGCCCTGGCTGACTCAGCCTCGTCTCAGCCAGGCTTTCTCTTCCGGGTTCCATACCCTTGTTTGCATTTACCATACGTTTACCAGCCACTTCGATCTTCAAGGCGGACCTCTTGTCATCGCATGTTTTCACAAGTTATACGCTCGACGAACAACTATTTATTAAAACTTCGGTAATTATTGTTTAAAATACTATGAATTTGATGTGTAGTTTTTTTATACCAACTCACATAATTCTTAAGCTTCAAACATTCCATCACCTTGATATCATATAATAATAAAATCCAGAATAATATCAAACGCAATATTGTCTTAACTAATCCTATCTAAACTAATGATATAGTTTTGAAATACAAGACGAAAAAGAAATATGGTTTAGAGGCAGGTACCAAGAAAACATCATCCATATGCATATTATTTGAGCTTAAAACCACGTTTTTCCAAAACCTCGGACGTAGTTAGGTAGATAATATCCAGAAGTGCTGCCATATCACGTTCCACATTCTGATAAATTAATTCCATTGACGTCAAACTAATTTTATTAGAGTTCATTTTACCGCTATAGGTATAAAAATACTTGTTTTTAGGTATGAAGTAGGTGCTTAATGATTTTAATGCTAGTTATTAAGGTTTTCGTCTATTTTTAAATATTTAACAATGTAATTAATTATATTATGATTTAAAACATTTATATAATATTGTTAAAAACCAAGATAATATAAAAAGTTATAATGTAATTAATTCATTATTTGTCCCTGCCAGGGTCACATAAGTGTTGTTAATTTAAAAAATGGAGTTCCATTTAGTAATAAACTATTAAATAAATTGGACTCTAATCATAATAAGAGCTTTTCGCAAGGTATGCCCATACGTCATAACGAGTATATGTAACATTATTAAGTTTTTAATATCAATAAGGAATTCAAACTTTTCTTGATATCAATCAAGAATAGTAATATATAATTATATATGCATTTGCAATATCTAGGCTAAATGTTTAAATCATGCGTTCTTTCGTTCAATGACTGTCCTAGTGCAGTAATACGGTCTTACACGCCTTTGGTATTTTTTACATCATTTAACAGGTGCAAGTAAAGGTTAATGACGTTTTACTAAGTATTAAATGGAAGCATGTGGGCAAGTGTGTCACCGCGTAGACTACTAATAAGTTACTTCAAGGATTATTACGCGTACGGCTCTATCGTAAGACGCATTACCTACCTAGTTTCGTGCCAAGAGCTAGTTACTTTATTCACAAAATTTAAAGTACCTAAAGGTCGTTTGTTTTAGTCCTTTAGTCATCAAATCAGGTATTGTGCATTTGCAAGATGATTCTTGCAAATGCACAATACTTGTCAATGAGGATGTGACTGTGACACAATATTATTGTTCCTATTGGAATAGAGATAAATCGTGGTTTCCTTGGAAATTTTTGTTTCGAAACACGTTTGCAGTTATCTTCATACGGCTTAGTTACCTTATTATTATCTACGTTTGAAGATACCAGTTTCAGACATTTGAGCCTGTATATTCAGAGGCTGAACAATTGTGACCACGGAATAGAAATTGTGATTGCTAGGGTCGAATATCTTGACGTGGGGCTCTAGTGATAGTAGTCAAGTAGTCATAATGGATTTTCCGAGGTTCAATGACGTTCAGTTTGGTAAAATGTAGACAAGCAAATTTCAGGAAAACTTCTTATACCTAAACTGTAATTATAGTATGGGTAAATCAATGTTTCCGTATTTCATTAAAAAATCTTGTGTAGGTAAATTTTTGTGAAATTATAAAGTAGGAAATGTTTAAATTTAGTTCCATATAAAGGTAGATATTAGTTTCGATGGATATAAAGAGTAGACAAAAGTTTTAAAATTGAATGGGCCCTTAAAAAGAACACAAAGCATTTTTTTTTAATTTATAGCTATGAAAATAAAATACTAATTATTTTTTTTAAATTCTAGTTTTATTAAAAAAGTTGCAGTTTTTATTAAGAATTGTACACAATATCAACCAATTGACTAACTACCATGACTGGTTCTGCAGTACCCCCTCTTATCAACACAAAATATTTCATTACTTTTTCGATTGAAATAAAATGAAATGATTCTTCCTAATGTATAATATATAGTTAACTCGATCAAGACCCTCCTACCAAGAGACCTTGACCTATCTTAATCATATCAATGGATTTATGTCAATAGTGACGCAGACAAACTTAGTTAAACTTTGGTGTTTAGTCTATCTGCAGTGAACCTTTGACATTATGCGAGTACCTATCTGCCGTAGTATAGTCTCTCTGGAAATAGATTTTCCGATGCAGACAGAGGTCGCTATAAGGTTAGCAAAATTTTTCGTTTGATTGTTAGGTTACTAAAACTACTGTTTTTATCTATTTATAGATAATAATGCCATTAAGGAACCTTAAAATGTTAGTTACTTAACCACCGAATTTTTTTAATAATCTTATAATTTCTTGCTTTATTGTTAACCATTGACTAATTGTACCCGAGGATTGAGTGGTGAGTTTTGTGATCACCTCGTAATGGAAGTTCACTTCTCTGTCGTTAAGAGAGAAGTGCCTGTGTTCCAGGAGTGGGAAGGGGAAAGGAGAACAAGGAATGCCTATGCATTTAATTGTAAAAGAGTAGATTCAAAGGAATCTATAAAAAAAATACCAGCTCCTTTATCTGAAGCCACAGATAGGTACGTTAAAATGACAGATTATAAGAAGTAACGAGGGACAAAAAAAGGACATGAAGTATATCGATTCCTATTGCTATCTAAAATTAAACTATTAAACCTATAGGTATACTTTTATTTGAGGTGTTGGTGGGATAACCCTGTGAAGTCAGTTAAGGAAATAATCTAAAAATTATTAAAAATTTGCTTGTTTACGGTTTTTTGATAAACTGGCAGTTTTGCCTTAATTATATTTATTACCAACACTAATATTTTTTATGTAAGGTAAAGCAGATATTTGCTTAGGTAAATGGACGGGTTACAAAATAACATATAAATTCAATGACTACCTACGAATGTAAAAGGATAAGAATTAACACTCGTGTTGGTAACCCGCTTAGGGCCAGTTCCTCAGAAATAAATTTGACAATGGTTAAATTAGGAGTTATTAAGGCAACTTACAATAACAGTCAGACTGATCGAGATTGCTTTATACATAAATTACAAAATAATTATTAATAAAGTTGATAAAGTTCCCTACAGTCAAAAGTTAAGAGTACATTACACTGTTAAGATGTTGATGAAATGTTTTCCGCCTGGGTATGACGTCAAAGCCTTGCTGTTGTACGAAAGCCGTAAACTCAAATATAAACATGCATGTTTTCTTTCACACAATATTATGGACTAGTCAGCGAAAGGATTCTGTTAAATTTTGTTTATTTTATGCGTTTATTATGCAATTTGACTTTTATGACGCAAATGAGCTGTGATATCTGCTTGATTGGCCTAATCGCATTTATTATGATACTAGATTTTCTCTTCGCGGTTTGACAACTTTAGTTTTGCGTAAGCACGGTAGACCACTACCTCAAAGCAACATTGATGGCATAATAGTATTCGGATTTGATAATAAATATATTAATAGGTTACCGCGCGATAATTAACGTGAGAGTGAGAGGCTAGTATAGGCGAGTGATTATCGATTGCGTAGAGTATCATATCCAGTATCGGTTTTTGCGAGGCACCAAGCATGGAAGCCATAAATTAATATTATTAAGGGGTTTACATTATAAATAATGTCTTCATGTAGTTTTTACGATGGCCTTATACACCAGTCTCTTGACCAGTCACATTGGACCTATCGTCCCTACTAGACTGCGTACGCATAAACTACCTAGTAGAGGTAAAGGCATAAAGGCAAAAAAACTAAAAACTCCTTCGTTATTGGATTTCCCGCAGGATTACTTCACTAATTGGTAATTAATCAGGTCAAATGTATTCGTAATTAAAAGGCTTAGAATTTGTTAATTGTTTATTTCTCTAACCATATGTAGTTGATATTTTTAAGCTATCGTCCGCCCATTAGTTAATAGCACATGTGATTACTATTGGTCGCTTATTAATTTGGCCTAATTAAGCGGTTAATGAATGCTGTCTAGGCAAGGTCTAGCTAGACGTGTTTAGGTGTTTATATTAAATCTGCGTAGCGCTATAACACTTCTAACTTGGAAAACAATGCAGCATGAATATTGTCTAATGTATTTTATTGGCCTCCGTACCAAATTTAATGTCTCGTACAGCTCACTCTTTGGGATCGAATGAGAAGGTCGGTTAAGCTTTTTGTAGATAGATGGTCGTCCGGGGGGCCTTAGAACCTTTAAAATGTATTAATAAAAACATTTTTTTGTTATATAAAGTAAACTCGGTTTACTTTATAAAACAAAAAACAGTACAGTAATATTTATTTTTAATATTATAGGTATTATACAAGATAAACTATTGGGTTGAATGCATCAGAAGATTTGAAAATATGTATGAGAAAGCAAATAAATAAGAATATCTGGTGTAATGTCCTCGCATCTTATGGCTTTTGCAAATGTCTAGAAAATTTGAAATGTAACAATATATGTGGGACAAAATACATGCACACATAATAAAAAATCGAAAGAACTGTCTGTTTCGCTTAGAACATTTTCACGTTGTAACCACTGTAACGATTGAGAGAGAGATGGGTTGGGATTTGGCATAATCTATCTTTATATATATGAATCTTCTAATCGTGTGTTAGTCATTGAACTCCTTCTAAACGGCTGTACCAATTTTGATGAAATTTTTTCTGTATGTTTAAGTGGGTTCGAGAATGGTTCAGTTTCACAATACTGTTAACTAGGTGCGAAGCGGGGGCGGACCGCTAGACTTCTATAATATTAAAATGAATCGCAAAATATGTTCGTAAACGCATAACTTAAGAACGCCTGGACCAATTTAGCCAATTCCTTTTTTTAATGTTCGTAGAAGTCCAAGGATGGTTTTTATTTGATAAATTGAAATAATTTCCGAGCAAAAAACTTTTAAATAAAATTAAACGTGCGCTGTGGTACTAAATAAATATTATAAAACTGAAAAGTTTGTTTTGTTTTATTCAAACGCGCTAATTTCAGGAACTACTGGTCCGATTTGAAAAAATACTTAAGGGCCAGATAGAGAATTTATTGAGGGAGAGGTGAAGCTACTTTTCCGTGTTAAAATACATAAAACATGGGCAATGCCGCGGTGTATAAATTTAATATACCTACGAAGTATGTGGGTATATTATATTTTTACCGAGAGTACAAACTAATTAATATAGATACCAATCCTGAGGGGAAAAACCTCTAGGATATCTCCTACTGCAGGAAAATCGATACAACACAAGCGAAGTCACGGGCGGTTGGCCAGTAAGAAATTATTAGATAGTTAAAGGAAGATGAATATATGTGTTATTAGCTGATAATTTTCGAATTTGTAAACAACAACAAGATCCTTGTTTACAGGAAGTTTCCTCCATATTACTAGGTTTAAAGTATATATTCTTATCATTATATTATTAAAACATTGTTTTCCATTGCTGAGCGAAATGATTTTAATAAATAATGTGAATGCATATTGCTCAAGTATCCTGTGCTACTTAGGCATGAAGGTTAACCTACCACAAAAGACTTATGGCCTCGTTTGCCATCTCCGAGTAAAATTAGACAATGGTTAAAATATAGAGATATTTTGCTCAGTCACATGTGTATGACAATGCGAGATAGCTCTTGACATAACTGCTTAGTTTACTCGGATTTTGTGAAATAAGCCCTTAGTAATATAAATAATATATTTTATTGATTTTTAATAAACGATAAACTTCGGTTAAACTATTTTAAAATTATATGCAGAAATAATTAAGACACATCCGTAACCTTCGCGCACAGGATTCGAACTTGCATCTCCGGGATAGCGCCCCGACGTGATAACCAATTACACCAACGCGTCATTGATACGTCGAAAATTTTCTGCACTTTGTAGTATCGAGTGAAGCCGTTTCGAAAACTGTGCGCGAAGGTTATGGATGTGTCTTAATTTTTTCTCCATAAAATTTAAAAATAAATAATATGTTTTACAGTATCTAATGTATAATATTCAGGTACTCCTAGTACATTTGAATTCCTAGGAATTGCACAATCACATAATTAACTTAAAGTTATTTGTTTGTTGTGGATGAGTTTATGGTAACTAATAACCCTGAAATCATCTTCAAATTATTTAAGAAGTGATCTGAAGTTTTCTATTATAATATTCAAAGCAATGAGCATTTTTTAACATAGGAATGAAATGATGTCATTCGGTAAATGCCTAGTGCATAAATCTAGTTCACGAGATTAGGTTAGTATTATCTGGGAAACAGCTCAAAATAAACAAATATGCCCTATTTATTGTGAAAGCAGATAAACGTTTACAGAGATAACGTAGATACACGGTAAAATAACTCAGTACTAGAGTAATTTAAATATAAATAAATAAATATTTCCGGACTATTCACACAGCATCACCTAACCCCAAACTAAGCAGAGCTTTAACTATGGGTGTTAGGTGACTGATATACTACATAGATACATTTTTTTTTGTAAATACATACATATGATACATAGAAAACACCCAGACCCGAAACAGGAAATTGTAGATTGTACAAAATCTTGTCCCCCGGCGGGAATCGAACCCGCAACCTCCTGCGCCTCAGGCGGACGTTCGCCCACCGAGCCACAGAGGTCGTCAAATATATTATATTATATAATATATATTTATAGATTATCTTATAAATGTATTTGCCTGCCCCCGTGGTGCGGTGGGCGAATACCGCTTGCGGCACAAGAGGTAACGGGTTCGATTCCCGCCAACGGGTCAAGTGTTTGTATGTTTTGCAATCCTCCTTGGTCTAGGTGTTTAATATGTTAATTCAAAAATATCTAGATATACGTATGTCTATTATTTTAAGTATATCAGATGTCTAGTACCCGTAACACAAGAGCTTTCCACGGTGTTGTGTGGATTGTCCTGAAATATTTATTTAATTTTATTTACAAAGTAGGATATAAGCAGGCATACAAAATTAAATATGAAAAGCCATAATGCTAAAACGAGACGTATGGTATTCAAAATGATCATGAAAATTAAAGAAAATAAAGATGGTGGTACATTGGTAAATATTTTTGTACCTGTGTGTAGCTATTTGACGCCATCAAAAAGTACATAAATTGTTTTCTCTTACTATAACTATAGAGTGACTAATATAGCTTCTGACGTAAGTGTAGTGAATGCTTTTATTTTAATTTTTATTTGCACAGATGATATGAAGATTACAAGCTATTTAAATATTACGCATTTGTCACAAGTATTTACGTACGTAATTTTGATAAACTTGGGAAACCTTAATAAAAATAAATAGATTCAATAAAGGTCCAGCATTGTGCCGGGTTTACTTACTTTGGGCTAGATGTGGTTTAGGTATATGGCCAGCCAAACCTAGATATGTATGACATACCTATTCAGAAAACTTTAGAAATTATAAGAAAAATAAAACTTTTTAAATTTTCATGGTTTTTAACAATATTATGATTTAAAATGTTGTTTCCGTGATCATGGCGCTTGCAACAGGGTCGAAATATCGGAAAACTCAAAAATCGTCAAATCATGGTATGTTACCCGTTTTAAATCATAATATTATAAGAAAAATAATTTATAAAATAAATATGATATAAGTCATAAAACCCAACATTAAAAAAAAATAAGTAAAAAAAAGGTTATTTAATTGCTAAAATATTCATATGGAGCGGTCCCCATCCAAGTACTGGGGCCTCGCGCTTAACTTTAGCTTTACAAGAAACACGAAAAAGTCACGTTTCTTGTATGGGAGCCTCCTTACATGTATAATTTATCTTGTAATGGACTTGTAACATATTAAATTTTAATTGAATTATTTTTATTATACATAGTTTTAGTTCACCACTACTCGGCAGCACAATTTTTATATTATATCTCATATTGAACCTCTTGTCTGTGTTTTTTTGCTATAAATGTACAAATACAAATTATTGGCCCATGAGTATTATTATTATCAGTTAGGATTTTTAAGAACGGACTATGAGTTCAGGTACATAAACCGTTGTAGTGTCAAAGAAACATTCTTGGAATTCCATTCCTATTTTTCAAAGATAATCTTAACTGCATTTGCAGAGAGAAAAAAAATATATTTTGTAATACTCAATAATTAGTTCATATTTTCCAAACTAAATTTCGGTCCTAGTTGGTTATAAATCTGTTATAAAAGTTTTAATGTACTTAGTCGAGTCTTAAATGAAATTTTTAGGCAAGAGCTTTTTTACAAACCTCATACAGTTTTAATACATTTACTTTGCATATACCGTATGTCGTAAGAATGAAGCAGAAAATCTTATAGCAAATATTGTGACCCGCTCAACATGGCATCAGATTATGACGATTTGAAACGCAAACACCTGTCTTTGACAAGAATTAATGACTAATTGTTCCGCATAACATTAACATTAGTTTAGTCACATTACTTAGCATATTTTTAGTAATAGCTCATCATTTTACTTCTTTCTTTTTTCATCAAAAGCGTCATAGATTATATGGATCTAGTACTCGATAATCGTGTTCGAAAAACTTTTAAATTTGTTGTTCTTCCACTAATATGTTTTTTTTCGTTAATGGAACTTTTTGTGGTATACAGAGCATTCTAAACAAACTCTTAAGGGTTTTCAGAATGTTTTAATTTAACATGTAAAATAGAATTAATAATAAATAACAAAAGTTTACCCTGTATATATAAAATAAGTGCTGTATTTGCAAACACTTTCGGCAATTGTTTTCATACATTACACGTTTCTTTCCTCAACAAAAAACAAAAACGCTCGCTGATCAAAAAGCTTTTGTTTTAATTTCTTATCAATGATAAGAATGAGTATCGAGAACGAGAATATTATAAAACAGTTCGTTTAATTTTTTTTAGTTCGTGGCGGGCTCACGGTGGTTACTAGAAGTCTTTAAGGGAGGCCTATATCTAGCAGTGGACGTCCTACAGCTGAAATTATTATAAAGATGATGATACTTATATTTACACAAATATAGTAATTAAAAAAAGTTTAAACATCTATGTTACAAAATGGAGCAATTTCATGCGCCATGGCTTTTTTTCTTTAAAAATACGCACATCGTGTTTTCATAAAGCTTAAATAAACAATATTATTCAGTTTTGTACAGCAAGGCTCTCATTATCAGGGCCCTTCTAATTATAGAGCAATGCAAACCACAACAAGATAGAACAATAGGTTTTGCGACGATAACGAGTTAGGGCCTTGTGGCTGTGCTGGCTACATACCTAATTTGAAGGACTTTAACTAGGTAAAAGCCGTGTGGGCTAAGTGGGAGGATACTCGACTTTCGAAGGTCGTGGGTTCAAACCCCCCCACGCACCTCTGGATTTTTCATCTTGAGAAATTGATGTGCGCTTTAAACACGTGCTTTACGGTGAAGGCAAACATCGTCAGGAAACTGACATGTTCTGAGAACTTTAAAAGATTTTGAAGGACATGTGACATTCACCAGCCCTCACTTGGCCACCAGCGTGGTGAATTTTGGCCTTATCTCTCTCGTCAAGAGAACTCTGTGGCCCAGCAGTGGGAACGTTAATAGGGTGATGATGATGAAGAACTAGGTATAGGTTATATTATTATGACCTAAAAAAATTTATTAATTAATTAAAAAACTAACATTTTTTTTCTTTGCAATAAAAATCAAGATGATACAGTGCTTAGAAGTTTTTACATCACAATCCCCAGAACGTTGGTACTCCATATCTTGGCACTTTCTTATTAAAGTCCGCAAATTCATGGTGGATGATAACCGCATTCAAAGGAAAAAAATGGAAATCTGTGAGAGAAAGTTACGTCGAGCATTCATAATTCTTAAAAAATACAATTATTTTCGTTCACACCAAATGTAAAAAAAAAAAAATATTTCACGCTAATATGGTATGGTGCGATGTCCTTGTATCAGTTTATACTCGTAATTGTATACGAATCATTAGAAATTATATTAGTATCTTTTTTCTTGGTTTTGGATTTTTAATGTAACTCTCGATCCTCTCCTAACAACATGTTAGGAAAATACTGTAAAATTCTACTATTTTCCTGAACCTACTACTCATGACGTCAATTATCCTATGAAATCAACTTTATTAATAATTTGAATTAAACCGTGACAATAGTCCTGATATGCGGTAGGTGTGACGTCCTTCTGCTAATTTTAGAACTATGCGATAATCCTGTCTGGTCGTAATGGGAATTACTAAAAGTAGGAATAAAACAATGCAATAAGCTATAAGTTAACGTACTAAATGAAGCCACATGCTTTCCCTCTAACAGTTAGACTTGACTTGAGGACTTGTGAAAAGAGTCGTGTTTATTTTTCGATTTAGAGATTCTGTCTGATTTATTTACATTTATTTAATAGAATTAAGTCAAATCCTTGTATTAACAAAAAAGTTCAAAATGCTACCTACATATATATTTTTTAGGCAATAACCCCAGTCTTAATATAATCAGTAGGTAGGGTACTGTTTCACTAAAGCAAATGCTTGACTGCCTCATGGGTAATCAAAGGCGTTCCACAGGATAGCGGGATCGATTCCCGCTGAGTGATTAGTGTTTGTTTGTTCTGTAAGCACTTGTCCCATACCCTGGGTATTTTCTATCAGATGTTAATACCGTGGTTAACTTGTGGATTGTCCAGCATTATTTTTTTTATCAAGTCTGTGTTCAGTTGCTAATCTTTTAGACAATAGAAAGATCTTAAAGGTATTAAAGCAGCTATCGAAATGGCATCATCTTATAATCATCTTATGAGACTTACATTTCTTGAGACGATGTGGAACTCCTGTAGATAAAGCATATGCGACTCCCAGCGGCGCAAGAACTTCGAGGCGAGGATCTTGTCGACGACTGTCCGCGTGTGCTGGAAGCAGCAGACCTTGAGGGTGCCCCCAGTGACCAGCGAGTACCGCGGGCCCGGCGGGGGCATCGGCAGGATCTGGTCGAAGCCCTCTACCAACGTGAAGTCGATAAGGCATTCCGGACTTGATCCCTAAAAAAAATTGTTTCATTAAACATGTGAGATTCGAAACAAGGATCTCGGGATCGACCAAAATTGGTATGAAATGGGGACTTCTTTCAATATCACTCAATAACTACTTTGCCGATTGTTATAAAATTTTAATCTAACTAGCAAGCAACCCCTTTTATTTAAAAAATAATCATCAAAATCGGTTCGAGGAGATAAAAGTTTTGAGATTACAAACATAAATAAAAAAGCAAAAAAAAAAACGTACGCGACTCATTGTCGCTCTGTTTTAAAATAGAAAATAAACTCAAACGAACTTTTGCTAACCGACTTTCAACGAAAAAAAGGAAGTTTTGAGAACCTCCTTAAGAGTTCGTTTGAGTTTCTTGTCTATTTTAAAATCAGAGCGACAATGAGTTTGTGGTACGAGCTAACCTGAAAATCAAATTCTTTTAAGCTTCTTGTATATTTTGAAAACTGACCGACAATCAGTTTCAGATATTATGGACAAACCTGAAGCTATACTTTTTTTGAGTTTAGAGAACAGAACATTTGATCTGGTGATATTTGCGAAGCCACTCACACTATTAGCGAAGCTTCAGTACAGGCCCGGCACCTTATCAATCACCTTAGCACAGTGTTCACTGACACTGACCGGTGTGCCTGCGTTCATTCAAAAATAATAAATGCATAAATATTTCGCACTCAGACTGAATTGTTCTTAATCAATATTAAGAAAAATCCTTTTTGAAAAGACAGTCAGTTCTCGTATCATACATAATTGAAGTGAATTAAGGCCTAATCTCTCTCGTCAAGAGAGAAGTCCCTGTGTCCCAGCAGTGGGAACGTTAATAGGGTGATGATGATGATGACTGGTTACCCAAAAATGTATGACAGAAAAACAAATAGGTAATTTTTGTTTCTTTGATACAGCCTCTTTTGTGTCATAGTAATGTCTTAGTTAATAATATAAGAGCCGATTTGACAGATGACTATCGGTCCTTAAATTATAAAAAAGTTACTTGAAAGTGTTTCCACAATAATAATAAAAAAATAATAAAATGCAGCTAATGCAAAGACCATTTAAGGGTAAAATGCATTGATAATTAAATTAACACGGATATTTAACAGTTAATTATAGCACCTTAAATTGCAAGTAGGCACATTGGTATTAAGTATGCATAATTTTTCATAAATAAAACTAAAATATTGCATACTATGCCTAACATACAATAATGAACATCAATATCATTCATTACACGAGTTTGGACCCTCCGTGACCTTTTCAAATGCGACCCTGAAAGGTGTTTATGTTTTTTCATATAGATCATCTAAATCTCAAGCCTAAAGCTATTTGTGGATTGTGGCTAGCTACCGGTACGATTTACGAAACGTCTTGCTGACGTCATTCACGTCCTTGCTTTACCTTATAACATTCAAGTATTTTGTTAATGAGTTCGTTAGATAACCGTTAAATCTTACCTCATAAAATCGCCCTTTAATTCCATTATTGTTGCTATGTTTATATATTTTTTCTTCGTATGGTTTTTGTTATTGATTTTATAATATGATATTTGATGATTGATATCGATCGGTGGATCTGTCAATCCATCGAGCCGATAAGTGATTTACTGCCCCGAAAGTAGATGCCAAATATAACAAACAAAGATAGGAAGTGTTCATATATAAATCTCACGGTCGTAATAACAAATAGGAGTTGTGGAAAATTGTTGCAATATAATCAATAGCGGCATATTAGTACGAAAGAACTCAATATTATTATTTTTTTTGAAATTCAGAAAAAATCTTGTTACTTCAGCAGGAAATTGTACCTAAATCTATCTATCTATCTCTGGTTTCGGGTCTGGGTGTCTTCTATGAATCATATGTATGTATTAACAAAAAAAATGTATCTAAGTAGTATATTAGCCACCTAACACCCATAGTACACGCTCGGCTTAGTTTGGGGTTAGGTGATGCTGTGTGAGTAGACCGGAAATATTTATTTTTTATATTAATATATAAAAAAATACTATATCCCTGACAACACTAAATTATGATGAAAATAAAAATATAAAACTCCATGTTAAAAGAAAATTGTCACATTACTCACCATAGTTTATAAAATGCGAATTATAATATAATTGTGTTGGTAACGTTCCTGGCTAGCGTCCATCCCTCGCGGCGACACTTTTATAAAATGGCTAACATATCCTCAACGGTTATAATAACTGTAGGTAATATAATGAATTATAAATATTTAAAACAAACAACAAACCGTTCTCTGCACTTAAACCTACTGTTGATTATGTGGTTATAAAAGTTCGTTTTAATATAACCCTTTGCAATGGTCACTCATTAACGTCAATGGGATTAGCTGCCGTGACCACGCGCTGTTCATAAAAATATGTGATAAAATATTACGTACAATCGTTATAAATTCATCAATATCTTGTGTTTAACCAATTTTTGGTTAAATTTGAATCGACACCAACTATGGTAATAATAATAAAATTATGATATATCTAATTGAAAACCGCAATCAAAATTATTGACTTTCTTCATAATTTTAATTAGTAGTCAATTTTTTGAGTTTGTGGTTTATATTCACATGTTTATAATTTACAATAACACAAAAAATCCGACAATATTTATGGTTTGATATGACAATATTCTGGTTCAAAAGACAACAATGAACTGAAACATTGTCTGTTGAATCTAAGATATTTTTCTCATACTTAGAAGTATTCGCTCGAAAGTAAAACTTACTTAACTTATAAAATCATCTATTAATAAAACCCAATGGTGCAATCTTCCTAAAATAGCTGAATTCCTGCCTACCTTGCCGCAGTTTCCTATTGTTTCTACTGCAAGATCTCTTGCAGTTGCATGTGAATCGATGCGGTAACCAGGTCGGCTCCCACTGTTGAACTCGCGACCCACATAGTGGGTGGTCTATGACGTCATTCTGAAAATTTGGGTCAGGAGGGCGTGAGGTGCGACTGAGGTGCCCGACCCGAATAGCCGACGAATCGAGACTCCTACCGTCTTCCCAATGACGCCGCGAAGGGCTTAGGTAACAAAACTAATATGCCTGCTTGTTTGCAAATTACAATTTAAAACAACATCCGACCCAAAGGGAACTGTAACAAACCGGCATGGTTCCTAAGCAACTATTTATAAGGGTTTATTCGAATCTTGTTGTTCATGGAGTCCTGGTTCACTCGAGTCGTAAAGTTCTAACTATCATGGCGCACTTTCAACCTATTAAAAAACAGCTTCCATAATAATTTAGAGACAATATTTATCTGTTAGTATTATTTAAGATAATGACTACTTCGAGTATGAATCGTCTAGTCTTTTATTTTTTCGAACTATTTATACAATAGCAGTACAAAACATTGAGACAAAAAACTTGGTGTTGTTTCACTGCAGAATAGGTCTACGAGCTGTAGTGTAACCTATGCTTGAAGCTTGTTACTCTACAGGATCGAATAAGATGACATACACATTCGAACGTAAGCTGCCGACGCGAGGTTCATAATGCTGGGACACATGGACTTCTTTATTTTTTTTTTTAAAAAGCCTAAGCCTTCATTTGAGAACAATCTTACCTGATGTAAAGTGAAGATGTGGTCTAAGATGGAGCATGAAGGCCTAGAAGATGGCTTCTCCGGACCACATTACGAAACACGAAAAAATCGCTTCACGCACTGGCCCAGCCCGGAGGGTGGTGACAAGCCGCGGCCGAAGCCTACCACCAGAGACTGTTCTTAGCACTACCCGGAGGTCACGTGTAAGGATTCAGAGGTTACCACTTACGGACGTGAACAGCCAAAACCTCCTTCTATCTTGACGAGAGAAATTAAGCCTTAGGTCACCACACTGTGCCTGTGGGGTATGTGAAAACAGTTAGCTCGTTGAGAAGCTCGCTCGGTCAAAGATGCTGGTTCAGAAACCAAAGAAAAACAAGAAATTAAAGAGTCTCATGTCGCCTATGTGGCCTTTGTATAAACACTGATGATTGATATGATGCGATGAATTAGTAGGCCATTAAGACTGACAATTAACAAAATTAATTAATTAAGTAATTATTACCTATTAGGAAACTTTTCATTTAAGTATGGATGTTACGAAATTGGAAAGTTCGGTCGGTAAGTGGATCGGGCTACTTGTCTGTTGCGTTTGTCCACAAGATGAGTAATGGAGAAATCTCCGTATTAACTCTTCGAAAGTTGCACAACCGCATGTGACTCAATTGAAATCCACCTTCTACCAGACAAGCGTTTTAAATTTTCCATTTTTCAATTTAACTTAAACTAGTTAATGTTTTCCTTAAGATAAACTATGAAATAAATCAAAACAGATGAATTTCTGTCGTAGCTTAATGCTGAGTGATTGCCATTTTTGTTACATTTGTTTTATATTATTGTATATTGTGCGTGAAAATGTTTTATGTTTTGTGTCATAATATATATATTGAATGATGAATGATGATTATTATTTTATTATAAATAAGATATTTATCCATTAAAATGAAAAAAAAAACACGCAACATTAAAATTAGGAAATACATAGTTCTTCTAAGAAGTCCAATTAAAATTAAAAATAATACCTTACCGGTAACATTAAACTTGAGTCACGTAAAGTAAAAGATAAAAGTATATTTACATATACAATGGCAGAGAGTATTGACGTAAGTGATAAAGACAGATTCCCAACAGGACGCGGAGGGGCGGCGCGTGAGTACCACGAAGTCTCGGCGTGCCCGAGACGATGTCCATCAGTGCAGATGTTATCTACCATATACGTCATAGGAGAGACTTGTGTGTGGTTGACGATTGAACGATTGAAAAGGTTGTATTTTATAGCGTAAAAGCTAGTCGTCTTGGCTCGATTCCTGATTTAAAATATTTAAAAGTCTACAATTTGTTTTTTTTTTATTATCAGGGCCTCATTAATCTGGATCCTTGATGTCCAATAACCTGATCAGTACTTAAAAATATATTAACTAAGCGTTATAAATGTCCAAATATTAGCTACTTGGGACTTGGAGATTATAAAAGAGTTTTAACGAAACGTTACACCCTCATGATAAAAGAGAGAGAGTTAAGGGAAACTCGAAAGACAATCGATTCTGGCAAATATCCCGTTAAAAATCTAAAAAGTGATGATAAAATAGGTCCTTTATCAATATTAATCAGTATAAATTACGTTGTTTTGCTAAAAAGTTAATCATCGTATTCAAGATCCAATAGTTACCATAGTAACACTAGAAATAGCTGTTATATTACCTATTGATAGCAGGTTTGTATTGATCGAACATTTATGTGACTCAGGTCGGTCCACGGATAACAACATCTCTCAGGTTCAAGGATCCAATCCGTTTGTGGGTTACGAATCCTGATTGACGGACTTTCTAAGATCTTGGGCACTGAGAAGTTTACCTACGCGTCGATATGGACGAGCATGGATCTGGAACGTATTAAATTTGCAGCAACCGGGTCACAATACCTGCCATCGCGAATGTGTTCCAGATTTGGGATTCAATCACCAACAAGCACGTGTCGATTCAAAGTGATTCGATCGACCGTGATCGACACACGTCTAGTAGGTAGTTTATCTGAAATACTAATGTTCACGTATTGACGTCAAACAACTTGATTTGTGGCGATACAAACACAAAAGACTTCGCTTTATGAGTGTATTTATGGATTTGGCTATTAAAATGATGACCTGTTGAAAAATATTTATTTTTATTGAATTAATATTAAGAAACAAGTGATGATTTATGTTCAGTTAAACTGGAATATACAAATTTAAGTGAAACAATTTAAAGGGTCTAGTTCTAATAAAAGAGATTTATAACAATAATTGAGAAGTTAGATTGACATAAAATTAAACTAATTTATTTTGATATGGACAAGTATTTTATCAACAGTATCCTGCAGTAGATCTCTTCTATACAGATACCCAGTTGTGAAGTGAAGACCTTAAAATTGGTAATAGCCCAAACCATAAACGCTCACATTTTTTTTATAAAAAAAATATTTCATATTAATGGTAACAGGTATTTAAGTTATGTTTAATGTTTAATGGCCTAAAAATGTTACCTTATGGTACTTACGGTCATAAACACTAATTAAACTAAAATGGGTAATTCTTGTACACCATGACCACAAATATTAATGCATTTCATGCTTTTTTTGTCCTATTATTATTCGATAGCTATGCTATCAGATAGGAAGTAAAAAACTTTGCTAGCTATTGCACTTTTGTTTTATGCACACCATATTGTTATTTTTTTTAATAATGAAATTGTAGGTGTTTATTTTTTATGTTTTTTAAAAGTTTAAGAACCATGGGTATATAAAACAAGTATGTCCAACAAGTATGAACATGGATGACCAACTTTTTTTAAAGAATGCCAGGTTCAATTTGATTTAATAATGGATGATTCATTATCGTGTCTATAGCAGTTATAGAACTTTTGCTATTAATGTAGAAAAGGAGCAATTTTGACACAAAAAACAAAAAAATAAAAAATTAAAATTAAATTTCACCTTTTTTTTCTTATGAGCATCCGAACAATAGTTAGTAGGTACAGTAGTAACAAGTTGTGAAAAAAGATGTCATTGCTTAAGTATATTGAACTATAAAACGCTAGGATTAAAAAGATTGAGCCATAAGGAATAAAAATAAATAAAAAATAGGTTCCATGTGATTGATCAAATGGGAACTTTAGCTTTGATCAGATGCAAAAGGATCATAATGGGATCAGATGGGAATAACTCTAATTTAGGAACGCTATAGGTTACTTAGGAAAGCCGTGTTGGCTAAGTGGGAGGACACTCGACTTTCATTCCGAAGGTCGTGGGTTCAAACCCCGCCACGCACCTCTGGATTTTTCTTCTTGAGACATATATGTACGCCTTAAACACGTGCTTTAACGGTGAAGGCAAACATCGTGAGGAAACCGGCATGTTGTGAGAACTTTTAAGAGTTTGAAGGACATGTGACATTCACCAATCCGCACTTGGCCCGTCCCTGAGTCCCAGCAGTGGGAACGTTAATAGGGTGATGATGATAAAATATTACTTTACCACCGGAAATATCCTATTTCCGCGGGAAAATCGAAATATCGAATCCGTTGTCGTTGGGCAAAAACTCGGCGTGAGAAGTTACATAGATATTTGTTCTAGTAAGTACTGAACTATTACTTGAGTCAGCCTATTCAAATTTTTCTATTTTCTTAACATCACTTTCAATCAACTGAGTGTTAGGTAATACTAGTTTTAAGAATGACTCTATTTAATATCATCTATAATAACTAAATGTGTGAGTCAATTGGTTTTTATAATAAACAACAACAATTCGTAGTAAGTAGTTATGGCTCCTGGCCTATACGCGGAACGCACACTCCGCATAAATGCACCTGCATCGCAGACTGCGTAGGCGTTTCGTGGTATTTGATAAGATGTCTAGCCCTAAGGAATTTTATTAATTAAAACAGTCTAATATCGACTCTTGAATGAATTGTTCGTCTTTTATTTTTAAATATAGTTTTTAAAAACATATTATCCCCGCGTCGCGTTTTGACTGGCGCTGCGGACAGGATATCGGCGCGAAATTATCCTGCACCTGTGAGGACCTCGCATCGGTCCGAGTGTAAAACTGTTTCGCGAACGTATTAACGTGAACCGATATCCACGAAACCTAAATAAATTTGTCGCGCGTTCGATCGGGTTATATGGTGACGTGAACAACATTCAGCAGCAGCTATAATTGGAGGAAATGGGGAAAAGCGTACTGTGAGTAGACCTCTTCACTATCCTGCCTATCCCTGTTCTTATTCCATTGGCTGTGTAATTAGTTAAGTTAGTCATAATATATAATTTCTATACAACATCTATAGGAATTATATCAGTGTGTTAATTATGTTAGTTAAGAATAAATGAAATATATAATTTTTTAAATAATTATAATTTAATTAAATGTGAAAAGATTTAAAATTAAATTTCAAAGAAATAAAATAAACTAAAATGAATATGAATGAAATAATTAATGTGAAATATATAACTGGATAAAATAAATCCATAAATTAAATACTTGAAAGTGTTAAAGTAATTATAATATTGTGTAGAATAAATATAAATTAATAAAAATGGTGGAAATACGCACTATTCCTCGAGAAATAATTGATATCATCCCTCGTTTTGATGGTGATGAAAGAATGCTAAACTTATTCTTAAAGAAAAGTGAATATGTTATTAATTCATTTCGATCAGAATTCCAAAATACGGCACAAGACATATATATATTTCATGCCATAACCAGCCGCCTGATAGGCAAGGCCGCCCACCTCGTCAGTGAGCGTCAAGATGTGACTTCTTGGAACGAATTAAAACAATTGTTATCTCAACATTTCGGCGACCCTAGGTCTGAAGAGTGCATTGCTATAGAGTTGGAAAATCTTAAAATTTCACATGGCGAATCATATCTTAACTTTTGTAATCGTATTCAGAATGTCAGAAGCACTTTGTTTGCCAAGTTAAATTTAATTAATGATGATGGTCTTAGAAAAGCTAAAATAACAATTTATAATCACATGTCCTTAAATGTTTTTCTGTATAATTTACCGGAGAACATGATACGTGTAGTGCGACTTCAAAAATGTGATAAGTTGGAAGATGCTTTAACTATAGTTATGGAGGAAGTGAATTTCTTAAACCAATATAATTCACGTAATAAAAATCGAAATTTAATTTCTCAGCAGTATTCAACTCAGATAAAACCAGTGCAAAATTTAAAGCCAATTTTTCCACAAAACAATAATTTAGTACCAAATTTTTCACCCCAAAATCAATCAGGCTTTAAGTTCGTGATCCCAGGACAAGCTAATTTTAAGTATGGTATCCCAGGACAGGACAATTTTAAGTATGGTATCCAAGGACAGGACAATTCTAAGTATAGTATTCCAGGTCAGGCTAACTTTAGATACGGTATCCCACAACAATCTAACTTTAAATTCGGTATCCCACAACCGACAGGTTATACACCATTTGTGAATAACAATAATCAATTCGGATTTAATAATCAACCCCAATACAAATTTGGTATTCCACAGACACACCAACAACAGCAACCTGATAATTTTTATGATAATGACGTCTCAATGCGTACTGCACCTCAATTAAAACCAGCTCATGTAGCTCCACGAACATCAAATAATTTGTTTTATACCAACGAACTAACCGTGCCGGAATACACGGAATACGCTGTGGATAATAACTGTGACCCGGAAAATTATGTTCAATATAACTATCCAAAAGCACCTGCATATGAACTTGTCAAAATTAATTGTACCACAGCTTCACATGATGTTTCAGAAAATAAAAATGTTCAGTTATCAGTTTCGGAACCAAAGGAAGTAATAAAAATTAACCACCATGAGGCTGAAAAATTACCTCATATTGAAATTCCAGAAATTGGTACAAAATTCATGATTGATACTGGCAGCACCAAATCATTCATAAGCCCGAAAGTTGCCAACAAACATTTTTCTGAATTAAAATATAGTGAACCGTTTGAGATAGTTAGTACTCACGCGCGCAGCTCTCATAACGAAGTCATTCACATTCCGCTCTTGAAAACTTTTCGTAGTACAGACTCTCACAAATTTTATGTTTATAATGTTGATAGTAATTATGGAGGACTAATCGGCTCAGATTTATTGAAACAGTTGGATGCTAACATCGATATGAAAAATCTTATTTTGAAAACAAGTAACGCTGAAATTCCCATAATTTACAGTCCACCATTTACAGTTTGCGTTGAACCACGTTCTGAAAATCTATTAAAAATTCCTGTTGATCTGCGTAACAAGGAGGCAGTAGTAAGCCTGCGGAACGGAAATGAAAATAACAATGCAGACGCACTCTTTCAAATTAAATTAAACTCTTTAGATAACAATAACATTAAAGATGACAACGATGACCAGCAATTAATATCAGTTTATGTAGTAGACACTGATGAAACTTTCTTAATGAATGGTGTTAATAGACGTAGAGGCAAAGATAAACCTAGGTATCATAGGACCAAGGTAAAAGAAAAGATAGATAGAAACGTAGTTACAGTGGAAATTAATGCGAGAGACACTCACGTTCCAGTTAAAGATATACGACGTCCTCCACAGGTTCGTCCTGCTACTGACCCAAGCAGTAATGACCCAGGCTCTTCAGCTCCAGAAGCTTGAGAAGAATCCCGGCGTGCTCCCGGTCAGAGAAGGAACCGCTCTTATGTCGTATGACAACTGGCTAGTTATTAAGATATTAGATACTAGGCTTATTAAGGAAGATTTAGATTTAAATGCGAATAGATATAGAGAATTAGATAAGTTAGTTTTTAACTCTCCGTCGAACATAAGTACATCTGCCTTAATTTACGTTAATGATGTAAAGCTTCAAGTCGACCATGTCCTGAGTATTACATTTGAAAAATATTCACAAATTGTTCCAAGTAATCGTCAAAAGAGAGGACTCATCAACCCATTAGGATCTTTAATAAAAACCCTTACAGGCAACTTGGATAACAATGATGCAATTAAATATGACAATATAATAAAAAGGTTAAACTCTCGCCAACACTCTATAGAAATGAAAACCACTCTTGTAGCTGAAATGATGAGACTATTTACGAATTCTACATCAAAGATAACTGACAATCTCGCACAATTGAGCTCTACAATTAATCAAATTAATAGCGATATTTCGATTACCACTTACACTAATGATATCATACATCTTTACAATTTATTTTTACACAACTTTCAGATTATACATGCTAAATTGAACGAGATTGAAAACATCTTAGCTTTTAGTAAAATAGGAGTACTACATCAATCTGTAATTAATTCAAATGAACTTATTAAAATTCTTAATGTTATAGAAAAAACAGATAGACTTATATTTAAGGCAACTCTTGATAATATTATAAAAATTGAACAGTCTATGACAATAAAATCATACTTTAAGGATAGTAAGATAACTTTTGTTATAGAAATTCCGTTAGTTAAGAAAGATACTTACTTTTATTACAAAATTGTTCCTTTACCCGTCACCCAACCTGAGACCAATCTTACCTTAATTATATTGCCTAAATATCCATACCTTATAGTGAAGGGGTTGAAATCCAACTCTCTGTCTACCCCCTGTCGTACCATTGGAGATAAAACTTACCTATGTGATGAAGCGCAGACCATAGTACCCGTTGAAGACACCTGTATCCTTGCTTTGATGAAATACTCTAAAAACGTCCCTTGTAAACAGATACCCATAGAACTTGAGGATGTTAAGATCGAACCAATCCTGAGAAACCGTTGGATAATTTACTCTAAATCAGCTGTTGAACTTACCAGACTATGCGCTAATGAAATACTACATTACACTATTTTTGGCACTTACTTGCTCACTATTGATGATGATTGCGATTATAATATAGCGAAGCACCGATTACGAAAACATACAGCTGCTGGAGAAAGCCTTTCTTATCCGAAGCTGCCATTAGTTACACTTCCTGATAATCTGAAGATGGAGACTCCAAAAATCGTGAAACTGAACGGAATTGACTTAACAAATCTAAAAGTTTTATCATATGCGTTGGAAAATAGTGAAATACAGAGTGATAGTGTAGTGAATACGAAGAGTGTTAGCATAGGCACCATTGTCTTATATATAATTTTAGTTATAGGTTTTATATCTTTTCTCGTATATAAAAAATGTTTCAATGTTAAATTTTGTAAACTCTTCCCAGGTCGAAATCATCCTCCGAATCAAAATTGTTCTTCAGATGATTTCGAACTTAAGGAGGGAGGAGTTATGGCTCCTGGCCTATACGCGGAACGCACACTCCGCATAAATGCACCTGCATCGCAGACTGCGTAGGCGTTTCGTGGTATTTGATAAGATGTCTAGCCCTAAGGAATTTTATTAATTAAAACAGTCTAATATCGACTCTTGAATGAATTGTTCGTCTTTTATTTTTAAATATAGTTTTTAAAAACATATTATCCCCGCGTCGCGTTTTGACTAAGTATTGTTTAACGCAGTATTGCTTTTAAGCATCGTGTAACATAACAATGTGGTTACTATAACCGCGAACTGAATCTATGACTGAGTATCCAGCAAAAATATCGTGTAACAAAGCATCGTTTTATTTTCCAACATTCGTATGGCTTATGTAAATAATTTTATTTGCTCATTGATTAGATATAAGAACATCAGATATGCCTTCCAGCTAGACAACGACCTTCTGAAGTTTAACTCCAAAGTGCAACTGTAGCATTGTTTACCGATAGATACTTTTGTTGGACAGATGGTTTCCATCCCGTCAAGCTGGTGCGGATTACTATAAAATACTACGCCCTTAACCTTCGTAAATCTATAAACCCGCACGTCGTCGGCGTGGGCAGATTTAATTTAAATCTTCTGGGTTTTATTATGTTTTATACTTGTCATAACATAAATTTAATCCTATTAATAACGATCAATTTGGTACTTACTCCGTTGTCGTCATTTGTTTTATTAGTCGTAACATTTTCTTGTTCATCGTTTATATGGTATGGTATAATGGTAGGTATTCGATGTTGTTGGTTGTCACAACTATTCTAATGAAAATGTTTGTTTTAAACAACAAAGTTTTAGTTTTAGAGGGTAAGGTACTTACAAAATAGTCAACGGAGCTTTGAGAGGCGAGATTGGGTGAGATCAGACAGCCCGGCAACGGGGGCCCCATGGCGGCCGGCGGCGCCAGCAGCTCGCCCGCGGAGGCCGACATGTTGCCCACCACGGCCAGGCTGCGCAGCCGGTCTGCCAGGTCCGTGTGCCCGCCGTCGACCTCGTTCCGCGAGCTCCCTGCCTTTTGCTCGCTCTTGTTCAGGTTGTCGATGATCCTAGGGCGGCGCAGTTTCCGCGAGGCCGCCCGCCACCGACGCAGCCGGCAGGCCGCGTTGTTCAACACTTCCTCCTGTATCTGCTCGCCGTCAGAACCCGACGTATCTACCGCCTCATCGATAAAAGGCAATGATTCGATAGCATTTAAATTTTTTTGCATATTAGCATTAGTAGAACCGAGGAAATCCCTTAGAGCGAAAGCTAGATTTTGGTTTGAATTAAGCCCCTTTGGTGCTACTTGGTTTGATTCAACAAAACTATTCACATTATTCTTATCTATTTTCATTGTTTTTGCCTCGTTATCAATATAGGCGAGGTCTGCATTTATTTCAGCCTGAAAGAACGCATTTATACACAATAACAAAATGACCGAACGTCCAATACCAAAATTGATCTCCAATTATAACAGTCTTCAACGATCCATAAAACTCACTGCACATTTTTTAACAATAACTTGTAGGTAGATATATTATCAACGCCCGTTTGCATCTGGTTAAGCTTTATATTTATTCGAATCCATGGATTTGTGAGACACTTCAATTAAACTATAGAATGTTACGTATTCTCTCGCCAAACTTAATAGTTACACCTTAAAATCACAATATTGTTTTGTGCGTAATGGTATTTGACTATCATGGTGGTTCCGATTTACTACAAACTGCATTCATAGATGTCCTCGAGCACACGCGCAGTGTGCGCAAACCGAACGAAGCACTACACTGGCCGGCGCGGCGCTATCATCCGCTATACCTACATATACGACATTCTCGTTTCTTGTTTGTATTGACGTATTTTTGGCTTGCGCAAACTCTATCTGGTTTACGCGGCCTCTAGTGGTGAGTTGGCGAATCCTATGTATGGCTGATAGCGCCATCTGTTGCAAGCCCAGCAAAGTAGGGTTTAGGTTAATATATAGTTTTAGTAAGTACCTCATTATTCTTGTAGATGGCGGTTTAAATTAAATAAAAAAGTTAGTTGTTATTTTAATTGAACTGATAATTTAGGGTATATGGAGTAATACAATAAGCACAATATTAATTGATTATATAAAAACATTACATAGGTATCCAAAATGTAAATTGTATGTAAGTAAACTTTGCTATGCCCTATACACAGGGTCCTTAAATAAATAAATATAAATATTTCCGGACAAACCACACATATAGCCCCGTGGTAAGCTTTACGCTTGTGTTACCGGTACTAACCCTAGGTCTAGGTCTGATATACTTATATAATAGGACATACAATATATATATATTTTGGTTAGGTACCTACCTATACTTATTAAACACCCAGACCAAGGAGAAAGTGCTTGCAGAACATACAAACAATAAACCATATAAACATTTAAGGTTGAAAGTGTAATGAAGAAACTGAAACTGAAATGAGTCGTGGCGTAAGTAATTTATTGATTTGTTCTCACCTTCCATGCGAAATGGTTGGGGTAGGTATGGGGTAGGTAGGTATCACTTTTAGAGGAATATTATTATTTTTATATATTAGGAATGAATTACTAATGATGGAGCATCGGGACAGTACCTCAATTGTCACACAGCTAAGCTCATCATGAATTGTGATTTCTGTTTTAAAATACACATAATTATCAGGTCATGGTGAGACAAAATTATATCAATCATTCAAATAATAGAACCATCACCCTTGTGAACAACGGATTAGTGAGCCATATTCTCGATGATTGCTACAATTTGTCGCTATATTACGATGAAGCGCATAATACCATGAAGGTTGAACCGCTTAGGGAATACCATAATCAAACATATTTAATACTTAGGTCAGCTTCACATCAATGTATATCCTCGATGGCTTCGGCTGAGGCGGTCGCATTTCTTGTAAAAGTGTAAGGGCATTACCTTACAATGTGTCTGTGGCTTTTGACCGCGTGTTTAGGGCTGCTGCCATCAAATCCTTCGCCCATAATTGTGGTGCCAGCAGTGCCTTCTCCAATAGTCGTTCCCACGACCGCAGCGACTACGACTACGGTTGCGAATGCGACTACAACAGTGGCTCCCACAGTGGCACCCACGACGGCACCCACAACGGCACCCACAACGGCACCCACAACGGCACCCACAACGGCATCCACAGTGGCTCCTACAGTTGCCCCTACTGTAGCGCCTACCGCAGCACCAACCACAGCGCCCAATTCAGGTGGGGAGCTGTCTGATCTCGTACTTTGTAACAACCCCGATGTGGTATGTATATTTAATCCCGATGAAATCGATGCAGGCTCGCTCCCGATCGACCCTCGACTTGGGACCACACCAGCTGCGTTACGACTCCCACCCATCACAGGGTACAGTGCACAGTTACCTTCCTACGATAATGCAGTTCGGTTTCCGAGAGAAAAAAGAAATGTTGAGACATCCTTTGACCCAGTTATCAGAATGTTAAATGGGAATCCTCATCGCATAAAGAAAAGGCAAGCTTGTCAATGTGTGACTGCGGGGACATGTGTGCAGACGAGTACTAATTATGGAGCAGGAATGATTGACGTCAGGATTGTGACTCCGGTAAGTATTAACAATCTAAGACAACGATCATGTTCATAAGTAGGTGTATGTTTAATGTGGAAGCAGTTAGCGTTTTTCCTCCATTTCAGACACAACAATGCCCTACTGGTCAGGAATATTGTTGTACTGGAACCACAACCACGGCGGTTGCTTGTGGTACCCTACAGACGGTTCCAACTACAGGTGTCACCCCATCAGCTGGACAAGCCAACTTTGGAGAATTCCCTTGGCAGGTATTCTATGAAACAATTTGTAAAATTACAAAAAACAATATTATTCATCACTAGTGGCCCGCCCCGGCTTCGCACGGGTTTTTATCAAATTTTTCCCGGTACTTTTCCATTTTTTTTGCCTTAAAACCTTCCCTAGACCTCCACGAACATTTCAAGACTATGATAAGATAAATCCGTTCAGCCGTTCTCGAGTTTTAATCAGACTAACGAACAACAATTCATTTTTATTTATATAGATAGATGAGCAAGTCCCATCTTAAATTACATGTACAAATCCTTATTTTCTTTTCAGGCACTCATACTTACAAAACAAAACGACTATTTAGCGGGAGGAGTTTTGATCGATTCCTTGAACGTGCTGACTGTTACACACAGGCTTGTGAACTATGTGTAAGGACGATCTAGTATTATTTTTTATTAAACAGGTCTGTCTTAAAACGTTTTAACTTCTTTGAACAATAATAATAAAAAAATAGAAGTAATTATTCATTTTAAAATATTACCTAGTCAAAGAACGTAAATTTAATAAAATAAAATTAAAATAGGCACACAGTGGAACCGTTTTGAAATATCCTGTCTAGAAATCCCTTTCCTTTAGGAAAAAAACATGTATTTTAAATTGTAAAGTAAGTCACCCAATAAAATAAAAAGAGAGGCAGTGTATAATTTTAAAAGATTTAAGCCAATATAGATAATATTTAGGGTTTTGAGACAAATCTTATTTGTAGATCATCGTCTAGATGACTTGATATTATGTACCTTAAAAAGTTTTTCTTTACTTAGTATGTGTACTAACCAAAAAGTTTAATAATTAAAGCGCTCAAAAAAAGGTAAAAGTATGTAGGTACCTACCTACTACACCTACTCACTCCAAAATTTACTTAAACAACGAACGTAAATTTAATTACGTTTTACTTAGTAAAAAAAAAAAAAAAAAAAGGTAGGTAGGTACCTACTCTACTAACAACTGGAAAACTACATTGTACAGTCAACAACAAAAGTATTTGAGGAAAATAATAACACCGTGGTTCGAAATAAATGTTATCACTGACGCCACGTTATTTGTTACTTTATAATAAACTACAACTTAATTTTTTATTGAATTTATTGTAAGTATAAATTGTTTTGGGTAACTATTTCATCAGTTTCTTTTGCTGTTGACTGTACCAGCGAGAAAGATATCGATTTAATCATCATTTCAGCCGTAGGACGTCCACTGCTGGACATAGGCCTCCCTCAATGACTTCCAGTGACTTCGTTCGGTAGCAGCTTGCAACCACCGCGAGCCTGCTACCCTTACCAGATCGTCCGTCCATCTAGTTGGTGGACGTCCTACTCTACGTTTGCCGATCCGTGGTCTCCACTCGAGAACTTTCCGGCCCCAACGGCCATCTGTCCTGCGTGCCACATGGCCCGCCCATTGCCACTTTAGCGAGCTAATTCGCTTGGCTATGTCGGTGACCCGCGTTCTTCTACGTATCTCCTCATTCCTGATTCGATTACGTAGAGAAACCCCGAGCATAGCCCTTTCCATAGCTCGCTGTGCAACTCTGAGCCTATTCATGAGGCCTATGGTGAAGCACCACGTTTCGGAGCCATATGTCATCACTGGCAACACACACTGGTTAAACACCTTCGTCTTTAGGCACTGAGGTATATTGGATGAAAAGACGTTACGAAGTTTCCCGAACGCTGCCCATCCGAGCTGGATTCGGCGATTGACCTCTTTCTCGAAGTTGGACCTACCTAATTGGAATGTTTGTCCTAGGTAAACATATGCGTCAACAACTTCGAGCATCGAATTCTCAACCATAACAGGGGTGGGCACTACATGGACATTCGACATGACCTTCGTCTTGTCCATGTTCATCCTGAGGCCCACCCGTTGGGAGACTCGATTGAGGCCTTCTAGCATTGTACTAAGTTCCTCCGTCGATTTTGCCATGACTACGATATCGTCAGCAAATCGAAGGTGAGTGATGCATTCGCCATTGATGTTGATGCCTAGTCCTTTCCATTCTAGGAGTTTGAAAGCGTCCTCTAAAGTGGCTGTAAACAGTTTCGGAGATATAACATCTCCCTGCCTAACTCCTCTTTTCAACGGAATCGCTTTCGAACTCTGTTCCTGTACTCGGACTGACATGGTGGCGTTTTTATACAAGCACTTCAACACTTCGATATATCGATAGTCAATTCGGCACCGTTGGAGGGACTCTAGTACCGCCCAAGTTTCTACCGAATCGAAGGCTTTCTCGTAGTCCACAAACGCTAAACAGAGCGGCAAGTTATACTCTTCGGTCTTCTGTATAACCTGCCGCAGCGTATGTATGTGGTCTACGGTACTATAGCCTTTTCGGAACCCGGCTTGTTCGGGAGGCTGGAAGTCATCAAGCCTGCGTTCGAGACGATTTGCGAGGACCCTAGAGAACAGCTTATAAACATGGCTCAAAAGCGAGATGGGTCTGTAGTTCTTTAATAAGGTATTATCACCTTTCTTAAAGAACAACACCACCCCGCTTTTGTTCCATGCTTCAGGCGTAGTACCTCCGAGCAAGGTGGAATTGAAGAGCTTCTGAAGGACTTTAAGTACCGGTGATCCACCCGCTTTCAGAAGCTCTGACGTGATTCCGTCCTCACCCGGCGCCTTGTTGTTCTTCAGCTGTCTCAGGGCCATTCGAATCTCGTACAGGCTGATGTCCGGGATGTCTTCGGTGTAATGTCGGGTCAGTTTGGCTCTTGGGTCTTCTGCCTCACTGATTACAGGTTTTGTGACCGACGCGTAGAGCTGCCCGTAGAACTTTTCGACTTCCCTTAACACTTCCGCCTTCGTCGACGCTACACTGCCATCATCCCGCTTCAGCTTCGTCATCTGGCTTTGCCCAATAGACATATCTCTCGCGAACACTTTCGAGCCCTGGTTCCGCTCTATCGTATCTTTAATACGAACAGTACTAAAGGTACGGATATCGTGCCGCAAGGATTTTGAAATTCGTCTATTGAGCCGCCTATGGGACTCGGCATCGTCGGAAGATTGCAGTTGAAGTGAGCGTCGTTCAGCCATAAGGTTAAGGGTGTCTTCAGAGAGTCTCTGAGTTCTACCGGTACGGTGGGTCTTAAAGAATTTTGACCCTACCGTATGAACAGTCTCTACGAACCTGTTATTTATCTCGTCCACTGATGCGTCATCTTCTAGACAATTAAAGCGATTTGAGAGCTCGAGTTGAAAGCTCTCGGGGTTTTCGATCTGAGCACGAGTTGGTCGGAGCGTGGACTTCATCAAACAGGACCGTTCAAGTTTAACGTCTATATTCAATGTGCCTCTTACGATTAAGTGATCACTGCCGGTTTTCACCCTGTGAATCACAGAGACATCATTGAATATCCGTTTCTTGTCGGTCATGATGAAGTCGATCTCATTTCTCGTGAAACCATCGGGACTAATCCAGGTCCACTTCCTGTGAGGCGGCTTCTGGAAGAAAGAATTCATCATGAAGAGTCCTTCTTTCTCCAGGAAATCGGCCAGCCTCTGTCCCCTACGGTTTCGTTGCCCATAACCGAAGTTCCCCACTCTCAACTCATCATCGCTTCTCATGCCCAGCTTCGCATTCAAGTCCCCCATAATAACATTGAAGTGAGTTTTATGACTATGTATGGCTCTACTGATGTCCTCATACATAGACTCAACTTCCTCATCTGGGTGTGCCGAGGTCGGTGCATAGACCTGAACGACCTTAAGCGAGTACCTCTTGGATACTCTGAGTGTAAGGTATGCGACCCTGCTCGACACACTGTCGATGGCAATGATGTTATTCACGAGGGACTTGTGAACGAGAAAACCGACACCACCTTGGGACTGTTGGTCGCCCTCCCGGTAGAAGAGCAAGTTACCAGATTTCAGGGTTATCGTGTCCTGTCCCTCTCTACGGACTTCAGATAGCCCTAAAATATCCCACCGTAACCTGCTCAATTCTTCTTCCAGCTCAACAATCTTTTCATCAGACCTCAAAGTTCGGACATTGTGTGTTGCCAGGGCCAAGTGTCGTTTGGTAGATAGGTAGCCATACGTCTCCCGGGGATTCTTAGCACCCCTGGCCCTGCCGATACCATGACCGCTACCGTAGCCAGGCCTGGCGGGGCCGCCGGGAACTCGGGGCCGTGTGTTAGCGGTGTACCTTTTCATTGAGGGGGTTTGCCAATACTCGCCACGCTTGGCAGGCGGGTTGGCGAGCGCAGTTATTGGGTGTTGATGACCAGAAAGACGCTGCTGCCCATCTTCTGGAAAACACAATTCCCTAGGCCGGGTCCTACGGCGCCCACGGGAGGAGATGGGGGGCAACATTCTTATGCCGGTGCCCGCGGCAGATCGATTTAATAATTAAAAAAAATTAAATAGGTACCCTTTTGTTTTACCTATGATGTATTTTATGTTCAGTGTTTCAGGTACGGCTCCGAACGTGAAAGTCCGTTTAGGTGAGTGGGATGCTGGCGGTACTTACGAGCCAGTTCCGTACCAGGAATACACAGTGACGAGAGTGTTCACTCATCCCTCGTATAATCCGAATACCTTGCAATACGACATCACTGTACTTAGACTGTCGTCTGCAGTACCCTTTACACCAACTGCTGGGTCTGTGAATACCATAAACAGGGCTTGCTTGCCCGCGTCCTCTACAACTGTTTATAACGGACAAAGGTTAGTACTTTTTTACACCCGACCAAAAAAGAGGGGTGTTATAATTTTGACGTGTCTGTCTATCGGTCTGACTGTCTGTCTGTGTTTCTGTCTGTCTGTCTGTCTGTCTGTCTGGGACATTATAGCTCCCGAACGGATGGAGCTATTTCAATTTAGTTTTTTTTTAATGAAAGGTGAGTTTGGCGCGAGTGTTCTAGAGATGTTTCATGAAAATCGGTTGTTCCGTTTAAAAGTTATGGGGGTGCAATTGGGGAAAGAAAACCGAAAATCTGCAACTATACTTCTCTGGGGTATCAAATATCATGGTGTTTTACTTAAAGAAATTAAGGCATTATCATCGGGGGTTTTTCTTAAATTTTAAATTTAGATTTATTTATCTCTATTACATAAAATGAAACAATCGTTACCGCTATCTGTACCTTACCTTATTTTTCGGATTTTGATCCAGTTTTTGAATAGATAGAGTGATTCAAGAGGAAGGTTTATTATGTAATTTTACCTAGGGAAAATACTATAGTTCCGCGGGTAAATCTATGAAACACGAGCAACGCCGCGAGAGTCGCTAGTAGAGTATTAAAAGTTATTGGCCGATGTAATTTATTAAAACATAATGTTGATGCCTATATTTATTTGCACACAATAGAGTGACTGAATACATATGATTAAGGTGAATCAAATATAAATATTATGACGTGGGAAGTAACATATTTACGTAGGTAAGTACATTGAATTGCTATGAATCATCTTAAGGCGTGTGCAAGCTTTAGCGACGCCTTTTAGTTATATATTTAACAGCAGTGTTTTGATCATGATGAATTCTTAGGTACCTATAAACATACCTTTGTCATCGTATTAACTTTCCCACTGCTGGGACACAGGGACTTCTCTCTTGGCGAGAGAGATTAGGCCTTAATTCACCACGCTGGCCAAGTGTGGGTTGGTGAATGTCACATGTCCTTCAAACTCTTTAAAGCTCTCAGAACATGCCGGTTTCCTCACGATGTTTGCCTTCACCGTTAAAAAGCATTTTAAAGCGCACATACATTTTACAAGAAGAAAAATCCAGAGGTGCGTGGCGAGGTTTGAACCTACGACCTTCGGAATGAAAGTCTAGTGTGCTCCCACTTAGCCAACTTGGCTTTTTATATGGCCTATGTACCTTACCTGTTTCATATCTGGAATATTATTTGTGAATTTAGTTTGTGTATGATTTTGCAAAGAAGGATTATCAGAGTCTATCATCTATTAGGTCCTTACATATGAAATTGGCGTTTTTCGTACTGGCCACTTTAATCACAAATTTCTCCTCTTTGGTAAGGAATTCCAAATTCAAATTTGTACAGCTATAGACTCATGTATTTGTGCTTCGATGATCGTCATTCATTTGTTTTTTTTCTTCTGTTTTTTTCTGTTTGCGTCACTCATTTTACAAAATGGAAAACTTAAAATATCGCATTATTTACGAGTACGAGTTCCGCCGTGGCACTAGTGCTGCGGAAACAACTCGAAGGGTGAATGATGTGTATGGCGGTCGTGTTGCAAAAAAAAACACAGTTCGTTTTTGGTTCCAACGTTTTCGTTCTGGAAATTTCGACTTGCAGAACAAGCCCCGTGGACGGCCTGAGACTCAAGTTGATAATGAAGAGTTGAAGGCTATTGTGGAAGCGGATCCATCGCAAACCACGTCCGAGTTAGCTGCAGGCTGCGGTGTTAGTGATAAAACTGTTTTAATTCACTTGAAGCAAATTGGGAAGATTAAAAAGCTTGAAAGGTGGGTACCTCACGAATTGACTGAAGCAAACCGGCAAACGCGCGTCGACTGCTGCGTTACATTACTAAACCGGCACAATAATGAAGGTATTTTAAACCGAATCATTACCTGTGATGAAAAATGGGTTCTTTACGATAATCGGAAGCGCTCAGCGCAATGGTTGGATCCTGGCCAGCCAGCCAAATCCTGCCCCAAGCGAAAATTAACCCCAAAAAAGTTACTTGTAAGCGTTTGGTGGACTAGTGCCGGTATTGTTCATTACAGTTTTCTCAAATCTGGCCAGACTATTACGGCTGATGTCTATTGTCAGCAATTGCAAACCATGATGGAAAAGCTAGCGGCTAAACAACCTAGGCTGGTCAATCGCTCCACGCCACTGCTGCTTCACGACAACGCTAGACCACACACTGCGCAACAGACGGCTACTAAATTAGAAGAGCTTCAATAGGAAAGTCTAAGACATCCTCCGTACTCCCCGGACCTTGCTCCAACAGATTACCATTTTTTTCGAAATTTGGATAACTTCTTGCAAGGGAAAAAATTCAACTCCGATGGGGCAGTCCAAATCGCCTTCAAAGATTTTATTGATTCCCGTCCGACTGGTTTTTTTAGTAAAGGGATCAATGAACTACCTATAAGATGGCAAAAGTGCATAGAAAATAATGGTTCATACTTTGATTAATTAAATATATTATATTAAAAAATATTCGACTTTTTGTTCCTCCCATACAAAACGCCAATTTCATATGTAAGGACCTAATATATCCATTCTTACCGTTTAGTAGTGAAGAACTGAAGACTTTGTCTTGTCATGTAAATTTAAAAACGGCTTGGGACCTTTACTAACTATTAATTAACCTTACCAAAGTAACTTAAACAATAAATTGGAAACAACCATAACTACCTAATAGTGGCTGGTTGTAGGTACCTGTGTTTTGTTGGAATCTTTCAGCTTATATAAAAAAACGAAGGCGCTTGAGCTTTAAACCATATCTTATGTTATCCTTGTAGATGTATGGTGGCTGGATGGGGTAAAAACATGTTTGGATTACCAGGGCAGTACCAGCAAATCTTGAAGAAAGTGGATGTTCCTATAGTGGCCCCCGCAACCTGTCAGACGCAAATGCAAACTGCCCGTTTGGGTTCCACGTTTGTCCTCGACACAACATCTTTTGTGTGTGCTGGTGGTGAAGCTAATAAAGATTCTTGTACTGTAAGTTTTTTACAATTATTATGCTTAATTATCGACTATAGTCGTACATAACTAGGTAGATGCATTCATTCACCAGACTACTTATTAGCTTAGCCGCCCTATCTGAATTAAAGGTGTTTCCCAATAAAGAATAATCTCTGTGCTCCTAAGATGTAAGGGCTGGCTGTTCAATAAGCAAGTGAAGCTTCCAAAGTTCAAAAAAATCTGGCTCACTACGACTTGGCCATTTAAGCCCTTTTTTGGAATCAAACAAGAAATGTTGACATAAGAACAAAACTAAAAAATATGAAACAAGAAAACAAAAAATGTAGTAGTGTTTCCTTAACTCAATCAAGACGAAAGTTCAGCAAGTATATGATTGTTTCAGGGAGACGGCGGTTCAGGGCTGGTGTGCCAGGTGAACGGCGCGTGGACGGTGGTGGGGCTCGTGTCGTGGGGCCTCGGTTGCGCCAACGCCAACGTGCCCGCCGCATACGTCAATGTCGCGGGCTTGCTGCCGTGGATACAGCAGCAAGTTGCTACGGCAGCTTAGAGATATTTCTCTTCTCATCTCTTGAAATTACTAAAATATTATATAAATGTAAAATGAAATACGCGTAGGTGTTGTATAATTGTTTTTTTCTATGCTGTTTTTTACGTGTACCTATATGATATGTGTTTCTAAAAGGGCCACATCATTCACCGTCTGCGTTCAAAGTCAAGTCAAGCGTTAAAGCTAAACAAGCTGCTCGTACAGCTATTTTGCTAAGTTACATATTTAATATGTACTGTATATTATATGTACTGATTAGCAAATTGGGATTTGGTGAAAGAAAGAGACCCTTTTTAACCCCCGACCAAAAAAGAGGGGTGTTATAAGTTTGACGTGTCTGTCTGTCTGTCTGTCTGTATGTCTGTCTGTCTGTCTGTCTGTCTGTCTGTCTGTCTGTCTGTCTGTGTCACCATAGAGCCTGAACGGATGGAGCGATTTCAATTTAGTTTTTTTTGTATGAAAGGTGAGTCTGGCGCGAGTGTTCTTAGACATGTTTCATTAAAATCGGTTGTGCCGTTTAAAAGTTATGGGGGTGAGAGTGGGTAAGGAAAACCGAAAATCTGCAAATATACTAGTGTGGGGTATCAAATGAAAGCGCATCGCGTCCACATTACATAATATTATGTTGTTCTACGTTTAAGGAAATAATGGCACTGGAATCGGGGGTTTTTCTTAAATTTTAAATTTAGATTTATTTTTTATTTGAGACTACAAGCAAAATTATAAAATAAACTTTTCAAATCCATTTTAACATCCATCTATTTCATTTATATAAAAAGATTTGTAGGGTAAAGATTAATGAAACGCATCAATATTGGTGAAGCTTAATTCAATAATTTATTAATTAACAATTTTTACAAATAGCCATGTAAACATTATAAAACATACGATTACTAACAAAATATGTTAACGGACTACGTACAAGGAATGTGGCGTTCTAAACGCAAATTTCAACGATTAATATTAACGTAACATAATGGATACTATCTAATATTAACGTAACATAAAGGATACTATCTAATAAATATAGAATAGCGAATTCGGACGTAATCTAATATTGCCGCGGGTAGACGCCCGCTTTAGGGACGATAACGTTCACAAGGCCTCGCGTAGACAAACTACGTGGCCTTACATTTTAGTCTTAATTTACATTATAAATAACAATATTTACATACTTATCTACTAATGATATTTTAATTCTTGTCACTTTTAGGTGCATGTAGTAAATCCATCCTAAATCTTTTAATACTCCTTTATTGAACGTGAGAACAGAACTTATATCAAACGTTTCCTCTATGCACCTTGTCGGTCAAACTTTGAACATAACGTTTTGTTAACACTAATATGCCGCTTTTGTAGAAGCTACGGATGTGTATGAGTATGAACCAAGATGAAGCGCTATTGTTTGTCAAAAATGAGAATGAAGAGTGTGCAGAAAACGAAATTTTCTACTTCCCTCGGATAATATTACAGTGCTTATTATGGTTTATTTTACGAACTGCAGACCTAAGGAAATTATAAACCAAATTCGTATCTAAATCTGGTCTATTGCTTTCGACACCCTTGCCATATCTAAGAGTCTTCATCGGGTTTTTCCTGTTTGACAACAGGCGGGGGTGTCTGCGGCGGCTGCGCGGGCGGAGGCGACCCGACCTCGATATACTCATCGCTGCGTTCCTCCTTGATCTCCTGCTTCACCTCTGCGTGCGTGGGTTCAGGCGGGGCTAGAGCCGCCCAGGCGTTGGCCGCCCCTCTCGCATAGGCTTCGTAGAATGCGCGTTGTGCGATCTCAGCCTCCTCGAGGTGAACGAAGGCGTGGTTGTCCAGCTCTGCGCGGAAGAAGAACTTGAGTCCGCAGCGGGCGCAGTCGTAGGGCCGCGGGGCGGACGCGTGCTCCGGCAGGTGGCGCTGCAGGCCCGCCGCGCTCGTAAACACGGCCGAGCACAGGTAGCACGTGAAAGCGCCGATACCTGCCAAGTTATTTAAACTTTGTAATACGATAAAGACAATCCCCTCCTCTATTGGGGAGAGGTCCATTAGCGACAGTTGATGATTACAGGATGTAGGGAAGGAAGGAGTCCTTTTTTTTTAGGGTTTAAGGCATTCTTAACGGAGGTTAAGAAAGCAAGAGACTGTTGACAACAAACGTAACCTCTTATTAGTGTCATATTTCTTCTCCAACTTTGAGTTTAATGGTCTCCGGACTGGCTATAATGGCAATTTTATGCTCTTTGGTCAAACCTATTTGATCATGATCACACTGCAGTATTATGCCTATTACTTAAAGGCTAGCTAAGTACAGATTGCCCAGTCAAGTATATTTCCTCCGGGCTGGGCCAGTGCGTGAAGCGATTTTTTCGTGTTTCGTAATGTGGTCCGGAGAAGCCACCTTCTAGGTCTTCACGCTCCATCTTTGACCACATCGTCATAAAAAAAAAAAAAAATTAGTTTGTACCTGCGAAGGTGTGTTCAATGAGATGCGCCTGGAGCCGGGTGGGCGAGTGCAGCGCGCGGCGGCACAGGCGGCAGTCGTGGTCGGCGGGCGGCGCGGCGCGCGGCGCGGCGTGGCGCGCATAGCAGGACGCGCACGCTCGCGCGCCCTCGCCGCCTTCGCCCTCGGCTAGCGCGCGCAGGCAGATCGCACATCTGGCAAGAACGAATATATTATAAACATCAAGCCCCGTGGTAAGTTCTAAGCTTGTGTTACGGGCACTACACATCTGATATACCTACTTAAATGAACTCATACGTTGTGCTCAGGAGAGGAGCTATGAAGAGGGCATACTCGGTGTTTCTCTACATGGATAGGGATCTAATCAGAAAGGTATCAGACATAGATATACGAATCATGTGGTAGGACATATAGATAACATGTTTGGACCGCCGCGGGTCAACATACGAATGGCCTAAATAAGATTTTTCATAGATTGTTTCGTTTCCATATACGCAGCTGTACGTAGTTCTTAATGTAATCTGCCCAACTTCTATTGTTTTTTTTTCATTCACCGTGTATCGACGAATCAGGCACCAATCGAAGCGCCATCAACGACATGCATAAAAATTATATATCTTATATAACACGAAAAAAAAGGGCTCATACGAGCACCGCAAAATGTATTATCCTATCAATATAATATTTATACCACGCCACGCACCTCTGGATTTTTCTTCTTGAGAAATTTATGTGCGCTTTAAACACGTGCTTTAACGGTGAAGGCAAACATCGTGAGGAAACCGGCATGGTCTGAGAACTTTAAAAGAGTTTGAAGGACATGTGACATTCACCAACCCGCACTTGGCCAGCGTGGTGAATTAAGGCCTAATCTCTCTCGTCAAGAGAGAAGTCCCTGTGTCCCAGCAGTGGGAACGTTAATAGGGTGATGATGATAATACAATATTCTTTATTGAAACACCAAAAAAATAATATTAAAAAGAATTGTGCGTAGCAAAAGTGAGACAATGGGCGGCCTTATCACTAAAAGCGATCTCTTCCAGGCAACCTTTGGATGGAAAGAGATCATTGATTGATTTGAGATCCTATCATAATACAATACAAAATAGCCTGGCCAGATTGTGAAAACACTCATGTGTGTAGTGTTAAAAAAGAGAGTGTTGATTATGCAAGGCGGAGTAGGCAGTCCTGGATATTTAAGCCGTGATTGTGTTCATCTTTGTCCTTTCTATAACCATGGTTAACTAGAACCTGGTCCCCTAAAGAGTTACTGTGCTGATTTTATTGTAATGCAATATAGATACTAATGACAATAAGCTAAGTTGTTATTGCTCTGATAAGTTATATTTCTTACGCTCTGCTAGTTTGTCAGCGCAGGTTTTTCTGCGCTACCTGCTACTAAACTTTACAAAATCGGATTTATTCACGAAACAAATTAGAATTGATAAAATTTTAACGTTTGGAAAGTTTCTTTAGCGTGTGACAGGTATTTGTATAGGGTAAATTACTTAAAATAAATAATTAGTTGTCAATTAGATTATTTCATAAATCTAAATTAAAAATTTAAGAAAAAACCAGACCTATGTTTTAATTTCCTTACAGTAAAACAACATAATATTTTGGAATGTGCACGCGATGCGCTTTCATTTGATACCCCACTCGAGTATATTTGCAGATTTTCGGTTTTCCACCCCCACTCTCACCCCCATAACTTCAAAACGGCACAACCGATTTTCATGAAACATACAAAAAAAATACCTTTCATAGGTATATTTTTATATGGGCCTTAGATGCCTGAAAGAAATGATTATTATTATTATAGAAAAAAAAATTAAATCGTTCCATCCGTTCGGGATATATGATGTCACAGACAGACAGACATGTCAAACTTATAATACCCCTCTTTTTTGGTCGGGGGTTATTATAATGCAGTTTTTTCTTTCTTTTTCTTTTGGCAAACACAAAATTCTAAGCATTTAAGTTTCGCGTGACGTAGCGATTTTGGGAGATTTGTACCTACTAAATTTATACGGCACAAGCCCCCACCCCGGAACGTTGATGCTCTTGCTACTTTCTTATAAAATTCATAGAGCGAAAAATACGAGGCCAGTATTTTTAAACGGGCTAAAAGTAGTTAACTGAACACCAATTTTTTATGTAGTTATCATGCCTATTGCGTCTGTTTGAATAAGCTGGTTACCTCTGGTCGTCCTCGTTGGGGCGCAGGTGGAAGCGAGCGTGGAGTCTCGCTTCAGGCTCGGAGGCCAGCGTCTGGCGGCAGACCACGCAGGGCGCGGGCAGCGCGGGGTGGTGCCTCGCCATGTGCGCCAGGAAGGATTCCTCTGACAGCAGTCGCGCACGGCAGCGTGAGCACGTATCACCTGCTACCACCTGGACACATAATCTTACTATAAGTGCTAGCTTAGGGAGGTTTCGTACGGTTTCGTACGTAGGAATGTTGCTTTTCATCTCCTAGCCGTAGGACCCGAACAGGAGAAATCCCCAAAAGATATATAGCGGAATTCTTAAAACAAAAACGTTAAACGTTTTCGTGGCGAGTATTGGCAACAATTAGTAAACTCACCTTGCAATGCGTTAGCTTGTGCTCGGCCAGCACGGCCGCGGAGGGCAGGATCTCGTCGCAGATGAGGCACTTGTGCCGGGCCGCGGCGGCCCCCGAGTGCGCCCGCGTGTGGGCCTCGAGCTCAGCCCGGCTGCGCGCCCGCTCCCCGCAGTATGCACACTGCAGCGCCACCGCACCGTTTTTCCTGCGGCGCTCTTCGGCGATCGGCTCTGTGGTGCAAGGGGAACACGCCCCGTCTTCTGTCCCGTTGTTGTTTTCCACGCGCTTTGGTCGGGACAGGTCACCGTTGAGGACCTAAGAATAGTTTTTTCTATTTTATCAAGCAAATATATGTATTCAGACATCGTTCGTGCCTTCTAGGCATAAACAGAATTGAAAATTAATTTTGTAATGTATTATAAATTTGATCGACGTATTGATTATAAACAGTGGCATTACATTGATTATAACATTGTGGTAGACATATATATTTATTCCAAATAACTGTCAAATAATACAGACGGTTATATCATCTTACCTGTTGCGCCATGGCATGGTGAACTTGCATATGCCTTTCCAGCAGATATTGTACTGCAAAGGCATCCGTACAGGTTGGCACTGGACATCTATATGCCCTGGGGCGGAGCCTCGGGCCGCCCAGTAATGCCCCGCAAGAGCACCGCGCTCCTCCGTGGCGGGACCTCACGTGCGCAACGCCCTCAGCCTCCGAACGCAACGCACCGACCCCGTTGCCGCAGCCACGGCAAACCCATACCTTGCTTTCACCGCTATGAGCAACCGCAAAATGCACCTAGAACATCAATAAATAATATTCTTAAAACTGACAAAAATATAAATAATTGCCTTTATTAATACACAGAACGCTTTTTACCTGAATTGCAACTTTAGAGTCAAAGATTTCCTTGCAAAGCGAGCAACGGTAAAGATGATGCGCATGCAGATCCAATAGATGCTTTTGCAGATCATCCGGAGTTGGGAAGCTTCTGGCGCAACTGTGACAGGTATACTCGCAGGAGACTGCCAAGTAGTGAGCGGTCAGATGGCGCTCTGACGCGGCTGCATCAGCGAACGTGGCTCCACAGTGGACACAAGGAGCTGGACTTGTACGAGTTAATTCTCCACCTTCTTCGATGTGTCCTTTTAAATGTGCGCGGAATGCTTCGAAATCTGGCAGCGCCGCATCGCATTGATTGCACAGGAGTGTGTTAGGTGACAAATTCGTGTGAGGTGTTCCGGAACGGGGTCGTTTGGCTGGCGGTGCGTCGTCAGAGGATCGTCGACTAAGATCGGTCGGAGCTGGTTGGTCAGAAGTGGGATCGCCATTGAGCAGAGCAGAGTGAGAGGCGCGAACGTGTAATTGGAGCTGTTCCATGCTGGTGAAGGTGTCCCGCGTGCAGTACATGCAGGCGAGGAGAGTTGGTGGAGGTTGAGAAGCTACTCTACGAGGCGGAGTTAGGGCTGCTGCATCAACACCATGGGCACTAGCCATGTGAGCCTGTAACCAAACAATTATAATAAAGAGATTTTGAGAAAGTTTTTGTCATAGCTAACATAAATATAACTAAGTTTGAGTGTTTACCCGTGGTCCCATTGTCTCGACCCATTACCGGGTCCACGGGTAAATTTGATTCCCCGTGGTCCCATGGCATTAGGGTATTTTTCCTGGTCTTATGAGTTTATCTATAGAAAAAAGTTAAACTCCTAGAAATGCCTTAGAATGTAAGTATGTTCTTACCTGAAGCAAATCAGGTCTTCGAAAAGCCTCGCCACATCGCAAGCATCTCATCGGTCTCCTCCTATCAGGCTCGCGGCCCTCCCTGTCCCGCTTGTGCCCCTGCATGTGCGATGTCAGCGCTGCTGCCGTATTGTAACCGCGGTTACATACCGTGCATTGGAACGGTTTCTGGTTGTCGTGAGTCTTCATGTGAATTTTGAGATGATCACTGGAAAAGATGATTATTTTCATGTATGAGATAGAAACAAACTAACCAGAATAAAAAAAACAGTTTGGCTTACGGTTGAAATTATGATGAACATACATAACATAAAAAATATATCGCTCTGCGCGTTTAGGTAGTAACCTACTTAAAATAAATCTAAATATGGTCAATTATGTACCTAACCCGAATTAGAATATTTATATCTGTATTTTTTGTCGAAAATTGATCAAAAGAAGTTAAAAATCGCCTTTGTGACTTGCTGCCTCAATTTGTCATAACGACATAAGCACTTACATAAAGCTCCAAGCTCCGACCAAACAGAATTAACAAAGGCGCTTTTCATGCAGCTACAGAATAGAGAGCATCGCCCAAACACCTCGGTAATGTCCGCGCGTCGGTTTAGGTACGGCCATTATTTTATTTTTGTAAGACCCTCGACACCATTTGTCAGTGCATCATCTCTTTTCACTTGACGGGCGTTTCGTTGGCCGGACAAATTGAAGGAAATTAGTCACGTGGGGAGCGAGGTGACGAAAAAGTGACGTGTCGCCTCAGCGTGCCGGGCTTTGTCCGTGACTTATGGTGATCAATCTTTATGCGCGGCCTTTATCCTACTCGCACCTCTTCAGAGCCACTACAGAACATGTTAATGCCGACCGCTTAATGGCCTCGGATTAAGCGCATTACCGCTGTGCTTTATATAAAACGCATTTTATTTGTAACAAACAGGTATTCGGAGCTAAGGGTAATAAAGAAATATAAGAAGATCTACATGAATGAGCATAAATGACGATTTATTTTCAAGGTAAATTTATTTTATCTTACCTCCTGGAAAAAGCAGACTCGCAATGAGCACACCGGTACTTCCTATCTCCAGTGTGCAGTTTCACGTGTCGGTCGCGAGATCGCTTGTGCTTGAACAGCCTCGAGCAGAACTCGCAGCGGAACGGCATCTGGTCCGAGTGCGTCTGTGGATAATTATTTTATTAAAATGAAAAGATAAATTACACTTCCATTCTTTAGTTTCATCTTCATTCCAAAGATTGTCTGGAAGAAATTGAATTAGGCATTTAGACCGCCCATTAGGGATTCCAAGTTTAATTTGGTGTTGTATTTTCTATCTATACATATGAAATTAATTTATTGATGGGGCAAGTAAAATTTGAGTTTGTTGTTGTTTTGTTTAAAACTACAAAACAACAACAATAGTAAATGGTTATTCCATAAAGTAATGATTTGAGAACCACTGACCCGATCCTCATAAATAACTTCACGTAAGCGCGTCACCGAGCGAAAAGTTTAATCGAGTTGAACTCTGGGATGCCATCATTAGATCTTTGTTACAATAATCACCCTAAACGAAAATGGTAATCATCAAAATCGGTTCATAAACAAATAAGTTATATGAATATTATACGGTCCAATTATTAATTTTCTACATATGTACGGTAAAAAAGAACATAGGTTTCTTAAGAAAACCATGAGCAGATATACGCGGTAGTGGTAAAGAAGCTCTATAGAATCGCCAACCCATCAAACATTAATTAAAGTAGTTTAAAGACACATTCATACAATCGTAAGGTTTGAAATTTTATCGTTTCTTCACCCATGGTATATATAGCAAACTAAATAATAAATTTATTTTTTACGTTTTCTCAAAGACTGAAGAAATGAGAATCAGTGTTTAGTTTTGCTGTCGGGTCAAGTATATAAATTACATCTACTCATCACTTAAATTGCTATAAAATGTTTAATGCATGCTATCGAATAACAATTTATACGAATTTACCAATTTACAACCTAAGCATGACTATTAAATCATGTAACTCATACAATGATAGAAACCAAATAACATCGGGTGCGTAGATCATAAAAACCATCGTGAGAACTGCCTTTCGAACAATGGTCGGACTACCGTCGGCATGAGCGGCCACCTCAGAAACCATCCAAGAAAAAACCCAGGGGAGCACATCGTGACTCGAGTGAGATATCAACATAATCAACTAAAGGTCTTTCCGATCCGATTGAAGTCGATAAAGTAATTGTCCGAATATAAATACCTTATCTTCCGCGACGGTAGTTCTACAGTTAATGATCTTTATAATGCAATTTTGTAGAGTGACCATGAATGGCTGATAAGCGATCGACCTTTTATTATAGACATCATTGAGTGTAAAGAATCGATATGTACGTCCGATATAATTCCTGCTCGGGAGCTCCCAGCTTATCTATCTGCCGAGATGGACGCCCATCTGATCGGTAATGTTCACTGACCTTACTAAAGCAACTAAGTACATAGTTTTTGCTTTTTAGTAAAACGGTAACGTTTTTGTCTACCTAAACTAAATAGGGGCTTATGTAAGTATTTATATATACATAAGATGTAACAACTTAATTGTCACCACATGAAACAACGAATAACTGAATATGAATATGAACATAGAGGCAGCTATGTGTGGGCACGTTCCTAAGTAGGTATTATACATACTGATGGGCATTGTGTAACGGGGACCTAATAGACTCCAAAATTTGATTAGCTACTTTAAACACTGGTTCTTCGATAGAAATGAATGCTACTTATATGTGCCACTGAGGCGATCAAAATGCCATGTCAGTTTTGTTAAAGACGAATCAATTTATTTTTTTATAGTTATATTATCTAAAATGTTGCATCAGAAAACAATAAACATTACCAACATATGTATGTTCATAAAGTTAGCACTCCAAATTTGTCAAAAAAGTCTGTTCAGTGTCTTAAAAAGAATTATTCATGAGGAAACATAATGTGGATGTTAATGTTAAATGCTTATGAATAGCGACTGGCATTGCCATAATGACAGTCGACCGAAGCGTCGGCCTTCGCACCATCACGCCTCGGAGACAAGCCACACAAAGGACTCCCAAAATGAACGTCTTTACGCTTTTACTAATTGCCCACCTCGAAGACATTCATTCATTACACTAAACAAACGTTAAAATGATTGACTTTGAGTCTTAAGACATTATGGTAATCATTTTCGGTCATACAAAAGATTTTTAATGAAGTCACTTTAGTTACCGAGGCTACGAGCATTTATTTGGCTTAATAATTACTGGTGTCTAGTCCTGATTATAACCAATAACCCTTTCATTGTATCGAGTCAATTAATATACAGATACATAATTATAGCAGATTTAAAAATTAAGATCGATTTGACATCTGGCAGAAGGACATTACCTACTTTATTTCATTCTCTTAATTAGGTCGATTGGACCTCGACATAATTAATAAATTCCAACCTCAGTTGCCAATAAATCCTGCATCGACATCCAGCGCCCAAGCTTTTAATAAAGATATTATGTGGTACTCTGGAAGGTGCGGGATGGTTTATAAATAACCAAGAATTTTGCAAAAAAATACAGCGTTTTTCTTAGCAATGCCATACCGAGATCATAAATAGTTATAACAGATTAACGATTTCTCGTAACGGTGTTGTATTTAGCAAAATATTGATTGTTGTCATCGCGGCACTTCGTGCGAAAATTCAATAAGCGAAATGAGCCGGGCTCCGCGGGGGCCGGCCCTGGGTGCACGCGGCGCGGAGCCCTGCTGGCCAGCCCGGCAGCTCCCGCCACGACACCGACACTGCTTATTGTGCAAGAACACGCAAATATCATAAACCTTACAGATATTCATATTACCTTTTACAAACACCGTGAGACCGGCGGACATTATACGTTTAATGATATTAAGTTTCCTAGTAGACCATACCCGGAATATTTCAAACTAGTTAAGTTGAATATGGTAGCCAATAAAAGCTTTGAAATGGACAGGTCGCGGCTACCGAGCGACTTTCCCAGGTGCAATAAAGACGCGCTGCGTTCTCACCAGGTGCTCTCGGGGTCAGCCACGGGTCCGGTGACCCACTACACTGCGCTCGCTTGTTTTCCTACTCATATCATTTACCTCAGCATTATGAATCCACGTCTGTCAACATTATGTTAAGTGGCAGCGGCAATAAAAACTTTATTATTAGATGAACGTTTCTTGGTGCAGGCAGTTTGTGCAAAAAGGTTTGCCTCGTTGATAATGTGATGAATAATCTTATGGTTCCCTTGAAAGGCGGTTTCCGCGAAACAGTAGCTCGACAGTTGGTGCTCTTGGTGATATTATACTTAGTGTAGGTAATAAAGATATGAATCTTACGGCTTCAAATGGGCTGGAATTGTAGCGAGATAAGTCATCAACTATATACTGCATCGTATAGTGCCTGGGCGCTCTTATCAGAATACTTCTTAAAAACTATAACATCGTCATGATGTTATTTGTATTTTTTTTGGAAGTAAGAATTTTATTTGCAAGCAGCTGCGCGCGAAGATGGGCTTAATTGAATTCGGACCCGGTTGGGAAGACATCTGGACAGTTTTACGACTGCGATTGCGCCTTTGTAGCCTGCTGATTGAGCCCCAATGGCTGCAATACATATCGTACGACTTAATTAAATCCGACTGCCTCGACAATTTGTAATTAACACGCTATCCAGTAAAATTTCATAGGTAATTTGCGAAGAAGTTATATTATTTATATCTACAGGATTTAAGCAGGTCTGAATGTCAGTTGAACAGAAATAGAGCCTGGATTTAATAATTGATTTATTCGTGTAATGATCGCCTTTCCCAAGCGACAGCTAGTCGGCATTATAAAGCGTGTCAAGCTAGAGTTAGCTAGGCCAGGGAGTTGTTATCGGGCCTATTTCCGGCCGTCAACGCTCTGTCGCGAGCGAGACGCTCGACGCGATCATCGCCTGATACATTTGTCGGCGCACACCCGCAATCCGCAACCAGCGGCCTTCAATGCGTGTGCGCCGATCTTAATCATTGCCAGAACAGGCTCCGCAATTGCATCCATACCTATCAAAGATCTTGAATTAAGTAGCGATTTCATTTCCTTGGATTTTCAAGAGTTAAATCGTGATGCGTTCTAATTTGACGGCCGTTATAGGTGAGAATTTAGACACCGCGGGCACGTGGTGATCTAAATCACCGCGGGCGTGCCACCAGACGGCAGCGGCAGCATGCAAAGTGAGGTTTCTATTCGTCATATCTAAGCTAGATCTGTCGCAGCGTGTCGTAATCGTACGCGGCGGGACCGGCGTCGCACAAAGGAGGCGAGATGTACGGCCGCCGTAATGGCCGAGCACGTCACAGGGCTCACGGCAAGGCGAGCGATGCATATCTACGCACCGGCTCTGTAAATGGCCTGTTTTGGGTATCAACTTGCTAATGAAGCGAGGGCCTGCATGGCGAAACTGGACTGTGAATTCATAGATATGACGGCAATAACAACCGCATTGTCTGTGCAGTTAGCCAAGTTGTTTATGGTAACCGGTAGACGGTACATGACTTACAGTGGGAAAGCTCGTTGGAGGTTTCGTAAGGGTTAAGTTGATGTAGCTTTATTGTGCCTAGGAGATTCTAATCGGGTTATAATGGTTTTTGTAATGTAGGCAACTCTACCTTACCCAACAGGTATGGAAGACCTTGGACCTTTGTGGTTTTTAAGTAAGTATACTGCTATCAAAGGAGCTATGCGCCTATAGGATAAACCAGGAATGTATTATTTTAAGATAAGAGACCTTCTCAGTGGGAGCAGGTCTCTCGAGGCACGAATGTAAAGGGTTTGATTTACATCTGAGAACTAGATTCGATAAAAATGTGTCAAAGATATAACGTATTTACAAAAAAGGTGAACAGTAATTCATATCAAGCAATTTTGATTTATTTGAAGATTATGGTTTAGTACGTCCAGAAATATTTAGTATTTTTAAATAAGTAAACACTCCGCTAATTTAAAAGAAAACAACAGGTTTTTCTAATCGACCGTTTTTATGTGTTTTTACGTAAAGTGTACGTGGGTGACTTTGTCGTTTATCAACCGATTTCTATTTTTAGGTAAGTACCCAAAGATGGTCTCATGATAAGGGAATCTGAATCAGCATCCTAGAGAATTCATCGTAAATAGGGACGACAAGTGCTATAGTTAAACTTTTATTAAAGTAATTGTAGGTCCACAATTTTGTGAAGGTCTGAAGCTATAGGAACTTTTCGTAGCTTATAGCAATTACCTAAGAACGTAGCCTCTTGAACTGACCTGTTCATGTTTCTTCAGATAAGAGAGCCTCGGAAATGCTTTATCGCAGAACTGGCACTGGTAGGGCGTGTGCTCAGTGGCGCCGATGGTGTAGGGCGGCTCGGCGTCAGCCTCGGCGGCGTCGGCGGACGGCGTGGACGCCGGCGACGGGGACGGCTCCGGCGTCGACGACGGCCACGAGCTGCCCGCCGCGCTGCCCACGCTGCCCAGGGCCTCTGATACAAAAAATATAAATGAATAATCAGCTTTTCACTCCGTTTTTTCAAAAACAAGCCCCTTAGCCTTACTTGAAAAGTCAAAATAGGGTACAAAACAGAAAATACACAGAGTTCATAATTATATAATAATGAAGAAATTGGTCCCATTTCCTCTTGCGGGCAACAATTTTAAATACCAATTTTATGAAGATAACTTGGGGACTTAAAATAAACGAAAAACCCTTCTTTTCTAAAGTCGGTTTAAGAAAAAGATGCGCGAGACTAAACAGAATTGACAAATCACGTTATCCCGTTACGTTAATGTGATGAATAATCTTATGGTTCCCTTGAAAGGCGGTTTCCGTCACGTAATCCCCAAAAATAAAAATTAACACCGCTTGAGAACCTCTTTTTCTCATTAAAAGTCGGTTAATAATGGCATAATTCTGTAAAATTAAGGTTAATTGGCATCTACCGATTCCTCAAATTCATTACCATAAGTTACTCAAAAAAACAATCTATCAATCAATCAACAATGTATTTCAATTTATATCCCCATGTGGAAACTGCTTCTAGCTTCAGTTAAGCCACTTCATCTGTATTTAATCTTTTATTTAAAAATTTTTGTTTCCTAAATAAATAAAATAAAAAAACTCTAAAGCTGAATCAACAGTGCTGTGATTGCTTTGGTCACTCAGACATAGGTCCTTTTTCGGCTTTTCGGAAGTGCGGTCGATTTTTTATAAGTCTATCCACTATAAGTTACAAATTATTGCGTCCACCTTTAAATCAAATTACATACCTACGGATTGGAATCACAACGGCCTATTTGATACCTATCATAAATTTACAAGTACAGAAGCCTATGTAGCGCTTAGCTCGACAGCGAAACGCATATAGCCAGTTTTAGTACATTTCAGTGAGGTCAGATATTACCTACCTACTGCCCAGCTTCACATTGCTATAGCCACTAATAGTTCTAAATGTAGTGAATAATTTGCTTTGTGAGTCTGGAACCTAATTATTTGGAATTCCATCCACCACCAACGGCACTTTTACAGCTTAAGCAGTGAGTAATTAAATAAATACCAGGCAATTTATAGGAGCTAAATCAAATACTTGTGGTTCAATAAATGACAATAGGAGTCTTTACAGGCATTATAAAGCACATTAGAGTTGGCAGAGGAAGCCTGGGGCTGGATAAGGCCATCATAAATATCAGTAAGGCCCCATATTTCGAAGTTAGCGGCCATAACTCTCCGGGAGCACCTCGTAGTGCAGTGAAATATAAACAAATTGAATAGACCGAGATGATGAGGGGTATCACAAATGATAAGTAATGGAAACGGTGATACTGCACTCAAATTGAGCATGATTTATTGCTAGTCATCTTTATTTAGTCTCGTTATACATCGCATTGTGAGAAATACGGTACCTAGACGATATTTACGGTAGTCGCTAATTAAACGTAGTGGACACCTCCGCTAAAAGATTACCTCGGTCTAACAGCAAAAAAAATCGCCAAGGCCTTTCGTGCGATGTGTTTTGTTTCAGGAGTTTTGTTTTGGGAGCATTCAGAGGTTTCCAAATTCGAGCAAACCTCCGTTTTCGTAACAAAACGTTTCTCAATGAAAATTCAAAAAAGGTCGTCACTTAGCATTTGCAATAATGAAGCTATGTAATGAAGGTTGTTATAGCGCTGGTCTTCCGTGACGCCTGCAGAAGTGAGTGATAGTTAAAGTTAGAAACCAAAACCCAGAGTTACCGACAAAAATACAATAATATAAAAATAAACAAATTGCCACACAATAAATACTAGAAAATCTTTACAATTACGACTACCTACTACATATTTTATGTGAGAAAACAATGAACAGAACTATACCTACACTATTAATAATTTCACAAACACAGACTGAATAGAAAGAAGCATAGAAAGACAGAAGCTTACTAGGCTCCTTTTTGTAACTTGAAGAAAATATTTTAGTTTTGTCTTGAAGGAAGAAACAGTTTTGACAGCGCGTAAAGGCGGAGGTACATATATATTTAAACATCTGTAGTAGTCGCTGCTATATAAGAAAACCTTAAATATTAAGGGTAAGTTGGGTTGTTACTTAAAAGATTTGTGTTTATTTAAAAATGATAGAATTCGTGTTTGGTGGCTGTGAAATCGTTTATTAGTGTTATTGTACAGATCTTAAATATGTATTTCTATGACCAAACAAACATTTGTACATTTGTAAAATATTTTCACACAAAATAAATAAAAAAAAATATTTTTCAAATGTACAAATGTTTGTTTGGTCATAGAAACACAAACAATGATAGTAGTAAAGTATTATAACAATACAATTATATTACCATCTACCTATTGACTTAGCAAACATTGATAACATCCAATATTTAAAAAATGTAATGAAACGATTATTAGAGAGTCATGCATTTTATAATATTAATGAATTTAAATTTTTCACAACTTTATTTTATTAGTAAAACTTGACATTATTATATTTTATTGAACTTTTTTATTAATTTGTAAAAATATGACGTACCTGGAATAATACTGGTTGTTATTATTATGGTTAATAAATAAATAAAGTAGTGTTCAATTTAAGTATCATTATATGATGTATTAAAATGGTTTCATTATTAGTTTTCATACCTAACTTTTAGCCTTAAAAATTTAATGAACATTTCGCATGTTCTTTTTTCTTAGCTATCAGCCGTAATAAGGTACTATTTATATCAATCTGAGCCCTCCACGCCCCGGACGTGTGTAACAGCCTTAACTAATGGCCAAAATAATGACAGACGCGGATATACAGTCGTAATAAAATGAGATTCTGGAGTTCTTCTATATTTTCTTTTCGCTTATATCGTTGTATGTTTTATTAAGCTATCATATTTAATGTTGAATAATAATAAAAAATAATATAGCACGTAGCACTATCTAGATGGCTCTAGGTATATTGTTTTTATTCGTTATCAAAATTATCTACATAAATCTTAAAAAAATATATAAGACTAGTCGACCCGACAGACGTAGTCCTGTCCCACGTCTCAAAAAACAATATCCAGTTGACCGTATTGTGAATTTAAACCATTTCCAGATCCCCTTGAACACACACAAAAAATTTCATCAAAATCGGTCCAGTCGTTTGAGAGAAGTTCAGTGACATACACACTCACAGAAGAATTATACATATATATAAAGATTATTACGTATCATGTTATGATTAAAAGTATATACTCGTAGAGCTAAGTATTTTGTTTTTATTCATAATCCACATTGTCTACGTATAATTTGGAATTTTTCTAATAACTATAAATACCTATTTTGCGACTACATAGTTTATTTATAAACTTTGTGTAAATAAATACAAATACCATATGAGGAATTCCCATTTTATAATGCATTCAGTAAGTTATATTAAGCGCTACTGTGTGCCTAGTCTTTTAGGAATACGAAATAAACTGGCAGAGCTGCCCGAAATATCAAGTTCTACGAAATCATACCGGCCATAATCGGTGTTGTAAACGGTCTCGTTTGCTGAAGTTCATTGGCAGATTGGTCCAAGAGGATTAGTAGGTGGAGCTGTAGGCAGCGCTTATCCCGTTAGCAGTATCCTCCTAGGATGCACTGTAGGATAGTCGTAATTAGCTGCGATTGCAGGCAATTCCTCGGGTGACGGTGGCGCCGCGGCCGTGGGCGGCGGAAGCCCGCTTCCTAATTGCGCCGTCTGAGACACCTCAACCGGCGCCTCGCCAATCAACGCCAATCGCTATCTACTTTGGCTAAATGAGCCGCTTCGTATCAAGAGAATTGGTTTTGGAGATCCACGGACTGCCAACCATGGTAGAGGAAATTATCCCATTAGAGCGATATGGTTTTGCATTAGCACCCAGACGCGCCACTTGTAGTACAATAAATCTTTACGCTCAACTTCATACTCAGAGGAGTATTGTATACTTAATAGCTTGTTAGCAAGTTTTTTATACTTTATGCTCAACCAATAATAAAATATCTGAGTGATATGTAATAACGGCTTTATAAATTAAGCCGTTATTAATAGTATTCGAGTTTTTTTTCTACAATATTTTTTATTAGTTGGTGTAGCAAAGTGTTGACATCCTTATGCATAATGATTTAGACAAACCCCCGTATTCATAAAAATATTCCACTTTTTATATCAGACTTCTAGGAGGTGAATAAAACGTTTGATAAAAAACGTTATTCATTAATCGAATTTAGCGCTAAATTCGTTAATGACAGTTTGATAAAAGATTTTCACTATCTATCTCCTAATAGTATCTTGTTTATTTCTGTTATAGCAAAATAAGGCTTAAATAGGCTTACAATACAATACTACACAAAAAAAGATAAGAATGTACAAAAAATACTGTGGGTTTTAACCAATTCGCAGTTTTTATGAATACGAGAGAAAGTGTTAAACCAAAGTGTCCTAATTATTTTCATGACATTTTAGCAGATGTACTCAATGATCCTTGTTGCGCGTTTGCGCTGGCCAACGATCCTCTTTATAAACATCATGATACGGCGTCTTCACATTAATCCTTATTAATAAAGCTAGGGCATGGTGAGAGATTGCCTCGTTAGAGTGCTTCCGAGCAATTTTTTTTATGAGCGCGGATGGTGATTTGTCTGAGAAGTGAGGAACCGTAATGTGGGTGCGGATTTTTTATTCAATTAGTTCCTGTTATAGTAAATTGGGTATTTGTTCAAACGGGTAAAAGGAACTTTCGGCGTGTGTTCTTTAATTTTATAAATATGTGAGTGAGATTTCACATATTACTATGATTGAATTAATGAATTGGGCCGTTTCTCTTAAACCCGCAATAAAATACCGACTACTACGTCAACACCTTCAAAGGTAACAATGTCCTAGGAATTACCTAAAACGAAAATCTGTAGGTTCAGATATTTATTGTGTTTTCTTTAAATTCTCGCAAAGAACCATTAAATTAAACCATGAAAAAACATTTTGGATTAGTTATATTTAACCATCAATTTACAATTAAAAAAAAAACGATTCCAGAACCTTAACATTACTACTATTTTGTAATGTGCACGTGATGAGCTTCCGGTTTTCCTTCCCTACTTTTACTTTTACCCTCATAACTTTTAAACGGGTTATCCGATTTTCATCAAACATCCGATTATCCGATTTTCATGAAATCGCTTTATCATTGCATCTTCATCATGTCCCAGACAGACAGACACACAGACACGTCAAACTTATAACACCCCTCTTTTTTGTCGGGGGTTAGAAATAATGGGAAATGTCTAAAAAAGAAAACAAAAATGTTTCAATGACCCTATCGATATTCTATAGTCATTTTGATTTAACATTCAACTTTTTGCCTAAGGTAGGCAACTATACCTACTTTTACCAAATTTTTGTTATTTCAAAAATATCTCTATTTTCGAGAAATTTAAATTATATTATCACGTATGTTTACACACTCTGTAGTTAGAAGTAATACAATTTTGTAGAATAGTATATAACATTTGAAATCAATAAAAAATTGTTGTTTTTTTTTGTGAAACTAGGATTATCAACCTAATTCACTGCTTTAGTTGCGCAGTGGGCGAAGGTCCGCTTGCGGCGCAAGAGGTAGGTTGTATGTTCTGCAAGCACTTTCTCGTTGGCCTGTGTGTCTGATATGTATAATAAAAAAATATATATTTTCTTTTTTTGTTTTTTACAGCAAGCATTACCTAACCCCAAACTAAGCAGAGCTTGTACTATGGGTTTAGGTGACTGATACTACATAGATACTTTTTGAAGTGAAACTTCTTTAGAATCGTGATTTGAAACCAGATGCAACGGAAATGGAAAACAAACAACGCTAACAAGGTTAAGCAACTTTGCGCGACGCCAGTTCTTGGATGGGTGACCGCCCGAACAAAATCTTTTTAACCCCCGACCAAAAAAGAGGGGTGTTATAAGTTTGACGTGTCTGTCTGTCTGTCTGTCTGTCTGTCTGTCTGTGTGTCTGTCTGTCTGTCTGTCTGTGTCACCATAGCTCCCGAACGGATGGAGCGATTTCAATTTAGTTTTTTTTGTATGAAAGGTGAGTCTTGCGCGAGTGTTCTTAGACATGTTTCATGAAAATCGGTTGGGCCGTTTAAAAGTTATGGGGGTGAGAGTGGGGAAGCAAAACCGAAAATCTGCAAATATACTAGTGTGGGGTATCAAATGAAAACGCATCGCGTCCACATTACATAATATTATGTTGTTTTATATTTAAGGAAATTAAGGCATTGGAATCGGGGGTTTTTCTTAAATTTTAAATTTAGATTTATTGCATAGTATTTTTTATTTTGTTTTTTTTTTTATTCTTCTTATTCTTTTGTCGATTTACTGAAGTTTCACTTCTATCGTGTGTGAATCGCACACACACCTTTTGTATTTTTTGTAAATACATGCACGTGATACATAGAAAAAGTTCCAGACTCGAAACCAGAATTTGTAGATAGTACAAAGTCTGGTTCTCCGGCGGGAATCGAACCCGCAACCTCCTGCGCCTCAGGCGCACCTTCGCCCACCGAGCCACAGAGGTCGTCGAGTATTAGAAATTGCATATTGCTCATTTAATTGCAAATTAACTATAAATAAATATCATCATCAACACCCTATTAACGTTCCCACTGCTGGGACACAGGGACTTCTCTCTGAACGAGAGAGATTAGGTATTAATTCTCCACATTTGCCTTCAATGTTTACAGCGCACATACATTTGTATGGAAGAAAAAACCAGAGGTGCCCGGCGAGGTAAGAACCCACGACCTTCGGAATGAAAGTCGAGTGTGTGTGTTATTTTTTAAAAAGCTGTGTTGATAAGCCTTATAAAAACACGGTTTTAAAAAAAGAAATAAATATAGCATAGGCGTATTACATATAAAAAGTCACCTGCATTGTTGAAGCATGCAAGCAGGTGATTTCTGGAAGCTTATCAAGCTTGCGACAACCAGAATATTTAATTAAAAAAAAAAAAATTTGTATGTTGAGGTAATTACAATGTTTAACTTGTTCCTGGTAATGTTTGTTTAGAAATCTATGTAATAATAAGATAAGCAAAACTTTGTATTTCAATTTCACTGGGTAAGTGTTAATGTAGCTAAATTTATTTTTGGCCCGAATTGGAACTACTGAGCTCAGTTATTATTTATTAATTTAATTCAAACATAAAGAGTCTATACTGTTGAATGATACCCTCGGCGTCGGTGTAGCTATGGTAGCGGTTTCGCAATACGTGCGATCCGAATTTGTAATAATGGATTGCCATATTAGAAATAGTTTTATGACACCCACGGATAAGGTCTGAAATTCGTCTCCCTGCTGCTGTATTTCCTATTAACTACAACCTGAGTGTCTTCAAGACAAGAGTAAATAGGTACTTACTAGACCTATGTGATCCATCTTCGTCCACATCGACACTTACCATCAGTGGAGATTGTGGACAAACATAGATTCTCTAATAAAAAAAACCTCAAACCATATAACGGGTGAACATGTTCTTAATATATGAATATATACCGGAAACTTACCAATAATATTGAAACTTTTACAATAGCAGAAGAATACTATTTTATTATATACTAGTGGCCCGCCCTGGCTACGCACGGGTTTTTATTCAATTTTTTTTTTCAAATTTTTATTCAAAATTGTGTATCTAAACTATTCCAGATCCCCTTGAACACACAAAAAAATTCATTAAAATCGGTCCAGTCGTTTGAGAGAAGTTCAGTGACATACACACTCACAAAGAATTAAATATATAAAGATAGATAATCTCCGCTATTTCACGGACGCTTTTAACATAAAAAATAAAAAATAATATAATAATTAAGTACTTCAAACTCATGTCAGAAAAAAATGATTGAAAACTATGTTGAATAATGAACTTTTGAGACATAGACAATAGCTCAAAGAGTATATAACCACCACGTATGAATAGCTTATCAAGAAATATCAAAGACAACTTATAAAATGAATATTGAACTTTCGAGACATAGACAATAACTCAAAGAGTATATTACCACCACGTATGATGAGATGTATGAGCTTAGCAAGAAAAATCATAGACAACCTATAAAAAGACATTTATTTTACACTTTTGTTAACCTGTAGATAATAACAGTCAAATAATTAGCAATAAATTAAAATTGCGACTATAATTTGAGATTTAAACTATGCTATCTCTCAAGTTGGATCGAACTGCACATGGTGGGCGAATTTTATTATAATCCGTTAAGTGGTTTAGGAGTCCATTGAGGACAAACATTGTGACACGAGATTTATATATATTAAGATTTTAACGTTTGACATGATAATTATCAGTCGCACGGTAGTCTCTAGTAGAAGTAGTTTTTATCTTTTTTTGTGTTTTATTGCATGTTGTGTTCATTGTATTGAAGTCTCAGCGCTGATTTCTTGGCTCCCCCGGAGCTAAAGGAAGGAGAGTCGTATCGTTCGCAGTAAATTTGTTTGAACAATTTGTCAAAAACATTTTTTTCGTGATCAATTCGAATCAAATAATTACATCTGACAATGAAAATTTACATCTGATCGGGCTTTGGAATTGTATTTTCTCGACGAATAAATTGTTTAAAAAAATTGTTCTCGACGAGTTTTCCGAATAAAGATTTTTTTATCTATGTCGCAGTGATTTTGACTGCCTCAGTAGCGCGGTGGGCGAGGATTCGTTTGCGGCACAAGAGGTAGCGGGTTCGATTCCCGCCGAGGGTCAAGTGTTTGTATGTTCTGCAAACACTATCTCCTTGGTCTGGGTATTTAATATGTATAATAAAAAATATCTATGTATGTATGTCTATTATATTAAGTATATCAGATGTCTAGTACCCGTAACACAAGCTAAGAGCTTACCACGGGGCTAGATGTTGTTGTGTGGAATGTCGGGAAATATTTATTTATTTTTATTTTAGTGGTCTGGCGCGCTCTACATATACATAATTATGTATGTACCAGTTGGAGCGTACTTTTGCAACTAGTTTTTATGACTTAAGCACGGCATACGTTATGTAATCACTATGAAATCCGCTGTTTATTCGATACTCCGAGTAGGTACTCAAATAATTAAGTAGTGAATAGAAAACTTCAGAGCGGCAGGATGTGTATGAAATTATTTAAAGTTTGTATTTATATTTGTATGTAATTAAAAAAAAAAACAGAAGCCAAGCGAAATTTTTCCTGTCTGAAAATGTTTTTTTAGAGGAAAACGGAATGGACAATGTTTAATTTAGTGATGAGTCACTTCCACCTCAAAGATCAACAAGCAATAAAAAAAATCTAATAGCATTATACTCGTAGACCCTAAAATAAACAAAAAACGGCATAATTCAGAGACATCAGCTGACTTTTTCCGGCGTCTCGGAGAATTTGTTGAAGAGAAGCATTGAAGATAGCTTACGCCGTGATGAAAGAGACATCTTGAGTTTTATACTATACATAAAATCCACTCTATTTTTTTATACTTATTTACAAAGTTGAAAATTGGCGTTACAAGGTGTTTCAAAATTGGCATTTATAGCGGAAAGGGAATCGTACGTACCAGGCTAACATATTTTGTTCCACACTTTTTCTATTTGAAAGCAGATTGGCCGAAATATAAGATTAAAAGTATAAATCTATAAAAGCTATTTTTTTTTTGATAATGACTAATTTTTATTTATTGAATACTTTAACGTATCAATAAAAGTAAAGCCTATCTTTTTATTTTACTTTAAAATTTTAACGTCTTCCAGGGATTAAAAAAAATTAAATCAACTGAAATTTAAAATGTAATCTCTATAGATGGTGTGGCGTAGAGGTGTACTTATAATGTTGATTTAGAAATCCACTTTTGGGGTTAAACCAGGGATTGAAAGTTAGTATGAAAGATGTTTTTTAAATAAAATACATTTAAAATGAACACTGTAAAGATAGTGTAGAGGTGTACCTATAGGTAACTAATGTATCTTCAAAAAAAATCTAACCCGAAATTGAAATTGAAATTACCCCCTTTTGAGGCTCAAACGAGGGTAGTAATTAATTTGCACGAAGATCAATGTTATTGAAGTTAAAGTTATTACGAAACAAGTATTTTAATTAAGTATAAGTAAATTACGTATAAGAATTTTGACTTACTTAAACTATGGGCAAATAACTTCCTTAGCTTACTCGTACAAATCGCAGGCGGCCGATATATATGTTTTTATACTACTCGTATACGACTGTATGACATATGACATAGGTTCTCTCTAATATAATGTTATTGATTTAGCTGTATTGATTATGGTGATGCAAGCTTTTGTGAAACTTGAGATTAAAGATTTAAATATGTCCTTTCTTAGACCAGATCAGAAAAAGCTTGATTTTATGCGTTTGAAATTAGAAGTAGGTAAGGATCCAATGAAATTCCTCATGCGAAAATGGAAAAGGATATTTTTACCCTGAAAACCCTGGCTTTTGATTCTCACAATTACTTATTTAATAATGTAAGACAGTCATACCTTTTATATCGTCAGCGATAACGTCGTGGTTTTCCTTATTGGCTTGTATCTTCTCTATGAGGTGCTCCAGCCTGCTGCTGTTTCCCTTGAATAGCATGATCATGTCGCGTCAGACCGGCCCGCAGTCGCCTGCACTTTGACGCACTTCGCCTGATTGCCGCAGGTGCATCGGTTCCAGTTATTTTGGAGTTTTTGCGGGTTCGGTGCGCGTGCGAATTAATGTCGGACAGGTGTGTGGTAATTGAAGGGGCGCCCGTCGTGGCTGCGCTTCCTTCACGGCAATTATTCGGGTGCCCGGTGCGGGTGTTTAATTAATGGTGTGCGCGCACCTTGGCACAGGTGGTGGTCGGACGGGTTAGTGCAGCGGTGCGCCGGCAGCGGCGAGCGAGGCGCGACTGCGGACTGCGGCGCGGGCCCCGGTGGGCGAGCCGGCACCTCGCCCGGCACCCTGCCCCGCCCGCCCGGCACCGCCCACGACACCCGCCACGCAGCCACGCAGCCACTCCTCCAGCCAGCACCCAACTAACCAACTACTACCTAACTTTGTCCTTACAGACTTTTCAGTAGGAACCAAATGCAGAAATACCCACAAGAGTCACACTTGATAAATCTTGGAAAACCATTCTCAATTAATGTTAAGACGTTTCTTTTGAAACCATTCCGAACCCTGAAGTAAATTTCACTTTCCATCTTCATTAAATATATCCTAATAAAAAGCTTTTTAGCGGATAATCCCAAGGCGATCTGACATTGTAGGCAGACATTGGCTTATGAAATCCCGAAATAAGAAGACTCAGTAAGGATGGTACATCATTCACTCATCAACCTTATGTGTGCTCATAAAATAATACATGAAACGGAAAATGGAACGCTTTTGGGTTTATGAAATCCCTCGACGAATCACTCGTCAATTACCATTCCGAGTTGCTGAGAGTCGACTCCGGCATGTGTGAATAATATCTACGTGGAGTAAATGAATCGAATGACAGGTGGATGATGCTAAAAGCTTGTCACATTTGAGCAGCGTCTGGAAAACTGTTTGAGTTTTCCCCGTTCCACCCACGGGCGGGCGCGGCCAATGGGCGCCACCGCCCCCCGCGCCCCTCGCCAGCCGCGCTCCACTAAGCCTCTCTAAATACAATGCAGCGCTGAATCTTTTTAAGCCTTGTCTTTTTCTAGAAGCACAAAGCCTGGTTAACGTCGTCATAATTCTCTACGGTCTGATGATCGACGCTTCTGTTTCATAATCAATTGCTTCACTTATAAAGTATTTTTTTAAGATTTGGCCGGATTAGAATATGATTTGGAGGAATCGCGGTCACCCGTTGTCCGGCGATAGGTCCTCGGAGGGCGATAACGGTCGAGCGGCGCTACCTTTTAGTTGTGAATATATTAGCGGGATTACACCAACGACACTGGCTGCTGTAATTTTGGGGATAAACTTCTAAAGTATCTGCATTGAGTGTCCCCTTGCGACTAAGAAATATAAAATATGAAAAATTTAACGTACATATAAAAATTACAACCGGGTCTCGCTATGAGTACGAGGATATCACTGATTGCTCTCTATTACAAGAGCAATTAAGTCTATGAAACAGTTTGTATAAGATATCCGCAGTCATCTCCTGCTCTCCCTTTCATGGAAACTGCTAACAAACGGCACAGCACATTAACTTGACAAATAATTGGACATTAAACATTCAGGATACTTTCAGTGGATTGACACGGAGCCGGCGTCGGGCGCGGACGCGCCCACCCGATACAAAAGGGTTATAGCATTAATATTTAAAAGGGGCGCACCTCGAGTGACGTACCCGATTAGTCTGTCAACCTCCAAACCTGGGAATGAATAAAGTATCAGGAAAAAGTGCTTCTTATCTCAATTTGCGACACAGCATTGCCCTGTGTGATGAGGGTCCGAATGGCTTAACTCGCTCTAGTTCAACAAAAACTGCTTAAACCGGTTTTAACCCATAATTTATAAATATTTTCCAATTATAAAACATTCGGTTTTAAACACGGGCTTGGTAGCGTTTAAAAGTTTTCCCATGAAATAATTATAACTGTATAGATAGATAGATAGATAATATCTTGATTACACACCAATGCTAACAGACTAACTTAAAAATAACAATCAGGAGCAACATTTGTTGTACAATCGGCGGCCTTATCGCTTAAAGCACACAGTCCTATAAAGAAGTTATATATTACAATGATGATAGGATTATGGATACAATTAAAATGTATTATTGTTTTACATAAAACCTGTTAGTACCTACCTAAAGAGTTTTTTAAAAGAGTAGGTTTCAAATTCCTAATCCTACTTAAATTTTAAGAGATTATTTCAGGACTAACGCAATGTTCTTTTATTTCCAGTTGTATAAAAACTACAACAACAAATTGAGCTGAAGTTTCACTTTTTCAGTAAGTAAGTATTCAGAACACTAATCGCTGTTCCTCACAGTACCTACTTATATGATCTCAGTACTCAAGCCCATGATCGCTTCGACACCGCCGTCCTGAATATTTGATGAGACGAGCTGACGGCGCAGCTACCTAAAGACGATAATGTTCATCCCTTGATTTAGACAGTCGCGTACACACGCTATTGTTGGCTCTATTGTTTATTTAGTGCTGCTTACAAATTGGAAGTGAATTCAATCATGGGAACTGACGTCACTCCTAAAGGAGGAAAGTAGCGTTTGCCATACGGGATTCAAATCGTGCTTGAGTAGTTTATGGGATATTACTGAATGTATATCGATAATATTTTCTAACAATAGTAACAGAGATCAACTAAACCAACCAGTAAATTTTTAACTTATGCACCTAGCATTTTTTTGTCTTTATCTATCACTGACATAATTGCGAGTTTGAGTATGCCTGCTGGAAGAATGAGAAAATATTTTTAAACATAGATATGGATAAGTATGTACCAACTTCATTATGAAAGGAGAGACAAAAGTTACTGATAATTTTTTTAGAGTTAAAATTTAAATCACGGTAGTTGGTTACAAAGGTCTGTGTTCATATTTTTTTGTTGCAAATGCTGATAGATATAGTTTACTTTTACATTAATATTTATAAAACAAATCTATTCCGAACCTAGATTCTTTTAGACCCCCTTTTTTGTAACATTCGGATTCTTTAATCTGAGGGCACCCGCAAACACGATTACCTTATCAGGAGCAAAAAATACTATCCAATTTTTTTAATGTTATTTCCGACCATAACGAAGTTGTTGTAAACAAACACCCAACATTTTTTGCTTCTACCTGCCTGTCCCGAGGGTGACACACGTCTGTTAGACGCACGTCCTAATAAATCAGTCAGAGCGACATGATTTCACTGCTTATTATGTCTCTATTAAACCTTTCAACAATGTTTTGCATTTTCGCTTTTGACTGTCTCAGTGGCGAGGTGCACGAAGGTCCGCATGCGGCGCAAAAGATAGCGGATTCGATTCCCGCCAAGGGTCTAGTGTGCGTATGTTATGCAAACACTTTATCCTTGGGTGTTTCATATGTATAATAAAAAATATCTATATTTATGTATGTCTATTAAATTAAGTTTATCAGATGTCTAGCACCCGTAACACAAGATTAGTTAGCCACAGGGCTAGGATGTCGTTGAAATTGTTTTTTTATTTATTTGCGTATTTTTTTATTTTCATTTGGTTTGGTTCCGTGTGTTTTCTATTTTTTGTGGATTCTTCTAGTTTAATTTAAAACAATCAATGATTTTTGTATGGATATGTTTTTAATGTATGTACATGAAGGAAAAAATATACTGCAAGATATCAAAATAAATTTCTGTGCTTACCCCAGACTATGTATCGTTTCAAGTAACAAATTAGACCTTCATCTGCTATCGTCACGTTTAAATGTAACCCTTCCAAAATCCAAGCATAAAAACACTTGCAGCCTCATCTTTGACCTTCCCCTACATTCAGCCACTAATGAGCGTAAAATGAAGGCCACACAGGACAAACAAATCGATGGGATAACGTTTTTGTGAGATCGCACTACAAGATAAGCAGGGTGGTCTGTCGCGTTAGCCACCCTCACCCTTCTAACGTTAAATAATCACAACAAAATCGCTTTTTTATGTTACATTAAGTCTAATCTAAGTGTCTCATGTTCATGAGTAATTTTTTTTATGTGGCTTATTATGAGGCTATTTGTCCAACAACGCGATAATCTCAAAAACTGTTAAAACTGATTTTTTATTCCCTAAAACAAGTAACTACTTCCCGTGAGAACATCAAAACTAGAATAGTGAGAAAAGTGGTAAGTACCTATTTATAAATGTAATTTATTTGCCAAAAATATACACAAATACCTAATTTAATTAGAACTTAATCCATTAATATCTACCTAATCAAAAGGTATATCAATACAATTTTATGCGAATTCGACTAATCCACAAAATATTTGCCTTAGATAATTTTACTCGTTGTAAATGTTTAACAGAACATGAATACAATAAACAAAGTGCTTTCACAATCAAGAGTTGTAACTTACCTAATTTGAAGGGATCGTGAAATTTGTATTAACCATACCATTAAGTAGCGAGATTCCAACACGACCAAGTAAATCTAAGCAATAAAGAGAACCCGACAAATGCGACCGTGGCTTAGATACCATCTACTCAGTCGTAAGTGTAAACTCATATTTAGTTAAACGATTATGTGCCACTTACCCGTGTCGTTTCACCCTCTACAAAGAAATTGGACAAAGGCGATGGCAAATAACATTAGAGGTAAACGAATTATATAAATATGTTGTTAGAAAATTGTCTCGTGTTTTGGTTGAGTTTAGTAGGAAAGCGTTTTATCGGTGCCTACATCCAGCTCCGATATTTTTCATGAAATGCCCAAAAATTTGGTGTTAGTAAGAAAAATACTGGTACAGTGATCTGAATTATTAATATTCCACCTTTTTGGAAGGGAAGCGACTTATAAACGAGTATGATTATTATTTGGATTAAGACAAACAATATTTAACAAGCAAGTGAAAGGTAAATCCTTTAATTTATTATAAGTAATTAACTGTCGAAACTACAATACTCTCTTTTTACATGTTAATCTCTAAATCATACACACATACAATACATATGTAGAGGTGAAGTTTTGGCAAAAAAATATAAGTGTATAAAATTAGTAACAACAAAGAACAATAGGTACATTCGCGGCACAATTTCGTTACAAGCGCCTTATTTCTTGTGTCGTCTGCAGCTGCCTGCTGTCAAATGAAGCCTGTCGGGGTACAGTCGGGGTAGATAGCCGGGTCACGTACCGCGGAGATGGTATCCTAGAGAGGCGGCTCGAAGCGCGACTTCTCACACGAAATGGGTCAATTAAGACGTGGGAGTGCCACATACGTGACCGTAACGCCGATGGACTGATACGACGGTGCTACGTTTCACGCTTTTACGCGTGATTTTGGTTACTACGTGGTAGATAATGGTCTTAATAGCTATATTGTTGCAGGGGTATTTGTGCCTTAAATATCTAACTGAGTTTTGTCAAAGTTGAGCTCGGTCTGATTTTTGCAACTTAAGAAAGTAACGCGGTTTTCAGTTTTAAACGAAATTTCTTATACGAAATGTATGTATACACTTCTTGAGACAATAAAGTTAAAATGTATGTTTAATATTTAAGGCTATCTTTAATATTTTTTATAACAAAATCATCATATTGTCATAATGAAGACGAAGGAGAGATAATCGTATTAATAATAGAAGTTAGTACATCATTAAATCGTTTTAATTGATGATTATCAACATCGTCGCTGCAGATAACTTACCTTAATTTTATCTTTAAGAGAATGCACAGTTAACCCCTGCAATAAAACGGGCGTGAGTTCCAAATCATTTCCACTGCGGAAACAATAGGTTCCCAATGCCTTCCGGAGTTCAACAATGTTAGAATTTATGGCTTTGCCGTTTATTTTATTGATCTTTTGTCTGTGTCAGAGGATTGGATAGTAAAACTTTTTCAACACTTTTAAAAGTTTGTTGTACACTGTGAGGAAAATTGGTTGAGAACATATTTGTTATGGTTAACGATATTACATGATCACTTACTGATATTACGGTTACAACTTACGAGTATAAACTTTAAAAGACACAATTTTGCTGCTAAATAGTTGTGTTCTATTTCTGTCTTGTTGCCTTGTCATAAGCGTAACTCGTGGAATAATGGATATTTATGAAGTCATAATAATATCAGAATTGAGTCAGACTATGATTCTCAAAATATCATATACTTATTAAGGCTGTCTAATTTAAGGCTCTATTCAATTTTACCGTTGTCTCGGACAAAATCACAAATGATACATTATTTCGAACCGCGAAAGCATCGGAATCTCTGAGAACTTCAGTATATTTTACAATTTTATTTATATTAAACTAACAAATAACAATGTTTACGCAATATTTTTAAGGCACCAACAACTTTATGAAAAATCCACATTTAAGCGACAATTTTTTAATACCATGTTTTTGTGTTGGTGTTCCGTGGGAATTGGTGCAGCGGACAGCAGGGCGTGATCGTGGTGGGCCCGGTGGAACGAAGCGACGACCACGGCTTGGTGACATCGCCGTAGCGCCTACCACGAGGTCGATTAGCGCCACACTATAGGGTCGCCAAACTTCTACCGTGTTTTAGGAATGGATGGAAATATAACTTATATATTACTCAATTATCATGCCTTTGGGATGAGAGTTCCAACCAAGCACAAGGACATGTTCATAGCTCCTAACTAATAAAATTCTAATAGCTGTTAAAAGCTAAACTTCAAAATTTAAATGAGTCTGTATTCTAAATTCTATTATACATTAATAAAAGACTTAGTTCTTCAACGGTCAGTCTACTTTCGTTCTAAGTTTAAATACGCTATTATTTTTGGTAACTAATATATTTCTACCTCTATTATATACTGTACTAACTCATTGTCACTGTAAAAATATCTGCGACTCAATAAAAAGTAACCCAGTCGGCCATGGAGTGTCGTGATGCGCGATTCGAGCGGCCGTCACGCGCTTTTTACCAGCTCTTGGTGAGCTATTGGAAGTCGCTGTGACCCTGAGCACCTCACGCTTGGTGCGGCCTGCTTCTAAGTTTGTGTTCTCGTTATGAAAATATTCTTCGCTCCTTTTCTTCCATTTTCCCTCCCGTTTCGTTTCCGACGTGTCGAATACACAATTCATCTGGAAGCCTATTTGTAGAACAATTTTAAGGTGTAAATCTATTTTTTTGTGAATGACAGCGTTTGATCTAAATTATTATGGCTTACTTGAGGGGATTAATATCATTTAAACCTATGACATTTAGTATTATAATAATAATCACCAATAAAACAGTGTTTAAATATTTAATTTAACTTTTTTTATTTAGGAAAGCAACAAAGGTTACACATCTCTTATAATATAATAAAAAACAACAAAATAATTGTTATTCGACAAGAGCTCCCTCAATTAAAGGTAATAGAGGCAACTACAAACAAAATTAAAATGATTCCAAAAGTTAAAATAAACAATCAACTGAAATGGACCAATAAAATAGATAGATATAGAGAAGGGCTCCAAATGGGAAAATAAGAACAAAATACATATGTGCGCCTATATACCAATTTTGAAACACCGTGTTTTATACACGATATATATATAAACAGTCTTAGAGTTTTTACTACGGATGTTAGGAGTTTGATTATATATACATCAGGGGCTAAGTATTAAATACATAAATACTATTTTGAAAGTGATGGTTGATTAAATAATTTGAATGAAAAAAAAAGTTACCTAAGACGGTCTGGTGCCCGAAACTACACGTAATCGACCAAATCTGAAAGCACGAACAGGCATAGCAATCACAAGGTACTTGTCTACCACTAAGTCTCAGAAAAGTACCCTCTAGATCAATTTGTTCAAGCAGTGCTAATGGTAAGAATCGGCACGTAGTTCCGGGCAGGTGAGGCTGCGGTCGCGCTCCGGCGCCGGCACCTGCGCAGATCAACACCTATCTATTAGACACTGATTACTTCATTCAACAGCTGTTCCTAAGATTGAATATTTGGGGGAATAAAATCTAAAGATGATAACAGTCTTTATAATCGACACTCGTAATCCTATTTCAATGTGTTTATTACAAATTTGAAATCGGAATTAATTGAGCCAATAGATTACAACTTAACATGTACAGGTAATACGCGTTGATATCTTTTTATCGCACTTTTTTTCTTGGAGCTAATTACCACAACGGCGTAGCACGGTGCTACGACTTTGGCGTAGCTTAGCGCTAGTTTTGCTTCTCTATAGAACTTCCTGAACGAATTAACATTATAAGACATTACTGTTTTACTTGATAGCCAGTATTTCCGATCGACATACTTGAAGATAAAATAATCAAAGGGTATTTCTAAAGGAATGAACTAATCCAAGATCCTCATCTTTGTCTTATAACATTTGCATAAGAAGTTAGAAACTGGCACCGGAACCACCGCCCTGCAATTGGATAAATGACGTACCCCGGCACCATGCCCTTTGTCTATGGCCCTAAATGTGAAAGGCGTCCGGTTCGGGGCGGTGCGTGTCCGGCAGTGGTCCGAATGTCCGGTCGCTGCTTGCACTTTACATTTGCTAGATGGACTTCCGTTTTCTGGAGATAGTAAGGCTGACATTGATTTATGTACGACACCCAAGCTCACACGTAAATGTGATATTTAGATAAGGTTAATATTACGTAGTTATATGAGTAAGGGCTTTCTTCACAAAAACAATAAAAATAAAATAAGCAACTGTCTTCCTCTTCATTGGAGTCCCTGTGTCCCAGCGGTGGAAACCGGGTGATTATCTTAGCAATGCTGGTTACTTATGTCAGGAGCTATCTGTTTGACTGACTAAAATAGTTCTATATTTTAACAAACTCTCTATTTTTAGTGAAACTGGCTCTTAGAGTCAACAAACAATTTAATAGCAAGAAAACTGAATGAAGGCAAAAAAAAACAGTTTTTCGCAAATATATCGCGACTTATCGCTTGGAGGTCATAGAAGTGAGAAAGCGATTAGCATATAATCACGCAACATAATATGGTTCATATAACGTACAAAAAGGTCTAAAGTCTCGTAAAAGGTGAATAGTATCAGATATAACTTTTAAAGACATTTGAAAAAATAAATGAAATTTAAAAACAATTATCAATCGAATTTTTATATAAAAAATGGGCATAATTGATAATTACCGATTTGTATAAAATTTATATGAGATTAACTTGCAAGCAACAGCTTCAATTTAAAAAACCATTCATTTTATCAAATTAATTCATAGGAAATATAAGGAAACGATATAGTCTAACTTTCAAAATTGAAAATCTTATTTTTTTTTATTTTGTTTACAAGCAAAAGGGTTACGCTTTGGTGAATGGTACAAAAGCATATTTGAGTGCATTCTGATAGGTTATTTGACTCGGAAAACCATTTTAAATGATTCCTTTTACATTATAAACATACCACATTCATATTTTGGTAAAAAACAAGCATTATATTAAAAATTCAAAGATAAATTTCAAATTGCCAAAAGTGCTTGAATATCGGTTTCCTAGAAAAAGGCGCGCGTGCGATATCGCATACCAGATTGAGCTTTAAAATGCCTAAATTTCCTGGTTTATATCAAATAAAGAATCGTTTAACCAATTGTCAAAGATGGACGGATTTTAGTTAATAAGCACGTTCACTTACAAGGTTACATCAAATGTAACTTCATGGAAGATCAAAAGTTAATGAGCAATTTAAACGACAAGCATGCCTAATCCCTACCGCAGGTTCGAAGGGCAATATAAAGTTGTGATCTAAAGTTTCTAGTAACCTTCTGTGAAAAAATAAAGTGACAATTAATTAAACAAATTATTTATTTAATACTTGTACAAGCCATAAAACTTCACGTTACAAATTTCGTTACAAATATGTTTCTTGCAGTGACATTATACATACATGAACGAAAGAAAACTAAACAATACTTTTAGTCAACAAAATTGCATTATGGCTCGATCGGCGCGGTGGGCAACCGACGGTCCGCTTGAGACGCAAGAGGTAGCGGGTTCGAATCGCGCTGAGGGGTCAAGTGTTTGCATGTTATGCAAGCATTTTCTTCTTGGTCTGGGTGTTTAATATGTTTAGTAAAATCTATACTAATATTATAAAGCTGAAGAGTTTGTTTGTTTGATTGTTTGTTTGAACGCGCTAATCTCCGAAACTACTGGTTCGAATTGAATAATTCTTTTTGTGTTGGATAGTCCAGTTATCGAGGAAGGCTATAGGCTATATAACATCACGCTACGACCAATAGGAGCAAAGATATAGTGGTAAATGTGTAAAAAACGGGAGAAATTGTTCATCTTTGAAGCCTTCCGTTGCGTGCGCCGTGAAAACGGTTCAAAATACACAAAAAATATGTATTAAAGAAAAATAGCTCTTTTAATGATCTAAAAAACAGTCCGCGATAGTATATGTCTATATTTTAAGATTAACTCACAAAAACCGTTTTTATGGTACCTAATTTGGTTGAAATAATTTGTTTAAGTTGTATCAACATAATAATATTAATCTTTATTCAAATAAATATGTTGTTGGTTAAGAGTACTTCATTGTGAATAAAATTGTCTTTGACATAACTTAATTTCAACAAAAATCTTTAAAAATTACCGGGATTTTTTTTGACGCCGGGGCGGGCTGCTAGTGTATATATATGTATGTCTATTATATTAAGTAAATCAGATTTTTAGTACCCGTGCAACGTAGAGCTTAGGGCTACATGTTGTTGTGTAGCGTGTCCGGAAAAAAATCTTTTATTTATTTGTATCGTAGGCCTAAATGTGTATCTAATTATAGCGCGAAAATATATTTTTTTTTTTTTTTTTTTTAATTATTGATAAGCCTTCATTTGACCACAATCTCACCTGATGTAAAGTGACGATGTGGTCTAAGATGGAGCATGAAGGCCTAGAAGATGGCTTCTCCGGACCACATTACGAAACACGAAAAAATCGCTTCACGCACTGGCCCAGCCCGGAGGGTGGTGACAAGCCGCGGCCGAAACCTACCACCAGAGACTGTTCTTAGCACCACCCGGAGGTCACGTGTAAGGATTCAGAGGGTTACCACTTACGGACGTGAACAGACAAAACCTCCAAAATAATAATTAATGCAAATGGAAATGGCTGAACACTCATGATTGTTTTGATTCAGGAAGACGTTGTTTGAATTCTATCGTACGGAACTTAAACTGTAAATTAATCCAAGATGAAGCGTAGTCAAACAATAACAATAATAGAAGGGAGGCAGGAAATACCAAAGATGTGGCGCATGCTACACGCACAATGGACTGAGATAAACAAAAGGCCTACGCATAACCTACATTCAATTTGTAAACACATTGCTCCGTCTGTCTATTATGGTGTTTTGATATTGCTCCAGTACATCTTCATTACAAAGCCTTCTGTATGAGGCTTTAGTGACTTCTTAAGTCATTAAATAATATCACCTTCACGATGATGAGGTATTTGTTACAGCTTCGCTTTAATCGCGGTAATTACAAAACACGAGATCATTTTATAGTACCTTTAGGCAAAAGTTGTGCATGAATTCGTTCAAAAGTGCATCTTATTAAGAAACTGACAATCAGAATATTTCAGAAGCTCCAAGTTCATTTGTTTATGTATTGAAATCCCCAGCCCGCCCAAATGCGATAGGCCTTTTATACAACTATTATACAAGTTCTAACTTGGTTTTTACACTTTGACTTTCAAATATTGATCTCTTTCCAAAATTCCCTGCTAAATCTCTATCGATCAATATAATTATCTCTATCCTATATCAACACTCACGCTTCAAAAGCTGGTGCAATTTGGATAAAATTTTATAGACACATTCAGTTTAGATTCTCAGAAAAAGACTAATTTTACCTCGCGAAATTACCTTGTTATCGCGTGTAAGAAATATTGAATAAAAAACAAAAGAAACGTTAATTGTTGCTATAATCACCTGGTTATAGGAACAATTAATGTTGTGGCGCATCGTCATTTGTCTATAGCTAATATTAAGCTTTGTGGCTTTTCCTTAAATGGTCCTAAGGGGTTTAAAGGTAATTAGTTGAGCACGCGCCGATAGAGACGTCTCAACTCTGCCACCTGTCGATTACATGGCTGAAGCGATTTTTTCGTGTTTCGTAATGTGGCCCGGAGAAGCCACCTTCTAGGTCTTCATGTCCCATCTTAGACCACATCGTCACTTTACATCAGGTGAGATTGTGGTCAAATGAAGGCTTATCGATTATAAAAAAAAAAAAAAAAAAAAAAAAAAATTTTTTTTGAAACTAAAGCGTCAAATGAATTAGAAGTTTTGATGTTAAAAAAATATATGCACCTGCGCTGTTTTAGCAAGTTGTTATACCTAATTAAATGATTTATTCAATAAGTGGGCAGATTTTATAATGCGCTGATAAATGTTACTTGTCTCTAATAATTATATTTGGCGAACAATAATTTTCCATTTTGTACGATTTCTTCCGTTTTAACCCTTCTTGCAAAAATAGAGTTGTTATAAGTTTGACGTGTCTGTCATCTGTCTGTCTTTGGCATCATAGCTCCCGAACGGATGAAGCGATTATAATTTAGTTTTTGTATTTCAAGTGAATTACGTGCGAGTATTCATAAACATATTTAATGAAAATCAGTTGACTCATTCTGAAGTTATGGGTGTGAAAGTAAGAAAGAATACCCGTCTAATATAAATAAAAAAAAATCCGTAAATATTCTATATTAATATACCGCAAATGAAAGCGTATTAGTTTGATTATTGATTTCTTATAGTTGTAACAATTTTAGACGTGTATGTTTAATACTTACCGACTAATTGGTGTGCAAGATACGTAAAAGTTTTGCACTTCACATAACATTGGTACAAATTCTGAATAATCTGCAAAACTTACAGTACCTTGCGGAACAGGCATAACACCCCACAAGAAATTTGCCACGTCTAAAAGATAGATTGCCGTTCGACCTAAGTATCAATGAATTGACTGCCTCGGTGGCGCGGTGGGCGAATGTCCGCTTCCAGAGCTACAGGTAGCGGGTTCGATTCCCGCCGAGGGTAAAATTGTTTGTATGATCTGCAAGCACTTTTCTCCTTGGTCTGGGTGTTTAATATGTATAATAAAAATATCTATATATGTATGTATATTATATTAAATATATTAGATATCTAGTGCCCGTAACACAAGCTTAGAGCTTACCACGGGGCTAGATGTTGTTGTGTAGATTGTCCGTAAATATTTATTTATATTTATTTATTATTCCCCAACCCATGCAAATCCCCGAAAGCGGAACACAAATACTCAAATAATTAAATAATATAAACCTTATATAAATATAAAAGAAGATACTGTTTTTTTACTTGATATAGTGTTTTAGTGAATGGCGTAGATAAATATATATGTAAACGTCACTCACTAAAAGCACCAAGTAATTTTGCGGTTTCAGTAGACGATAGACGAAGGCATGAAAATAAGCAAGGCACGAGGTGCCGGCATTGCAACACACAAATCATCGCATTAACTTGTAATCTGTGGACGATTTTATGGGAACACATTATGGCATTTTGACTGGTGACTGCTTTTATACAATGAAACTTAGATATGAAACTGATAGAAAACTAGACACTAGTGTGTCTTAATCTTATGCGACATAATATATTGCGCACACTAAAAAATAAAATAAGCTGTATTTATTGTACCTATGGAATTCATGTGTGCAAATTGTGGTCTGGTACAAATTTTATTGTTAAATTCATTGGCGGTAACAACATGAACCAAGTTAGAAATAGAATCGATGCTTTTGACGTAAACATACTGTATTCGAAGTATTTCTTAGCATCAACGCTATATTTATAGAAAACTTCTAAAATAACCAAGTTTTACTGGTTTTACTAAGTTTTTGTACAACTGGTGTTGGACAAGGACTCAACAAGAAGAAGTAAATTAAAACTAATAGTAAATTGCAATACTTATGGCAGTTACAGTTCTGTACCGTTTTATATCAAAAAGATTTTCAATGCTAGGTATTCTCAAAAGCAGTGGGCCACCAAACGCTCGAGTCACGATTCTCGCTCGGAACTGGAAAATCAGCGCATTCACTTTATGATTGCTCATCAAGTACATCATTGTGGTTTAGATTACGTCTACAATATTCTCTCCGGGATTGAGTCATTAGATACTTCTTGGTAATACCTTCGATTAATGGAAGTGGTTTAAATAAATAAATAAATATTTTCCGGCAATACACACAATTACATCTAGCCTCGTGGTAAGCTCTAGACTTGTGGTACGGGTTACTAGACATCTGAAATAGGTACTTAAATAGATATTTTTTTAATATACATTCTAAACACCCAGACCAAGGAGAAAGTGATGCAATGTAGTATGTAGGTATTACACCGTTCACTGTAAAAGTACCCTTTTTATCTTGATATTTTATTTTATCACACGTTGGTTATACCTTATACCCTGGGACTTTTTTTATATGCAAGTAAGTATTTGGATTACTTTAACATGTCTCGCCCAACAAATTACTCATTTTAATAGTTGAACTTCTTAGAACATGGACAGGTTAAATGATAATATCTCACGTACGCGAGACGAAATGAGTGTGACTCACTCATGAGAATTTTTGAAAGTCGTTACTGACATTACGTTTCGAGCTCTATTGACGTGGTAGGAGGTGTTTTCATGATATCGACGGTTAACAGGTAATGAGAAAAAGCGACATTTATAACTAGCGGGTCAATATTACTTAACTTACTTAATAGTCGAAATTTTCGGCTCTTTTGAATAAGGTTCTCGTGGCTCAACGGTGACTTTTTTGCGAAAAAAATGTATTTTTATAGTGTAGTCTTTCGTAGCTTTAAAGGTGCTTGTACCAACTTGTCTTTACTTGATTTTTAAACAATAAAGTAAAACATATAAAACTTTTTCACAAATAAACACTGTGTTGCAGTATCAGCGCCCTCCTCCAGACAAAGGTATATGTAGTAATAGATACTAATCAAATACATTATAATATTATACAGACGTAACTAGTTATTAAGGTTAAATAAAAAAAAAAGTTACAAAAACATTAAATGATAAGGTACTAAAACAAATTTAAAAATTATGTATATTATGTATGCCCCTCAAGATATAAAACTCATGAGTTAAGACGATAAGGACAGAGGCACTTTGAAGTAAGTCCGAATAGCGTATAGGTTGACTGCGTGTTGTGTGTGAATAATATGCATATCTTGTGATATACAAAAATAGGTTTTTTAGGACTTGATCACACTTTGGACCCACCATACCGCTGAGTGATACACATCCTTCTATCGGGTGGTCTCAATCACGGCGGAGCGGCTCATTTCACGGCCTTTAGCAGTCATTACCAACCACCGCACGGTAGCAACATCGTCTGAATAAACACAATCACAATACCGTAATCACGATTCAACCCGTATCATTTGCTCGGGAAACTAATTGATGTTTAAAGGTCAATTATTTGATCTTTTACTGTTAGTTGCGTTTATGAAGTTTTCTGTTTAGTACTTCTGTTTGCTGTTACATTGATTTATTCAGAGTTCTAAACTTTTATTATTTTATATTTTCTGTCTATGATTGGTGGATGTTTGAAGGTAATGTGACATTCAACAGCCCGTACTTGGCCAGCGTGATGAATTAAGGCCTAATCTCTCTCGCCAAGAGCCTCTAATAGGGTGATGATGATGATGATTTGTAGAAAATTATAGAGTTATTGTTTAAGTTATTTGACTCGAGCTTCATAAGACCTTAGATCGTGGCATTCACGACTGAATCAATTATAAAGTATTAGCATTCCTGTAATTAATTAGTCTGGTTTTTCCAGGTAAAAATACAATATCATTGATTAATTGATGGGCTTTATAGTCAGATTAAAGGTTCGCTATGACATCTTCCCCGACAGGCTGAGACTTAGACCAACATCCGAAATAGGTATCGCTTGAGTTACCACCAGAATCCATATTCAAAACACCATTGACTCTATTTTTTTAAAGAGCGCGGGTCGTATTTATTATATGAAGATCTAATACAACTACTAATGTTTCAAGTGTTGAACTTGTGGGAGGGTACGTTCTGGGTGCTGGGTGCCCACGTGGGTGCTGTGGGCGTGTCTGACTCCGCCCTGCGGCGCCCGACGTGACACGCCCAGCCAGTGTCGTTGCAATACTTTTAACCCTGTATTCATAATAATATTTCACTTTTTATGTCAGACTTATAGTAGGTTAATATAACGTTTCATAATTTAAACCTTTAATTAGGGCTAGATCTGTTTAATAACAGTTCAATTATCTTTTCACCCTATTAGTCGCAATTTAAGGCATAAATAGGCTTTTTGCGTAGTCGAGCCAATTGAGTAATATTTTCAGATAGGTACATATATATAATAATAGTTTTTATGAATACGAGTACGAGCATTAATAATTATAGTGACATAAGAACATCTTACATATTTTTGTGTACAAACTTTTAAATGGCCTTCAGTGTGCACATATGTGTATCTATATTGTTTATATTACATACTAGCTAGCTGTAAGTTTTCCAAAAATCTTAAAATAAAAATAAATAAAAACAATTCAATTACTGTGCTATTTAACATTTATTTTACTTCTAACGTTAATTCTGTTAGTACATAATATTGTAAGTACCTAATGTAGTAACCTTATATTGTATGTAAGAAATGGATTAAATTGTTGAAACTTATTTTACATTTATGATCAAATATAATGTAAAAAAAAAACAGACCAATTTAAAATTTTCGTGCGAGACGAAGTGCTAAATGAGTGCTTAGATAAACTGGAGTTTTTTTAAACGCCTTATGTATTACTCAGAGCATAGTCGGCACCAGCTTATAAATATTTTATCTACATCGATTTATAAATTTTTAATTAAAAGCATTGAATTACAATCACAATTATTTGAGGTTTTGTCTGTTCACGTCCGTAAGTGGTAACCCTCTGAATCCTTACACGTGACCTCCGGGTGGTGCTAAGAACAGTCTCTGGTGGTAAGCTTCGGCCGCGGCTTGTCACCACCCTCCGGGCTGGGCCAGTGCGTGAAGCGATTTTTTCGTGTTTCGTAATGTGGTCCGGAGAAGCCATCTTCTGGGCCTTCATGCTCCATCTTAGACCACATCGTCACTTTGCATCAGGTGTGGTCAAGTGAAGGCTTATCAAAAATAAAAAAAAAAAATATAAAAAAAAAATCACAAATTAAGCAATTTCATAATGCACATGTCGATAGGATGTAGGTATGTAGTATGGCACGTACCTGTTAATTTAAAGGTGATATTAAGATTTTGAACACTTCTTAATATATATGTGTGTCATTTTAGGAATGTAAGCTTTGTAGGTAAAGTGTTTTAAATCGGGAACCTTTGTCATATTATGTCAAATCTTATAATGCCGGGTGTTAAAAGCATAAGCACCCCTATTTACGTTCCTAATGCTGATACACACGGACTTTTCGCTTGACAAAATAATTATTATGAGGCCACCACGCTGCCGGCCAAGTGCTGATTGGTGAATATAGCCTTGTTGATGCCATTCAAACTCTTTAAAGTTCTCGGAACACACCGCCGGTTTCCTCACAATGTTTGCCTTCACTGATAAATAAAGTGTTTAAAGCGCGCATACCCACCATTTTTTATGACCAAAAATTCGGAGTTGCCCGGATGGGCTTGAACACACGACCTTTAAATCACAATCGAATAAGCCATTTAGCCATCACGGCTTTTTAATAAATTAATAGCTAATAATTTATGCATTTATGTACAAAAAAGGCCAAAGACTAATTGAACGTTTAAAAACATCTAATTAATATATAAATAATAAATAAATATTTCCCGACAATCTACACAACAACATCTAGCTCCGCGGTAAGCTGTAAGCTTGTGTTACGGGTATTTTTTGGCTATTGTCTGTACTTAAAGAAAATACTTACATAAAAACACAAGATAAAATTCCTATCCTTCGGCGGTCCGATCATACAAATTAAGTCCAAGTTATCAATATCAGTCTAGTCTGTGTAAACTACTAGAATTTTTCTACACACATAATACTTTGCAATGCTCGACAAGCTAACCCAACTTCGTCAAAGCAAAAGCACCCATCCCTGTTTCAAACTTGATTCTTCAACATTCCGATAGATGTCAGTATCAAAGGTTTCAGCGCGAGAACTCTCCTTCAAATCGAGGTTACTTGCGATTGTCGGTAGAGAGCGCTATGTGTTTTGAAATAGCGAACAACATTTAATTTGATCTTTTAAGTAGCCCAAAATAGTCATTCAAAAGCTCGCATAAATGCTACAAAATCATACAAAACATTTAAATAATAACTTCTTGACAAAGACAACATTAAAAATTCCATTTGGGTAGATAGCTATAGCTATAAAGCCACAATAAAGATAAAGCAATACAATTTAAATAAAGCGATTATGATCAAGTGGCTTCAGTTTGAAGGGGCGAGATTTGCCGGTGGTAGGCAGAGCCGCGGTGAGATGAAGGCGAGACGATACCATCAGCGTCTTTGCAACACTTGCCGACGCCGCCACGCGCCTTGCATCAAATAACTGATAACCGCTCATCTTTAATTTCATCTGCGAATGCCTAGTTTACTCTAACATTAATTTACAAAAGTGATAATCGCAGCTCCCACGAACCACTCCCGTAATAGTTTCTCAGGCGGCCCCGTTGCGATTCTGCTACGCTTTACATAACTTTGTAGGTGTACCCCGACTGCTGTGATCAGTGAAGCGAAATTTGATGGTTTTGTTTATCAGACAGCGTTTCCGCTGTTCAAATGATAATTCACCGCACGCAAACGAATCGTCAGTGAAGGTGAAAATCGATGACCATCTGATTTCACGCAGTTGGTGTTCATTGTTACTTAGACATCAAGTTTGGAATTCATATTTTGATTTAATCCAAAGAATTTGTAATATCAAAGAACTGAATCTGTGCCTTAACGTTATAAGTTTCCGTTTTCTCAAAAACATCAAAGGAACCACTAAAGAAGCAACACCTAGAGTAAACTAGGCATTAACTTTAAAATTGTCTATCAGAAACTTTGGCGAGCTTTCGTATTTGGAGACCAGCATCTCTGTCCATGCATAGTTAAGTGCATCTGTGTCAAATGTCGATGCAATATCGACTTCTCTCAAGGGATTTGAAATAAGATTAACTCCTTGACTGGTAGCAGGTGGACACAACCGTGATTATTAATAACAAACAATCGACAGTTATGTGATAAGATATCAAGATTCATTCATTCAGTGCCGTTTATTCTAAATGGTTATTCAAACTATTCAAAGATTGAAAAGTATTACAAGTAATCACAACAATGGATAAATATATGTAGGGGACACCGGGGCAAAACGAGGTTCGGGGCAAGACGGGATGCTAGCTGGTGTGCGTGTCTTTATCACGTGAATGAACCGCTGACAGTGCCATTTGTACGAACTTTACACGGCTCACGTCAGTCAGTGCGCGCGAAAGTGTTTGTTTGCTTGTTTGCCAAAAGTTTGGCCAAAAACGAAATTTATTGATATTGTTACGATATTTTGGTGCAATCATCGATGTGGTATGAGGTAAGTAAGCACGTTTTTAATGTATTTTCAATCAAAGGCAGGTAGCAGGTATATAATGTTTGATATTGGGTAGTGTTTACAATCTTCCATTGTTTTAGGTAAGAAACGTTTGATTGTTTTGTGAAATCATGTTTACGGGGCAAAACGATCGGGGCATAACGGGATATCCAGTCTTGCCCCGTCAACACGATTAAAGTTGAAAGTATTTGTTGGATTTGTGTGTGATACTGATTCATTTTGCAAACGTGGGTATATTCTTAACACTTCAGCTATGTCAAAAGACTCCACCGCACATCGTGATGAGTCTAATATTTTGGCTTGTCAAAATGAAGAAAATCTCTACACCACCGACATTACTATTCAGCCTAGACCGTATGACCGTAGATAAAGAAAGAACCCCCGAAAAACAAATGGCAGCTACTACTTCGTTTCTGGTTAGTCTGGCTAACATCATACTAAGGCTAACGGAATCTCCTTACAAAACGTACCTAATTCAAGACTTAATTAAGAAAAAAGAGACGGATACTCTTAAGACAGAAAAGAAAAAAAGTTGTAAGAAAACTGAAGAAATTACTAAGACAAAGGAAGCAGAGCTGAATACAGCATACAAGAGACCTGAAAAGAATAAAGCAAAAAAGCGTAAAAAAATGAGATAGAAACTGATTCATCCGAAGATGAAGAAGAAATTGATGACTGTCCATGCATTTACTGTACCTTTATTCTCAGTCATCAGAAGGATGGGTAATTGTAGTGTATGCCAAGGTTGGGCTCACAATTCTTGCGCTGGAGTTGACGAAGATGATGAGGAAGCGCATATTTGTGAACGTTGCCAGCCCGACTAAATATGTGCTCGTTTTGCCCCAGGTCATATCCCATTTTGCCCCGGTCATGGGGCAAAATGGGATATTTGACATAACTTTTATTGTTCCTTATTACCAGAAAAATATGTGATTAAGCCTTTAAAACTATTTAAATATATGTAGTTGATTTATTAATGTTGCTATCTAAGTAATCGTTTTTCCAATTAAGAGTTTAATTTTTCAGGTATGATTTTTTTCCTCTTAAGTATCCCATCTTGCCCCGGTCTCCCCTATATTCTCTTAAATTTGGAACGAACCTACGATCGAGCCATATTGTAAGTTCTCTAAGAACCAAAATTATTATTTTAAAAGTCTTGGTTTTATTTCATAATAGAGCATCCACTTAATACCTAGGGAGCAAAACTTAACTGAAAGACAATCCTCGGTTATTTTACTGACTAAAGCTATCACAATTTAGACAATATCCTAAGTTTTCTGAGGCTGCGGTTCATGCATAGGTAAAAAGGCTTCTGCGTCGCGTATGGATTCTCTCCCTGGAGTCTCCAGCGTCTTGAGATATTACCGACTTCGCGGCTCTGACGTGTTTTATCTTATGAGTTTCATATAAGTAGTTTTGTGTGGTTTTCGTATAATTTACCAAACTTTGCAAAATGCACGATGTGCTGCGAATATTTTTATATAATTATCTAGCCGTGTTACCTATACGAGTTTTAATTATTAATTGAAAATTATGAAAATTCAAAGACTGGATTCTAGAAATCTTCGTCTTATCACTCAAGGCAACACAATCTTGACCTGTTTATTATTCTTGAAAGGTGTGAGATCACCAAAGTGCATCGGTCTGAAGTTTAATTGAGCTGGGCTGGATCACGGGCTCTAGATTGGTCCAGGAGTAAGCTCTAGAGAACCGATTTGACATAGTTTATAATATTCTCCGAAGCTCTTATGCTGCACGTTTAATGCAAAAATTTCACGCGTATTTTTCAATCATCAAAACCACATCAACTTTGAATAGACGTTCATTTAATTGGATTTTGTTCAGAAGGTGGTTTGTTGTTGCTAAGTCAGACGGCCCCGAACCGCCCGAACCCGCCTATTTTGTATTATCTTCCGACAATCTCCAAGTGTCGAGCGTTTGAATAAGCGGGTCCCATTCATACACGCAATTCTCCATAGAAACAATAAGCATACCCTTTGCCGCTCTCGGGTGAAAGAGCACAAAATAGGAAAAAAACAACTTGCATTATACATCTTGGGAACCCTTTATGAGTTGCGAAGGCAATCGAATGCTTAAAACATTGGAATCGAATATGAGCCTTCAGCGGCACAAAGCCGAGGGTCGAAGGCCTAGGTGTCGGATGTCGCCGTCGCCCACGCCGCCTCCGCCTCCGCACCTCTCGCCAACGACATACGATATCACCTTTTTATTTCATAATTTCTACACAATTAAATCGCAGCAAAGGCATAGGGAGAAGACAATGCGCCCGGAGGTTAAAACCGCTCGGAAACCCTTTATATTCAATTTATTGTCTCAAAACAAAATCGGGTGCAAATTAAAATGAGTATTGGGGCCATTTGGGCCGCACCGGTGCCGCCAATGGCGTCTTTCAACGTCTCTTTCATCTGTGGGTGTATTGAAATATAAAAAGAATCAAGCAAACTTGTGCCGGATATTCTAATATGAAGCTAAGCATGTGTTTGTTCAATTAGTCCTTCAAAATGAAGCTGCATTTCCTAACTTGTTTCCTGTTCGGCTAACATAACATTTTGTTAGTTCATTTAATGAGATAAGAGCCGAAAACAACTCGTCAGCGACCGCTAATAAATTGTGGTGGGCTTATCGAGATTGGCGATCCTGTGTAATGTGTGTGTTTGGGTAATCAGATGTGAGCCTTCCAACTTTTAATTCCCCGAGAAGCGGAAGGGGGTGGTGGAGGGGGCGAGGGTCCAGCGTCGGCGCCGATATCGCATATAAAAAGGTTGCGGATCGCTCGCTTTTCCATCCAGCGATTGGCTAGGCGGCGCCCGCTGCTCCCCGGGGCCCTATACGAGAAGCGAAATGGGCCCCAGAACACCCATAAGAGAGCGACCCCGCCCGCCACGGCCGAATAATTAGGGCTCTTTGTTTAGATAGCGGCAATTTTATTTGGGAGAGAGCGGGCGCTGGGGACGTCTTCGGCCATTTCGACCGCGTCTGATATTAATAAGAAACGTGTGTGCCGCTGCTAACAGCCTATACTTACATGAAAATGCCACGACGGTTTCAATAAGGCTTTTATACTATTTTTCTATCCAAATTATTCCATATAATTTATTTTTTTGTAAATATTTTTACTGTAGTCGTATAAAATACATAGAAATACAAATAAAATACACCATAAAACAGTCCACGTCATAATTTACCTCGAGCCAACTTGTGAAAGTATGACTACCAAACCAAGCAAGTCTGCCATCCTCTAGAAAAGAAAGGGGAACTTTGCCATTCACCAAGCAATATCACATAAATAATGCAGCCACCAGAATTGGGATTTTGATTTGTTTTCTTACAAACTTTTGTTTATCTTTATTTATCACAAATGGAGACCGAACAAAAGCTCAACAAAGCGCTCCACAAGTTTTCTTTGAAAGTTTCGTAGTCAAATTCAAAATGCATAAGTTACCCGTAAAGGTAACGACGTGGAAAATATAGAACAGACACCCGCCAAATTTAAGTGTGGGTGGAATTATTAAAATGTTTGCAGTAATTGAATGACAAAAAGTGGAGAATTGAAATGGATAGGGGCGATGTGGAGCAGTCGTGCATATTGTAGAGGCACATATTGTAGCGGGAGCCGCGGCCGCGGCGGCGCCCGCGGGGCCTCGCCTTTGTCTCGTCCCCGCAAACTTGCCATAAATGTTAATATGGGATCTTCTCACATTTGAATATCTATTTCTTCGCGAGGCCGGTTCGTTAACGTGGCCTTGAATTTTAAATTTTATCGCCGCACTGGGAGCTCAGCAGATGAGGTGCGCGCCTACGTGATCTCCCCAACAAAATAACCAAAGGAAAACTTCTTTTTGTCTCTTTTATTTTTGGCAGTGAGTTAACTTTCATCTAGTCATTCCTATTCAGAAGGGTTGGAGGTCGAGGATGATTTATCTGTGTTTCTCCGCGATGAAAGTCGAAGTAATATAAAACTATAGTATATAATTTAGAGACTTTAAGGTTTCAGTAGTTTCATTCACCAAACTTTCCTAGCCTCGCGAAGGTTTCACTGTCACATAGTTAATTAAAGTCTTACAACAAACGCTATTAGACGTCTGCAAACGCCAGCTACTACAGATCAGTTAATTCCTGATTTTCCCTTAATTACCCAAACACTTCCTGTCACATGACACGTTACGCCGTCAAGTCGTTTCGGGAACAATCTTGGTAGAGCTGACTTGTAATTAGTTACTCACGTGTATAGTGCTTCGCGACTTAAATAAATATATGCTTCGATAAAATAGAATATCGATATTAATTGTCATGAACTTGTAATATTAAATAACTGATGGTATGTCCCTATCTAGAAACATTAATTTGGACCACATATTTAGTACTTCATAATAAACACTTTGATACAAACTAATATAAAGGTTAAAAGTTCTATCTTGTATACTATGTTGTATGTGTAAATATTTTTAAATTTTATGCAGAGAAAGATACAGATAAGTTGCAGGTTACGGATGTGTCTTAATCTTTTTCTGCATAAAATTTAAAAATAGTTTAACTTGCAAAGTGAGATTCGTAACTTATTAAAAATCATTAATATGTATAGATATGTTTTTAAGTTAAGTATTATTTGCCCTTAAATACACTTAAGCCCTCTTACGGTATAACAACAACTTTGCGGCCAGCACTGTCCAAAAAAACACAAATTTGTCCAAAAAATTGGCCTGGACAGTCATATAAGTCCCCTTAACAGAAAGTAACGAATGAAATCGGTGTGGAGGAATACATTTAGATATAATATAAATTAGTCCATGGTAATAATAATTATGAATGTAAATAGGCCTGGATTCGACTTAGCATATTGGTTTTGTTCATTTATTTGTTCTACAGTCAACAGCAAAAGCAAGTGATCAAATCAACGTTTCCAAATATCATCTAGCGTAACGTGTCAGATGTAACAATGTATACCAAAGTAACAATTTCAAATAAAGTTTTAACTGGTGTGATGATTGACCGAGGTTCTAAATAAATGTCACCACTTATTTAATATACGTTTTTATGTTCCTTTTCTTCTAACAAACTAGTCAGTAACTGTTGGCTAAATATACTGTATATATTATTTTGGGACCTATTTCATCAGTATCTTACTATTTCATAAGCTCCTTTTGCTGACTGTACATACTCAAGTAATCAAAAGGGTTCGAACATTTTTGTATGGAGCCTGGCATACCTACTTGACCGCCATTTTGAAAAAAAAAAGTGATTCTGCGGCCAGTGATGAAATTCATGTCAACCGACAGAGTAAATGATTACAAACAATAGAACACTTTTTGTTTGTAATCATTTACTCTGTCGATTGACATGAGTTTCATCCCTGGCCGCCGAATCACATTTTTTTCAAAATGGCGGTCGAGTAGGTATGCCAAAGATTTTCGACGCTCTTTACAAAAAGGTTTGTTTAACTAGGGATGGGACCCACCTAACCAAAATAAGCCATTAGTATACTTTTATCATACCCATTATGGATATTATCACTAAAAACAGGTAACATACCGTAAATTGACCCTGTCTGAGTTTTCCGATATTTCGAAGATGTTGCGAGCGCCATGTAGCCCTACCACGAGTTGCCACTTACGACTGTTGGAGATTACAACATGTTTTTATCCCTTACAATTGACATTTAAAGATAAAAAATTTGTGCTAAAAATCTGTCAAATGCATGGGATTACAACATGTTGATCTCCAACAGCCGTTAGTGGCAAATCACGGCAATAACTGAATATCGGAAAACTCAAAAAACGTCGAATCGTGATATCTTGTTTTATGTCATAACATTGTTAAAAACTATGATAATTCAAAATGCGATATCTATTAAGGATAATTCTATTGGTCAAATAACAAATAATTGAAGAGTCATTTACCTTCCCTAGTGAAAGTCTTGTATCGCCGATTGTGAACGGAAAATTTAACGGTGAACATTTTAATGAAACCACCCCACCCCCTGTCTGACCCTCAATTATTGAGAATGCATTTGGTTGCCTTTCCACACCACACAGTATCACAGGTATTTAATTTATGATGGTGTTTAAATATACTCGTATATCCAGGTTATTCATCCATGCATAGATTTGGGTAAACAAATATCTCCAATTTCAATCTTATAGGAACGTTTTAATTGTAATTTTGGAAAACTAATATAACACATTTAACTTATTCTTTCTGAAATAAAATATAAAGGAGACATAGATTAAAGTCGACATAAAGTAGAAAAATAATTTTGTGAACCTTCTTGACGAAATTCCATTGTTTTGAACATCAAAAGTGCAGAATTGCAAGATAATTGTATTATTTCGGTGATTGTTTTAATGGAAGTACATTTTCGGTGCAAACACAAAACTCCAACAATTCGCTTAGTCATTTTCAACTAATTTTTAGAAGAATGTTATCTGTGTTATCTGAAAATCTAAAAAGTTCGCTCTAAGTTGGTTTTCACACACGATTGTGACGATACTTTAGTCGTGTCGGCATCGTCCCGGACGGTGTGAGTGAGCTCCGCGCCCTGGCCACATCGCAAATGCACATTTTAAACTGCAGCTGATTGCAGAGTCGTGTCCTATCCGCGGCTAAAAGTCCCGCTGTCGCTTTATTTTAGACAACTCCCGAAGTACGCCTAGTGGACGTCAATCCCAATTATTATTATGGATTTTAGTTTGATATTCATATAGAAGGTCTGTATGACTGTGTGATTTGTTATATTACTTTATGAGCCCGGCTAAGTATTAAATTAGTTATTAGTTAAATATTTTGCTATATACTCGTGTAGGTCTATTTAGCGACAAATTGATATAAGCGCCTAGAGAAGTAAAAATAATCTGAAAAACATAAAACCAAATTGATATAAGCAGTTTGAATCATCAAATTATTGTATGCGTCCAAAGTGGTTAAAATATCCCACTTCTATTCTTTCATATATTGGTTAATATCTAAGTTAACAAGGTGTTGAAAAATATCAGTTTGCTTAAAGGTAGCACACCTTTGAAAGTTTTTCTTGCTTTTTCAATTTACATATGTTTTGTCTGTTCACGTCCGTAAGTGTTAACCCTCTGAATCCTTACACGTGACCTCCGGGTGGTGCTAAGAACAGTCTCTAGTAGTAGGCTTCGGCTGCGGCTTGTCACCACCCTCCGGGCTTGGCCAGTGCGTGAAAAGATTTTTGCGTGTTTCGTAATGTGGCCCGGAGAAGCCATCTACCTCCTAGGTCTTCATGCTCCATCTTAGACCACATCTTCACTTAACATCAGGTGAGATTGTGGTCAAATGAAGGCTTATTTAGCATTAAAAAATACATTAATATGAAACATTACAAGTGAGATATTTTGAATAGATAAATTGGGCATATAATGATTAATATTATAAGAAATATTTTATTTATTTAAAGAAAATAATTACATGGTCTTAACAGTAAGCTTCTGATAATGATTCTTATTGCTTAAATAAATTTGTTTTTATGTTTTTTAGATTATTTTTACTACTCTAGACGCTTATATCAATTTGACGCTGACTGTACTTAAAATTACTTAAGCACATTTTCCTAGAAATAGTACGGTGTTGCTTGTTAACCCATGCAATCACATACAAATACAAAAAATACAAAATACAAAAATGTTTTGGGAGCTCTTCTGGTAAGTTATAATAACCTGTATCAGAAGAGTACCCTCTTTTCTCTGACACCCTTATATACTGGTATGAGAACATACAGTTGTACTATTTTAATTCTGTACATAGGTATACTAATCATTGAGGCATATTGTCTTAAACTGGCTGTGACGATGATAATATATATAATATTTATTGATAACTCCTTTAAATATTATGTATAGCGTAACCAAAGAGCATTATTGAACGAATGAGGTAAGCGAATCAGTTCTACAATTCAAGCCGAGCAAAAATTCAGTTTTTGTAAATTTTATGAAGTTAAGACTGTTTGCAGAAACTCTGAATAGGCTTTTTAAGTTCGTATGTTCTCAAAATCGGTTGTTTACATAATATTATATTTTAAAAGAGGATAAAATTAATACATTTATTACGCGTCATAGATAAGCCAATCATTAAACAAAAGGTTTAATTTTGTTCATGAGATCTATGTTTGAGGCGAAGAATTAGTATTATTTAAAATACAATTTTTAACCCCCGACCAAAAAAGAGGGGTGTTATAAGTTTGACGTGTCTGTCTGTCTGTCTGTGTGTCTGTCTGTCTGTCTGTCTGTGGCATCATAGCTCCCGAACGGATGGAGCGATTTCAATTTAGTTTTTCTTGTATGAAAGGTGAGTTTGGCCCGGGTGTTCTTAGACATGTTTCATGAAAATCGGTTGAGCCGTTTAAAAGTTATGGGGGTGAGAGTGGGGAAGGAAATCATAAAATCTGCAAATATACTGGTGTGGCGTATCAAATGAAAGCGCATCGCGTCCACATTACATAATATTTTGTTGTTTTGAAATGAAGGCATTAAAATCGGGGGTTTTTCTTAAATTTTAAATTTAGATTTATTATACCAGATATTTCAACGTAATTTCGCCCCGTCACAAAATATGTTGTCACTAAAATACCGTTGGAAAATTCGTTACCTATTCGAATAAGCAACTTCTGAAAATATCAGTGCGCCCGAGCCGCTAAGTGACGAACGGTGTAAACAATTGCAGTCGTCCATTTTAATTGCAAGTTCGGCGGCCGCAATGCAATTTTAGCCATCCTATTTTCCGGTTCCGTTCTGGAACTTCGGCATTAGAAACGTTGGGAGAGAAACAAATTAACTCTAATTCTTATAAAAGGGCTGGTGAAAATTTTATATACTTAGGTATAATATGTAGATTCTCCCTTGCATTTTTAGTAACGACAGTGTGAAATTCTTCATGAGTCAGCCTTCAATTATAAAATAGGTGCCTCGTACGAGTATGTTCATTAAATGAATGGATGGTGATATTCTAAATTAAGATAAGTTTGAAAATTATGAGATGGACTCATACAACGCCTAGGGTTCCGTGTACAATTTATACACTTTTTGTATTAAATAACAAACAAAAAGGATATTTGAAAATATTTTTTGAAAGTGTTAATGATGCACTCAGACCGACCCCATCCAAGTGCTCCATCCTCGGGCAACGTTGCTTAACCTGGTAAAAACCATGTATGTTGTATAGAAGCCCCTTTAAATATTTATTTATTGTAAGTTTTTCGTGTTAACAGAAATAAACCATCCCTCAAAATTTCAACTCTCAGCTATCACGGTTCTCGAGATACAGCCTGGTGACACAGACAGACGGACGACGGAGTCTCAGTTTATGTTTTTTGTATTATATTTTTGACGTTTCTAACATTAGTTAAATCAAACAATGGAATTTAAATGATTTTGAATCAGCAATAAAACGGGACCCACCGTTTTACCTTTTGGATATGGAACCCTAAAAACTACCCTCAAATTCAATTAGAAATCTAGTGGTTGGTAAAAATATTAAGGCACTTTTCTACATGACTCGATTCTATTTCCGTCACAGTAGGTAGTTACTTTTAATGATTTGGAGGCGCGGAACGTGTTTCAGTTCGCGACTGGCACTCGTTGTCAGTTTAGTGTCGTCTGGAGGGAAACTACGATTCCTCCGAGTTGAGTATCTGCTGCTCAACTTTATGTTCATTTTATCTTTTCGGCGGTATTGCTAAGCCGGGACTTCGGCAAAGGCTCTCCTGGGCTCCGTTAAGCGGCCCTGCCACCTCGAACTTGAGAACTCTACACTTTCCACTATCAAATATTAATAATATGAGTTTTCTTTTGTCTTGCCATTGAAGTAAGTAAGGTACGTTCAGCGGCGAATAAGATTTCTAAATTCGATATACTTGAATAAACACAACTGTCTCTCTATTTTGACTAATATATTACAATAATGTTTAAATAAATTTGATTTGAAAACCTTTATTTTTAATCTGCGCCATAGTGTTACATCATCGTGGCAATACTTATATCGCTCTCAAGTGTCGTGTCGTCGTCGTGAGCGGCCGGCGGAGGCTACAGTCGTGTGGCGCCGATTATTATACAGCGTACCTATGTATTTTACCTAAATATTTTTCCGTGGCCTTTTACTACGAAATCAACATTTGAAACAATTATTTCAAACCGTGTTACATAACTTTGTAGGTTAAGAACAGGAATTGTGCTTTGAGCAATCCAGACAGGAAATTGTGTTTTGGTTTTTAGCCATTGTCAAAACCATTAAAATTTGTATAATCTATGTAGAGAACCCCCTCACGTGTTTGCAGATTTTGCTTATGTAAATAATTATTCTTCACTTACCTGACTCAAAGCTATCCATGCTCTCTGTTTTAACATCTGCGATATCTGAAACAAAACATTTACGTCACTTATTATATTACCAATAACTATTTAAAATAAACCAAAAATGCTCTACTTTTTTGACACCTCGAGGTACTTAATTCAACACCCACCCCGCAATTGAATTTAGAAAGAGTAAAGTTACCAGAAGTATAATCACCCTTCCTTCCTGGCGACCGCAGTACGCTCGCGAAGCCCTACCGGCCCGAGGCGGGGACTCTGTGGTTAGGAGCTCTAATCTACTTTCAAACGAACCCAACACTTTTCCATCTGTTTCTATTTGCATCCCGACGAACCCTACGTTTTAAATTCGGATAGGTGATCCAGTTTAAACTTTTAGTCTAATTTAGTAGTTGGAAAGTCCCCTTAAATATTTAGGCGCGGTAAAGCATTTCTCGTGTTTGAATCATTTCCGTTAGTCATTTCAGATAGGGACGGCTTTATTATAAATTTTGTACGTAATTTTATTTTAAAAACTGCACTTCGTTCTACGCTGATAGCTTTTTTTTTGGTTTTGCATTATTGTATGCCACGATAAATTATTATTAAAATTTATTACCCAATATCTATTTAAAATCTTAATTAAACTAGCAGACTTTCTCTCTTTTGATAACTTACTTCAAAAAGGTAAAGTTAAATGTTTTTTTTTTGTTAATGTTTTAATTAAACTATTAAATGTGGTAAATAATATGGTAAATAACCAGACTGTAAAACCCTTGGAAGCTGGGCCAGGTTGACAATGGCTCTTATTTAGAGATGTAGGTAATGGGTGCGATGTGGGGCCTTACCCATTATGTGCCAATACCCACATCTCATCATGAGACTTAAAACTAAAACACAAACTCAAATATATAAATAAGTATTAAGTGCATTATCAGTAAAGACATGATGTTGCTGCGGATCCGTGAGCGTAGCAACATCTTGACCAAGCCTAATTATTTTTAAACGACTGCGCGACGCAAGGAGTATGGTAATGTGTATATCAGTCTATGTATGTATGTATGTTCCTTGTAGCACTATAGATATATAATGTGATATTACTTCAACAGGCTCAAAAGCTTCTATGAGAATTATATAAATAGTTGTTAAGTCATAATAATAATTGTTACACCCAATCCGGGTCCATATTGGGAGCTGTACCTATACTTTTAAGAACTTGTTAAACAACATGATTACAATGAATATTTTTTAATTTGAATTTGACCAAACGCATGGTTCGATTTTATGATTTATACTTTGATCGATTCCTCTTCTTCCGGCGAGTGTCACTAAAGACATGACATAAGTGAAAATTCAAAATAGCGACTGGCGCCATTTTGTAAAAATATTTTTTAGTTTTCTTTCGACAGTTTTGATCTGATGAACCGTTCAGGATATCCATATTATCCATTCAAAATTGCGTAAAACCCGTTTTCATGTAATAAGCATAACAGGTAGAGAAAAATCACAAAAAAAAATTAGGTTCCATTCGGGTGATTTTTTCTTAATTTTTGCTTGTAAGGCCATTTGGAACGTTAACCAATACCTATATACAGTGAAGTGTTTTATGTGACGTAAACAAATACAAAGTTATTGAACGTGGCAATCCCGTCATTTTATTATAACAATTTATTTTTATTAAGTATGAAAACTGAAAACAGGCCGTCTGTTAGCCAACGATAAGATGTACCTTTTGTAAAACAATTTTACAATAAAAACAATTTCAATTTTATTAAATATAGTTTTCAGAGGTTTAGTAAACCGACATTTCAGCTTGTTTATGTCAAACGTAACGTATCCCACGAGTATACTCGTATTCTTTATCGACACAAAAACTTTCAAAATTACACTTTACTAATAAAATTTTTTGAAAAACACAACGACTTTTAGCCTCGAAAAACGTCATATCTGTATCGAGAGCAAAATTCCGCAGGGTCTAGATATTCAGAACGTGTGGGCTAGTAAAATATGGAAGATTGTTGCACAGTTGCATGTGTCGGTGGATGTAACGACGTCCCAGGGGAGGCGGTACTCTACGCACCTGATGTGGGCCGATTTTGCTACGAACGGCACAGCAACGGCACCAACTATAGTTACGACACGGCACTGACCTCCTTGTGCAAAATAGATAGCAAAGCTAACTTTACATTGATTTTAGTCTCTTTTTAACGTACATTTTAATGGGCATTTATGTACAAACGAATGCTAACGACATTTAATCAAATATGTGTTTAGTTGACAATTTAGCTATTTGGACGAATATTTTGGAAACAAGGAATTTAAGTGATACGAAATAGGTACAATGGTATAATGCAGGCACATTAATAATGTATAATTTGTCTATTCTGTTACGATTTAAGTAGATACCAACCTGTACTATTTTAAATCGTATGTCCGTCCGAAGAAAATTCAATTGTTTGAACCTATGTTACATTTAAAAACCCAATGCACACAATTTTACAATAAAAATATTCTTAGTTTTATTTTTTATGCAGAAAAAGTTAAAGACACATCCTTAACCTTCGCGCACAGGATTCGAACCTACATCTCTGTGATAGCGCCCAGAACCGCTACCAATTACACCATCGCGTTATAGGTCGAAATTTTTCTGCACTTTGTATTATCGAGTGAAGCCCCGAGTAACGACATCTCGTAGAAAATCCAAGGACTATTCTACTTCCATAGGTAGCTGAAATTGCAATTCAGATTACATAAAACATTGCAAATTTTAATGATTTTTAAGAAGTGACACACCTTACTTTGCAGGTTTCTGCATAAAACACTGCAAATAGGTTTATCACTTGTTAAAAATCATTAAAAATATATATTCTTATTCTGAACAAACAGTAACACTAAGCTTGTGTTGCGGGTACTAGGCATCTGTTAAACTTATCTAATGGGGCTTGACTTAATTATAATATACCTACCTTCATACTTATGAGTGTATTATTCTTATCATTTTATTGCTGAACTAAAATTAACAAAATTCTCTAATCTCTCTAACAAAAATAGTTAACCCAGGTTAAGCGGTGCCATAATGTTTCCAACTTTCGCTCGCCGGTTATAAAGTGCTAGGGTAATCCTCATCTCCGTAAGGGGTCAGTGGATTACCAGCTATTAAGGTGGCAGCCGAAGGTGCATGCATCATTAACTACCTTGGGCGCCGCTCACGCCCGATTGAATCCGGTGAATTAGTAACCACCGTTGAATACGTATCTGATATAGGGCTGAAATACAAATGTCAAGTAACCCACGACATATTTTTGGTTCTAACTAAAAAAATAAATAAATATTTTCGGAATATCACACAACAACATCTAGCCCTCTCTGGTAAAATCTAAGCTTACGGAACGGTACGGGTACGAGACGTTTGATATACTTAATAATATATACATTTATATATAGATATTTTTAGAATTTTTACATGTTAAACGACAATATCAATGAGAAAAGTGTTTGCAGAACATACAAACACTTGACCCCTTGGCGGGAGTCGAACCCGCTACATCTTGCGCCGCAAGTGAACCTTCGCCCACCACGCAACTGAAATTGAAAAATTGATATCCAATCTCTTGTGTGGCTCATTTTATTTCATTTAGATTTTTGCTATTTAAACATAATATCCTTTAATTTGATACCCCGCTGGGTATAGTTCGAATTGGTTTAATCTTCACGCTCTAAACAGTACATTAATAACTTATATTCACGCAAATAACTATATTTAAAAAATCGGTACAGATCCTGGAAAAATGTAAAAATTTGAGACTTATTCATTTGTTTAAAACACTTTATTATATTTATAAAAAAAAGGCTAACTATTTACTTTCACGAATAAATATATTATAGACAAATAAAAAATATATTCACACTCTTTTTATTACTCAACGTTCAATTCACCTAAGTTAAAATAATAAAAATATTTCAGACATAATAAAACATCCTTTGCAAAGTAGCTCTAAGTAACGTTATGAACTAACTCGTGCTAGATAATGCTATTTACCATATCATGTCCAGGTGAGACGAGAGGATATTAATCCGTCCCCGGGCGGACGGCGCGGCTCTAAGGCTGCAGATTTCCCAGGGGAGCACGTTAATTTTCTGCCACCTTGAGCATACTGTACCCAGGGGACGTACTACCTTTCGCGAACCCATTCAGTGCCTGTGTTGCCGGTAAGGCTGGGTTTTAGTTATATCCTTCGTTTCAGTTTAATTAATTTATCTAAAGATATTTTGTAATGTATTGATTTACCTCGTTGTGTTATTTAATTTTCGTGTTTATGTCAATATCATAAAAATGCAAAAATAATATCCTAAACTATTTTTTTTAAATATTATTTTCTGATACTTTTGGTCATTTTACCAAGTCTTTGACGATTTGGCGTTATCGAGACGGTAAATTCAAATATTAATGTTTTTTTTATTGCTAGTTACGTGTTGAGTAAATATGAACAATCTTGGAAAATTTTACGAGTCACTAGACTTTGGGCACTTTACCTTCTAGTAGCTGGATGGTGAATTTTAAATATCAATTTAACTAGAACATACTTTGACATTGATGATGAAGATGATATTTGATGATATAAATGTTCACGAAACCATGAGTGGCTTCGTGCATAAAAATTATAAAAATATTATAAAACCAGATACCATTCTTAGCGTTGTCTCATGGACCGTATTAGCTAAACTGTTGATTTTTTCACATGTGATGATTCAGTTGTTTATAAAATAAGATAAATAAATATTTATTCGAACACTCCCTACAATAACAGCTAGGTGTTATTATGTTCCGTGGTAAGCTCTAAGCTTGTGTTACGGGTACTAGACATTTCATATAGGTACTTAATATTCTTTTTTATTTTTAAAACATATTTGAATACTATAAACAACAATAATAGTATATATTTAAGTTTATTAATAAATATGTTTATTAAACTTATCAATTACGTAAAACAGTTATTGACCATACCATATCGTTTATTATGGGGTTTTAAATCGACCTAGTTTAACTCGTACAAACTCTTCAACTTGATAAAGTATAGAGTAGGCGTAAAAAACACAGACCGAGCTGGCAGCACCGTTTGAAGGTGTTATTCCGGCAACGCCGCGGACTGATGCCGATATGCCTCTCCAGAGAAAACTTTTTCACAGGATAAAAATAACGAAACACGCTCTGTGACTAACAGAAAGCCGAGACACCCCTAGGATTCAGCACTTTTTAGTTTCCTTGCTTAATGGTTGAGAGCTCTTTGAAATAAAATTAAAATAAAACTAACCTATTAAACATAACAAGTTAAGAAAATTGTAGCAATGCAAATAACCTACGCACAAGAGAAATAAAATGCAATCTTAATTATAATGTCATAGCATATCTTATGTCATAAAATAAATTCAATCAATATCAGTTTGTTTGTAAGTTTACTTAATTAATTTAAACGCGTGCTACTGACATAGCCAAGCGAAACAATAAGGTGAAGTGGTAACGGACGGGCCATAGTGAGCAGAACAGATGACCGGTGAGACCGAAAAGTTCTCAATTAGAAACCGCCAATCGACTGAACAGCGTAGGAAATCCATCTACTAAGTTAAAAACCAAATTGTGACTTATTATTATATTTATAATATCTTAAGCGATAAGGCCGCCGATTGTACAACTAGTAATGTGGCTATTGATTGTTATTTTTAAGATAGTCTGTGGTGTGCCTTAAAGAATTATCTATATATCTATCTATTATCAATAAATTACTATTTTGATTATTATTTATACGGATGACTAGCTAAAGGCTGCAGGGTCATGATGAATGCACGCCGTTTACTACCTGAATAGGAAATCTATATAGGAGTACAGTCAGATGATCTCATAATTGAAAAACAACGACTTTTTAAAGCTCTTTGAGGTTTTGCACAGAACTTTTACCAAATGAGAATACCATTAAAAAAACATTAATATTCTACACGTCACTGAAACTCACAATTTTATAAAATAATTTAATTCCGTTCATAAGCAGCGCGTAATGTGTAATTTTTCGTAGTGTGCTCTGTCGCTGGTTAGGGCAGCGAGCGCGGGTGTTGCGCAAATGTACGAGTATTCTCTGCGGGAGGGGGGCCGGGCCGAAGTTGGGCGCGCGGGCGAAGTCCCCAGGGAGCCCGCCCGGGGACCGCACTCCGCGCTAACTTCATTACATATCCATGGACGGAGCTATGCTCAGCTGAAGATGTTTTGTACTATGTTATATGTATAAAACCATATCTGCCCTTTGCTTAAAATATTGGTAGATATTTTTTTTAAGTTTATACTCCTCAAAGGCGGTGATTGGTGAACCACTTCGTTACGTAACTCGTAACGGGGTCAGTTTGTATAGCATCCCTTTCTCTCACGCATACTGTCTGTCCATTAGTTCGCGATAAACTAAGAACAACTCAACGGATCTTTAAGCAGTTTTCAGAAATAGGTAGAGTGATTCAAAGGTATGGTTTTAATGTATAATTTATTAAGGATGTGTGAGTATTCGTTGAATTATGATTATGATTGCTGAAGGAATTGCGAAAAAATCAAGAAATTTCTTCGAAAGTATTGTTTATTTATAGGAATCCATAGCAACTGTCAAAGGCATCCACATTACGACAGGCAAAACTATTAATGCCGGTTCGTAAAAAAGTAATTATTTCATAATCCTTATTTTTGCATTCAAATACTTGTACAGGAATGTGATAACAACACGAACTCCCAAATCAAATTCTTGCATCAATTATCCAATTAACGAAGGTCCAAGTAAACCCGAATATCTCTATCGGTTGTTTGGTAGCTATCCCGTGAAACAATGCGAGCGATGTGGCTGCGCCGCGTCTCGGGTCAGGTAATTAAATGCCTGTGTTGGACGGGAGGACGCAAATAGCTGGCTATGGCCTCTACGCCACGCAACGGCTATATTAGCTGTGGCTAGCGGGTGCGGAATGTCGCACGGCGCGGTGCTGCTAGGCACGGGTGCGGTATGCACTGCCGCCGGGGCCGAAGCGTCAACAATACCGAATTCTTGTCGAACTTCAACGGCCCAATTTGTACTACACAGTACAGAGTTTTCCGAATGCCTATCCCCAAACTGTGTGAAACAGATGCTTCAGTAATGGAGATTCAAACACCAGTTTATATGTACTATCTGACAAGAATACAATTCTACTGGTGAAACCTTTAAAAAATGTTGAAGTAAAAATTCAGCCTCTAGGTAAAGAATTTATGAGAGAGTGAAGTCCGGCTCTGTGCGCTCCCAGGTGGCGCGGCCGCAGCGTTTGGAATTATCACATAGTGGAGGAGCGGGCGCGGGCGGGAGGCGGCTCGATACATTCGTCACAGGCCCAGCAGCCATTAGGCATTTAGATATTATCAACAGCCGCGAGGGACTACCCGACCTCAGCCCCGTTGTTTCAATGCAGCTTAATTACTAAAAGTGTTCCTTGCTCGAGGGACGCGATTTTAATCGCGGATGAGGATGTCCATCAGCGTTGTCCATTGCCTGTGTCTGTTACTTGTCTAATACTCCCCCCACCTCCCCCCGCGGTCCCAGGTGGCCTCGCTCTGGCCGCACTTCCTTCCGTCCCGAGGGAATCCCCGACCCGCGCGCACACACTCGCAAGCCTCACACAGACGTTTGCGTTTGCCTGTATTATTCTAAAAATCGTTATTTCGTTAGGAGAGTCTGTTTTGAAACAACATTAGATAAAAGGCTTTTCTGATAAATGGAAACAGAAACGATAGTGGTTCATTTTGCGAGTATCATAGGAGTAGACGTCGAAGTAAGGAACTAGGTACTTACAGTCGTACTAATGAAGAAAGTATAATAATGTTCTATGGGAAAATCGGCGGGATTAAAAAAATGCCTTATAAATTTACAGAAACACAAAATTATGTGTGTAGGCTATTTTTATTATCTTTCAGATGAAGCTAGAATCAATATCAAGCTAACATAGTGTTAAAATTTAGAAACATCATAAAATATTTACAATAACCTTTGATCATTCTTCTACACATTATATGACACATGGGCGCTCAAGCCCCGTCTACTCGTCTACGTGTCGTCTCGTCTCAAGCATAAGTTACGAATCAACTGAACGCGGCAGGTGCGTTCAGTTTTTATCGCCGCCTGATATTTGTTTGCAATTGTATATCCCAAAACTATAAAAAACCATGAGCCAATTTGGAGAAAAATAACCTACTGAATCTAGAATCCAAGTGTCAGGAATCCATTCATCGAGTTAACATCCCCTATATTATCCCCCTATCCGTAAATACATGATACAAAGCATGATTAAGTATAAAGAAATGTATCAGAAATGTTGTTAGGGTTAAAAAGGCTCTCTGAAGGAAGCTAATTTCCCTACACAAAGCTCACCAACAACAGTAGCTCATGATTAACGCAGCCTCCCGGGAAGCCGAACTGATTGCCGCCGCTCCCGGGGGCTCCACTACATTTTAGCCAACCCAAATATTTGGGGGCCTAGAATGTAAAATGTTTCATTTGCGGGAAATAATAAGTTTTTAGTCTAGGGAGTCAAGTTTCCAGCTTTTTGTTGACATGAAGGCATTCAAACAGTTTTTTACAAATGTTACAAACTTTACAAAGTTACTAATGAGGTACCTACTGTTTATTAAATTTAATATTACAAATGACTGTTAATCAAGCAATTTTTGGCTTTAAAAAGTAATTAAATCTCTATTTTTTTATGCTAGTAAAGCCTTCATTTGACTACAATCTCACCTGATGTAAAGTACCGATACGGTCTAAGAAGGGACTTGAATACCTAGAAAAACCTATTTACTCTTTATTTGAAGATACCCAAGATTAAATGTAGGTACCTAGTCAATAGAACATTGATCTGCATGTACATTGCCCGTGAACTCAACTTATATGATGTCCCGACCTACAAATGAGATTCGCACGTGTTTGTTATACAATGTAAAAAGTTGCTTCCATTATTTTGTTAACAAACTAAACAAACGGCAAACCCTCACGTTGTTATATAAATTTAATGTAGTTTCTAGGTAAGGATTAAATTATTAACTAGTACTTGAAATTATTCTGGACATATAAAATACTTATAACATATCAAATAAGAACTTATAGAAGGTACAGTAAGGGTGTTATTGTAATACATAGGTACTCCTGAATTAAAAATAGGAGTAAAAGTGCAACAAAGCCTTTATTTTGTACCACGTTTAAATTGTTCGTGCCGGCCGTAGAGTAACAATCTACTATTACTAGCTCATTTGCACTACGATGCAGAAATAGTTGATTCTCGTCACACAATAAGTAATTTAGGCATCTAGGGTGCTTTGTTCCTGGTATGCTACATGTTCATTGTTTTACAAGCACGCGACACAATTCTAGTCTTGACAATGACAATAGTCAAGTTCCTCAATAACAAAATTCCACAGCATAATAAAATGACGAGTAAAACTCCTAGAAGAGTCCTCTTTAGTGAGCAAAGTATAAGAAGCTACCTAGCAAATAAATTACAATTTAACAACCCCGCAATCCCCATAAAGATTCCGCCTTTGCTAGGTACCGTAAACCTAAATTATCTGGGTGGCATAAAATTAAAACGTCAACTTCACAAGATGGGCCTTAGATGGACGGTTTTAAAAAGTTCTAAAGTCATGAAAGATAAACCGGTGACTGCGGTAGATGATAGGGCACCGCCGACAATTTATTTATAATCTCGGGTGCCGAATTGGCTACGAATTAGCATGTAAATATTTGAAGTCCAAGGAGCTCGGCGGAGATTTATCGCGACGGTAGCAGATAAGGAGCACTCGTAAAGCAGAGCACCGGCCGAGGGCACACCACACCCTTTGACAAAGTTGTAAAAAGAACGTTAAACCGCAGTAAAAACGCATCGGCCAGAGACTGCTCGTTATTTTAGTGGCCTCCTTATGAATTTCAATGAAGAACTCGACGTCATAACCGCGCTCCGCTCTGTCTCAAATCTCAAGTAGTGGGCTCTTTATACCAGAAAATGTGTAAAGTTTTAATACGAATTTAAATTCGTTAATTTCTGGAATAATGTTTTAATAAAAAGCATAAGTTGTACTTTTATGTTCAGAAGCCTTATTTCTTTGATAATATTAAGAATTTGTTGAATTTACTATAGAACGTAAAAAACAATTTGTAGGTATAGTCAATGAGCATAAAGCTTAAAAACTACAATAAATTCTTACCCTCCATATCTTCAGGATCCCCCGGCTCTGTTTTTGCACGATCCTTTTGTTCAACATCCGCATCTATAACAAATAAAAGCTTTGTACGGGTATGATAACGATTGGGTACCTCTTTAAAAAATGAATTGATCTAATAATTTAAGCTAATAAGTATTGTCATAATTATAGTCATTAAAAAAAATTTTCGTAATAGGTATCCTCCTATCTCTCGTCAAGAGAGAAAGCCTTGTGTCCCACCAGTGGGATACGTAAATCGTCGCACGTAAATAGGGGTGCGCTGAATTATATTCTGCTAAGTACTCTAAAACCTTGAAAACACAGCGCGCGCCTGCATTTTGGTAAAGTACCGAAAATCTGCATTGGCCGTTGATATTTATGCGTGGTACTTGTCCGGCATTTAGCCCGCGAGTGGCTAATCTGACAATAAATGGGTGTGAGCCGGCCTGGCAGTGAATAGTGCCGCGTCCGCTGCATCTGACAGTTACTAAGTGCTGGGTGCGGATGAGACCGCACCACTGAATTATAACAAGCGATTATCAATTTTCAACGTGGACTTTAAACGGTTAAATATATGTGGGGTTATAGTTAGCTACCTAATTTTTTGTGGTAGATAACTTCTTAGGTAATACAATATTAATCCGAACCTCAGTCGGTTTTGCACTGGTTAAGAAAATTTATGATTTAGGAATTTAGCCTGAAATTCTGTAGTTATATGCGAGTACTATAAAATAAATTGTGTATCTCAAAATTGTATACACGTACAGTCGAATAGCAGTAGAATGTGAAACAAAAGCATTTATGTCAGTCAACAGCAAGTAAGTGATTTAAATAAACGTTTCAAAACATCTTCTAGTGTGACGTGCCGATGTAAAAAGTGAAACAAAAGTGTCAATTTCAAAAGAAAATTGAATTTTGATATTCCTAAATGAAGTTTTAATCGGTCAAGTGAAAATGATCAGAATTACACCTAGGATACACTTTATTTGTTCTTTTACTTTTAACAAACTACAATAACCTGTAACTTTTGACTGAATTTACAGTATATAATATTATGGGTCACTATTTAATCAGTTTCTTTACCGATACTTAAGCCCAAAATGCGACAAATCAATTTTATTTTGCCCTCTTTGGGTTTAGAATTAATATTAATTTGTTTGTTTTTAACTCAAAATTACAAGTTAAACGTCTCATAGAGCTTCAACACTAAAGTGTTGAATTTACAAAGTTCAGAGTTCATCTACCGAGCAAGGAGAAGACCATCCTTTAGCAAAATGGACATTCGCCGCGACCGACCATCCGCTTATACGATGAGGGATTGCACAGCAACTAATAAAGATAGATCCGCCGCCATCGAATATTTTCTAGGTGTAGCAAAAGTTCACCATTTGTTTTACCATAGATTTTGAAACGATAATAATTATTGGATATATGCATAATCTACTATAATTTTGTATTCTTTGGAAGTGGCTTAGGGTTTTAAATAAAATCTCCGGAGTATCTATCTATATATCATAATGATATCAATTAACTAGTACCCATTAGGCACACACGCTCTGTTTTTATGTTGTCTGAATAGACCAACTTAAATAGTATTGAAGTTAATGTTAATTAACGTAATAAGCATGATGAGTACATAAAACAAGGTTTTCTGTTTAGTCAGAGTCACTTAGCCCGTCCAAAAAACTGCTAATTTTTCTTTGTTTAATTCAAAGTTTAAAAAAAAGCGCCTACATGTTGAGCAAGAAAAGTTCGAGAGAGGTGGCTTGTGACGTATAAATTTAAAAAATCGCATGAAAGCGTTACTTCACGAGAAACTTCAATGTCCTGGGTGTCAATGTCATCGACTTGAGTTTTAGTTTGCAATAAAAAAGAAAAATAGGTGTTCATGTTTTATATAAACTAACTAGTCGACCCGACAGACGTTGTCCTGTCCCACGTCTCAAAAAACAATATCCAGTTGACCGTATTGTGAATCTAAACCATTCCCAGATCCCCTTGAACACACACAAAAAAATTCATCAAAATCGGTGCAGTCGTTTGAGAGAAGTTCAGTGACATACACACTCACAGAAGAATTATGTATATAAAGATTGACGGCCTAATTCTTTTTTTTTCTTAACTATTATAGTATTGCCGGGTATTGTCATAATTTTCAAAAGAGTTAAAATAAAGAAAATAAGTTTTTTTTTATGTTTGTTAGTCTGTAAGGTATAGGTATGTTTATATGGGCCTGAGACGCCTGAAATAAATGGTTATTTTTATAAATAAAGACCTTATTAAATCACCAGGTTATATAACCAGTTATAGCGATGCTAATATGAATTTTGTAATTTGGTTAACAAAAAGACTTACAAAAAATACAATTAAGCTTTCATAGTATTTTTTCTTCGTTAAAAGTTTTGTTGCGAATAACTTACAAGAGTACCTATTTATGGAAATAAAATACAAAACCTACAATGTATTGCCAAAACACGATCAAATTTGTCCAATTGCGAAGATATCCGATACAAGAAGTGAAAATACGCACTTCTCATGGCCCATCTACAGTTTTAGCTCTGCGCACTGCACCCTTGCATTCATGTCGTACGTCATCCGTTATCATCGGTCGTGTGTCAGCGTCAGAGCCCAGACTGCATGCCGCCGTGCCACCCGTTCGAATACTTACTACTCACTTTTAGAGCAGGCCACTAGGCATTCGAGATTTCCAATGGCTTTTATATTTTTCAATAGGTTAGTGTGTTACTCAGTTGAGGTATGCTGCGTTCAAGTATTCATTATGTCAAGTCACTTTTCGAGGCAGGATATACTTGAAGTAGGTACCTACCTACCTAGGACATATCACGAATCACGAAATTACATAAATTAGATACAAATTAAAATTTTTACATGTTGCCCCATGGAAAATTTGGAACTTAGTTGGTCACAAAGGTTGGATTTTGTAAAATCCAGTAAAGTAATTCATCCAAAATTTCATACAAACATTAATACGTGTACCAACAATATTTAAGATCTGGCTAATATTGAACATGGCATAATAATAATAATAATGGATTTATTCAGTAACTTACATACTTTTTTTACAATTTTGTGGTTGTTGAGACCTTTTTTTCAGATTTATGGCATGGTAAGTTATTTTTGTAGCTATTGTAAAAATAAGTGAAAAAAAATATATTTAGATGATTAAGCATACTTCATAATTGCCATAGCTTTAGATACGGGAAAGGACAAAGGATAAGACTTTTTACCGGGGGAATTTTGGAGGCAAAGCCTTTGACTGAAACCAGACATTTTGATTAGCATAATCGCAGATTCAATTAGGTAAGAATAAATAAAAAAGAATTTAAGAGTATAAATTAATTAATGAGTAAAATTAACTACTTTAGCTTTACTATTATTACCTTCAGTCCTGTCGTCGTTCACTGCTTCTTCAAGTATTCTCTCGTGGGAGTCTGAGTCATCATCATCAGCACCGTCGTCCTCTTCACGGTCCCCGGATCCATTTGCGTCGTTCCCATCGATCCACTCCTCGTCTTCGGCTGAAAATGAATAAGTTTTGTTAACTTAAAAAATCTTTATGTTTTTATATCCAATTATAAATCTTGCTTTGCGAACGACGAAGGACTGCATGACGTCTCGCTTTGGAGTGTTTTGTGCATTAACCCCATACCTAGCCAGGCCCTAACCAGCCACTTACGGTACATCAAGGAGTTACATTGGTTACCGGAGTAGGGGTTTTAGAGTTTTACAGAGTCGTGCCTGTATATCTAATGGTGGGTGTCAGTAATAATATTTTGAAATAAAGGTTTCTAAGATGAGTTGATCATGCAGGGAGATAGGTTTGAAAATGGGTCAGTAAGAGAAAAATACTCAATCATTTGCTGGTACATAATAGAAAAAGTTCAAATAAGAGTTTAGAATATTCTTGAAAACATTTCGGTTGGTACCCACATCATGCTATATGTACCTACATTCCTTTTAGTCGCATCCGCAAATGCAATTTAAAATCTGTGGTCAAAAAAAGCTAATTACATGAAAAATCATCAACTACAATTTTGACGGGCCCTGATTGATATATTATATTTAAAATTGAGCTCAGAATCTATCATTGCGAATGCATCACCATTTATTCAAAACAACAGCTTATTTTACTTGTTGAAAAACTAATTGATTAATTATTTTCTTTACTAGCCCAGACAAGCCGCGAGGCGCAAAGGAATTGTTTGGCTAAACATACTCAAGTTAAGGTACGATCATTTGAACCAACCTCCTTTTCAACAAGTCGTTACGACTTTAACGAGACAATTTCCTGGCATCTCGGTGTCCGAGTATCATGAAAATATTAGTGTTATTATGGTAATTTTATCGTGTCCACCACAACACAACGCGTCCAATATTTGAAACTGCTAGTTCAATCAAAATAAAACAAACAACTGCGTACCCTTCTGTTTTCATATTTGTTTATTTTCTTCTGCTGTTTTGAAGGAGGTTGGTGGTTTTTTTTTCTCGTACTTCGCCAATATATTCATAAAAAATACGAAATTTTAAATACTAGATCAATAAAATATAAATATGTCTACATTCATATGTCGAATCCCAGCTTGAATCTTTCCCTAGAATATTTAAGGTATAATAACATACAGAAATATTATAATAAATTTAATTATTTGATGTCCTGATCTCCGGAAAGCCTATGTCGCTCTATTTCCTTCTGTCAATATTTGTTTCAGATCTATATAAATCATTATAAGCAAGGACAGTTAAAAACTAAGGTAATAAGCCAGTAGGTATTATTTCTGAAAGTTTGTTTGTATTGTGATAAAGTCAATTAATTACCATACCGACAGTAAATTACACCACGTTTAATGAGTATTCTTAATCTAATTAGGATAATGTAAAGTTTTTGTTAGTCAGAAACCACACGAAATTATCTCCTGGGGAATAGATAAATAAGAAGCTAAGCTTTTGTAAAGAACTATTTTTAGAGCTTTGTTTAAGCTTTTCAAACAAATATAGGTAAGACTTAATTTCAATATACTTATAACAAGTAGGTACCTAGCTTCTGCATTTCAACATAAATGTTTTTGTTAATGGGATAGTAGAGCATTTTTGTCCTATTAGCGCGATAAGGTACCTACTTATATACAAAAAGTTATACCCATGCAAATATTATAAATGCGAAAGCAACTCTGTCTTTCTGTCTGTTCCCCTTTCACGCAAAAACTACAGAACTGATTAAAATTTAATTTGGTACACAGATTCTCTAGAGCCTGAGAAAGGACATAGGTTTTGTACCGCGGGAAAATCTATTATAACGCGAGTAACACCGCGGGGCACTACTAATTTATCATAAAGTGCAAGCGGTCGTAATGATTGATTTCTCTTAGGCCGTATCTAATCGATTTTAATACATGCTGACCTGATAAACATATTTGGTATAATATAGCGACTATTTTACAAAAATAGCTACAATAAAGTTGATTTTAAATTAGCCACATAGTGTGGCATTAATTAGTAGGCGAGGGTGCGGTTAGCGTGATTGTGTCCGGCGCGCCCCACAAACAATACTGGATTCTACAATTAAACAATTCACTGATTGTAGTTTACCTACTTTGTTGAACAGGGCAAAGAATTTAGTATCCCCTATGGTATACAGGGTGGTCCATAAATTTCTGTATACAGGTGTGTGTTATTGATATCTGTATCCTGGCTGCAATACTTGTACTCAAAGAGCACTACGTTTAAGATACGGGATCTCCATACATTGATTTGAAACGTCATTTAGCACACAAATCATTGCCAATATATTGAAAAAACCTCAACACGTCATTACCAACATAACGGTAACAATATTGGGATGTCCTCTGGTTGTTCTGTTTAAATCGATCTCGATAAATCAGGTTAATTCTTCAATTGGACATAGAATAATAAATTAGACTTGGGTATAATATTCGCAGGTACCAAAATAAAATTACAAATTATGAATTTTTAAAATCAACGGTTTATTATACCTACATATTGACAAAAAAATACATTATTTATATTTATTATTATTTACGACGACGACAGAAGATAGACGGATCGCTTTCTTCTGCATTAATAATAATAATAATAATTTATTTTCCAAATAATCTTAATACAAAGGTTACAATACACAATGGTTCCCAAACTAGGCAAAGCCTGTACTATGGGACCCTCCTTCCATATATTACATAATTCCTTATGTTACATAATTTACAATTATTAGCTTAGCATTACAAATACATTTAGCCATGGAAGTTTCTATAAATCAGCATCTAGTCGGGGTCAGGTTTATCAAAAGAGATAGTAGTGGTCTGTAACAGAAAAAATAAGTGTTTTCTTTAACACTGTTTATTATTATTCCGTTTATCGATACTTAAATTAAAACTATACCAATACTTTTGTTTGTAAACATTACGTATACATAATATTTCCATAATTCAAACCGGCTTAAACATTATTATGGTCTGAAGACATAAAAAATTAAGCATGTTCTACACCATGTAGTTTGTGCCATTTTTGTAGAAAATCACACGAAAACAGTTTTTAGCCAGCTTAAAGCTCTTTTAGTCACAAAAATATTGCCAATTTTGAAGAATTTGTAATAAAACTGAAGCACTGAAAAATATTTGACAAATTCAGACATATCATGTCATCATAGACAAAATAAGAAAGAGACACAAATTAATAATATATATAATATAGGCCGCCATAAAAAGAGTGCTAAACTTAACTTTTGTAGTTCAAAAATTTGTTCCTGCTGGTTGCGTGAGACTGTACTGTGTGGATCATTAGCACCTACCTATAATAAAATTGAAGTAGCCACTTAAATTACAAAACCAGCAAAAGTAGGTGATGAAAATCACCGTTTCAAAACATCTTATAGCGTGAAGTAGGTACCAGATGTAACAAGTGTCAGAGTGTCAGTAGCAAATTAAGTTTAATTTGCAAATAATTATCATTATAACACCGAGGTTCTAAATGTTACGTTATTTGTTCTTAACTTCTAATACACAGCTATTTTATCAGTTTCTTTTGCTGTTGACTGTACCTTTTCATACTTTTCTGTAGTATACCTACATCCTAATCAAACTGAAATAGCAAAACCGACTTTACCTACGAGTAATGCCCAGGGAATTACAGTAATACAAGTGCAATTACTATGAAAATAAGCGGGTAGTCTTGAGCAAGAGAGCCATTTTCGTCGCACAGCCATCATAACTCGGCCGCGATGTGCCGCGCGGGACGCATTCGCACCAACCGCTCCACAATACGGCCGCGATGCCAATGCCAATTCAATTTTCTCCATATTGCTTAGCTTAAAGAAAAACGGACACACTGAAATTTCTTTTTTACAGTAATGATTTTTGAACTTACAGGGCAATAGTAAGCTCCATGGTAAGCTGTAATAGAGTATTTAACTAGAGTTACGGAAAATTAACTGGAGTAGACTAAATGCCGATTCTGTAAATTTCTCATACATTTTTGTACTTACCGTCACTTTACTAGCGACCTGCGTGGAAATCCGTTCAGTATATTGAGCGCTACATACCTAATTAATATTTGTTAAATCGGTATTTCAGTGAAAAAATATACTACAAATGAAAAACAATACAACAACATTCAAAATTTCCAGCCATTATTACATAAAACCCGGCTAGTGCTCTATCGCCAATAATACGTTAGAAACGACCAATTCCTCCGGCAGCACTAAACGCTAGGTACTAACTTTGATTAAGGACCAAGCGGATAAGCGCAGAGGAATAATAACGCTAACCCCATCTCGGCTAAGTCATTGTAGTTTCTGTATCCTTGGAAACTGTAATTTTAATGTGTTAGGAGGACGAGAGGGAATTGTGGGGGGCGCTCGGGTCCGATGCTGGCCGCTCGAGCGTCGTTATATAATGTTCCTGAATAAATGAGCAATCGACGGCCTGACGCCTGATTGTTGTACCTACCGTAAGATGTATACTTACGGTAGGTACAACAATCATAATCGTGTTTTGTGCGCACACATTACTCCTAAAAGTTATAGAATATATCTTATGGAATAATAATATTTATTTCCAAAATAATAATAAAACATTTACAGTAATCAATGGTTCCCAAACTAGGCTGAGCCTGTACTATGGGAAACTCCTTCCATTTGACACAAATCATAGCTATCATAATAGATAGAAATATCTATATGATAGAAATATATAAATGATTTATAAAATTATATTATTTTGCAATGATTTGAAACGTTATATAATATTTCTAAATAAATGAGCAATCGATATATATTTCTGTTTAGGTCAACAATTATTATATTTAGCCCTTATTAGTCTGGGGTTAGGTGGCACTGTGTGATTAGTCTTGAAATATTTATTTATTTCAAAATATTGTCAAATTTCTAATTAATATTATCTAATTACAAATGCGCAATAAACTGTCTTATCTAACAAGTTTATAGACTTCCCGATTCGAAGGTTTTCTCCCCGTCTCCGAGTACCTATCAATTAAAAGTCGAACGTCTCAGCAGCATTTTCCTTAGAGACAGAGTTGAGAGGGGCGGGCGCGGGGCGCGGGGCGGGCGTAGGCCTCCAGGGAGCAGGCGGCCTGGGCCAGGTCCCGTGGGCCTGTGGGCGGGGGAGGAATCGCTTCCACTGGGACGCTACCCACCTACCCACCACAGCAAGGACGCCCGTGATGTTTTTAAGCACTGTTATACGAGAGTGGAAAATTACAGTCTAATGGGAATCCCGCTGGTTTATAAGTTATGGAGTCAGACGTGTCCCTTTGCTATTCAGAATCAGAGACGTCTGAGCATTGTAGAATCTGTACATTATGCCTCGCTAACTGTTATACCCTTCAATACACAAATTCAGGGAGATTATCAGTTAGCGACGCAAACTGAACCTACACATGTTCATTAGGTCTCTTTCTGTCGTCTTGGTGGCCGTCCGGAGTAATTCGTTTCTGTGTTCATTACATTTATTTTGGTTATAAAATACTTCATCATTCATCCGTAGGACGACCACTTTGACAATACTTACGCGACTTGAGTATTAGTAGTTAAATATTTACCTCTACCTTCTTTCGAATATTGATGAAACAGCAAACAAAAACATATTATAAAACAATTAACCGCCAAAAAACTGAAAAGTAAAAAAATTTTTTTTTATTTAAACCATATTAACCATATAGATAGATAGATAGATAGATAACTCTTTATTGTACACCACAAATGAAATACAAACTGCAAACAATAACAAGACAATACATTGGAGTACAAAGGGCGGCCTTATCGCTGTGTGCATCATATATTAAGTTCAAAACAAATCCAGGATCGAAAAACACAAAGTATCCTAATTTAAATGAACTGAATAACATCAACATGGCACCAACTCAAGATTTGGGAGTTGGGTACACTTTTATTAGTGTAAGAGCTTGGTTCAAGAAAAACTTAATATTTAAATTTCAGTTTTCCGGCGGTTTTGTTAGAGTGGCTATATAATCTACTGATTCAATCATCACAAAAAAAAGTCATGATACATTTTGGACCAGTGAATGAACAAATAACCTGTTTTCCAGTCCTAGATTAGATTTCTTTTCCAAATTTTTTTGACAATTATTTAAGTTTGACTACTCAGTAAAAAGTTATGCGTGGTCTTACGTAATAAAACTTTTTTGCCAAAAAAAAAACATAAACCAACTTCAAAACGGAAACTGAAAAGTTAAACATAAATTAACTTTTCAAATCATTTCGACATTACAAGTGATAATTAAAAGAAACATAAACAATTAAATAATTAAGTATTTCATAATTTTGGGGTCGGTGCCAAAGTTTTATTTCACGATTTTTAGTGATTACTCTACTAAAATATACCTCTACCTTATAGAGTTCCTTTGACTGTCCTTTATTTTCATCATCGGACCCCTAATATCAGTCAAAACCCATTTAGATGAACGGTCTCAGTAATATAAGTTAATCAAGCCCAAACAAAAAGTACTTGCTGTAAATCGTTGAGGAGTTCCCTTTCCCTCCATCATCAGATCAACACCAGACCCTCATTAATAAAAGGTCTTTAAAATTCTTTATATTGGATAATATTAAGGAACACACAAGTCATTTCTTTCAAGACTTTTAAGAAAGACATTTCTTCAGGATTCCACCACCAGATCCAGGTTTCCTTACCATGGGACCACCCTTGGGATACTCCCTTTCCAACAAAAAAAGAATAATTTATATGTGTTTTGTATAAAATATTCAAAGGATTTTTTTTTCAACCCATTTTCAATATATTTTCTAATAACCGAAATTGATTATAAAATAAGTTTCATTCTATTATCAACCCGATGAATGTCGATGTAGGTTCGGATCTCCTACTATTATATATGAAGACCACTACCGGAAAACCAGCTTTCCAGTAAAGAAAACTACATTGGTATGTACCACCAAATTTATAGTTTGTGGATTATACCTAAATCAATCACTGCAAGATGCCTTTTTAACCCCTGACCAAAGAGGGGTGTTATAAGTTTGACGTGTCTGTCTGTCAGTCTGTCTGTCTGTCTGGGACATCTCCCAAACGGATGGAGCGATTTCAATTTAGTTTTTTTTGTATGAAAGGTGAGTTTGGCGAGGGTGTTCTTAGACATGTTTCATGAAAATCGGTTGAGCCGTTTTACAGTTATGGGGGTGAGATTGGATAAGGAAAACCAAAAATCTGCAAATATACTCGAGTGGGGTATCAAATGAAAGAGCATCGCGTGCACATTACTAAATATTATGATGTTCTCCTTTAAAGAAATTAAAGCATTGGAAACGGGGGTTTTTCTTAAAATTTAGATTTATGTCATAACAAAAGTAATTTGTTGTGACTTTCACAAAACTTATCAAATACATTTTATGGGTATATTTTGAAACATGCTATATGGTTCATCCCAACTTTCAACCTTTCACAGAGACCAACCCAACTCCTTGTAAGTTTATATTTGTCGCCATATTTGGGTTTGTAGTTTCTAAAATGAATGGGGTAATTTGGAAATCATAACCTCTTTCCAAACTTGTATGTATTTAACCATAATTCCATCATTATTTTCCATCTGTGTCACCCAACAAAGTTTATTTCTAGCGCAACGTCGCTTAACTTTATAAAAATCACGTATTCGAGCTCCGTTGTATATTTATTTGAGTTTAAATTACTTTTTGTTAACGCAACAAGAGTAATCACCATCCCTGAAAATTTCAACTCTCTATATCTCACAGTTCTTGATATACAGCCTGGTGACAGACAAACAGACGGCTAAGCCCCAATTTCACCATTTTATGCTACATATCGATCGATCGACGAATGGCTATTATTAGAGTAAGGGGTAAAAAACCGAAAATATTCTTAACTATCTGGTTACACGACAGTTACCTATACTACAGTTTTAAAATAAATTTCATTCATAAGTCCTCTAAATTCTTACCGAGCTACATCTAGAGCACCGTTAAATATTCAACCACCATGCACCAGTGAACAAATTGCATCGATTAAGCAGCTCTGTATCTGAGAGGTCAACATCAACATAAAACTGTTATGATATGCCTTTAGCGTATTTCCCTCAGGCTCGGCGGGGGTGCGCCACCCAAGGGAAATTTGCCCGGGACTCCGCCGGGGCCTCTACAAGTTTTATGGACGCGCAACACCTAGGGCTTTCGCAGAGCCGGAGAGAACTTTCTAGATTACAAAGAACTTTTCCATAAACGAAGCGAAGTTGCTTCGAACGTGTTTCTATCAAAGCAAAACAAAACTATTATTACTATTCTATAGTACGAAGGCTGGCGTTTCCATAGATCCTTTTCTAGCTCAGTGTTCTTGGTTAGATTTTGTGTCTTATATAAAGAGCGAGATGATTTCAGGTTTTCAGGAAGGTAGCAGCCCTAGCTTCTATACCCCGCTCACCCTCTCAGGGCCATCAACTTCTTATCGTTACAAATAACGGGCCTCAGTAATAAGTACCGCATACAGTCATTGATTAATTTTAGGATCTTGAATTAAAATGATTTTAGTAAAATTTTAATCTACCTAATTTATTAAAAGAATACCATAAAGTCTTATAATAAAATAGCTGAACGGATTGGCTGAAAATGTTGATGTTGCTCGTAAATATTAAAAAATTGTATTCCCTTTCTTTAGAGAATTCATTTAAACCGCAATAATATTATAATCTATCAAGTCGCGGGGCGGAGGCTATTTAATATACACGTTCAAATGCATCCAACTGCGTCTCTACGTTATAAACACCGGACACCGCGTCGAGCAAAAAGTTGACGTACAAATCCAAATTGACTTTACCCTCTTCAAAAGGCTTACAAACACGTCCAGCCGAGCTTTTACATCGAATAAAACATTCATACGGTTTATTGTGATCTTCACACCTCCCTGTACTCGGTCTGCTACAGTTTGTAAGAATTCATTGTTTACTCTAATGGTCTATTAGATCACTTTTTAGTACCTAATGAATCTAAACATAGAGTGGAACACAATTTTCCTAGTTGTATGATGACCTTGTCTCATTATTTGCGAATACTTACAGATAGATAATGTTTTTTTAGTACCTATAAAGTAAATTCAGTAGATATTGTTTTTTTAATATATCGTGAAATCGTACTAAACACCCAAAGTACTTGCTCTGTACCGGATGGGATCAAATAGGTAATACACAGGTAAGTATCTGTTTTACACACTCTGTATCCGATCTGTTAGTAATGCAGATTATCGATCCAGAGGTCATGAGTTTTGTAGATATACTTAGTATTTCAATATCTTTGGGTTCGGAAGAGAGGTTCTGTAAGTGGACTGTCGAATACCCGCCGCAATGGAGGTAGATAGACACCGCACATACAAACGCGGTTTTCAGAATCAATGAGAAAAGTGAAATCTAAATCACTGCCACAATTACCCGGGCTCGGTTATTATCACACATGAGCACATCCAGGTAAAGCCATGTCCGAGTAAACAATTCAAGATACGGCAATTCGTTTTTATTGTCTGCTTGGGACTGAGAAGGATTAACATTTTCACTGGATGTAAAATTTTAATTCCTCGGCATGAGGGCCGGGCTGAGCCGGAATTGACGTGTTATTGGGCCCCGGTGAGTGTCCCTCTGATAATACCTTCCATAATTCTACATTACAAGGAGCCATGTGCGATTTTTGTCGTATGTCGTAGGTATCATGGTCTTAGCTTAGAGAGCTTACGTGCTTAAAACGCAAACGAGAGTTTCGCAATGCAAGTTCTTAACTGTTCAAAGCTACAGTCAATTACGTAAGTTTTCACATATTGAGCATGTAGGTACTGTACCTAGGCGAGATCTTCACTCCAGGGGCTCATAATGTAAATAAATTGGTACATACGTATTTAGTTCATCACATGGTCCAATTTTTTATGGAAGTACTTACGGAAGTAGTAACAATTAGTCATAACTACATATAGCATAATTAAATCACATGGCTTTATAGTGTTTATTGCCAATTCAGTTAATTTAACATTTCGATTCTTAATTCTACAATTAAAATTATTTAAAGTAGTGACTCTACCAAAAATGTTTTTTAGAATTTTACCAGTGGTGTCCTCTGTGGGTGTCTTATTGTCCTAAAATGATTTATCTAGGTATCTATGCATACTTCTAGGGGTAAAGGTGGGCAACGTTTTATCCACAGATGTGATATTGCATAGAAAGGAATAAAACATTTGCGAATAATTACAAAAATAATAAAATAATGTGACGTGCAGTGCACTCCAGCTCTCCCTACATAGCTTGACAAACAAAGCAAATAAATAACAAAGTACTCGGAATTAAGAATATACCTGAGGTAAGAACTGGAGAGCTAGTATTGCATTAGATGTCCCTAGCTGCCGAGTCGCAGCATCCTCGCGGGTCCCGGGAGACACATTACGAAAGTAGGTAGATACTAGACGCTACAGATCGATACATAAAGTCACATTACAACACACTGTTAGCTACCTAGAGTGTTGTTTTAGTCCCATTTGATTTTGCAGACTCTGCGACCTCAATATGTCTAACAAGTTTCCAATAAATTATTGATTAAGCGCTGGTAGACTTATTTAATTTAGAACTAGATTTTCACGTCACGTTTTTGGGTGTCCAGGTTTTTGGATTTTTTCGATCGAACAACGTAGAACAACATAGCCTTCATCGATAAATGTGCTATCTAAAACTAAACTATTTTTTAGTTTTATTATTACCAGTACCTAGTTCCTAAGATTAGCGCATAAGAGCCAAACAAACTCTTTAGCTCTATAATATTAATATAGATAGTATTATTCTCCAAATAATCGTTTTTAATTATAACTGATTAAGCTCTTGGATCTCTATTAAAATCAAAATCAAATCATTTATTGCATTCATGTGTGTAGGTACAATTGGTCTTAAAATTAATATGTGCTAACAACATTACTTACCTAAGTACTTTAAACTAATTTTTTACCTAGAAATAGTACCTTGTTTGTTGAAATACAATTTGTTAGATTTTTGAGTCGTATAAAGTGGGTAAATGAATTTTATATACGGTGTTAATTTGAACAGCTTAATAAGCTAGCAATACTTAGTTTCTGCTTCATGTGACCTTTTGATTCACAAGATGCTCGAAAAAATATTTAGGCATAAAAGGTGCCTAACTATACATATTATAAAATAAAACAGCAATTTTATCTATAATTTTCTTTATTTTTCTAGAATACGTGTGTTACCCTTTTTGAAATAAAATGTCGCTTTCTTTATGTTTTATGTAATAATTAAAAATATAGGTAATACGAGTAGTTACAGTGGGTTTTTTATTGTAACTATTTTTTACATAAATTACACATGAAAATACAATTATAATGAATAGTTACAGTATGTACCAAAATTGTAGGTACACCTCAATATTCAATTTTTAACGGTCTATATGGTTCACAAACCAATCTTATAATAAACAGGGCTGTTAAAGCCTCTAAAAACAACTTACGTTTTAGGGATCTCGGCTTAGCCTGTTTTCTCCTCGACATCCTCAAAACAGAACCACACAACTATCACAACAAATCATGAAAACACGATCACGTAAGTTCTTATAAAGTTTATCGAAAAAGTATCGCAATAATCGCGGGTGTTGTACGCACGTGCCGACGGCGGCGCACCCCGTGCTTACTGAACTCACTGGCGCCCAACAAGTGGCAATAACATTGTAACAACGCGCAAACTCGTAAGAACTATACCGGCTCTTGGGGTAACTTGGATTCAAGAAGAAGAGTACAAAATTTGGGCATCGAATATTGTTTTAATAGGGTAGGTGACCAAGAAAATAATAGTCCAATATTTAGATTAGGTATAAAACAAAATTGTACCTATACTTTTTCTTATTTTCTCGGAAACGAAAAATCAAGACGTTTAAGTGCAATGAAGTTTCGCGTGATGTACATACGATTGGTACTTAATTTCAAAGTCACAAGCCCCTACTTCGGAACTTTGATGCTATATTTTGCACATTGAGAAAGAAAAAATAGGTGTCTAAAATTTTTGGACGGGATAATCAGAATAGTATTTTTTAGCAAAACTTATAAGGGTACCTTTTTGAAGTATTAGAGGCATTCGATTTTGGGTTATTAGAGGACTCGCATATTATTATGTACCTACTTCGGTATGTCGGTAGGCGAAAACATGTTTCTTTTATGAACTTTTTTTCAAAATGTATGTACCTATACAGAATTTCAGAACTTGAATTAATTGAAAAAAATGCAATGTTAAATTGCATTTTTTTAACAAAGTACTGACATACAATTACAATTTGTTTTCAAGAATGAAAAAAGTATTTATTTATTCAAATAGGACATCTAACAAGGAATACACAAAACATGGTCAATGGATACAGCTTATTCGGTATTACATAATTAAGGAGTTTCCCTTAATTATAAGATATCCAGCATACGTAATTTAGATGGTTGTGGCAAACAATAACAATAATAATATCCAGCATACGTAATTTAGATGGTTGTGGCAAACAATAACAATAATAATTAGCTAAACTGCTAATTATTTTCAGTGGTTTAAAATCGAAAATTTCGATTTTCGATTCGAAATTTATAAAGAACATATTTAATGAAAGTAATGTTCAATAAGAATGTCAGAGGAAGACTTCCTTTGTTTTAAACTATAAAATACAGCAAAATTATGGAAAAACTAGGTGAACCCAGCAAATCGTTGTTTTGCCATGTAAAAAAATAGATAGTTAGCCGATTCTCAAACCTACTTAATATGCATATAAAGTTTAATAATAATCGGTTTAGCCGTTTCGGAGGAGTATGGTAACAACAGGTGAATTTTATATTTATATAATTTTGTATAAGATATAGGTAGGTACACAAAACATTTTATACTTATTTGATTTTAAGTTGGATATCTTATTATAAAGTGGAACCTGTATTTTAAACATGTAAAGGAAAATTTGTTCACTTTTTGCTATATTAGGTACCTATGTATAGGACAATTGGTTAAATTTATGTAATGTTATTTGCCATGTTTGCCATTATAATACAATTAAACCTTTCAGCATGTTTTCTGGCGCTTGCCGCGGCCGCGGGGCCATGGTAGACGTAAACGTGATTTTTATAGGTGTATACCTAAATATAGTATAGTAGGATATGTTTGTTTAAACATATCCTAACCTACATTTTCGATCTCAAGTTTAACCTATCATCGTAAGTACATTCTACATTGATTATTTTTCCGAAACTCTTCTAAATTGATAAATTTCCGCAAATAATAAAATTTATCTCTCGTTTAATCTTACAAAAGTTTAATCCTCGGTAATTTATAAATTTTCGGATCTTCTTATTTTCTGGTAACATAATTATACCTTCAACATAAATCTGTTCTACAGACTATATAAAATTATGCTTATTCTGCAAAGAAAACCCATAAACCACATACATAATTTTTAAAATCTCATAAAATTCCATTCCAGTCCAATATCATTAAATCATCTTACCGGAATGACACTGTAAATCAAATACACTGGTACTACTTTATCATAGCAATGTTTGATGATTGATATAAAATATATAAAGTAGCTAGTCCACGCCAGCTTTGCAAACAAGTATTTATTTATTTATTAAGTAGCACGGTTAGATACCAATTACCTACATTAATTAATTAAATAATAAATATAAATAAAATAAATAAATAAACTACATATGGGATAATATTCTAGGTTAAGTCGGTAGATATTCGGACCACATTCAGAATGCAGAAAAAAGCTATTACTCAGAACTATTTAGCATCTCAAAAATACAGATTCAATACATACGTAATATGTTTAACAAGGAATACATAATGAGCCTTAATCGGTATATAGAGGTATAGGGTACCTATGTCGTTAATAATGGATTATCCGTTAAGGGGTGGTGGCCCAGCTATGAGGCTACAATAAAATCATATTTTTATGTTATTTAACCCAATAGTATAAAAATGCCATTCCAACAAAATTATTTATTATTGTGATTTTTTTTCTAGATGTTTTCTTTATTTAATTTAATCACATTTAGTGGCACTATTACCTAACGTAAGATTTTAAAATTATTTTTACCCCATTTTGTTGCCACAACCCACCCACCCATTATTGTGGTTGTTTTGACCCATAATTGTGAGAAAAAATGTATAGTGGCATAGTTGCCTTCCAGTTGAATTTAAAACGATGCCAAAGGCACAAATTAAAAGTAACTTAAAAAGTGGCTAGTAAAAAATGCTTTTTAATGCCTTACTGTTTTTTTAATATACCTAAGTAGTATATTAAATAATATTTTCGAGAGCTACTACTAATAACTTCCTTTATATAACTTCTCATATCGTTTCTAAAAAATATAAAACTGTTTCTAAAAGTGTCGTGTAAAACAAGCAATAATAATTATGTTGGTGAAAGGTTTTCGCGGCGTCAAATATAATTGTACACCCAATTTGGGCAAACTGTTGTTTCTCAACTCTACTATAAGACCTTTGTACACAATTCTAACAATAAATATTTTCTTATTCTTATGTTTTAAGTACAGTGGCAGAATGAAAAACTTGACCAACTTACGATATTGCTTACTTCTTTATTGCCCCATACATTACGATAAATGGATGTCATGAAAATTATTAGGTATATAAATAAATATTTCCAGACTAATAATCACACAGCATCACCTAATCCCAAACTAAGAGCTTGTACTAATACGGGTGTTAAGTGACTGATATACAAAGTACATTCATTTTTTATTGTAAATACATACATATAATACATGGAAAACACCCAGACCCGAAACCAGAATTTGTTGATCGTACAAAATCTGGTCCCGCGGCGGTAATCGAACCCGCAAGCTCCTGCGCCTCAGGCGGACTTTCGCCCACCGAGCCACAGTGGTCGTCAAATGTTACTAAAACATGGTGATTTCAATTCTCTTCTTTGGTTACAGATGAATACTTCTGGATACCTACAATTCAACGAAAAAAGAAGATGACAACACGTGCTAAGCCAACAAGTTCTTCTCTTATGGTAGACAGACCATTTTGCATATTAGTAGACGAGTAAAAAGAAAGATCGATGCGTTCCATTAAAGCTTTGTGACATAGTTGTATCCGTATGGAAGAAATATAGATTTTATGAGAATAATACAGTTTTGATGTTCAGCTTCTAATTATTTTAGAGTGTAAGACCACGAAGTTGGTTAATGACTCCAATGTGGGTTGTTAGTTGAAATGTGCTAGAGTTGGCAGTCGAAAGGGGAATTAGAGTATTTATAGCAGTTTTGAAACCATCCGACGATGGCGAACCCGACCACCGTTTGGCGACTGTGCATCCGACCCGCTCTGCAAAGCCGTATTTTGTATTTTGACTAATAGGTACTTATTGAGTATTTATAAAATAGTCACTAGGAATGTATATTATTAAATTAAGCAATAATTAACTATTGTTCTAAAATATTGATATTGTAAGTATTTATGTCAGTTAATTTAGATTTCTGTGGATAAACCCAGAATGTCTTTTGTTTCCTTTTTCGTCATCTAGCAACACAATAAATAGCTACGGCCCTCTAAAGAATATCACTAAAGAAACCAGATTGATTTGTTAGGAACTAATGAAACAATGCTTTATTTTGAACTACCTGCTTATTAATTTAGATGACTAAATTTATACTAGTTCTGTTTCCATAGATAAATCTATAATTTTATTTTACTTTACTTTGTTATTTACAAATTATATTTTGATAATACAAGAAATAAATCACATTTTACCTACTATGTTTGTAAATAATGCAGTAGGTAATCATTTATACAAAAATGAATTTTTGAATAGGTAAATTATTTCGTACGAATGAGGTCTCGAAGCTGAGGCTAAAGGTGCTCCTTCACCGCATTCGTATGTAATGTAACATTATAGATTCAACTTTGGGCATTACGTTACAATTCTACCTCCCTGAATGCGAGCGTTCGCGTGTAGATTCAATTTTGCCCATATCATAATACATAGTTTACCAAACTGGTGTAATGATCGGGTCATTAACGTTACATAACTGCTCTTCTTCTTCTTTTATGTTGATGGATATATACGTAGTAGTAAACGGGGCTGTGATCTAGTTATGTCAGTGTGAAAGTTATTTGCTGCCAACGTCAAATGTCAATTTGAAGTTAGGATACTTTTGACAATCAGATGGTCACTCGCTGGTCGTCGCAGTCAGTTAGCCTTTGTTTTGTAATGTGTTCTGTAATGTTCTGAATGTTCGGAATTTTTAAAAATAAATAAGAATTTTTCGAAAGAAATTAGGTATTAAAAGTTACGAACCTACATTAAATAAATAAAAATATGGATCTACCGTACGAGGTAACTGCACTTAGAAATCTCTATTTCCGTAATAATCAACACAAAACTTGTCAATATGATTTTTCTTTGTTAGCGCATTTGATTGTATACATACTAAATTTTTTTCACGTGATTCTGTATCAATGGGTAAACATAAATGTTATTTTTAAACTGATACGTAAGATATCTACATCCTAATCTGCACCTGATTAGAAACCTACACTGTACTTTTTGCTTTGTTTCTCATGCAATATTTAATGCTTTTTGTTTATTATTCCAGGTATTAGTGTATCTCTTCAAATATTTACCAAATTCGGACAGAAAGGCTGCAAGTGAGACATGCCAGTCCTGGTATGTAGCAGCCAATGACCACTCATTTCTTAAGAACAAGGTGGTTGTATTTTATAAATCTCCTTTAAATGATGAAAATTCGTCACCAATCCTGATTTTCGAAAATTCGTCAGTGCTGCACTATAACTACAATTTCAGTGAAGTAGATATTTCAAGCAAGTTAAATGGATTTTGGGAGCTTATGGGTAAACATATTAGAAGTCTTACTCTCAGAAATTGTGATATCTGTGAAAAAGTATTTGCCTTTATCCTTGAAAAATGTACCAACTTAGAAGTGTTAAACATTCAAAGTTGCAGAGAATTATTCATGTCAGGGAGGTTACTAGAAGGTAAAACTGAAGGCTTACTTTTAAACAGTCTTGAGCAGCTGCGATGCTTGAGCCTCTCTGGCAACCAGTACCTGACAGATGCACTTTTAAACAGATTTATATCTGCAGCTCCAGAGTTGCAATTGATTAATCTGTCTGCTTGTTCCCTTCAGTTTCATCTTGGTCTAGTGAAGAAGTTTTACCCTCCAGGCTCGGACATTTTTAAAAATCCATCTGAAAGTGTTTTAACCTTTCATTTTGTCCTACAATATATATTATCTAGAGTAGAACAAATAAAGCATCTCTTATTTTCTAATACTCTTATTGATGGTGCAGCACTTAAGGCTTTAGCTGAAACCAAAGGATTGAAATTGGAATCACTAGCACTGCACTCTTGTGATCAGCTTACCAACACAGGTATAATGGCACTGACAACCCATCAGGTTTCACTGAAGGAATTGGATATAGGCCTGTGTTCACGAGTAACAGACTCATCGCTAGTACACATTTGCAAAAATCTAGTCAACTTAGAATACCTTAATATCCAGAGATGTAGGGCTGTCACAGATCTAGGAATAGCTGAAATTGGCAAATTGAAGAAACTAAAGTCACTTAACATATCACAGTGTGACCAAATAACAAAGGAAGGCCTACAAAAAGGAATCTGTGTTGAAGAAAATTATGTACTTGAAGAGTTAGATATACATTCCATGAATTTGGATGAAACTGGCCTTATAATGGTGTCAGAAAAGTTACCAAAACTCCACCTTTTAGACATCAGTTACTGCTTCAATGCAGTTACAGACACATCAATCCAAGTCATATTTAAAAATCAGTTACATCTGCATACATTGAGGATCAGTCACTGTGATAAGATGACTGATGCTGGGCTCACTGGCATGGGCAAGGTTGATGTTGATGGAGGTCCCATTGTATCAGCTTATGATGAAGTTCCCATATCACAAAAGATACATCTTGGATCGAGAGCTGAGGAAGAAATTGTACGTGACGCACGCCGAAAACGCGATGTAATGCTTATGTGTGAAAAACTGTCAATGGATACTTATTCTGGCTATTCCTTGGCGCGAATTAAAGGCCTCAGGGAATTGGACATCAGTGGTTGTAACAGAATAACAGATGTTAGCCTCACCTATGCATTTTACTTCAAGGAACTTACCAATTTAAATTTAAGCAGATGTCAGCAAATAACTCATGAGGGAGTGAACTACCTTGTGAAGAACTGTCCAAGCATTGAACATTTAAACCTTATTGATTGTTATAATCTAAAGGATGAAGCTATACAAAAAATTGTTCAATGTCTTAAGAGATTGACACAGCTGGAGCTCAGGGTAAGATTAGTTTTTTTTTTATGTTAGCTCTTTCTAGGCTGTTGGGCTGTTGTTACGGAAGTCGGAAAAAATAATCCCAGATTAAAAAGTAATGAAGCTGGGGTTTTTCCTCACAAACATATCTAAATCGGGATTCGCAATTTTTATACCTAGTGTTGTAGAACCCAACATGAATTACAATATTAAAAACAAGCATAGGCAATTAAAGAAAATATATGACCCGACTGCGACTTTAGATTTTGCGTTTAATTTGGCGCCAAAAATCCGCCGTTTAGTATTTTATTTAAATTGATATGCTGTGACTCTCGAGGTACATTCAAATCTTACAACATCTCTCAGGCTGCCGAGCGTAAAACAAATAAACATACGAACATAGGCTCCAAAAACAAGGACTCTTGGCACAGTTTATTTAAATGTAAGTAATACATATACAGTACATACATATATACAAGATAATCTTTGAATGAGTTCAGCAGTAGACGTCCTACGGCTGAAATTATGATGATGAATACTAGGTAAAATTTACACAACTGAGCCAGAAGGAGGGTTATGTTTTTTTCGATAGTATTATGTATGTATGTATAATTGGGATATTACGCGAAACTCAACGCAGGCAGTAAAACATCCACACACACACAGGGTTTATGGCATTCGTGACTGGCTATTAACCTCAATAAAATATTTTCTCGTAATCTCGTGTTCAAGAATCGTCATAGATAAAACTGTCAAACCAAACCAATATCAAGAAATTATTTTCTTCTTTATTTCTGTCTTCGCTAGTGCTACACTAATAAATTAATAATTGTATGCCCTATTATTTAGCAAGCTCTGCAGCCTGAACGGCTCGATGGATCCTTGAGCCTGCTTGCTTTAGCTTGAGAGGTGCCGTTAGACTCGTATTACCATGAGAGTGACACTAGGTCCCATCTCAAAATATAAAGTCGCAGTGAGACTATATTTTTCATAAATATGCTAGATCAAAAAACAGACAGACGCGAAGTTTGAATGGGTTTTGTGTTTCTCACGGCCGAATTTCAGAATATACTTATCTAATCTTACATGTCTAGCTTAACAAATGGGCTACTTTCGAGGAAAAATAAACTTTTTTCGCGGGGAAATCCATAACTTTGTAGCAGAATCAGTTGTATGAGTGATATCATAAACCATTCTATATACCTAGGTTCTAATTAAGATGCAAAAATCATTCCAGCACTTACATGTTATTAACCTTGACTATACTGGTTACTGGTATGTTATTAACAACGCACTATTTTTGATTTAAATTTGTAAGCTGTACAGAGCACTTTCAAATCTCAAATCTAAGTAGTCCATTTCTATTTCAGGGTTGTAATCAACTCACTGATAAAACAATAGATGCAGTAAAAACACATTGTCAGAAGCTGAAGTATCTCGACGTCCAAGGATGTCGTAACATTTCACCAGAGCTGGCTTGCTCAATTGCCAACATTCCTACCCTGCACACCGTATTGATGTCGAAGCCTGGGCCGTACTTGTCGGAGGGTGTTAAGAATAGATCCCCAGCTCCTGCCTTTCTACCTTCATTGATGAGGAAATTACGCTTAAATTAAAAATATATATTCTGGGCCCATATTATTATTATGACCTCCTAATTCTTTACTAATATGAAAGAGTAATGCATGGCAGCGGCTCTAATTTTTCATTCGTTAAAATTAGATTGTCCATGTTATTTGATAAAGGTATATTTTAAGCATGTTAAATAAAATGGGTAAATCTGCTTTACCTACAGGCGGCATATTTTAAAACTGAATTGCGTGGAAGCGATATCCTAGAATTAAGAGGTCATAAATACGGAATATAATAATTCATATCCTTCCTTTTTAGCATTATATTTTTAAGTGTTTTTCGTAAGTATGTATCCACGTCACTACTTATAGTTACTTGATTATTAGATGAATAATAACCTAATCTAATGTACCTATATGTTAAACGTTATAGGAAAAACCTTTGTTCATGAAACAAAGCAAACATTATACTTGTTTTAAAATGACATTTCTTTGTTCAACTAGACCGGTGAATGCCTTTCCTTGACTGGATGCGGTAGTTACAAGCACCAAGGTAGACAAGTTGTATTTTTGTTGCTTCTTAAAATGGTGCAGTCTGTCAAGGAACACAGATCATATATAAAAACAAGTTAAATAATTCCCTGTATGTGCACGGAGCGGACCCCGGCGATTTTAATGATAACTTAATTCTATAAGACAATATTATGTGTATAATGTTATTTTAATAAAAAAATAATTGTTAATAAAAAAGTAAGGTTGGCATGTGCAGCTATTCTACCTACCACTATCATTGTAATAATAGACGAAATACGCATTGAGCGCCCTTGTATTTGGCCAGGGGCACAAGAAACTGAATTTCGCGTCGATATTTTACTTAAATCATATTCTCATTCTTAAATTATTATGAGGCTAATTAAAATGCATTTATGCTGATCTATATATGTAATGTTACTATTATTTGTAAGCTGCCGGAGATCGTATCATTTTCCCAGGCATTATTTGAGGAAAATTATTAAATTTCATGAAATATTATTAGCGCGATTTAATGTCACCTGCCCTCCAGGGTACACTATTTATATCTGCAAGAATTTGATTCCTGTATTTTTCAATCGTCTGCACCAAGTTTTAAAATGTATCTATTATAGAATTTAGAGAAGGAAGAATTACCTATTTAACACGTTCCCTGTGCAGCCAAGATTATGGAGTCTACCACCTACGTGCAAATGCTTTATGTGGATATTATATTAGGGTAGCATATAAATGACTGTGACAAAACATTATTTTTAATTTTTTTGCCCCCCTTTATTAAAAAAAACAATATTTGTAAATGAGCCATCCGTGGGTCATGCACGTATGAGCTCTTTACTCCATGATTCATCCGTGGGTCATGCACTTATGAGTTACAATTCACCTGTGCGCAAAACTTGTTTTTGGTATAAAAAAATAGCTGGTGATCTGATGTCGATTTGTGTGATAAACGCAATATTGATAAACAACGACCTGCACCCTCGGAATAAATTGACTGTGCTACGAGGTCACGAAATAATAATTAAACATCTCCTGAAATTTCAAGTCCCTGTTCCTTCTGGCTCTGTAAGCAGTCCGCATACACCACGTTCAAGATCCAGCCTAAACGAGCCGCCTTCTAGGCTCAGCCACTCCCTCACAAAAATCCCGAGGCGCGACCCAAAAAAAATACAGAGAAAACGTTGCACTGGCTGCTACAAAATGTTGGTAGAAGGAGGCCAAATACCAGTTGAAGCAGACCGTAAGTCTAAAAAAACGGACATGGAGTGCTTGAAGTGCCGAAAAGCTTTTTGCCTCAATTGTTATAACCTTGTTCATTAAATAATACTAAGAATAAATAAATAATATATAATGCATTTTTATTTTATATTTACCCACTTTTGATGGTAGGATACTGGCAACCCTAAATGAAAAGTCCACCGGTTTTCTTGTCAATTTAAATTTTAGTTTATTGGCTACACGTGTATGCGGATAAAAGTGGATAAACTCATACGTGTACATTTTTACGAGCCTTTAAACTTGCAAGGGCTCTTGCCCCATATGTGTGTCATGCACGTACGATCAGAACTTCAATATGCACCACCGATGGGTCATACACAGGGAACGTGTTAAGTAGGCTAACAAACTATATCTATCTATCTTTATTATCTTACAATGTAACAACACATCACAATTGTTTTTTCCCTATACTATATAGTTAACATATTTAAGTACCTTGAATCCTATGCCTTTTAAAATTTAGTAATTCAATTTATGGGATGTGCAATATTGTGTATAATGCAACCCTAGCTTATGAAGCTAATAACTGTTCCAGATTCACAGCAGAAGTCCTGAGAACACCCGAGAATGTGAAATGATTATCTCCCTTGTCCGTGAATAGAATTATGTGTTTATTCTGTCAATCTCATTATGCTTCTTTAAACTGCTATATAATAAACTTTTAGATTATTAACCTTTCGTGCTGTAGTCTGTTCGGCGTTTTATGTTTAAATACTAACTTTTGTTTCTAACACATGTGATAATGTTTTATTTAAATTCATCTTTTACTTTTTAGTAATAAAATTACTAATTCTACTTATATATTATGATGCAGATCTCAATATTCCTATGAGGAACTTGTAGTATCTACTACTGTGATAATATTTACCTATCATTATGGTACAACAATTTGTTATAATACATTTCTTCAATACTTATTTATTTCCTTAGTATAAGGTGCCTAATAAAACAAAATAATAACAATATTATAATCTTTTATTACATAGAATTTAAAAATAAACTTAGTTTGTTATAAAATGTTCTTACAGGTATTGTAACTAAACAATTTGTTCAATGTTCACTTCAATTGGGTGCCAGCTCAAAATAAGTGGGTATGTGGACTTCTTTTATTTAAAAAAAAACATAGTAACACTTAATATTTTGCTTATACACGGAATAAGTCTAACTAGAGGTAACTTTATTACGTTCAAAATCTTAAACAATAAATGAAATAATTAGGTATTAAATTAAATTTAGAATGGATAAAGGTCAGTTGTTATCATCAAAATAAATAGAATCAGAGAACATGACCATAAAACTGAGATTTTAATCTAGGTAGTACATAATTACAAAAAATGAACTTAAATGCAACTTAAGATATATTATTTCATTGACAAGATAGGCTCTCTTAAGGTGCGTACGGATTGCGCGTACCCTGGTACGCGTACTCAGTTTACGCGTATCCGGAACGCCTAGTCCATACCTGCAGCTACGCGTTCACTCTTGGGGTACGCGTACCGCGCGAGCCAACTCGCAGCGCGAGCCACCGTCAGTCGGTTTTTGGTCGCGCGTCAAAGAGGACGCACGCGGCCGGCTACGCTATATTTGGACGGCAAAATGAATAAACACGCGTGTTCTTCGAGTTTCAATAATTTCTCGGAGTCATGGCGAATGACTGGGGCTCGCGGAGCGCTCTGGATCGATTGACCTCGCGTACAGGTTCGCGGCGGTCCGTACAAGAGCTGTACGCGTATCCAATGTACGCGTGGACAACTACGCGTAACACAGGAACGCGCTATCCGTACGCACCTTTACATTATTTTCATACATTTGACAGTTCGTTCGAGAATATCAGAGGAATACTTTGACGTATGAAGTATAGAAACAACGTCAGACGGAGCTTATTTAACTATTTAAAAATCGGTCCTAATGATATTGAAAAAGGTATTAACATATTCACCATATATCACCATATGCCCAATTGATGGTTTTAACAATTTTTGATTATATAAGGCCCCGGTTTGTCATCCTCCAGTGGAGTCGGAGTAAAAATTTCAACATATACATAGAGTTGCATAGTTCTTATTAAGTATTGAAAATGACAGTGGTCCAAATGTCGTCTTGATGCAAACTTACAACCACTTTGTAGATTAAACAGCTTATAAATAACAATATCGCAAGTGACGTATTTGCTTCTTTCACTAATAAGCTTTTATTTGTACAATTTAAGTCAAACATAATATATCAAATCAACTCTTTAAAAACAAAATTATCTCAGAGTTAAATAACTATTGCAACAAATAACTAACATTATAGGCACTCGTCATTATGTTGTTAAACAATTCTTACTTAAAACAATATCTACAATTTCTAAATTATAATACAATTTACATAAATACATTACATATACACACTTGTTAAAGTATACTGGTATATAGAGTTCGTACACAAGTAGACGCTTCGAATTTAATGTTCTCTGAAGTTTCCGTAAGGGAACACCCGAGGCTTATTGCTTCAAAGAGTAGGAGGGAGAGTTCAGTTGCACCTGGGGGGTGTTGAGAACTGAGCCGGGTATAGGTGATAAACACCCATCCTGAGAGTTGTCACACTCCAAATCTGGTATGCTAATATCCTCAAAGTCTGGAATATTCCCTGTATAGGAGATAAGCTGACTCCCCTCCACTGAAATTTGCCCAAAAAAATATTATATCAACTGAAAAGTTATTAAACTAACCCTTCTTGCGTAACACTCAACAGCCCTATGATAGTTAAAATGAAGTTGAACACAAATTTCTCGATCGGTGAAGGCAAATAATTCCTTACTACATTTTATCTATAATAGGTTTAGTTGACAATTAAGCTTAAGAGCGTAAAACTTACAGTAAATGATACTACTACTAAATCTACCATGCTTGCATAAATCAGGAACATCATCAACAATGCAAGAAAATGTATTTTAGGCTATTCAAACTACATACCTACCTACATGCAAACAATAAAATAAACAGCGAATTATAACATAAAATAAATCTCAATCCAGACGCAGTGAACCCTGCAAAAATGTTGGAATTGCTAATTGCCAAGTTTAAAGTACTATGTACCTATAAGCAGCGCTACAATCATAACTTTTGTAGTATCAAAGTAAATACCATCATCATTGTCAGTAAACTGTTGCATCTTGTCATCGCCGGTAGCATGAAACATCCCTTTCTGCTTCTTGGCTTAGTAGACAATACAAAATCAGGCTTCAATTAAAACATGTAAAGTGTGTACCTTGTAATTACCTAATACTCTGTCTATACTTATCGAGAATACGACGAATTATTAAAGAATTCGTGTTATTTTAGAAATCAAGCCATTGGTACTTTGGACCTAAAAATAACGACCTATCTATCTCTCCTAAAACATTATTATTATGTGTACTAACGAAACTTTATAAGTTAACTAACACGACATATGGATTATGCAGATTATACGGAAACTTATAATAACTAATTGAGAAATCCTAACCCGTTGTTTATTACAAAACCGTTACGTCTATAACCCTTTACCAAATTGACATGTTGAAAAACCGCACAGCATCACAAAAATTTCTTGTTGGCGAAGTTACAGAAGTTATTGTGCAGTTGAAGCTTCGCCGTTACCAACCAGCCAATCAAAGTCAATCATCGGATACTGTTTGGTTGTATCTACAATTAACATAAATGTGAAACACAACTGATACCTTCATAGAGCATACCTGCAGAAATTGTGATAGCGACGATAACGTTTAACCACAGCTTGTCTTTTAGTGTGCTTAAAAACCTCATCATGATTATTGCAGCTAATGAGTTTATTATTATAGTGCAGGAATTAACTTTTTAAATTATCATGGATTTTAACAATACTATGATTTAAAACCGTCAAGTCATGGTATGTTACCCGTTTTTAAATCATAGTGCAGGAATTAATGTGGAATCGAAATTTAAGGGATATTTTTTAATTGCTAAATACAAAAGAGAGGAAAAGTTATAAATAACGTATTTACAAAGACAAAACAACATAATGTGATACTGATCGAAATTATCAAATCTCACCCAAAACGTCTCAATCTCACAAAATAAATCTGAGAAGAATCAAGGAAGATGCAACTTACCATTGTTTGAAGACTTGTTTGCTCTCTCATCCACGGGGTTATTGAACGAAAGGCCATAGAAAGGATCTTCGCCGCCAAACAGCTGAAAAATAAATGAAACATTTTCACGATTCTGCTTCTAATTTATCTCTCTGGACCATTAATAGGGAATTAATTAATCCCATCTTCGTGACACTAGCATAAAAACCCGTGCAAAAGTTTTTTTGTTAACCGCGAATAAACATTATATGTGTGTTTGTTAATTTCGTAAATTTTAACAGAAAAACTTTTTTGAATAGGCTACAAGACGAATAATAAAAAAAATGTTGCAAATTCCAGCTCAGTCTACGCGTTTTATTACAATTGTATTACAATATGCTTTTAGCTATCCGTTCTATTCCTACTATTCCATGGCTATCACAAAAATACTAGACTACGCGTAGTATTAATTAAAGTAAATAAATACTCGTCCAAAAAATATATAGTTGATCCAACCTATATATGCTTATGTAGCCTATATATGCTTATGTGTCTTATGTAGCTATATATCAGTTAAACAGTACTAGTACCACCTATACAGGACGTATCACGAGGCATAGATCAACGGTGGCAAGGCGATGGGGGACCGCAATAATACCTATCGGTATGTTCCGCGATTTTTAATAGTTATAAAGATATTCAATTTCTATATAACCAATTGTTCACGAAATGTGATATTTTGAAAATACAGTTACATATCTTTGGCTCAAAAATAGCTGAATTGTGACTTATACTTATACAAAAATTAATTAATAACTGGGCTTTTTTGAAACTGCGGTATGAAAAAGCTTTCTAAATTGTAATTTTGGAGTATTTTGTTCAAACTTTAAAACCAAATTACAAAAGAAACTCACGGCATATTTGTCTCCCTAACTAATGCAAAAACTGTATTAGTAATCTAGCAAATTATATTTACTTAGAACAAGAGGTTCACATTAAAATAACCTTAAGTGTTCGCCCCACATCAAAACCGTAACTTTCTTAGAAAGTCTTATGCACCAAAACCTCGTTTTGAATTGACCCAACATAATTAATATTACTTCTGGCGGCTGACCCAAATAATATTTTAAATAACTTTAAAAAACGAATATGCGACGAATATACTTATAGAGGAATTTGAATGAATCTTTTACTTGCTCTGAATATCAGAACAAGACATCTTTTACTTTTTACCGAACTTTCCGCGCGAAATGTAATATGGTTAAGCCGAGGCGGCAAGCTAGTGAGAGAAAGTATACACTCAATTAGTTCACACTCAATCAAGTGAAAGATATGAAAGTCTGTTCATAAAAACGACTATTCAAAGCAATGATATTGGGGCAATTCACAACATGCTTAATTAAACATGTTGAATATTAAAATGGCATTAGAGCTATGCATCTTCTATCATTGAAATCATTTCATTTAGTTTAATTTATGTTGCAAAATTGCCGCCATAGGTATATACCTAATTAAACCTCGACAATACCTGCTCTATTTTAAAATACAATAATTAAACTAGCAGGTTATAGGTACATTTTCCGAAGAGAATGTCTACTTCAACCTACAAATAAGCTAAACGTCGTTGTCGACTCTAATGTAAATGTTATTATCAATCTTATTACATAATCAAATGTTGAAGGGTGTAGAGACATGGGAGGTCCTAATCTTGCATCGCCGTTCTATGGACAAAGAAACACTCTTTTAATATGTAAATATCTTCTATAAAAAAGCCAAAATACCACCAAATAAAAACTCGAAATCTTGTATTTGTTGTAAAATGTTTTAATTTAAACGAAATCCTATTACATTGTTAGATACATTTAACTGCAGAAAATTTCCAAATCAATCCACCTACTAAGTGTTATCTATTCTGTGTAACCCGGCATTGGCGACACACGGCACCACACGCGGTCAAAGCACGTTGATTGCAACGTGACTTCGAGCGGAGATACCAACCTGACCGACCCAATTACTGATGTTTACAAAGTTGTATAGCTGTAGAGGTATAGTGTCTGTGAGACGCACACAAGAACACTCATAATGCAACAACAAGAGAATGTGTGTGTAATTTATATCTGTGTGTGGGTAATGCTTCAAAGATACAATATTAGTTTACAGTACCATTAAGTTTAATCAATAGTTATGCATTATTGATGTAGCTTTGGCTGTATTATGGCAATTGATATGTTACTTACCCCCAGCAATGTATTGGTGTCAAGGGAGTATGAGTCACTTCGTAGCAACTCCCGTAGTGAATCCAAATCAGTTTGCATTGTGTCCAAATGATCATCAATATCATCCCTGGAATAGAATAAGCAACACAAAATAGTAATAGATATAATAAAAAATTGTCAGCTTTGGCAGATATTTGGTCTTTCATAGCCGACTAAAAACTGTTGAAAAACAAGGAAATAAATTCATATTTTAAATTACCAGTAACACTCTGACAACTAGAGTATCTTGATAAATGTACTCAATACAAAAACAATAAACCAATGTAAAATTACATTTAAACTGATGAGAAGATTTAAAAATTCAATAAGATAATTTAGTTTTGACCACCTTTTACTTGTCTTTATTGGGCACACGTTAAAGTGTTTTTTTGCGATAAATCTAAAAGATCTACAAACAATATTATGTGTTTTAAACAATATGTATCAAGTATTATATATGTACATAAATATATTTTTAATACAACTCATAGGTGTTTCATTTGGAATCGGACTACATGATTATGGAAAGAACTCTAAATATGTACATATTTATTGGTCATATTACAAGGTATTTTCATATTAGATATTCATAATAATAAATATTATACATTTACACATACTTGTTTGTATTTGTTCCATAGAGAGAAGAAAGATCGTCTCGATTTTTGATGATGTTATCTCTCCTATTCCTGAATTATGGAATGACACACTTTATTTATAAAATATATATAATAAATAGTGGTCATTGTAATTGAATCAGGGTTAATTGCAATTTAAGTTCAGATAGAAACAAACAAATTATCATTGGTATTATAGGCATATAATTGTATTTAATATAAGAATGTGTTTACTAAATCTTTTTTATGTTTAAAGATTTTAAAATTAAAAGCAATCATCTAAGCATAAGATAAAAAAAAATACATACCTTGTTTGAAACTTTGTCACATTATTATTAGGGCTCAAAGTTGCAAGTGTCATGTTATTCCAATCAATGTCATCCTGAAGCTCAGTCTTAATATCAGCTAAATTCACATTCAAAGACTCATCCTTATTTTTTGATTTCCTGTGTTTGGGAGATTCTGGCTTCTCCAATTTAATGTTTATACCTCCAAACATCCTATCCTTTATGTTATTGTCATCTGCTGTGCCAGTGAAATCTTGGAGAACATCGTTAATATCAGCAGATGTAGATATTCCTGCATCGCTAACAGAGTCATCACTGGCAAAAATATCAGCTGGGAGTTTAGGGTCAGCTGGTGGGTTCATCAAGCTGTAGTTTGATAATGTGGGTAGTGTTCTGGTAGCTGAGAGTTTGCCTGAGCTTTTCGTTTTTACTTTTGATGTGGAAGGTAATGTGACATTTTTTGTGCTGGCTAAGGTAGGCAGACCTGCAGCCTGTTCAGGTTGGGGAGATGGTGTTGTTACAATTGGCAAATCTGGTGATGTCCTCGCTCCATTTATTCTATTCAGTGGGTATACAATTTTTGCACCTAGTTTCAACAAAAAGATCATAATCTATTTAAAGAAATTATAGATAAATACTACACAAGTGTCAATACATAGCCAAATAAAAGATACTCTACTAAAGTGCAAGCAAGGTAACTTGTAATTGCAATACTATTAATATAGCCATAATGAAAATAATTAAGGAAAAACTCCATAAGTTCAAGTTTCAACTGAATCAAAATTTGATTATTAGTAAGAATATCATCAACAACACCCTATTAACATTCCCACTGCTGGGACACAGGGACTTCTCTTGAGAGAGATTAGGCCTTAATTCACCATGCTGGCCAAGTGCAGGTTTGTAAATATCACATGACTTTTAAACTGCCTCAGTAGCGCGGTGGGCGAAGGTCCGCTTGCGGCGCAAGAGGTAGCGGGTTCGATTACCGCCAAGGGGCCTGTGTGTATGTTCTGCAATCACTTTCTCCTTGGTCTGGGTGTTTAATATGATTGTATAAAAAAGAAAATAATGTATGTCTTCTATCAGATATCTAGTACCTGTAGGACAAGCTTCGAGCTTACCATGGGGCTGGATGTTGTTGTGTGGAAAGTAAAAAAAAAGAAAAAAAAACAATAAGCATATTCACCTATGTCATGATCATCATTATCTTCCATAGTAACTTGGTAGTGCAATTGAGCAGAGGGGTCTGTTGGACTTTGAGCAGTAATAGTTGTAGTGGGTATCACATACTCCGCTGCCAACATATCATCTTGTGACAAATCATTGTGTAGATCATCATGAACCAATTCATGAATAGTTGGTCCATCCTCCTGAAATAAAAATGAATTATAAAGTGAATTTGTTTGAGATATGCTAATGATTCCTGCATAAATGCTTTAGTAATTTTATAAATTCTAAATAGCAATTTTCTTACCATGTTTTCCTCATTAAACTCATCCATTAAAAGATCTTTGTCCAATTTAATATTCTTTAATCTGGTAGGATAAGCGTCATCAGTGGCAGAATTGTGAGCAGCATTGTTGATCATCAATTGATAAGGTCTCTTGACCCCGACATTATTGCTGTTAGGATTTGAACCTCTACCAGGTTGCACAAGATTGCATAAGAATTGAATAAGCTGAAAAAAAAACAATTAACATATAAATTACGTTAATGTTAATTTTTTTATGTGTTAGGTAATGCTAATCAAGAAATTAAGATTTCATATAATATCAATATATAAACATTATTTGTTATTTATGAAGGTTAAAATTGTTACATAGTACTAAGCTAATACTTAAGTACTTCTAACATATTAACAACTTTGCTGCCAGCCTGATAAGGAGGGTGACTTTAGGAAATCTGATTTGATTTTTTTTGCATAATATGTATTAGGAACTACGCTAATTTGTGGAGTTGGCACCCCTGCTTAACCCAAACCCCGGGAATATGGGGAGTCAGCACTGAAGTTGTTAAGATTTAGACTTGCTTTCTTAACCTTGACTCTTTCATATATGTATTACTAATTATATTCGAAAAGATAATTTAGAGATCTGTTTGATACATAGACCTGAGATAATGTTATTCTGATAACTAATTAATACTGGGCAACAACAACAAAAGAGTTTTTGTAGCTTACATTGTTTACAATCTGCTGTTGTTTGATGTGTTTCTGCCTCAGGATAGCCACTTCCCTCCACAGAGCTTCGTTCTCCTGCTTCATTGCACTAAACTTGGCATCCAGGCTCTCTTGTTTTCCTTTCATAGATTTTACATCGGACAGCACCTTGTTCATTAGTTCAGGTTTGACCAATTTGTCCCCACCTTCATTGCTGGCTACAATTGACTTTGGATTTGCTATTTTCCTTTTAATATGCTCTAAAAGGTACGGGTGACCCTTCATGAAACAAGGGTGTGAAAACTCTATCTCATCTTTTTCATATCTGAGACCTCCATTTTCAACAGATGTGATTTTATGAAAGCCATACATATTCAGCTGCCTTATAAAACTTGCCATGTTGTTGTGTTTGTAATATAGAGGCAATAGTTCTCGAGCAAAGTCTGCCTGATTTTGTATCACAAATGTTTTCCCTCCCTAGAAATAAAAATTTAGTAAAATAACATAGGCTCAACATCTTAGCTAAGTAAATTATTGAAATGTTTAAAATGGCATAGTTATTACTACCAAGCATACCCAACCTAATAAAGTCCAACAATGTAGATGATTTGAATTTGTGGTAGCCCTAGCAAAAGCAGCGCATGGATCAAAACGTGACTTGTATTTATTTATTTATCATGATAGTTTGTCATAAACAAAATATGGAATAACTTTGAAGGTTGTTTTGAATGATCTTCCGTAAATTATTTTGAAGTAAAATTATCAAAAACGAAAATTCTTGCACCTATTTGTGCTACATGAAGCCAAATTATTATTTTATCTACTAAGAAATACTCACAGGACTCCATGAAATCAAGTGATTGGTTTCAGAATCATTCACTAGTTTCCACAATTTTCCTAAGAAGGCTGGAACACTTGCTCCAAATTCTACAACAGATCTCATCTTATCGATATATTAAAACGTTTTAGACCAAATAATAACAATTATTAGTGAATACAAATGGAATAATACGCGAGATTATTTTCATCAAGTCAATGTGTCAATTACGTACATCGCCATTTTGATTTTGAAGAATAATTACAACACACACAAATAAACATTTTGACATTTCATTCGTACGAGTTTTGTTTTTCTAGTGTTGGTACTAAAAAAACCAAATGGAATGTCAAAGTCAACGTCAAAGATGCAACTCTGCCAAATAGGTTAATTCCGTAGATTGAGACTCTGTATCAATTAAAAGAAACTGAACTGAGACTCTGTATCTGTACATAATCAATCTAAGGGTTAATTTTCATGCCACATAGAAAAAAATAAACAAATGTAACCTTCTGAGATGATCTTTATTGTCGTGGTGTTTCTTTATAATTGAACGAACTAGCGAAGCGAGGAAGATCTACAATTTATGTTTATTTATTTATTTACTAAGAAAAAACGTAGTGATTATATACTCTCTGCTAAGAAAGGCCACCAAACACACAAGACATCTAACAAGATGTGTTGGCCTTTCTTTTTAGCTTAATCAGTTTGGTGTTGTAAATAATATCCCATCTTTTGCTGCATTATGTTCACGATATATATATGAGATATGAGATATAATATATAGATATATATATATAGATATGAGATAGATATCTTTATAGATATGAGTAAAGCGTTCGATTGCGTCGATCATCGTTTGTTGTTAAATAAGGTTGAAAGATTAGGTATAAGAGGCACAGATTTAAATTTAATCAGATCATATTTAACACAAAATACAAACATAAAATAAACATGACTAAAAGGATTAAATGCGATGTGTTCTCGTATTAACAAGACAAATCGAGTACAATATAAAATGACAATAAACAGTTAAATAACATTAGCACAAAATATAATGAGCAGTCGACAAAGTACAAAAGAAACGAAATTGAAAACTATTATTCATACACAAGATTATTAATATTAATTTTAACAAAAGGAAACAATAAAATCATTATTTATACACACAAAAGTAAATATAAAGGAGACAAGGAGGTAAAACTTTTTACAAAATTAAGTCACCCAAATGTTTTTTAAAACTAGGTAGGTACCTAAGGGGTCAGAAATATCAATTTCATTGGATATTCTAAATTGCTTGCCAAGCCTTGACATGACAGAGTGTTGATTATGTTATGGCAATATTAATAACTTTTAATGTCGTTGGTCAACATAATCTTTTTACTAGTTTTTGAAATATCAGGTGTACTCTTTGTGTAATTTTTTATAAAAAATACATTTACTTCCAACGTAACCACAATACATAAATTTTATAACCAAAATACACAAGCCAAAGTTTTCAATTTTCGATGCAAACAACTAAATAATGCCTACTCATTATTAACATCAGCTCATAGCATACCTACACAATATATATATTAATGAACATTTTCTTTCTTTCTTTCCTATTATCCCTTTTATGGTCGGTCGGTTGAAATACATTATAATAATCAAATAGGTCTTAGAACTACCTACTATCTACAAATTGGACTAAGGACTATAAGTATACTTTAAATGTAATTTCATAAAACTGCCCCCAATGCTTAGTGTAAAATTTGATAATAATTATCAATGCTTTGTTGCCATAAATTAAGTATGAACATAATTTTCTTTGCTACAATAAATGCAAAATGTTGAAAACTATACGTTAGCATTATCGGTCGATGGTATCGTTTGTTAAAAACTGGCTGCGTTTTTTTATTGGGTAGCCCCAACAAGTTTAGTGATGATACGGCACCTTTAGTAGTTTAGTTCAGTTTCTTGTAATTGGACTTTGCGCTTGAAGGGACAATTTGCCAGTGTCGAGCTAAATAAAATCAGTTCAACGCCATTTTGCGTTAGTTCAGTTCAGTTTCTTAGAAATGGACTTTGCGCTTGAAGCGACAATTTGCCAGTGTCGAGTTATATAAAATGGATAAAATGTTACTCAGTTGAACGGCATTTTTCGCTGTCCCCATTTTGCGTCTCCCACCTCTATATATGCAGAGAGTATATAATCTGTATAAATGGTCCCATGATGATATGATCTGACACATTTGACATTGACAATGACACATCTGACAGTCAGTCACAGTCAGTATTTTATTTTGTACTAATTTTGTGTTTCGTTTCCTACGCGGACTTTCAACCAGAAATACCTTTCATCCCGTGGTTCTTTAAGTTTCACAAGATTAAAAAAAGGTTACATCTACTACCTATATGTCGTCTTAGACTTGGCTTCGCTTGCACCCCAGTATTCCTTGCGAAACTGAGGATAAGGGACCATTCAATGTGCGAATGTGGTTTGGAGGAAGGAACCGTCGATCATATTTTCTTTAATTGTACAAAAATTCAAAGCTCCCTGCACGATGTTCTCCCCCCGTCAATCCCCCGTCCTACTTCTTTGAAATCCATTCTTTCTCTAACTTTTACCCCTTTATTAAACTATATCATCTGTAAATTTGTAGATAGTAATAATATAAGACTATAATATAATTTTATGTAGTTCTAGTTATATGTTACCTATAAAATAATTAATTTATGTGTACATACATATTTATATTTATTGAATATAAATTAACATTGTAGTTATTGTGTCGTGTGCCTACTAACAAGATGTGTTGTCCTTTCTTTTTAGCTTAATCAGTTTGGTGTTGTAAATAATATCCCATCTTTTGCTGCATTATGTTCACGATATATATATGAGATATGAGATATAATATATAGATATGAGATAGATATCTTTATAGATATGAGTAAAGCGTTCGATTGCGTCGATCATCGTTTGTTGTTAAATAAGGTTGAAAGATTAGGTATAAGAGGCACAGATTTAAATTTAATCAGATCATATTTATCCAATAGATATCAGGCTACAGTTATTGACAGCTATGACCAAAAGACAAAAACTATTATAAAAGTTACATCACATTATAAGAAAAATAGTTTAGGTGTACCACAGGGTAGTATCCTTGGACCACTTTTATTCTTACTTTATATAAATGACTTGCCGCACATCTCTAAGCACCTTTGTGTAATGTTTGCCGATGATGCAACTATCTTTGTACCTCAAGGGAAAAAAGTGTTCTAGAATTTGAATCAGACATAAACAAAACTATTGAAAACGTAGTAGATTGGCTACCTTCTATTAATTTAAAAATTAACATCAGTAAAACTAAAATCATTAGATTTAAAAACTATAAAACTCCACCAATTCATTTAAATATAACAAACAAAGATCAACCTGTAGAAATCATTAATGAGACAACTTTCTTAGGTGTTACCATAGATTCACACTTAAATTGGAAAACACATGTTACAAAAATTAACAAGAAAATATCAAAATATATTTATGTCAATAATTAGTCTGATCTCTCCTAAAGAAGTTGCAAAGCAAACTTATTATGGTCTTGTTTATCCTCAATTAACATATGGTATTATATTCTGGGGTAATTCTGTAGATGTACAATCAACCTTTATAATTCAGAAAAAATGCTTAAGATCTATTTATCATTTAAAGAGTACCGATTCATTGCGTAGCATATTTAAAAACGAGAAATTCTTAACACTTACTTCAATATATATTTTAGAAATTTGTCTTTTTACTAGAAATAATGAACAATACTTTTCTGAAAAGAAGTCTACACGGCATAATTCTTTACGCAATAAGCATAAGCATAATATACCTATAACACAAATAAATAATACAATGTTTAAGAAAAGTACATTAGTAGAAGCATTAAGTTTAAATAACAATCTTCCATTAGACATTAAAGAAATTAAAAATACCCATACCTTTAAGTCGCATCTAAAGAAATGGCTTTTGTCAAAAGTATTTTATAACATAAAATAATTTTACGAAAGAGACTGCTCATTTACCAAATAAATGTACAAAAAGTATGTTATATGTGATATAGCTAAGATAATTAAGAATACACCAAGTGTTTTGTTATTTAATTAAATTTTATAAATTAGTTAAGCCTTAAAATTTTACTTAGTATGTAAGTCTATTGTACATCCTATTGAGGATAAACTGTAAAAATTTGTACCCTATTTATAAAACACCTAATTGTACAACAGTTATCAATAAAAGTTTTTGTATTTGTATTTGTATTTGATACTATCAAGTAACTGACGACACTGGCAGAATCGTAGCAACCAGCGAACGGTGCAAGCCATAAAACCAAGAAGAAGAAGATGGTGACTTGACTGGTGAGCTTGCTCAGCTCAGCTTATCAGCTTACGGATTTATTTGATTGACGCCGCCGCTTACGACCGAGACCGACCGACGACGGGGTGTCACGATACGATACGAACACAGGAGAGAAGAGGAGCAGGACAGAAGGGCGAGCCGAGCCGCGAGCGAAGCGTGCGTGCACATGCAGAGCAGGCAAAACTTTGGATCGAATTTGTTCGTCACTTCCTCATCTTGACTGTCATTGAACAATTTTATAGATTGCGTGCTGTGCCGTGCCGATCAGGAAAGCGAATCGCGTATAGCAACTACATTTTCTAATTTGCACCGCGCCGGAACAACGTTATCATGGAGGTACCTTATCAAAACCCATTTATTTCTTACTCTTTTTGAACAACATTTCAGAGTTGTTTTTTTTTTTCAGATTGAAATTTTGAGCACCTCTGGCTCCAAACCTCTGGGGAAGATTCAGGTTTCCGAAAGTTCCACTATTGAAAATGTTAAGGAGAAGATTCATAAGAGTATAAAGAAGTCCTTGTACCCAGACCGACAAGCCGTCAAATTGGAGGCGAAAGGCAAAACTTTAAAAGATGATGATACACTGAAGTCATTGAAGATAGAAAATGGGGGTAAACTCTTTGTGAAAGATTTAGGCCCACAGATTTCTTGGAAAAATGTGTTCCTGACTGAATATGCTGGACCAGTGTTTGTTTACTTGTGGGTGTACCAAAGGCCCTGGATTCTTTATGGAGAGCAATCATCAGCTCCTGGAGGCGTTGCTACGTAAGAAATTATTGAAATATTTTACTGTTGTTAAACATCAAACTACAGTGTTTACTTGTTATTTTTAAAGTCTATACTCATACAATTGAGTTAACCACACACTTTACACAATAGTCATGTTAAAATTAAATTACAGAGTGGCTGCTGCATGCTGGTCAGTGCATTACATCAAGCGAATCCTAGAAACCTTGTTTGTGCACAGATTTTCTCATGGAACCATGCCACTAAGGAACCTATTCAAGAATTGTTCCTACTATTGGCTGTTTACTCTTTATGTTGCATACCACATCAACCATCCTTTGTACACAGCGCCCTGCAATGTTTGGTTCTATGTAGGCCTGGGAGGATTTGTTGTAAGTATTTATATATTACTGCGGCCCACCCCGGCGTCGCACGGGTATAAAATTTTCCCGGAAATTATTAGAGTTTTTCTCGCCGTAAAAACCGTCCTATCTCTCATGTTGAATCGATGGTGTGCCAATTTTATTATAATTGGTTAAGTGGTTTAGGAGTCCATTGAGGACAGACATTGTGACACGAGATTTATATATATTAAGATTTGCAATTCATTGTGAGTATGCAATTGTTTAAGTTGGACAATTACTAGTGATATGTCTTTAATGGACTCAAAAATTACAAAGTTGAATAAAAATGGCTTCAATAGGGAAATAAACTACATCATCATCCATTTCTCTGTCTTTTTGCTAGAGTTTTACTACCTAACTATTTGTTTTTTAAATGGAGTAAATTTAAGAAATAATAAAATCCACATAGGTAAGTTCTAACAAAAAGTGGTATAGTAATAATGTTTTTGACAATGATTATTCATATGTTATGGAAATTACTTCAATATACAAGACCATAAACAATTTGAATAACCAGCAACCTTGGCCAAGGTTCATTACTTGTCTTTTTAAAGTAAGGTCATTTGTTGTGCTATGTACTGAGTCAATAAGCTTATCATGGCAACCAACTTTTACATAATCTTGCTCATATATGTATATTATTGTTTCTTTTAATTATTCAAGGTTATTATAGTTTTATGAAATACCTAAAATTTACTACTTGTTTTTTAACAATCCACTGTTATTGTCCAACTATCTGACAAATTCATTGTATTTAATTTATGACAGCACCTACTGATTGAAATATCTGTTCTAAATGTATATTAAAGCTAGCACAAGATATATTAAACCACAATAAGCAAAATTTTAGTATGACCTAGATGGGATTGATAAAAAAATTTTCCAACAGACACTCTTTCAGTTGCAATATAACTTAACTTAATAAAACTTTTCAGCTATGTGAGCTTGGCAACCTCAGCATCCATATTCTCTTGAAGAACCTGCGCCCTCCAGGTACCAAAGTGAGGAAAATCCCTGTCCCAGATGGAAACCCCTTCTCTCAGCTCTTCAACTTTGTTTCCTGCCCCAACTACACATATGAGTTTGGATCCTGGATGTTCTTCACAATAATGACAAAATGCGCGCCAGGTATGTCTTTTCAATCTTTATTTTGTGCATAACTGAGTTTTCTGATAGTTTAAAATATTGTATATATAATATCAGCTGACTATATTGGGAGTTGTATGTTATTTTGGCGTTTTCAATTTATTATTTAATAATTTTCACAGAGTAGGCAAATTTAACAAAAGGAGGAGGTTCTTTGTATATTTTTATTTTATGTCTTGCAATGTGCATACTGATTTTTGTAATATACCTAAAAGTATAAAGTAAAGCACTCTTTATCTATTGCTATTCAATCAATATTTTTTATTTCTGTTCTACAATGAACCTAGATCCTGATTTTCGGAGTATAAAAGTATATTAAAACAATAATAAATAACATTTTTTGTTTCTGTTTCACAATGTGTATTCTGATTTTCGTTATATAGAAGTATATAGCATAACATCATTTTGCTTAATTTTGTTAGATTACTACATTGAAAATAAATTCGATATAAAATAACTAACTTTTTATATATTAAAGCCCTCTTTACGGCGCCGCGTCTATCTGTCCCCCTCAAATGCCTTATTATGTCTATGTGTTCTTATGATCGCGATAAACTTAAAAACTACTGAACGGATCCTTAAGCGGTTTTCAGCAATAAGTAGAATAATTCAAGAGGAAGGTTTTTGCATCCATGCTAAGTCGGGACGGGCAGCTAGTATTTCAATAATTAATAATATTTTCTCGCTGTAAAAAGCCTTCTTCAATAAATTGGCTATCCAAATTAAGATTTTTTCAAACTGGACATGCATCAATATGGAAAATGACAAGCAAGATTTGTTGATTCAGTTACCGTTGTTAACATAATCACCGCCTTCGCCAATGCTAATTTATGGAAATTAACATTGGAATTTGATTACAACATTTTCGAACTGGTTTAGGTCGGATTGTAGCGCGATAATGACTTCCTTTCTTTTTAGCTATTGAAAATTTATAACTTGAATTTTTAGAACGCAGGCAATTTCTTCACGTTATCGAGTAGAAATCTACATACTATAATAAAAATTGGTATTTATTTCAGCTGGAATCTTCGCTGCGGCCGGACTTTATCAAATGGCAGTTTGGGCGATCGGAAAACACCGTAACTACAAGAAGGAGTTCTCTGACTACCCCAAGGGACGTAAAGCCATCTTACCTTTTGTATTATAAGCTCTCTATAGCTGTTAATATTACGGTATAATATCGAAGATAAAGAATTCTTAGTGGGGCAAGGTTAGTGTAGACTCATTTAGTTTCAAAGATTTATACCGCTAAAAATGCTAATAGATGCGTAATGTAACCATTCTATTAAACATTGTCCAAAGGGCATATTATGCGTCATTCGTCAATCTGTAGATATGTACTATAAAATTCTTGATGGTAACCAATAAAATACATGTATTAGATTTTTTATGGGCATAAAATTTGTGGGTATTCAATATTAATTTAGTCATCATTACACAATATTGAATAGTAATTTAGGATTTTTGTTAATATTGGGAATGGTTTATTTATTGGGCATGAGGTATGTATGTTTGCAAATGGGAATTTTCCCATAAACAGTTATGGGCCTGCCTCTCAATGGGTTCATTTATTGAAAAGGCGGGTAGATCCATAAATTGTATAGTTATTTTGTTAGGATATTATCTTAAGTTGCATAATTTCCGTTAAGAAGCATTTATGTTTTTAATATACGTTTTTCTACAAACTAAATGACGTTTTTTCTTTCAAAGTTAGTATGAAATAAGACTGGCTGCTGGCTAGTGAGTGTTAAAAAGTTGTTAAAATATATTTTTATAATCTTAATACATATATATAAATCTCGTGTCTCGTGTGTTTGTCCTCAATGGACTCCTAAACCACTTAACCGATTATAATAAAATTAGCACACCATGTGCAGTTCGATCCAAATTGAGAGATAGGATGGTTTTTACGGCGAGAAAATTCGAATAATTTCCGGGAAATTTTTATACCCGTGCGACGCCGGGGCGGGCCGCTAGTAATTTATATGTAAAGCAATTCTGAAGAAATAATAGAGCACAAAAAAATATATAGGAATATTCCTAGACATAATTAGAGTAAACAATAATTTATGAAAAATATTAATTATAACCATTTATTTGATGTTTAACATAATAGAGATCATTAATCTTTTTCGCTGTTCTCTGGTTCTGACGAAAACGGTAGTTCCGCAGCTTCCTCGATGCAACGCACTTTGCCCAGTAAACGGTCATTTTGTTGTTTGAGAGCTTCGATGATTTCGTCTCTTTCCTGAGAAGAATACATAACACATGTGATATGAGTTAAATAAATAAATCAATTGTCATGTAAATCTACAACTTTTGCTGGTGAGTAGTTAGGATGTGACATAACACAAAAAAAGATGTAAAAGATTTAGGCGTTTCTGTTTCAGGAAACGAAAGTTCCACTCTATATTAATAAATGCAACCATTTTAGACATTTTTTTCAAGTTCATAGAAGATTCTTTATCGATTAGAACTGAGTTTCAGTTTCAGTTTCTTTATTGCAATAAAATCACTGAGAATGTAAGAGAGGAAGACAGAGGTAGCAACATTCCTATTTCTTTGTAGGATCTATGCTGCTGCTAGTGTAGGGACAAAGGGCAGGCAGACGAAAATATGAGAACTAAAAAAAAATTACTAACCCCGATCTTTTGTTTAAACTTCTCGTCGAGCTTATCCCGATTCTCGGTGATATGCTTAAGTTTAGCGCGCGCAGTCGCCGGCGGGATGTACCGCGCAGAAAGTCCCAGTATCGATTCCATTTGAAAGCATCTAGAACGCGTCGACTTCAGCTCGATTCGCAGGTTGTTGATCTCACCTAACAGAGAGCAATTTTCCTGAAAAAATAGAAAACAGATGTTGCCAGTAGAAAAGTATCGTTTGAAGTTTTAATCGCAAGAAAGGGTCCATTTCTTATTTTTCTGACTGTTATGTATGACCTTTGTGTAAAATAAATGTGTTAGACTAAGCTAAGGCATTATTTATTATTTAAATTTAATGACTGCTCATTTAGGTATTGTATTGGTAAATGATTTAGACACTTGTTGTTTGACGGCATTTTGTAATACAACAGTTACATCAGCTAATTATACTTCTTATTACACAATCTTTGATCATTATCAGACCAGACTTTACGGATTAAAGTGGAACTAAAACAATTAGTTTCATACCAGGGCCAATAAACGGCAATATTTATAATAGACTATTTAGACAAGGTTTTCTCTAAATTTCCACCCTGTGGCTCACAAAGATTTCATTGAAATACTCAAAAGCGTCTTATTTACTGGAGAAAGTGGACGACGAAAGAACCTTAATATTATTAATATTCTACGCACTGTCATAAAACTCCTTTTAGTTCAGGTCAATCGATGCCGCTTCCATATAAGCTAAAGTACGATTATTTATATAGGGGACTCACATCCATAATCTTGTTAATGTCATTCTTAGATCCGCCTAAAGCTTTGGCTAGCTGGCCTTTTAGCGATGCGACTTGCTTCTCCAGATGATCCCGCTGTCGGTTGAATTCGCGAATGGCCTCGTCCTCCGCTACTCGACTCCGGACAAAGTCAATGTCTTCGATGTACTTGTGGAATAGACTCTAAACAAATCAATATGAAAATTAATTAACTAATAACACAACTGTTAGATAGGAGTTAGAATCCAGTCAAATTAACTCAGAAAATTGGTTCTCAATAAACTGATATAGTTTTTCTCTAAGATAAAATAAATATGCTGCTCAGATAGAATTTATGTAACCAAACTACAAAATGTTTTAAACTTTGGACATAACCGACCCATCGGAATCGTTTTCTTGATTATAATAAGTAATATGTTAAGATTTGAATGATTATGTTTAAAGAAAACAACGTACTTTGACGTTTAGTTTCAGTTTCATAGGATCCTGAAGGTTGGCAGTCATGTTGTGCAGGTCAATCTTGATTTTCTTCAAAGTATTCTTCAGCATAAGATTTTTATCGGCTTCGTTGAAGTAATCCTTCTTAGCTGAACCTAATTTTTCGTTCAGCTGGGATATTTTGAGTTCTGAAAATCATTTGAATAAGGTATTCATCGCTCTTAAAACTGGTTGATAATACGGGTGCTACGGGCATGCTATATTTTTTTTATTGAAGTGATCTGAAGAAATAATTGTGCACATTTTCACTAAATAATAGGAGCAAGTATTGTACTTTTTTGATCCAAAGTTAGAAATGAAATGAAGATACTACGTAAAAACACTACGGAAAATCATAATGATCAAATATATAATATTCGAGTTCTACATGAAATAAAATAACGAAACTACTTATAGGAAAAAAATTACAACTGAGCGTGGCAATTACCGCGGAAAGCTCTTTGTTTTAAAAGGTTCTCCAGTGACACTTCCAATTCGAGAATGCGAAGTTTTTTGGCTTTTATTTCGCGCTCTAACGGATCGATCTGTTGAATTCATAAATCGTGTTAACAGCTGTAACTTTTTTCTCCAATTTAACATCAAAAATGCTGTTTACGAAACACCAATTTATTTCGTTAACAAATACAATAGGGGATATTTATTGGACTTAAAAAGGTCTTAGAAAGCACACCTTTTTAAGGTGTACTATTATCACTTTTATGTGTAGAAAATCTGTTGTCACTAGTATGTACCTACTTTGACAGATAAAATGTTTTAACAAGTTATATTTAAATACAGTGTTATATTTTATAAGACAAACCGATAACTGAAGCTTTCACATCTTAATATTATTGAATGTTCTTACTAATATGGCATAATTACCTAATGGACTTACAGCATGTTTGTCGTCAAATATAACGATGCTTTAATGCTTGGTCTTGAAAACTTATAGATGACTAAAATGAGTGTGAGATGGTTATAAATCTATTAAACCATTATAGTGAATAATGGATTACACAGTCCTGCTACAGTCATACCGAGTTCGTGTTTGATATTCAACAGCTTTAACTCCTCATTTTCCATATCGTCAATCTGACCTTTTAACTCCCGTATCATTGTCTCTTTTGGCTCAATCTAAATGCAACATTAATATCATAGAACATACAAAAACACTTGACTTTAGGTATTTCACGAAGAAAACTTACAAGGAAGAAATGCAAACCTGATTTTTCAACTCCGTGATCTTAAAGTTCAAGACGAACTTGTACTTCTCCAATTCCTGCTTTTTCCTCTTTAGTTCATAGATTCGTTTCTCCTTTTCCTGAATAGTGCCGTCTCTCTCTGATATTTCCTTTTTCAGGTCAGCCACGTCTCGTTCTAATGTGGCTATAACTTTCTGAAACTGCTTGTGTTCCGCTTAAACCCAAGAAAAGATAGAAAGTTATAACTATGTACTATGACTATGACTATGAAACTTTGTAGCAATTACGGAAAGTGAACATTTAGGATTTTTACACAATATTATTGTTTAATCGTATCGAATTATACTGTTGTAAAATATGCATAAGTAGTTCTGATAATACGCACTCGTTTGTCGCCAAACAATTTTCTCAAAAATATTATCCGCGTGGAAAACCGACTATGTACTAATTAGGCTATAAATCCTATAATAATAGTAATTAGTGGTAGCTTATTCTATTGACAAAGCTGGCTGAATTTCTACAAGAGATTTAACAAGTTAACGAATTAAATAATTCAATAAATATTTCCTGACTAATCATCACACAGCATCACCTAACCCCAACCAAACTAATCAGAGCTTGTTAGTACAACTATGGGTGTTTTGTGACTGATTTACTACATGGATTAATTTTTTTTTGCTTATACATACATGGCAGGTAGAAAATGCTTTGGCATTTAGCCCACCTTTTGTACAACTCATTAATTTCGTATAAAGTATTCTTAATAATTAAGAATAATAATAATACTTATGATACATAAAAAAACACCCAGACCCGAAACCAGAAATTGTAGATCATTCAAAATCTGGCCCCAAGCGGAAATCGACCCGCAACCTCTTGCTCCTCAAGCGGACCTTCGCCCACCGAGCCACAGAGGTCGTCTCGTCGGACAATATGACTGTTTTTATGAGTTCACCTTTTAACTGTTGCACTTGATGTTTAAACTCATCGATATCCTTGTGAGCACTGATCAGCTTCTTCTTCATCAGGCCCGTCTCTCCCTTCAGCCGAACGTTCGCGTCTTTCTCTTCTTTGAGTTGATTTTCGTAAGATGTCCTGATTTCTATGATCTCTCTATCAGCATCTTCTTCTATAGACGCTTTTATAGTTTCATGTTCCCTGGCTTCCAATTCAGCTTGCTCATTAAGCTAAAATATAATGAAAATACTCAAAAAGTATAAAAAAAATACGATTTATTGCCCAGGAAATGCGTTTCCATTTTGCGTTTGGCAGGCTCCTCTCCTCACCCTATTCTGTGGGTTAGAGTGAGAGAATGCTAGCCGTATTTGAAGTTATAATGCCAGTCAGGCAAGGCGTTCCAAACGCAAACGTTATTTTTGTATGGCACATGCTCTACCCAATTGAATTACTTATAACTTTCTGAGTTTACCTACGTTGGCTTACTCCATAAGTAAAATAAATACGTACATGTTTACTGTATCAATTTACCTCTTGCAGAACTATATCCTTTTCCTCTAGCTTGGCTTCGAACATGTTGTTCATTTCTCTGAGAGCCTCACGCTTGCTCTCTGCCAAACTTTCGAGTCTGTCTTCGTAATCTTTGCGCATTCTCGCAGTCTTGTCTTCAAGGCTCTAAAATGTAACACCCACCTGATAATTATTAAGAACTACAAAACACTCGATTGGTCAAACATTTGGCACTACGCAAAACACCTAGTGCTGTTTGTACTTATTTGTAGCCGGAGGGAAGAGCCCTCGTGTCTCATTACAAGTTATTTTAACTTAGTTAGAGCGAAGAGTCATTTTCTTTGAACAAAATAGGTTTAAAATGGGCATGTACTATTTATTGTTTATGTAAATTGTATACTTACTTTATAAAAAAACCTTATTGTAAACCTTTTGTAAATAAATATTTTATTTGGATGAATACTGTAGAAAAACGTTACATAATAGGTACTAAGGTCAAACATTCAGGTTATTACTTAATCATGGAATCCTTAGTAATGTTATGTTAGATACAAGATCCTAGCCGAGCCACATTTACTTAGCTGACATGTGATGTTAAAAAAACCTGTATTAGGTACTTTCTTAAACCAAAACGAAAATATTTTCTGTTAAAATTGTATGGGCTAAATTTCAGTTGGAATTAACTGATTATAAAGTCCTTCAATCAACTACGTATGAACCCGTCGTAAATACTTAGTTGGGCTGCTAGCAAATGTATACCGATCCGTTCGCAAACGTGAATCAGATGTTGGGTATGTTTTCTCTCGTGTTTTAACAACATATCGTAAGTATTATCCTCTAGTTCCAACCAAGGTGACTAGTGTTTACATTATCTTACCTGATATCTGTCGTACTCGCTAATGAGTCTGACATTGAAATCAGCTTCCAGCGCCTGAAGCGTTCTCTCGTGTCCCGATCGCAGTTTTTGAATGTCTTGTTGTATCATACCTATTTCATGCGTGTGCTCATTTTCCATGCCCTAAAGAACAATCAGCAATTAGTATTTATGAACTGCAGGCATATATGTTCGTAATGTAAGCAGTGCTTCGCTTGATCTTTGATCTTTTCGGTTTGCGTATTCCAAGGTTTTCTACCTGAATAATAATAACACAGTGTCTGTTACCTAAGGAAAATGTCAAGTTGGTGACTTTATTGAACATAATATAAATTTATACGTAAAACATAATATGTTTATATTATAAACTGTATACGGAACATAGGTCTAGAATATAACTTTTTTTTTAATTAATCCAGATATATCCCATTTCCGCAGGCAATTCATAAAATATAGGAAAACATCTTAAACAATAGTTCATATTAGATATAATAGGTTGCCATAAGTACCGATCTACAAATTCTTTTTTTATTACATTCTGCATTTTTGCTACTGTAGGTAAGTAAATAGAAATGTTATAAAACTGAAGAATTTAATTCTTAAGTTGAATGAGCTAATATAGGTAACAACATGACCGGTTTGACAAAATGTTTCCGTGTTTATAAGTACACAGTTAACTAAGGCAGGTTTTATTGTTATAATAAGGCTCTTTTGCTTGTAATAAAATAAGGCGCGAGATAAATATTTGTATTTCCAAAAATAGCAAACGCTATCTTAAACATAAAAATGGCCTACTATAAACTGCGTTTTTGGATTTTTCTCGTGGAAACAACCATAGCCTATCAACCTATCATTTATTATTCTGCGGTATTCAGACACCAAATCCATTCGAACCCATACCACAGATCAAATCAAATATTTTTTTTCCATTCTTAGGAAACCTGGATCTGATGATAGAATAATCTTGAAGAATTTTCAATTATCCAATGGGCGAAAATAAGTAGGTACCTTGTTATTTGGAAGCTAGTGACCGAAATCCTCTAAATTGACCACATTTTAATTTCAAGGAAAGGAAGTCTCAGTGGTTCTTGAGTTATCTTCAATCGTAATTAGGCATGATGAGTACCTACATAAAAAATAGGTATTCTATTTTGCCCACCCAAAAATTCTGGGCAGCTGTTTTTTGCTTATCAATTTAATAAGAAAGTGCCAAGATATAGAGAGTTCAGTAGGGACATGTAGCTCGAAAGCTTTACGTTGGAACTCTGTTGTGAACTCGCACTGTAAGTATCGTCTTAATAATAATAATAATAACTCTTTATTACACACATAAAGATAAAACAAAACAAAACTGGACTTAAAGCTAAATACAAAATGCGTAATAGGCGGCCTTACTGCTTAAAGCAATTTCTTCCAGACAACCTTTGGATGGAGAGGAAAATGCTCAGCAAATAACTGGACGGTGCGGTGACATAAAGATAATAATAATAATTAGTAATAATAATAGTAATACAAGAACAACATATTTATATCCAAATATTTTATAATATATACTACTAATTAGTTTACAAAAAATAAGAATAATGTACGTGTATACCTATATGGGTACAATTTTTAAGTAATCTAAATGACGGACTAAAGATTTTTTTTTAAGGGGTCGAATTTATAAACCCCGTCCCAAAAAGAGGGGTGTTATGAGTTTGACTTGTCTGTTTGTGGCTTCATAGCTCCCGGATGAAGCGATTTAATTAATTTATTTTTGTATGAAAGGTGACTTTCTGTCCGAGTGATCTTAGACATGTTTGATGAAAATTTAATGAGTTGTTTAAAAGTTATGGGGATGAAAGTGGGAAAGAAGAACCCAATATCTGCAAATATAATCGAGTGGGGTCACAAATAAAACATGCATTTAAAAAAATTATACGAATTTATACTTTTAAGAAAACAAAGCCTTTGGAATCGGTTTTATTTTAAACTAGTGGCCCGCCCCGGCTTGCACGGGTTTTTATTCAATTTTTTTCCCGGCAATTATTAGATTTTTTCTCGCCTTTTAAACTTTCCCTAGGCCTCCACGAACATTTCAAGACTATTATAAGATAAATCAGCCGTTCTCGAGTTTTTATCAAATTAACGAACAACAATTCATTTTTATTTATATAGATAGATTAAGAATATTTTTTTGTAAAAAACACTTGTTTAAAAAAAAAGAGAAAATCACTAGCCTCGTTCTTTTCCTTGAGTTCTTCGATGGCAGCACAGTAACCCTCGTGGACCTCCTTCAGCTTCTCGGCCTGCGTGGCCTCCGCTTGCCGGAGCTGGTACGTGTGTTCCGTTTCCAGTTCACTCATCCGAGTACTTAGTAACTATAAAAAATACATAAAAAAGAATTACCATACCATACCATTTTTCCCGATATTAATTGCTTTTATTTTCAATCGTCCATCATTCGTTCATTCGTTCGTCGATTTCAGTGTCTAGTGTCTACCACAATTTTGTATGTGGCACGGTGTTTAGCTAAAAAATGCACACGGTAACATCTAAATTTAATCTATGATACTAGTACCATTATACCTACTTTATGTCAGGCACACAAACATTTTGAACCGAAGAGGCTGTGTCGAGTCGCATTATAGCAAAAACATTTATAATTGCAGAAGATATAGGTACCTACCTATTATCTCCGATGATAGTAAAAAATAAATTGCAAAATATTACGTGTCTGTAAGACTATTAATAATATTTTTATTATGATCATCGTCTTCAATACCGTATTTAAGTACCTACCTATTCACAACGAAGCTTCAAGGTTCTCTGAAAGTGAGCTCAGAACATTAATTAGGTCATCTTATATATAAAATTCTCGTGTCACGGTGTTTGTAATCTAACTCCTCCGAAACGGCTCCATTGATTTTCGTCATCCGAAGCATGGATGCCAAGGTGGAGAATCGGCCAACATCTATTTTTCACCCCCCTAAATGTTAGGGGAAATTTTTTTTTTTGGTATTTAAAAAAAAAATATTATGATTCAGCATACAAAAATACATACTACCCTTAATTTTCACCCATTTACGTGCTACGATTCGTATCTAGGTGATACAAAGTTCACCGGGTCAGCTAGTTATTTTACAATAATTACTAGTTTTATTATAAAATCAGAGCCACTTACATTAATACTGTTAATTTTCTCCTGCAAATCCTTCTTACTAATTAATATCTCTTTTGAATAAGCGAAGTCTTTATCTAATGCTATCGCTCTACCATCAGCGTTCGTTAACCGCCAAAGGCAAATCGATGAGTCCTCTGCCACAGAAATCAACATCTGATCGTCGTACGTCAATGCTATACATGTGACCTTTTCATTGTGCATGTGGAATTCATTGTACACTACTTTATCGAGCAGTGGTAACTGAACTGAAGTCACACCCCCTGACCCTCCAGTTACAAAGAGCATCAAGTCAGAGCGAGACAAAACTATGGTGTCTAAAGACAGTCCTATCACCCCCAGATTTCTTCGTATCGTGTTAGATCCTATTTCCTTTATTTCTCCGTCTGTTCCAACTGCGTAAGTCGTTTTCCCCGCACTGTAAGGCAAATAAAAATAAGAAATCACCTACTGCTATTGAAGTTATTTAACTTTAATCTAGAGTTATACTTTTTCCAATAAATCTAATTCTTGCAGGATGCATCTGCTTCAACGAGATATAACGGCATCTTACCGGTTCACAGAGCAATCCTTGAACTGGTTGGTTTTCAGTATAACTTCACCTACTCTTTGACCAGAAGACATGCTCCATTCGTACACTGCTCCTTCCGTGCCACAGGACACCAATGTTAAATCGGTTGCGGACCAAGATAGAGAAGTTATCTGTCAAAAATCGGAGATGCTTTACAGCAATTTTTTTTATTAAAATTTTTTTTCATAGAATATTTTTGATATTCTTACCATTCCATTATGCCCTTTTAAATTGTAAACATTCTGAAAGGACGTCGATGAGAAAACCTGTATAACTTGACTGTTGACAGCGGCAAATAAATGGCCATTAGTACTGAATTTTGCTTGCTTGCAATTCCTGATTGGAAACTCGCGCATCACTTCATAATCGTCTATCAGGACCACCATAAAACGAAGTTTGTCCGAAAACCCCACAATGCAGAAAAGACCTGTAAGATATCACAAAATTAGGTACACAATACGTTTTAAGAATAATGTTGTTAGTAATTATTTCTATTATAATTTTACCCTCATAATCCCAGAATAAAGCAAGTCTATTTTAGTTAAAACGTGATTTGTACCTTTCTAACAAACACAAGCAGCTTAAATTAGCTTGTAGAGAAGAAACGAATTTTAGCTGCATTTTAACTCAAATAGGTTTATCTATAATGAGGTACAAGATGGATGAATTTTATTTTGTAAATATTCGATTTAATATGTGATTACGATTTGTAGTATACAGATCTTCAAAGACTAGGTAATGTAACTATAGGTACCTACAGAAGGTAGAGACAGTAGAGACGATCAAAGAGTACGAGGTAATTGGGTCATTGACGTGCATTGTTTAGTATTGGCGATTAACCCGCATGCTGCGAGTGCGGCGGCTTTGACAGCAGTGCCTAAACAATTGTGAACGTGCACTGACCCAATTTAGCGATCGATGACTATATGTACCTAACTTGGTAACAGTAACTCTACCTAATTTAGTACCTAGAAAATGGTACTTTGAAACTGAAAGAAGAAAATGAGCCTGTATTATTTTATCCTACTAATTTATCCTACTAATTACAAACGCGAAAGTTTATGACGATGTAGGTATGTAAGTGTGTGTGTTTATTTGGTCTTCACGCTAAAACTACTAAATGGATTTTGATTAAATTTCACAATAATATAGCTTACATATAAGTTACTTTTTCCTGCAGTAAAATATCACTTTTTACGGTAAAATTAATGATTAAGTGCAAAGTCCGATTTGGACCAAATCCGTAAAGGGCATAGCTGTGGTCCCAGCTAAGGACAAATTACGCATTTAAAAATATTATTACGCAGGCAGAAACTTTAAGTCGATTGGGGCAAGTCCTCGAAGGAACTAAAAGAAAAAACGGATACTCAGTGTTAGCCTACCACCCGTTCCTTGATCTGTACTTAGCTTACTATCATTAGCTGACATAGCTTTGCCTATTATTATTAGCTTTTCGTAAAGTACCTATACTTATCTGTTCTTATTTTAAACTAGCTGTGCTCTGCGGTGCTACCCGCGTTATAATGGATGAAGTACTCTTAACCAACAACATATTTATTTGAATAAAGATTAATATTATTATGTTGATACAACTTAAACAAATTATTTCGACCAAATTAGGTACCATAAAAACGGTTTTTGTGAGTTAATCTTAAAAGATAGACATATACTATCGCGGACTGTTTTTTAGATCATTAAAAGAGCTATTATTCTATAATACATATTTTTTGTGTATCTTGAACCGTTTTCACGGCGCACGCAACGGAAGGCATTAAAGATAAACAATTTCTCCCGTTTTTTACACATTTACTACTATATCTTTGCTCCTATTGGTCGTAGCGTGATGTTATATAGCTTATAGCCTTCCTCGATAAATGGACTATCCAACAGAAAAAGAATTATTCAATTCGAACCAGTAGTTTCGGAGATTAGCGCGTTCAAACAAACAAACAAACAAACTCTTCAGCTTTATAATTAGTATAGATTAAAGTCAACGCTGCGTCTGCCTGGTTGTTTGGGATGAACTACACTGAACGGTTTTTTTTGCGTTTGCTACGGTACGGTAAAAGGTAGATTCAATACCAGTGCATTAAAGTTTCGGGTGCCATAACGCTTTCATGTGATTTCATAGCAATATCTTGGCACTTTCTTATGAAACTTATAAAGCGAAAAATAGGTGTCCAGGACGGGTTAACATACGGACTTAACAGAAACTTTTTTGGAGTTTACGCCTTAAGAAACGATTTGAGTTTTAGGGGCCCGGTACGGAAATTTTATGAGGAGTAAAATCAAGTGTAACACGAAAAGTTGAGCCGTTACGTAGAAAGAGACAAACATATATATCTGTAGGATTGAACGTGTAAAAGAATGAGATGGAATACATTACACAGCGTATCTCATTCTCGGGGTCTCCTCTTTGCGCGATACTTCGTAGTCTCACTGTATTTTATTTATATTATTTTGTAACATACTTTATATAATACGCTTTATTGAAGTAATATAAATAATCCGAATAATTACAGATATTTGTTTGTTTCTCTTATTTTTTTAGCAGATGCGTTCATTTACTCTTTTTTTCTATTCGATATATATCATAATTATAATTCGTAAGGAGTAAACTCCAATCGTGCGTCGTCGCTGACACACACACACTTTTTTTTTTATATAGTCATCATGTTTATTTAAAACAAACCTGTTGGATGTAACGACAGACAATGGATCTCCTCCTGGTACAGTTTTATCATCTCGATATCATCAGTCATGTAATTCCAGACCCGTATGCTCTTGTCTTCTTCCCCGGCGGTCATGAAGATAGGTTTCCAAGCGCACATGGAGAGAGCATTTATCCGCCCGTTGTGCATAGCGGGGCCTAGCTCGTTGAAGATGATCTCAGGGTTCTAGAAATTGGGAGAATTGCGAACCAACCTCAATAAAACACTCATTGATTAATAAGCTGATACGATTACGGTAGAATGATCACGAATTGCTCTATGCTAACATACGGGTATTAGGCACTGAGGTCAAAGTGATCGTTAAAGTTTTAATTGAACATCGACAAAGGCAAGTAAATATTCAAGTATCACCGAATTGTGAAGAAAGCTACCAATTAAAATTATTAATGATTTTGAAAACCTCTATATAGTCTATTGTAATTTAAATAAAAAGAGAATAACCAATCCGCGATTGACACCGCATCCCGAATTCAAACCAGATCTTAGATTACATGCATTTACGACCTACCAATTAAATCCTATCTAAGTCATACCATATTAAATGGAAGTTTTGTTAAAAATATATGGTATCCTTCACTTATCATCAACGAATTAGTAATAGAAACCGCATGCGAATATTCCTCACACATAAGTTATTTTTGACAGGGCTTAATAAAGTCTCACTTGTAGCATGTGCTGTCCAAATAGCTTGACGTAATAGAGCTGTTTCCTAAGTGTGCTGATGAGCAAGGTCTCCTGGTTGGGGTCTATCGTGATATGCTGTATCGCATCCAGTTCTGACCACATTGGGTATTCTCGCGTGTGCCTGCAAATTTTAAGTAGACAGTCAACTAAAGGCAGATTACCCTAAAGACAAACTAGGCATATGCTTAGAGGCCAAAAAGGGGCGCGCAAAGACGAAATAGAGCGAGTGGAAATATCTTTTCACGGGGTTTCTCAATGGGATGGAATTAAAAATTATGAGCTACGCAAGAGAACGAAAAGTCACTGACTCAGTCAAATAAATAAGCTGTCAGTGGGCAGGCCATAAGCACGAAGAACTAATAACCGAAGGGTCTAGAATTGAGACAGCGTGAAATGCAGCATGTTCACGGACGGATGATTTAGTGAATTCTGCTGGTTTACAGTGGTTGTAAGTTGCCAACTGAAATTATTGGAAGTCATTAAGCAAAGCTTATGTTTACAGTAGCAGCGTTTTACGGCTAAAATGATGATGATGACGAAGATAACCCAGTTGCACACCTTTGCGGCTAATATTGAGATACGTACTTGTAAGACTTCTTGCAGATTCTAAACAAGTTTCTCTTTCTGTAGTGGTGAAGGGTTTCCTTTTCGAACATGTGAACGTAACCGGGTCCGCAAGCAAAAGCAAAACCTTAATCATAAAACATTCAGATTATATAAATAATACATGTAGTGAAACTTAGATCTAATGGAATAAAAAATCCATTTAGTTTCTGGTTTCTAAAATAGTTAGGTATCTATTAGATTAGAAGTAATTTATGACCACTTTACCACTAATGACTACCTATTTAATTTAATTCCATAATTTTGTTGTTTTCTCTCTAAGATATAATTCACATAAAAAAATGTGCTCTAAAAAAATATCTAGTAGAAGAGAAACTAAGGTTATTAGGCCCGTTTTCAGAAATTTGACTTAACGAAAATCCTAAACATTAATATGATTAAAGTAGAGGAGAGTCCTGCAGTATCGTAAGGTTATGGTTTATACATAATAAAATCGTTAAAACTCCCTTTAATATATTTCAAATCAAAACTATTAACCTATCAGTAAAAATGACGAAAATCTATATATCAATTAGAGATACTTATAAAGTTTTATTGATGTAATCAGATTTAAAAAAAATGAGATGAACTCAGAAAAAAAACTTAAGTAGGTATACTGGTTGATTTTGGTTTCTATTAGTCAAATCAACATATTATCCTAACCAGAAGTTATGCGTTTTTAAGTTTAATCTCTGAAGTTCAAAAATGATCTCCACAGTTTTACTTTATTTACGTAGCAGACAGATGTCCATCGTATGCAACAGAAATCTTTGAACTGACTGTAAACCAATAGCGACAGGTAAACCCCGTTTGGAGCATATACTTGCACTTATATAAGGCACCAATAGTGGTAAAAGTTCAGGTCCGTGTGTTACAGATTACAGAATTACAGATATATCAATTGGCTGGTATAGCATGCCGGCCGATACTAATAGGACTCTACCCTGTATTTTCATGTTTCTATGAGCTAAATCACACATACCTCAGTTTTTTATTCTGATTCAGAAACATATTCATGAGTTAGGATTAAGAATTTATCATAAGAATTAATTCGGTATCTACTAATAAGAATACGTAGGTATTGATATTCAAGAATCATGCCTATTATTACCTAAATAACACGGACTCTAGATAGGTAATATACAGATTCACACTTCCATTATCAGTTAAAAAGTAAGCAAGCAGTTACTAAGGCTGGCCTCACACAGCCGGAAAACCTATCTGAATTAAGAATCTTAATTCAGACTCTTAATTCCGGCTCCTTCAACTCACATTATCTTAAAAATTGAGATAGATCAGTAGTCTTTTGTTTCACGACACATGCAAACGTCTCAAAATGGAGGAGGAATTAATACTAATCACAGTGTGAACTGAGCAATTCATAATCTGAATTCAATATGTGTGTGTTGCTCTATGCAAATGTATGGGATTACGCGCGTTCTGAATTCAAAATCTTAATATTCCGATCAGGAATTCAGAACGCTCGTCAGTATCATTCTTACAGATCGATCTGATAAATTCAGAATCTGAAAAAATCAGAATGTGTGTGGAGAATGTATAAATTGTATGGATTCCGGGCTTTCTGAATTAAGAATCTGAATTCCGTTTCTGAATTCAGAAAGACATTCCGGATGTCTGAGGCCAGCCTAAGAATACAGTCAACGGTAAAAATAGGTAAGTAGTGAAAGATAAGATACTCGTACCTTTAGCAAAGTTTACAAAAGACGTGACGGGGTAGGTCTCTTCGTGGCTTTTCCCGACGCTGGCGCCGTCGCTGGCGACGTCTTGCTTGCTGGATGAGCTCGTTTTGTCACCTTGGCTCTCCGCGTCTGCACTGTAATGATTTTGCTTAGGTTAATTACTGACAGCCTCAGAGGCGAGGTCCTCTTGCGGCGCAAGTGGTTTCGATGAGGGTTTGATTTCAGAAGGGTCAAGTGTCGGTATATTCTGCAAGCACTTTCTCCTTGGTCTGGGTGTTTAATATGTGTATGTCTATTATATTAAGTATTTCAGATGTGTAGTACCTGTAACACAAGCTTAGAGCTTACCACGGGGCTAGATGTTGTTGTGTTGATTGTCCGAAAATATTTATTATTTTATTAGGTCACAAAAAAAAATTGTCCGTTATTTGTTGTATTAGTAAGTAATTATAGTTAGGTAGGTTATACAAAAAATTGTACTAGATTTTTTTTCTAGCCAACTGAAAATCGTAAAAATGTAACAATGCATTGAAGTTTCAAGTCGCTTAACGATTTCGTCCGATTTTACTAAATTTCTAACTATTTATGTTTGCACTTTTTTTATTATTTATTTATTTTAAACAGAATACCATTTTTTTTATGTAGACACTTTATAGTCTCTGTAATGAGAGCACGAGGCTATCTTTATCATGGCATATCTATAACCTACACTTGCCCGGGGTCAACATATGACACCAAATTACATAATAATTTAAGTTACCTTTAAAGTAAAAGTCATATTATATACTACTAGCGGCCCGCCCCGGCGTCGCACGGGTAAAAAAAGTTCCCGGGATTTTTTCCTTATTTGCTCACCGTTTAGACCTACCCTGGACTACGAAAAACATTTTAAAACCAAAATCAGCTCAATCGTCCCAGCCGTTCTCGAGTTTTAATCAGACTAACGAACAACAATTCATTTTTATTTATATAGATTTTGTAATAAGCATGTGATGCGCTTTCCTTTGAGACCCCACTTGAGTATATTTGCAGATTTTTAGTTTCCCTTCCCCACTCTTACCCTCATAACTTTTAAACGGACTACTGATTTTCATCAAACATGTCTAAGAACACTCGCGCGAAACTCACCATTCCATACTAAGAAACACTAAATTTAAATCGCATCATCCGTTCTGGAGCTATAATGCGACGGACAGACAGACCTCTCTTTTTTGGCGGGGGTTAAAAACAATCAGAAATAAAGTACAATATGGTACTGTAGCGGTCCTTATTACGTTTTCCAAAAACTCGTCCGTGCTTCACATTCCACTCCGTACTTAGCTATCTTTAGTTATCTTTACTAATATTATAAAGCTGCTGACTTTGTACACGCGAATCTGAGGAACTACTGGTCCGATTAAAGAAAACAGTTTCAGATAGAGTATTATTTTAAAAAGGCTATATTACCGCGGTAAACTCCATAAATAAATCTAAATTTAAAATTTAAGAAAAACCCCCGATTCCAATGCCTTAATTTCCTTAAATGTTAAACAACATAATATTTTGACTCTCACCCCATAACTTTTAAACGGCTCAACTGATTTTCATGAAACCTGTCTAAAAACACCAGCACCAAACTTACCTTTCATACAAAAAAAAACTAAATTTAAATCGCTCCATCTCTTCGGGAGCTCCGATGTAACAGAGAGACAGACAGATAGACACGTCAAACGTATAACACCCCCCTTTTTTGGTCGGTGGCCGGCAAAAAAAAACCGGCAACAACGTGCTGTGAAAAGCTAGTTTAATATAGGATACCTTATACTGCTTGTAAGTATTTTTTCGCAAAGTAGTATATAAAATCATTTTCTTTATAGTTTTGGAACAATAAATCCATGTTGTATGGTACCTTTATTATGTTTCCCAAAATCTAGTCCGGCTCTACAACCGTCAACTTCCCAGCTAATTTTTGCAATTAAAATAGTATAAGTAGAGATAAGTAGTCGGTGTATATGGTAATAGTAAGACGACTTACTCAGGTTCAAGTTTCTTAAGCGACATTTCCATGACCTCCGTAGCCTTAAAGACGCAGTTAGGGCGCAGCTCACCGTTCTCGCACATCATCAGCATGCCGGTGGACGTGCCGAACATGATGCGGTCGGCGTTCAACCACGCACACGATGTTATGATTAGCTGCATAACATGAAAGGATTGAATGCTGTAAAGCTTTATTCACATCGGAGCAGCTAATATTTAAAAATAATGTTTGTAAACTTATTTTTAAATGTAAGCTGCTTCTATGGTATAATGCTTTGCGGTTCTGCGGTGAAATTGACTTTACTTAACTTTTTATTGTCTATTACAGACAAAGAATAATGATAATGACGCAATCCATGAAACAAATAACTTTACCCCGGGGTTTTCTTCGTCTATATCATCATAATAACATCTCAAATATAACCAACGAGAAGAAATTATTTGAGTTTAATCTCAACTGCACAACAAATCTCAAATGAGTACATTATAATTATGGGAATAAAGGGTGGATTTTTGAGAAGGGACGGACCAAAAAGGGTAAAAGTTATATGGAAACGTTCTTTGGAGACTATCCATATTTTAAAGATATCTGAACTGCATTCACAGATTTTGGAAAAAAAATCTATCCCATTCGATTTCATTAGGGATCTAGACCCTAGGAGGCAAAAAATGTTTTGAGTACTCGAAATAACAGAAATCGCCAGAAACATTTTTCATATAATGTACATCTGTAGAGTGAAATTTCTACAATGGTCACAATTTTTTTGGGCTGGCTGGAAATATGTAAAAAAAAAAGTTTTATTTCACGATTTTAGTCATTACTCTACTAATATATACCTTATAGAGTTCCTTTGACTGTCCTTCATTTTCATCATCAGACCACTAATATCAGTCAAAACCCATTTAGATGAACGGTCTCAGTAATATAAGTTAATCAAGCCCAAACACAAAGTAATTGCTGTAAATCGTTGAGGAGTTCCCTCGACCGCCTTTCCCTCCATCATCCAGGCTTTAAAATTAATTATATTGGATAATATAAAGGAACACACAAGTCGGAAAGACAATTTTTTCAAGAGTTTCCCTCAATTTCTTCAGGATTCCACCACCAGATCCAGGTTTCCTTACCATGGGACCACCCTTGGGATACTCCCTTTCCAACAAAAAAATAATAATCAAAATCGGTTCAAAAACGACAAAGTTATCAGCGGACATACATAAAAAAAATTTTTTATATATACGGCCGAATTGAGAAACCTCCTTTTTTTGAAGTCGGTTAATAAATGATTACAAGCATATTTGAAATTTAATTCGAATATTTACTCATTCGTATTATAAAAGAAAGTCAACTTTTCCGACTTCAACGAAAAAATTTAATACCTTCTCAAAAATCCATGGATTTAGTTGTTCGATTCAGCTGCTGCTTTTGTTTAAAACATTTTAAATGACGTAAAGGCTACTCACATTATCTGCTTTGCACCATCCCCACTGACGCCAAACGGTTTCAGACACGTTCATTATGCGGAATGTATAAGATCCTGTTATAACTACTAAAGTTGCATCTGCTGGGTTACATTGCACCTACAGATATAAAAAACATATGAATAATGTATCAAACACTCACTTATATTTAGTATTAACAAATAATGTTTTTATTCAGACTGACCCCAGGCGACTTCTTTTTATTTATTTTTTTATGCTTGATAAGCTTTAATTTGACAACAATCTCACAAAACCTAGAATTACAACTGATTACGGCGACAAGGCGCTGCTGCATGATTCGTTATCGCTTTGTTTGTGCTTGGCGAAATATATTTATTGATTTATTTGCTCACATGTACATTTATACAGATAAAGGTCAATTGTTACATCTTAAGTCGATATGTACATGCACCCCGGAGGGGCACTGCAAATTGGGTTTGCGTCAAATTACAATAAAAAGAAAAACAATTTTATACAATATTCATGTGTCATTCAAACTAATCATCCATTTTAATATAAAAAAAATCAATATTCCAAGCTATATATCAATATCATGTAGTATTTTTTTGTATTTCTATAAGTTACTGAACTTATTATTCTGAACAAACCCATAAGGGTTTCCAGAATGTAATAATTTAAGATATAATTCTGAGAACGAATATTTTAATAAAATAAATAAATTTGAATGTTGGAATAAAGTTACTAATATTTACATAGGTCAATTCAATACAATACATATCAATATCATCCGTTTAAATTCCATATAATAAGTTGTCAAGCAACCCTTTGCAAGACATAGCATTATTGCAGTAGGTAAGGCTGATTTAAGTGCCACGCTGACCATCGTTGTTCGTCACCATCGACCATAGTTGGAAACCTTATCAGTGCCATGCGTCAAATAGCAGCATGTGATTTACAACACACAATCTAGCCAATCTAGTCTAGCCAATTAAATAAGTAAAAAATTCTGATAAATGGAGTTGAATCTTGTCATATTACATTATATCATTTAAAACACATTAATGTAACATTAAACACAGTTTAAATTAGGTTATTTTATTGATACATAATACAATTATTAATTGTTTTTTTTTGCCTAAATAGACGGTACCTTTCCATTCTATCAGACTCTAGTCTTGTCGTACCGATCGTCTACTAGGACGTAACCTACTCGTATTGGTAAGTACTTTGATTCAAGTCATATGGGCCTAACTCTTAATATTCAAAAATCATAAAGAATTACTTACGGACTCTACAACACCAGAGCCATTAGGATTTTGAGCTTTAGCATGACTCTCCACTTTTCCTTTGTCCCAATTGTAAAAATACAGGTACCAGTCAGGTTCGCCAGTTATCGCTACTAAATACTTCGAGTCGAACGTAAATTGAACACAAGCAAATTCCGTTGCTGTGGAATTTTCAAAGGGAACTGTTAAGATTTTTCGTCGTTTGTATGTTGTTAAATCGTAAATTGTTATTATCGGTTTTTCTCCGATCTCGTTGAGAGCCAACCATCGCCTAGAAAGGGAATAATCGTAACTAAAATAGTGAACTTACGTATTTATTAGTTTTGTAGTTGTATTCAAGCAAAAAAACTTATATACGATTTCTATGATAATATGCATTTACATATTATAATAGAAATCGTATAGATAGGTCAAACAGTTGCACCCTAGTTTCTAGGACTAAAATAGATCTAGTTAGTACTGACAATGTGTTTATTGGTGCAAAATATTGATACAAAAGAAAATTAATCGAGATTATATCTAAGCTACGACGCCTTCCAAAGCTTACTTTTGTAATTACTACGACACTAAATAACACTTAGATTCGTAGGGGGCGCTGAGACGCTAAACGCTAAATCATACGACAGTAAATAATGCGTAGGTAGCTGCGTAGTAGGCGTTACGATAGCTAATAAGGCGTAGCTACGTAGTAGATGCTACGAGACACAAAATACTGCGTAGCTGCGTAGTTAGCGATACGAGACTATACATAAATACGTAGCTTCGAAGTAGGTGCTACACGCAACGTGCTCAGACGAATGCGTAGCTGTACGACCGACGCGACACGACAGTAAATAATGCGTAGCTTCGCAGTAGGGCGCTACAACGGACGGTTATAAAATACGTAGCTCCGTTGAAGACAATACGACAGTTAATAATGCGTAGCATCGTAATAAGCGCTACGATCACAGTAAATAATGCCTAGAATCGTAGTAGGTGCTACGAAGCCTAATAATGCGTAGCGTCTTGAAGCGCTACGACAGTTAATAATTCATAGCGTCGGTCGTTAAGTACACTTTGATTTTACTTCCTACAACCTTAAATCATGCGTGGAGTATTTATAACGAATTCACATAATCCGTATAAGCTTTGTAGGGTCTGAAAATAATTCTTATGGTTTTTATTACATACTAAAATTTCAAGTATATCTTACCTGTTAGGAGCCATTACCAAAGACTTTATTGGTTTGTGCTTATCTTGAAGCCTAATAAACTTCTGTTTCTTCTGCAGATGGTTATGAATAACGATGACGCCGCCAGCTGGGTATATTATCTCCGATTCGGTCAGGTAGTGAGCATTGTACCTACGCAATTTCTAGGTCAAGATTCAGCGGAAGAAGCAACCTGTAGCTTGTAGGTATAAACGTAATGGAATTCATAATAGTGGTATTGGTATATCGCATTCCAGTGTAAGAGACTGAAAGTGTCTATCTTTATATATATAAATCTTCTGTACGTGTGCTAGTCATTGAACTAATCGTAAACTGCTGGATCTATTTTGATGAATTTTTTTGTGTCTGTTTAAATGGGTTTGAAAATGGTTTAGATTCACAATACGGTCAACTAGGTGCGAAGCGGGGGCGGACCGTTAGTACGATACAAATTAAAATAATTTAATTTCACAAAGAACACTTCAGCTATAAGAACAAATTAATCCAAAGGTATACTAACACATACTTAGTTTGTTTTTACTTAGGGATTAGCTATCCCTATAAATTTATGTGAATATAAAAAGAATGTCTTTAGATAAAATCAGAAAGCGAAGTACGTTACGACAGAAATATTTTACGCTTGTACCTACTTGCAAGACTTTTGGGAGGAAAACTGAAGGAAAATTAATATCATAGAATTTAAAACTGTAGGTAAAGTATGTCTAAAACAGTATACTTACTGAATGTCCGTCCGTAACCCATAAAAAATACGGGCTTGTATGTTGGGAGGAGTTGGTTGCGTAGCCATCGTTAATAGTTTATATCGTATAAAATCCTAAATTATCACAAAAAATAATCGTAAACGTTGTAGAAACTCCTGAACTTCCAGAAAGCTTCAAACGTCTGGATGTAATGACGTAAGACGTTTTTGTTGCCATGGATACTGTGTATTTGTTTATTTGACCTACTTTCATAGCGTCAATGCCATTGTAGTTTGATTGATACAAACTATTGACTATCAACTATCACAGACACGGCGGCACCTTTGACGCACCACACCGATAAAATATGTAACTCATCATCATCGTATCATATCCATGAACATATTTCGTATAATTCATCTACGCTACTACATTTAGACGAGCTATCCTTGTATATATATACACCAGCAGTGCCCCGCGGAATTATCCGTGTTATAATAGATTTGCCCGTGGGTCGACAAATTTTCCCGTGGCATAGCCCGTGGTTAAAATTAGCCTATGTCCTAATCCATATATGGGCAACGACCGGCCCGCGGGCCGGATCCGGCCCGCGGGCCGGATCCGGCCCGCCTAGACTTTTGACCCGGCCCGCGAGACATTTTGAAATTTTGCCCGAAAACAGAGTAAGCACGCTATAACTATAGAACACTAAAGTGAAATAACATGTAAATAACAAACACTTCAAATAAATGAAAACCATTGCTTGTTAAGCTCACTTTCTGTATGTAAAATTGTAGCGTGCGTATGCAATGAATAGGTAACAAAACGAAAGATGCAATGGTATCACTATCACAGTATCGCTTGTAGCCTCACAAGATTACTTGTCATCCCTTTCACACTTAACGAAATTCTAGTACGTTATAAGAAGTGTAGCATAATTACTCAATTCGACAGACATCAAATTAAATTTGACAAATTAGCAACTCGTGTTTTTGTTTTCGTTCGATGTTTGAATTGAAGTCATTTTGTTCAGTTTATTACTTGTTTACTAGTTACGCTAAGTTATTTTCCTAATTTCAAAAGTGTTCGCTTTCTTAGTATACAGACTAATAATTTGGGGATTTAGTGTAGGTACGTGAGCAATAAATGAAAAGATGTTATCTGGTGGTAAAAAACGGAAAGTAGACACAGAATGTCGCCAATTTCAAGAAAAGTGGACTGACGATTACTTTTTTATCATGCAAAACGGTAAGCCTGTTTGTTTGCTGTGTAACGAATCTATATCAGTTTTGAAAGAATTCAATATCAAGCGGCATTATTCCACCAAGCATATTACTCACACTCACAGGGCAGTTACGAAAAGAAAAAATTCAAAAATTCATCACTAATTTGAACAAACAGCAAGGAATGTTTCATAAACAAAGGACACAACTTGATAATGTTGTGAAAGCTAGTTTCATAGTAAGTTCAAAAATAGCCAAGTCATCGAAACCATTCGGGGAAGGAGAATTTATCAAAGAGTGCTTGTTAGAAGTTGCAGAAGTCCTATGTCCCGAAAAGAAAAAAGATTTTGAAAAAGTTAGCCTATCAAGACGTACCGTAGTTCGGCGTATAGAAATGATGGCTGGTGATATTAAGAAAAAATTGACTGATCGTGTGGCTGAGTTTCAAGCATTTTCAATTGCTTTGGACGAGAGCACCGATTTGTCTGATACAGCCCAACTGGCTATTTTTATTCGTGGTGTTGATAAAGAATTTAATATTACTGAGGAATTGCTTGCTTTACAGTCGCTAAAAGGGACCACTACTGGAGAAGATATTTTTGGTGAGGTCCAAAGTGTTTTCGAAAATTACGGGCTGCAGTGGAGCCAATTAGTAGGGGTGTGCACAGATGGTGCGCCTTCAATGGTCGGTTCGCGAAAGGGGTTCATCGGAATTTTGAATGAAAAATCAACTGAATTGAATGTCCAAAAAGATGATTTGATAGTCTTGCATTGCATTATCCACCAACAAAACTTGTGCTCCAAGTCCGTCAGATTACAGAACGTTATGGGTCTGGTAGTAAAGACGATCAATTTTATTCGATCCCGCGCGCTTAATCATCGCCAGTTCAAGGCATTTTTGGATGACATCGCTTCCGAATACGATGATGTGACATACTATTGCGAAGTAAGGTGGTTAAGCAAAGGAAAAATGTTAAAAAGATTCTACGATCTCAGAAAAGAAATAGCCGATTTTATGGAAATGAAAGAAAAACCTATTCCTGAACTCGTTGACCCAAAATGGTTATCTGATTTAGCATTTCTCGTCGACATCACAGGCCACTTAAACGACCTGAACTTGAAACTTCAAAAACAAGGTCAACTCGTAAATGAATTGTACAGCCACCTAAAAGCGTTCCAGAACAAAATTAGCTTATGGGAAACACAAATGCGATCTGGAAGCTGTTATCATTTTTCGACATTACGCAGCCATGAAAATGTAACGTACGTTCAGTATGCTGATGAACTTAAATCGTTGTCGGAGCAATTTACTAATAGATTTTCAGACTTTAAGAAGATGGTTAGCTACTTTAACCTTTTCGCTACTCCGACGAAAAGTGACGTAAGCAATGCTCCATTACAACTGCAAATGGAACTGATCGAACTTCAGGAAGACACAAACTTGAAATCAAAATTTGAAGACGTGGACCTGTACGAATTTTACAAAACTTACATTGAAGAAGAGAAATATAAACAACTGAGAGCGTTCGCGAGAAGAATCGTTTGTGTTTTTGGAAGTACATACAAATGCGAACAATTTTTCTCGATGATGAAGACTAATAAGTCAAAATGCCGTACGAGACTCACAGATGAAAATCTGGAAAACTCGTTACGCCTCTGCACAAGTGATATTTGTCCAGATATTAATAAACTTGTTTCTGAAGTTCAAACACAAATATCACATTAACTGTTACACGTAAAAAAAATTGTTTAATATTTTTAATGTTTAAAACCTAATAAAAAGATATATGATTTTTTTATTTGTATTTCTTGTTATGGCCCGCAGCTGCATTTATTTAGTAAGATTGGCACGCAACTTGCCGAAGGTTGCCCATACCTGTAATCCAATGTATAACCTTTTCACATACGAATTCAGGGTAATAGGTTTGCCGGCCGGTTAGGCCGTTTTGCCGTGAAAGACGGTCAAACAAACTGACACACACATACACTTACCCATCTATACTAATGTTAAACCCGCTAATCTCAGGAACTACTGGTCAGGTTTAAACATTTGTTTACATTAACTGCGGGAAAAAATATTGTTCCTGCGAGAAAATCCGAATAACACGGGCAACGCCGTGGCGTGGTCTAGTTTATAATATTAGTATCTATAGATAGTAATCTGAATCGCTTTATTATATTATAAGGGTTTAGGGGGAGGTTTACCGTTTTGCTGAATTGCTGAAAATCAAGAAAACATAACGCGCGAAGCTAGGCTACCCAGATAGGTAAGTATTAAATAATAATTCACCACAACTTTAAAATGAGATATTTTTAATGTTTTATCCTGATTCCAACGAAATCACAAAATACATATATACCTAGAGCTAACAAGATAGAAAATAATTTATTTCCATTGTTTGGTTTTACAAAACTTAGACACGTCAAAATAAATTACAAAAACACAAAAAAAAAACATAGGTGCTTAAAGATAAGTAGGAAAAAAATTATGGTATCTGGTCGCTTCGCTTTTTTTACACTAGAGCAAAGAAGCGTTTAGAAACTCTAGCTCATTTTTGTATTGAAACTTTACAATCATTGTTTGTTAGTCTTGTTTTTTTTGACGGCCAGTCAAACGCCTTCAACGATAAATCTAAATTTAAAATTTAAGAATAACCCCCGATTCTATTTTCTTAATTTCTTTTTGAGTTTGGCGCGGGTGTGGTTAGACATGTTTCATGAAAATCGGTTGAGACTTTTAAAAGTTATGAGGGTGAGAATGGGGAAGGAAAACCGAAAATCTGCAAATATACTTGAGTGGGGTATCAAATGAAAGCGCATCGCGTGCACATTACAAAATTTTATGGTATTTTACTTTTAAGGAAATTAATGCAATGGAATCGGGGGTAAATTTTAAATTTAGATTTATATTCATAAAGATTTATAGTCGCCTCGGATGTGTAGAAATGGCATGAATGCGCCATTTACAGCTGATTGCTGCTCAATGCCGCGCTGGCGCATCCTCCTGCAATGTCCGAGACCCCGAGAGATAAGTCCTCGCTTCCGCCTTTTGTGACGGGAACCTTTCAGTCATATCTGCATCTCTAGATGACTGTTGTTACATATTAAAAAAAAATTGCATACATATTCGATTTGTGTAGATGTGGTTAGATTATCTAAGACGAGTTGTTAGGCGAACGAAGGAGGAAAGGTCTTTGTAGGTATCCCGAAAAAAACGTACGTTGCAAATTTATAGAGAAGGCCTTGGGTAAAAGCGTAACATAACGATAGTAATATTATAAAGAGGTAAATTTTGTTGGTTTGTTTGTGACGTTGTAATCTTTGGATCTACCGAACCGATTAACCGAATCAAATTTGGTACACAGATCCTCTAAAGCCTGAGAAGTGACATAGGCTGCTTTTTGCCGCGCAAAAATCCATTAAACGCGGGTAACACTACTAGTGTAATAATAATACCTGTGAAATGACGTCATTACTGAAAAATACAGGTCAAATCGATATTTGTTAGTAAGAGTATGTTAGACGCATTTAGGAAAATAGCTTATATAAATATTCGTCGCGTGCCTAACTAGTCACTAAATGGCTTTTGATGGGGTGGCTCCGCCCGCAAGGTCGTTGCTACGTCGCGTCGTAAAGGTTACACAAAAGTTTATTGTATGTTCTCTATCCACCTATGACCGGATATGTATTGGAGTAATGATGGCACCTCTGAAATGGCTATATCAAAGACCAGCTTGAACTAGACCCAATTGATCCAATTGTACCTACAAAAATTGTTTTTTTTAACCTTAATACAGTTCGCTTCGCTCTATCAAAAAATTTTCTTAACCGAATGAGCTAAATACCCATAATTTATTTAGCCTCAATACTTCTAGCATCTAGATCCTTACTGCCTATTAGTACTCATCTGTTAAATTGCTAATTATTCAGCTTTCCGTTCATTTATTTGTTCAACTGTTTCACTTTCACTTCGTGCTAATTAGATATGCAAAATTGGTTTTATTTAACTAGTTTAAGAGCAGACTTAGCTGCTTAGACTCGTATTTGAATAAGGATCAATCTAATTGTTCTTATTTTGGATAAATTGTTAGCTATAAATTTGCTATTATAAAAACAACTCAAGTGTAAAAACTAGCTCTGTAGTTACGGAACGTATAAAAACACAGTTAGGTACATAATAAATTTATGACCGCTCATGGGTACATACGTATAAACCAGTTCATAATAAAACCACAAGTAAATAGATATCTTCTTACCAGCAATGCACCAAAGCCAATGAATCGGCGATAGCCTGACCGCAATGGTGCAATCCAATGGAAATAATTTTCTAATTCAGAACAATTTCAGTGCCACAGTTCTCACATCCTGATTAGCGCGTAAGACGGAGGATTCTTACTATCTTTACATAAACTCGCTTCTCCTTACCATATTTCTTATTTACGGGCTCTTCGCAATCTTATAAGATTTTGCAGCAATGTACTCGAAAGAGCCTCCATTGAACCTATAGGTATTAAGTGCAAAACAAGTCCAACTACATACGAAGACGTGGTGGGTCGCTAGACCCAAAGGACTTTCCCTTGAAAATATAGTGGAATTTTCTCCGCCCTTGTCGCTTAAGTCCTCTTATCGTGGTCAATATCAAAGCCGAGGTAAGTTAGGTTTTAATACTTACTTTAAGGTACTTTACTAGGTTTACTTTAGTGAATTTTTCCCCTGACGTTTCAGCGATCTTTGTGATAATAATCTTTGTTGCATGCTAAGTATGTAATTAAAGTGTTCCTTCACCTTTGTATTGCAAACAGAACATAAAAAACTAAGAGGTGACTAATACGGTCAGGCACGGAGCCAAACTTAGGCCCACTGGACACGGACAGCTTGAAGCAGGTAGGATCGACTGCTTGAAGCTACGACTGCATAATTTAAAATATCATAATGAATAATAAACGACAGACTTCGACGTACTAACGCCAACTTCTCGAGCAGCTATTTCAACTGCTCGAGTTATCAGTGGCAGCCTCAAGCTGTTGCCTCTTGACTTGAGGAGCGCTCCGCGTATGTTGTTAAGTGTATGGCGGGCCTTACTGTTTTAATAAATTTATAATGTAACAAAAAAAATATGTAGCACAAGTAGCTACAAAAAAGATAGCTGTTATAGGTTGTTAGATCTCAAAAATGATTTGCATAAAAATCGAAGTAGTGTTAGAACATTACACCAAAATTACTTTAGTTAGAGGTTACATTAAATACAACTGTCGCGCGGAGGTGTTTGGTAAATAACACATTAACTATGTATTGTGTAAATTTCTAAGCAAAACATATACACATATAGCACAAATTCTGCACAAATTAAATTGATTGAAAGATAATCCCACATATTGCTCGAAAGCCAGTATAATGCAAACCCCAACGAGTAAAGCTTTTAGCTGGTTATGAACGTAGCATTGTAACGTGAATCGATAAGTTTTAGGTCAAGCCCTTAATTTTGTTACATATCGTCGTATGTCTACGATTTATCCTCAATCACATCACTGATTCATAATGACGTGAATTGAAGCGATTCAGTCTATTGAGTTGATAAGTGTACATAATAATTAGATAAGATAAGTACACTAATTAATAAAAGATAGCTAAACATGCCTACTGCTGTAGTAGTGCGGTATTATATGTATACTAGCTGTGCCCCGCGGTGTTACCCGCGTTATAATGTATTTTCCCGCGGAATGACGTTTTCCCGCGGTAAAAAGTAGCCTATGTTATTTTTCAGGCTCTAGAGATTCTGTGTACCAAATTTCATTTAAATAAATAAATAAATAAATATTTAAATCGGTTCAGTAGTTTTCGCGTGAAAGAGTAACAAACATCCATACATCCATACTTACAAACTTTCGCCTTTATAATAGTAGTAGGATTACATATAAAAAGTTAATACCATAAAGCATAAAAATATTTTAATACATTAAATAAATCTATTTCATTTCCTTTTAAATACTTTTTTTTAATGTATAAGTTTCTCTATGAATAGGTTACCTACCTTAGCTGATTAATAAATATATTTACAAAAACGCCTAAGATGTCAGTTTATTTTGTTTAACCACAAGATTCTAAGTCCAATCGTGCAAAAGTTTTCCTCATTTGTTTTTCTTATAAATTAGTCATGACTAATTTATAAGAAATAAAACCTAATGCGCTTCTTGAAGATACTTGAAGAAACTGTGTACTGTAAATTTCTAGAAATAAATCTGCAGTAGATTTGCCTTTTCAGAGATATTGAGCCAAAAACGTTAAATTATTTGAAATAGGTAATATTTGATATTAGGAGCATAAATTGCTATTGATCAGTAAAACATCCCAAACTCACCCATGCACAATCAGTTCGGAATTTGAGTTTTAAATCTTCTTTCTAAGTAGTAACATTCTTTATCTTTATTTTTTGACAATGCTTATGGCATTTTTTCATATTGTTAAGTGATTCCGCAACAATTTTCCAAAGTTTGCAAGACCTTCATAAATCGGGTGACGCGCGATGTCATAAGAGTATAATGCCGTCATCCTAAACAAATATAGTTCGCTTTATTACAGTTACTCAACATTATGGAGATGTTCTTAAAAATTCTTTAACAAGACATGTCATGATTAAAAAAGGTGTTCCGTCAGGATGGTCAGTCTAAATAAGGCAAATACAAATCTTATTAAAATGTCACCTTGTCTATTTAATTTGGAACATGAGTCAGTTGCAATATTTGATACTAATACTTACCTACCTGTAATTTACTTTCGTCATATATTATTCTGGGCTATTACTAAACTTCCATGTTGTTAATTTGTATTACATACAATTTACATTTACACAAAAGCTTCTTTATAGAACAAATGATATTTTTAGGTTAATATATTTGTCTGCATTTTAAAACCTAATACGTACGAGTATAGACAACTTAATAGAGCATGCAAAACTAACAGAAAATCAATCAATTAGCGAAAGTGCAGTGCATTAAAAGCAACAGCGCGTATCTTCGCCGCACCAGAGCTCATCAAGTCCAAGTCTTCATGCAGTATCTGACGTAGGTGATAACGAGCCGAATCGAGCCGTCGCGGGCTGCCCGCTAGTATGACTCTACCCGCCTCGCCGAGCGCTCAACCACGCGCGCGCTCAGCGCTACCGCGAAAACAAACACGACTTATCTCGCGATAAAACCTATCACAGTGATAACTGATAAGAGATAGGAGTGCTCTACACCGTCGCCTGTGCAACCCTATTATGTAAAACCGTGAAAGTGATACCAGGATACTGAATAATGGCCACAATGGCGGCTTCCCGCAAGACAATCTCCATCCACGACTATCCAGAGCACCTTAATCCTTTCCATGAGGACGACAATCATAATAAGATAAGGTTCTGGACCATTGGGAAGAAGCTGCAAAGGTCCAATAGCATCACGTTCTCCGGTATCAAGGATCTGAAGAACTCTTGGTAAATGCACATTGTCTTTTAAGTAATTTACACAACATAACCTGTTTTTTTTGTACATTGCATGAAGAAACTGAGTATATTGAAGGTACACATGACATTTAGAATAAACGCAAATGCAAGTAATGCATTGTAACTCTCGCCATAACAAAGCAAATCCTAACAGGTCTTATGACGTGCCTACGATATGCTTTGCGCCCTTTGACCTTAAGCATAAGCCGTATAAGCATGATCCCCACAACAGACAGATTTTTCAATCAGCTGTAACACTACATAAACACCACAAGAAAGAATACATTGTCCAAATGAATATATAAGGAAAATAGATCAGATAAAAGAAAATTTGTATTGGCCTATACTCTTATTTGTCAACCCTGAATTGGCTATCAAACTGCATAGTTATAATTATTAATTTCTTAAGTTATATTCTAGAGTAAGATTACGGACAGTCGATAGAAAGTAGGTATTAACTTTTATGCACGTTTGTTGAAGATTAAGAAACGGAATTCGCATGCGCAAGCAAGGTTATAGAGTGCAACAATGCGATTGTTCAGAAAAATAACATGTAGGCACTGAATAGATGTATGTAGGTATGAAATCAAGTACCTATTGAGGCAAATAACTCGATGTAGGTAAATTTTGAGTCTAATAAAATATGAATCATATTTATATATTACTAGCTGACCCCAGCAAACGTTGTTTTGCAAAATGAAAAATAGTTAGTAGCTGATTCTCACTTCTACTTTTTTTTAATAATAAAATGTAAGTGTGTAGTCTAATGTTATATTTTTAATTATAATTCTGACTGTTTTTATGTCATTGAAACTTTGCACACCAACTGGTGAAACATGTTGAAACTGTATAAAAAAACAAACAATATCCTGTATACACATGTTTTTTGGCAAATAAATTATTCTATTCTATTCTATTCTACTGAATACGCATATAAAATCGGTAAAGCCGTTTCGCAGGAGCTGGTACGGTAACTACCATTGTGACATGGAAATTTAGTATATTAGATTTCTATGAAATATAAATTACGAGTGTGTACTTCTTTGTGTATTGAATTTATCTATCAGAATGCAATAACAGGAATATTAACGTGCGAATACCGTGCAAAAAACTAAGATTCAAGCCATTCATTTTAACGAAAATATTAATCTTAACGAAAATAATACAATATGTTTAGCTTTAGATACTCTAATGCTAATTGCCTGATTGATTTACCCAATAATTACGAAAACCAGATATCGAACGGTATCGCTTATTTTCTTTACTTAATTACTTGTTCACCTAACGTCGTGATTGTTTAGCAATATTACTTTGATTTGACTTGGATAAAGCACAAGTGTGAAGCTAGAAAAAGAAAATTAAAATCATTTTCTATATAACATAGACAAAATGAGACGACAACGTTCGAAATTCCAAAGCATCTTTTAAGTCAAATAATAGTGAAATTAGGACGTTTTACACTCACCACAACAAGTCAAAATGTTAAAAAAAAATGTATCAAATACGTGATTGGAGTTGACTTAAGACTACATAAAGTCTTTGTCAAACTTAAATAGGATCAACGCATGACACAACATTAAAACCTCCTCTTTTTTTGAAAATTGGTAATAATAATTGTATTACTTATAACAAAGTACAGTAGTTAAACTGTATATTATCGAAATCTGAGTAATAGGTGTACCGTCATCGCTTATTTATAGGATTGAAGTCACTATTGTCAGACGTTCTGTAGGTTTTATGCATAAATTACACAGAATGTAGTCGTGATTGACTAAACATCCCGAAGCAGTATTTTTCTTTCTTTGTAGATGTTTTACTTGAATAAATACAATCAGTCACAAAACATTTCTTGACTTGAAATTAAACTTACATATACATTGCAACAGCGTTTCATTTTCTGTGTGTTATTTCATATTTTATAGAGTCATTATGCTTTATTGTTATCCATTATTCTCTATATTTATCGCAACCAGACTATTATATCTTGATATTTATCAATTTTGACACGATTTAGTAGATATTTTCACATTAGCCTTAATAAATTAGCAAATGATCACTTGTATTACAATTGCCTTACCTCTCACGCAACGGCTGAAATTCCAAGAAAGTTACAACCAATGTTGCTGTTACGACACAAAATATATAAGCAATAGTTAAGTCGATAACAAAATGTCTAGGCTAGATTCTTACAGAATGTTACACGCCCTAGAACCAACTAATCAAATTATAAAAGTGAGTGTTTTATGTAGAGTTTGCTCTACGTTGTCCATATATTCGTATATTGCAGGTATTTATTATGGTTAATTCATTTATTTTCCTGTATTCATTTGTTGTAATATAATAGATAAAATATTCAAAAGAAATAAAGTTAATCACAATATTGAAATTTATCTTTGTACACCAACTTGGATGCAAAGAGTGGCGTAGCTAAAGGCGGGCTAGGGGCAGAGCCCTGTTGCCCCCAAGCTCGGGCCCTAGAGTACGGATGCCCGGGGGATAGCCTATAAAAGAGAATCTAAATACAAACAACATCATACAACAAATGTATTTCACTACACAATACTTATGGATCTTAGGCTTAAACTGCTGACGTAATGCCATCGTAAATATCAACTTTTCTAATTATAACATTGTACTGTTACTGTTAAAAAGTAAGGAAATGTTGGATTTTTCGACATGTTGTTGAATGGGAAGGACTTACTTGCTTTTGTGTTATCCCTTAAAATTCACATCACGGTTCATGAGAGGTTCTTGAGGACTTGAGATAATTTACTAGTAAGTATTACAAACAATTTTTTATCCCTTAGACAAGTAACTTACCATCTGTATTTGACTTTATTTATAATAAGTTTTGAGCACCAAGTTCAAAAATTAGTATTAATTACAAGAAAATCAAGCTAAAATTAGGTTTAAGAGGCACATGGATCGCTCGAAATTAAGTATCGTCCAATAAACCAGTGTTTGTAAACGAAAATGTTTGAATCGGTGCCAATTCGCGAGCGCATAACAAGAAATGCATGACTTTATTTTATTTCTGCTCTATTCTTGTTCATGAAAGTCGCGATTCAAAGTTGACATACTTTTCAGCGGAGATCCGCAGATTTTAATTATGATAGGTACAGGTAGGTATTTTTACACCTTTGTTTAGTGAATATCTAAGACAATGTTAGGGAAAATGGCATGATATAGAAACTAAAGCCTAGTTCTAGTGAACCTAGAAGGTAGCTAAAATAGGTACCTACTCTGATCAGATATATAGATAATTTCTCTCCGTCGTGGGCAGCTGCTGTACCAGCGCCACTCCGCCCAGTAGCTGCTTATACTCACTTAGGGTACCTGGAAATAAATAAATCATTTATTTTACTAATACTAGCATTATGGTCGTAAATGGTTTTCCAGCGTTAAACAGTAATAGATAATTTAATAGCACGGACACCACCGTCTTATTAAAAAAGTTTACGTAGCAAAATGTTTTGCGGTAGGTACCTAACACAAAATATAAAGGTTTCCTCCATTTTTCTTAAATCCGGCCAAAATAAAAAAAAGTTACGTCAATCCATATTGCAGTAGATGCAGGATTTAAAGGCTGTTCGTAATTTGTATAATTTTATTCCTATTTAAGGAAATTCGTAGCAAACCTTTTTTTGAAAACACGTAAAGTAAAGTACAATATATTTAGTGAGGTAAGATAGAATTAGAAAATTTAAATTTGCAAGTATCATGAACTTTCATTATATGGCAAGACATTTATTTATTTACACTTTTACATTGCCATTTCAGTACAAAAATTATGCGACATAAACAACCCTGATTTATTTATTAACTGGATTTACGATCTACGAAGGTCAGTAGACCTTCATAATTGCTGCAGTGCCATACATGACAATTTATTTTAATAGACACATGCAATGGTAACACAATCCGAAATGAATGATACGAGTGTTAACTAATATATTTCCATCTTAAAGAGCATTATTTCAATGAACAATGCATTTTAATAAGTGAAACTCATATTTTCTAAAACGAGTGTTTTATAAATTCTTACGTTTCGTTTGGATTGTTAAGTGAACTGGTGATATTACCTATTTTTTATCTACATTTCCTCTATCAAGGACAGAGATGTGTGGTAAGCCTATCAAATGATGAAAAGTGACGTCAGCGTAATGGTGTTTTTTTCCAGAAACGAATAAAACGTAGATATTGTTTGATTTTCTTTTTACAAATATTGCCAAACCAGACGCAGAGTACTCAATTCTCTGTTTTTTTCTTTCTAGTCCTCGTTTAAAATTAACTAACAAAGGGCTAATTTAATTTTAAAAAATATGTATTATTGAATATAACATGAGTGATTCCTTTGTAAAGTCGGTTAAAAAGTAAATGTCGACATAAGATTAGCTAATAAAAGATTAAAGAAGTTCTCATTTTAATTTTTATAAATTATCTAGTTAAAATGCTATTAAGTTAAAAATATTTTTTTTGTTTAACTTAAGTTAGTACATATTATTATTATGCGAAGAAATTACAGTGCAAGTGGCAGGCAACTATAATAGATACCCAATTTGAAAGACCGCGACCACCCCATTTTACAACCAACAGTGAATGGACTGTTCGTAAAATGGCTACAACTACATGATATTATGTATAACAAGTGTTAATTTAATAATACACCCTATCTTAACAACAATACACAAGGCTTAGCATAATGCACGTTTGTTTATTACTATGAAGAAGATAATGCATTATGCTTTACAAAGGGCCATCGGCTGATTTTGTAGGTACTTTAGAATATAATGAACACAAGAAACAGAAATATATAAATCAATGATTAATTATTGCGCGGACAGTTGCAGACTGCCTCAGTGGCTCGGTGGGCGACGCTCCGTTTGTGGTGAATGAGGTATCGGGTTCGATTTCCGCCGAGGGGTTAAGTGTTTTTATGTTCTGCAAGCACTTTCTCCTTGGTCTAGGTGTTTATTAAAAATATGTATATATGTATGTCTATTATATTAAGTGCATCAGATGTCTAGTACCCGTAACACAAGCTTAGAGCTAGCTTATCACGGGGCTAGATGTTGTTGTATGGATTGTCCGGATATATTTATTTATTTATTTTATTTCATCATAATATTGTAATAGTTCACGGTTACAGACTTGTTTGAGCAGAGTAGGTAGGTCCTAAGTAACAACCTACAGCGTTCCTATTATTGTACAATTTTACTTACTAAATTTGTGAGGCCACATCAGGCTCCATATTTTTCAAGCTGAAAACTTAATATTTGCACTATAACTAATAACACTTCCGTTGCACAATCTCCGAGTAAAATTATATTATTTAAAATATAACAGCTATGTCGCTTAGTGGCATGTGACAAAGCGAGATAGCTCTTGACTTAATTCACCAATAACACGTCAGTATTATTGGTACCCATTGCTAAATTTATTTCCTATTTATCTTTAAGCACATATGATTATTTTTTTTATTTTTGTATTTTATTTTTGTCGTGTCTAAGTTTTGTAAAACCAAACAATGGAAATAAATGATTTTGTATCTGAGTTTACTCCGATTTAATTCGGAGAACCCCGAATAAATTTGTCGTAATTCGTGCATAATGATTTGTGTCCATCCCAAGGTTGTCAAAAAAGATCGCTGTCAGCATCATAATGCCGCCATTGATTCACAATTATTGTACCTACATCTTTTTGTTTTTTTTTTTTGTGTTTTGTAATGTTGTGATCAATAAAGAGTATTGTATAAGTCAATGGTTAAAATATATGGAATCTTGGTCCGTCGGTAACTGACAGTTTTCAGTTGACTTGATAGCTTTATATTATAACCAGTGATCCAAAGTTTCGGAGCCTATATCCCTACAGCACACAGAATAAATGTGGAGACTTTGTTACTACATTGTTTTTTATTCGTGATAATTAGACGTCCACCAACTGGGCGGAAGACCTGGTGAAGGCTGCGGGCTGACGGTGAATGCATGCCGCTTCCAGTAAATTACAGGAAATCTTTGATGGAGGCCTGAGATGGCATGTCCAGCACTGGACGTCTTACGGCTGAAATTATAGGTATTTAAGCTCCGAAAATTCCGATTACTGATAACCAATAACTAAACTTTTTCTCATATTGGCAAACAGGCCCTTCGTAATTGTATGACATGATCAAAAACAAAAAAAGGATAACTTAAGATTTGCAAGTATCATTTCTGGATAAAGTCCTGACCTTCACGGATAAGATGAATCATTTAGTAACATTTTCACGAGAATTCGATAGTAGGCCATTAGCGCGTAAAGATAGTGTGTTACTAGATCATTTAGAGAGATGAAAATTAAACATTAATGATTCTTAGAAGGTCACACATCAGAAGTTTTCTGTAATGAACTCAAGTCTACTTACTCTAGTTTTCATAATACTAACCTATTATATACACCAAGCAACATTAGCGATTTATCTTTTAAATATAATTGATTCCAATAATATAACTTAAACAAACATAAAAACTTAAAAGCCGGACATAATTAATTGCTATCAAATAAAAAGCGCAATCATTGCAATTAGATACCTAGAAGACAAGGTTCAAGTGCGGGTCAGCAAATCTCGTCTTATCTGTTCGACCTAGAGGAATATATTAAAGTCATGCATGCATTTGCTTGTAAAATCGCACTGGTATAGCAAACATGTGATTGAAATGGTCACAGAGCTAATATAAACTGCAAAATTTACGACGCTGTAAAGTCTCTCAGGTATAGGTGTATGCAACGAGGAATATATTACATAAGTACTTAACTGAAATCATTAATTCCATAATGTTTTCAGGACTTGGACAAGCCTGAATTTGTACCAATAGCGGATATTTACTGAAATGTGCTCGCGCCAGAACGAATGTCATAGTTTACTAGATACAGTGAAGAAAATAGTTTCTTGATCATAAGATAAAGATAAAAGATTTTTATTTTTCAATCAAACAATAATTCACCAAGTGTTTTGTTAGTTCATTAAATTTTATAATTTGTTAAGCCTTAAAATTTTACTTAGTATGTAAGTATAATATCCTCAATAGGACGTACATTGAGGATAAACTGTAAAAACATGTACCCTAAACACCTAATTGTACAATAGTTATATCAATAAAAGTTTTTGTATTTGTATTTTCAAACATAAATAGTTGCAATTCCACGCAAAGCTTTAAATATTATTTGCTAGAAAAACTGGCTCTGTCTCAGCATGTGCCAGATTACTAGCATGCGAGTAACCAGCGCTGGTCTTCCGACCGAACCCATTGTTGGCGTATCATAGAGGTTACGTTGGCTTATTGACGGCGCAATAGCAAGTTACCATCCTAAAAAATATAAAATATTTTTTTTAGGAATGAGTCCATCTTAAGACTCATACCTAGGGTATCGTGTACTGTTTAGGTATACACTTTTTGAAATAAAAAACCGAAAATATTTTTTGAAGGTGCAAAAGGTCAGTCAGAGTCGTAACTCATTGCTTAACTTTGTAAATATCACGTTTATTGTACGGGAGCCCCGTGAATATTTATCTATTTTGTGATTTTAGTATTTGTTTTTTTTTTCTTTTTTAGCAGCAATAGAAATACATCTTTACCTACTCAAAATGTCAACTCTATCTATCACGGTTCTTGAGATATAGACTAGTAACAGACAGACGACGAAGTCTTAGTAATATGGATCCGTTTTACCCTTTGGGCACGGAACCCTAAAAAAGGACATGTTTATTGTATGTGCTAGTAGCGCTATCTGAGGTCAGTTACACGTAATATCACCTATTCAGGCTCAAGTTAGTCTATTGATTCCAGACTGAGTATGAAATATTTGAAGGCAACGTCAAAAGTCGAGCTGCGACACAAATTGATTGCTGGTTGCTAGTAACCATGCACAACATCATTTATTATCCAATGTGAACATTTGACTTGCCCTTGAAACCACAGAAAATATCAATCACGCAATAAGAGTTATTTTTATGAACAAATACAATATTAGGTAACTGTAGCAATCTATATAAAATACCTAAAACTCATAAACAACTTCGTCATAATAATTACTAAGATCACAAGGAATTAAGTACGTACTAGTTACAGACATTACTTCAAATAGCTACTGCCTCTTTCCAATCCAGTTACATTACAAGTCCTGGGAATCTAAGAAACAAATTTAATCTTAAATTGTCATTGGTAATTCGTCGCACAATAGGGGCGAGCTTAAATTGACAAAATCTGGCGCGCATAATACATTTGAGTGGTTGAGTTAAAGTTGATTTAACTAACATTCTGCTAAATTGTTAAATTACCTTGTTAGTATACCGTGAGACATCCTGGTCAATCATTTAATTTGGGATGAATCTTAAATGTATAATAATTAAGTAGAATGTAAAATGTAAGTATGATTGGGTTTCTTGGCTGTTTTGAACAGCTGAAGATAAAAATAGTGTTGTGAAATATAAATTAATCTTTCTCACGTATTTTGTTATTATAAGTAGCTTAAATAGTTCTCTTATGGTGGCCTGCCCGTAAGTGGCTTATGAAATTCAGCTGATATACTTATTTATGTTGGTTGACAATTTTGGCTTCTGTGGCTTTCAAAAATAAATTAAACTAGCGGACACATCATACGTTGTCCAGTCCCACGTCTCAAATAACTAAAAAACAATAATTTAATAATCAATAATTTAACTAAAAAACTATAATTATAAATAATTTAACAAAATCTAGTTGATCGTATGATGAATATTATAATAATAATAATAACTCTATATTGCGCACACAATTATAATACAAACATAACAATAATACTATGCGACAATTGACAATTATAAACCATTATCGAAGCCATTTAAACACACACAAAAAGTTTCATCAAATTCGGTCCAGCCGTTTAGGAGTTCAATGACTGACACACGTACAGGAGATTTATATATAAAGATGTTTGTAATTTTCGTTTCATCATGGTACTTTGGACAATGCTTTAAAGTCACCTGCGGATATTATTATTCTATAAGAATATTTTTATTGTAAAATTGTGTGCATTAACATTTGGTCTTAAAATGTAACATAAGTTCCAACAATTGTATCCATTTCGGACATACAATATAAATAAAAAACTATGGTACAGGTACCAGGTACTAAAAAGTTAACAAAATAGACATATTATACATTATAAATGAGTCTAAACTTTACCACTTAAATTCCTTATTTTCAAAATATTCGTTTAAATTATAATGGTTGCAGGTTGCAAGCCACTTTTTTAATTTAATTTTAAATATATTACCATTTAACTTCTTCAATTCTGATGAAAGATGCCTTCAGAAGAGCCATAACTGACCAACACAGGACTTCTTTATGAAAAAAAAATGAAAAAAGATTAATGTCATAACTAAAAACATCACTAGTTATAGTAACAAACAGGTTATTTAAGTAAATAATACTATTCCTGGATGGATGACATAGGAACCCAAACTGGAAGAGCCTGTATGATTTTTTTCTACATATACCCAATATTATAATGTGTTTGATATATGTAATAAGATTTACATTGACTTTCAGGGCGTTCAGATCGTTTATGAAGAAAGGGAAAAAATCGTCAACACAAGAGAAAACTAGTCAGCAGAATGGAGAGAATAGTCCAATCGTATTCAGAAGAGCCCTACAATGTAAGTAATTAGGTACTTAAATCTATTTGTAAAATTTTCGTTATTTAAAAAAATATTTATGTACCTATATAAATTTTTACACTATCAGAATAATTTCAAAATATCTAAAATCTTAATTTATGAGATGAATATCGAGTATGTAAATTAAATAAAAACTTCCAAAAGCTTATAAATAACTGATAAATTTCAGGAATGATTTCTAACGTTGGTGATACATCCTTTAAAATATTTTCCAGACTCGCAAACGACTTCCACTCTTGGGCAGCGGAGCACAGTGGGATCCCCAGAACGCTACGTCTACGGAGGTTCCATTACGCCTCTGCCCAGATCCAGGTTCCAAGAACGACTTCGAAGCACCAGCCAGTACGACGCTAATTCCCTGAAGTAAGTCTAGTCTGAGATCGGTTTTATGTGCGGTATAAGCTTTGGAATTATAGTTTTGCACAGCGTATTTTATTCTGAGGGAAAATGGGCTTCAAACACCATCTTATGTGGAAACTAAACCTCACCTAACCCGAGATATTCACTGCCAAAAACAATAAAGGTCCGGCTATTCACGAGCCCGCATTAGAGCAGCGAGAGATGGTCAAACCCGCTTATAATTATTTGGCGTCCTATCTCTAGCAGTGGACGTTCCGTGGCCAAATTATAATTGTTGGGTAATAGATTATTTGTTTTTGTACCTGTTCCTACTTAAAAAGTGGTGCGCCGTATAAAAAAGGGGTAGGCCTTCGTGGTGGTAGTGGTTCTATGTGCCTATTGATTATATCATACTAGATTTGGGTATAGCTGAGTAATTTAGGCAGAATTACAGAGACCCACGCTGTCTTTTGTCCAGTACAAGACGGCAAAATGTAGCGCTTGCAGGTAATTTTCTACAATTTCAACCCACTCAAAACCTGGCGGTTCCCGTTTAATTTAAGTGTCAGTATTTCCTTACAACTGCGACACGCAATCCCACTATTTATTAATGTATATTTTATGATACTGCGTATATGGCTTAGAGTTACATCATTAATTAGTACTTATATGAAAACCTGCAGACCACCTATTGCAGATCATAGTAATTAATAATAGTGCCGCTATCGGATCGCATTTCATGTATCCCCGAGTCGTTCGCTGTTCCTGTTTGTTTACATCCATCGTAATAATAGGACGATGAAATATGCGTGCTACAAAATTAACAATAATTTGTTGTTTACAGTATAACTCCTCGCATGGCTCGGAGCGAGGTTTCAGGCTCGAGACTTAGTGTGGAGAGTACTAACCCATTTGATGAAGATCCGATACCGCCAGTTCGTACTAGACGGAAGAAAAAGCGCGCTCCACCACCGCCTTCCGGGGCTGCTGACGTCTCAGTAAGAACAAACATTTAACCTTTTATCTTGAAAATATTCTACGCCAATTACCACTAAGATACAAAAAACTGCATTCATTTTCAGATTAGCAGCGAAACTTCAGAATTGCAAGTAAGCAGCGTTGGTGACAACAATGAGACCAAAGCCGATGGTGATTTAGAGTTAGAAGACATGAAACTGAGTATCGAACTCAAGATTGTTGAAGATGAGGACCAAAACAAAGAACAAACAACAAGTAGAACAGTAGTTTCGGAGGAAGAAGTCCCTATTCGTACTAATGATGTAGAATCTATTCAGTTTAAAGATTTAGAGAACAACAACGAAACTGATATTGAACTAAGGCATACTGAAAGTATGAAAGTAGATGATGATCCTATTAAGCCAGTCCGTTCTGATGAAGACCTTCTCAATTCAGTTTCATTTGAGAAAGTAAATATTGTTAAGTATAGAAGAAACTCAAGCGTTAATGAAGATGATATTAAGCTTCGTCGAGGCAATTTGGAAGATTTCCACGAACTATCTAACAAGAGGAGCAAAAGTCTGAACAACAATTTAGATACATCATACATAACCTACGATATCAATCTCAATGAAAATACCGACGCTGCTAACGCAAATGGAAATGACGAACCGCAGAAAGTAGTTTGTAAACTTTATGATGAAGTATCGAGAAAACATAGTATCGATACTATATCGAGTAATGAGAAAGAATTCATGGAAATCGAGAGAGCGACGAGAGAACTAGAAAGAGAAATAAGCAAATTGAATAGTGCACTAAAGGAAGAAGACCTTCCTGGCCCAGATGATCATCTCTCCGTTACAGAAATTAAAAGGAGGTTCGATAAAAATGGCGGTGCTTCATCTCCAAACCCCATACCAAAGCCTAGAAGAAGTCATTATGGGGGCTCTAATAATTCCCCTTAATTTCCTAAGCTAATATCATTTTCTTGAACAAATTGAGAATGCGTAGTCAATAATAATGTAGTTTTCCTCCAAATAGCACAGACATTTAGACAAAATATTTTATGAAAATTTTGATATTTGGATCTCGTTTATAATAATTATTATGGGGAGCATGGTTTACCATGAATTAATTAATGCATTACAAAATATTTTCTATTCATTTAATTGGGAATAATGCAGTAACCACTTTGTGCTTTTAATACTTATCTAAATTGTTGTTAAGCTTAAGCCATACATCAGTAAGAGTAGGTACATAATAGGATGTAAATTATAGTAGAACATACAAAGGTTTTCGTAAATGTGATATATGTTGCTACACCTAAGACAAATATAGTAATATATTCAGTTTTTGTTATACAGAGGTTTTTATGATGGTTTTAGGTAATTGTTATGTTAATTTTATTCGTTTGACCATTTGAACATTTTGACCCTGGGGACTATGATGCATGCTAAGCAACATAATCTAATGGATATTTCTAGAAGATTCACTATTATTTATTTATTGACAAGGCCCCTATTTCACCACGGCGACAGGTGCGACAATTGTCATAAAATTTGACATATGTAGCGTTGTAGATTTCACCACGCTGACAGGCGCGACAATTGTAAAAAAAGAATTGTCACGGCTTAGCAAAGGCAAAAATGTAACAAATAATAGAGTTACTGGGTAAATTATGGTATACAGGTTGGATTTTTGAGACCGGACTATAAGGGTAAATGCATTACCCGTGATAGTTAATAGGAAAAAGTGTAAGGAGATATCCATATTTTAAACAATTCTGCAATGTATTTATACATTTTGAAAAAAAGTTACAGTCAGCTGGATAAATGCTCAAGTGCTCAAGTAGGAAAAATATTACTTCTATCCCAATCAATCCTATTTCATGTAGTCATTAAAAGGCTATGGGGCCATCAAATTTTTTAAGTGATGACATATCGTCAAAAACTTTTTACATTTGTGCGGAAAATTATTGAATCCTAAGTTTTGCTCTTGAGGATAAATAATAATTAAATTAATCATCAAAACTCAATTCTAAGTGCTAACGAGATAAATTAATAATTGGTATGGTATATAACTAAAAATGGTGGACTTTTTGAGTAATTGACCAAACCATTAATTTATTTATTTACATACCGAACACACCGACGAATTCACGAACACAAAAGTTGACTCGCTTTTGTATTGAGCATGCTTCATTCTTTCTCAGAACCGATAAAATTTAAATACAATCAGCATCATATTTTCATTTATATAGCGAAAATGTCCAGTTATGTCGGTCAAATACGGTCTACAACCACTGTTAGCGTACTAGACATTATGTTATTTAAAATTCCCGTTCAAAAAGGAAAAAAAAATCATAGTAGTTGCAACATAAAAAATTGAGTTTATGTAGCCAAAAATATTAGTACCTAATGAATTTACTACGTCACTACTACTCGCACGGCAAGCCATTTTGAACTACGCATATCATAAAACACAACAATTTGCCACGAAAATCCGACACAGCTTCAATCTAATGTCAAGATTCACCGACAATTCTACAAATATGTCGACTTGAAATAATATTTTTTTTTTACAACATAATTGTCATCTACACAATTGTAACAGAATACCAGTCGTGTTTGTATGTAATTGTCAGTATTTCTATAGAAAATATTTTATAAAATTGTAATATGTCACCTGTCGCTTGACAATTGTCACCCGACATATGTCATTGACAATTGTCGGCGTGGTGAAATAGGGGCCAGGTCTATGGAGAATCAAGTCGCTAAAGTTTTCCTTTACCTACTTTAAAAAATAATATTGTGTAGAATAGTAGAGTCGATCTTATACTTAACGCATTTGTTAAAATATTCCTATATAATTTAGTGTCGAAAGGTCAGTACAATAAGTGCATAATATTTTATTTATCATTGTTGTACAATAAACTTTTTTACTCAAGTTTGTTTTATAATTTTACCTATAACTGAGTCAGAGTGATAATAGGAAAATAATATATCAGTAAAACAAATGTATAAAATATTAAAATATGTATTCAGTTTATTATAAATATGAATATACAAATAATGTCTATACTAATGTATGTATTTCTAAGCTAAACGAACTTTACTTATTCTATCTTTCTTGTACTTAATAAACCTGGGAAGATTGGTCAGTGCTGTACTAACAATCACTTTATATTTCTTCGGGAGTTTCTTTTGTTGCCTTGCCTGAAAAAAACAGTAGTACATGATAAATTTATACATAATGGTTTGAAGACATATAGGAAAACATATTATGATTTTTTGACAGCATTTTGACAGCATATATCTGTATATTATCTGAATCTGTCCAATAAGGCTACATCTATCTAGCTTCCATAATGTCTAAGCACGTAAACTTTTGTACAAACCAAAAGTTAGGTTAAAACAATAGATATATTATAAGATTAATTAAAAGCGCGCTACATTTTACTGCGACGTTTTTTTATAAAAATAATTTATTCAAATGATGTAGAGGACAGTTGTGTTTTAAACTAAGTACTTGTAATAAATAATGTATTTATTTCGATAAGGATTAATATCATGTATAAAAAACACCTTCGCAAGTACCTAGGGCGTTATTTTAGAGATTTGTTTACCATAAAAAAGGTTATGGTGGGCCAACCGTAAAAGATATGTATATGCTGTCGCTGATTTGTTTTTAGATCTTTTTATAGGGAACAACCAATTTTGCAGCGCACGCAACGGAAGCAATTGCGAAGTAAAAAACCCGATTAAAAACATTCCTTATTGGTGGTGCTCCGCTCCGTTATTATTATTTGCGTTATGATAATAGCCTTCCTCAATAAATGGGCTATCTAGCACTAAAACATTTTTTAAATCGAATTTGTTATAAAATTAGTATAGATGGACGTCTCTAAGTCAAGTCAAGTGTTTACAGCTGGTAATTAGTCTTGTGTAGTTCGCGAACGACCTAGTTCGAAAGACCGCTCTTTCGTACGAACTACGCGAACTAGGTCGCAGAGAGACCGCTCCTTAGTTCACTAGTTCCGACGCGGCCGGCGCGCGGAGCGCGGATTTATTTGTTAGCGAGAGCGAGCACTGACTGAACTTTCGTTCGTTCATTTTCGCTCTTTAGCTCAGTCAGTCAGCGGTGCGCGCGTGGCGAATGTTTTGTTATGGTAAATACAACAATTATAACCGATAACAGGTAACTACCTTGTATTTGTAATGTTATATGGTTATTGTTACTATTAAAATACTTTATACATTAAAAATTATGTAGGTACAAAAACATGTTCAAAAACTTAATGAATATTAAAACGTTGATTATTTGCAAAATAATATTTTTTTATTTATTCATTATCTATCATAAATAAACACATTCGTAATATTAATACAGATAATATAATTTTCTTTTCTGCAATCTACTAATAAACGAATCCATTTGCAATATTCATCCACTATATTTTATTATTATACTGAAATAGTAAGTAATTTACTACTGCAAGCTGATTGATGAACATTATAATAATAAACAAAACAGCGCGACGAAGCGAACGCCGAACGACTGATCTATTTAACCGGAATTTGTGAAAGGAGCGGACGAACTAAAAGAACGACCTAGTTCGCCAAAGACCGGCGAACTAAATTGATCGCTCCCGGTCGCGAACTAAAATGCGCAAGACTACTGGTAATCAATAAACCTCCCATCTCTAATCTATGCAAAGAAAAAATTGTAATTTACCTTCATTTTTAAAACTGGCAACAATATAGTCAGTTTCTGGACCAATTCCTCTTTAGCAGCAATCACATCTGTCTCATCTTCTGAATATAAATCTATGAGTGTGTCTACAGCTTCGGCCAGAACCCACACATCATTTTCTTTGTGTGCTTGCTCGAGTATAAACTGTGTTATGACTTGTATGAGCAATATATCGGTATTTGTCTCACTAAGGTTTGCGACAAGGAGGAGAGCCAGCAGTCCCATCATTCGAATGAGGTTAGCTCTTATTTCTGATACCTGGCATTCCCGGATACCATTGATGAGTGTCTGCAATAATAATTAGAATATTAACTACTGAATTAAACAAAAGTTAAAATAGGTGAATTAAAAAAATAATAATAATACAATGTCTTGGAGGTTTGTTATTGACATAAATATCATCACTTAAAAATAATATTTGAAGTAAATATTTCCAGACATTCCACACAACAAAATCTAGCCCCGTGGTAAGCTCTAGGCTTGTTTCACGGGAACTTAATATAATAGACATACATTATATGGATATTTTTAAGTCCATACTTACAACAATATCTTCAATCTTTAAATCCTTGAAGAAGCTGCCATGATTTCCGTTTCCTTTCATTTTATCAAGAGCTGCCCTCATCACAGCAGTGGCTGATTCTGATAGATTTATATTATTTTCATTTTGATTAAAAACTAGCTTCCCTGCTTCTGTCCAAATTTTGTAAAGCTCAGAAATACTAGCAAGTTTTTCTGTTGGTAGAGATGACAAGATGTTGTTTATGCAAAGTAGGGCTCGAGTTTGAAGTGTGTGGAGTCTGTAAAACAAATATATTTTCTGAAAGGGCACATTTATGATTGATCATTATCATTAAGACTCCCAACTACAAAACTAAATGTCATTGCAGTGTCTGTTTGTAAAATGAAAATAAATTCGGGAAATGTATAATTTCCGCGGCAATATACATAATTATTTGACCATTCATAATAATAGTCTGGGGACTATGCATGCTATGCAACATAATCTAATGGATATTTCTAGAAGATTCACTATTATTAATTATTGACCAGAACTATGGAGACTCAAGTCGCTAAAGTTTTCCTTTACCTACTTTAAAAAATAATATTGTGTAGAATAGTAGAGTCGATCTTATACTTAACGCATTTGTAAAAATATTCCTATATAATTTATAGGAATATTAAAATTCGGGAAATGTATAATTTCCGCGGCAATATACATAATTAGCATAGCAGATGTTATGTAGAGCAACTTAGGATAATAAAAAATTCAATAGGCACGCAGATACGTGTTTGCACCCACGACCTTTGCAATGAAAGTCGAGTATGCTACCACTAAGCCAACACGGCTTTTCTTAGGATAGGTAGGTACTTCAAGCCCGGGAAAATAGCGCGTAAAAACAATAAACACTGATTGATAATACTCATGTAAAAACTCAATCTGTAACAATTTAAAAAAATAAGGTTTATAGTCATTTTCTTTCATCCTCGCTCAATATTAATCAATAGTATGTTTAATTTGGGTTTATTACTACACACTCCTACTGTGTTTGTTTTCAGTACTACATATACCTACTCATTTTATTTTTTGTTTATCTATTAATCTGTGTAAACGCCACTGCTCTCTCTTATTAACAAATTTCAGATCCATACAAAGGTTGCCTCGAAGAGATCGCTATTAGTGATAAGGTCGCCCATTGTGTCACTGTATGTAATATGTATCTCCTATGTATGTTCCTACATTGCGGTGTTGCAATAAAGAATTTTTGTATTGTATTGTAAATGATAATCCCGCCTAAGACACATTTTGAAAATCAAAATGTAGTCTAAAAATGATCAGATGTAATGTAGAGCCAAGCCTATGAGTTCGGGTCTACATGACCTTAGCACGCCCCAACTCTAGAATCAGCTTTCTTCACAATCACAAACTTAAATTCTGTTTGAAGGTTGCATGTTTATTGCAGTTATTTATTAGAAATGATTTTACACAACGTGGAATGAAATACATATTTATGTAAAGCACACGTTATTTTCTTTGTATAGACAAACAAAATAACGTAACGTTGTATTGACCAGCATCAAAGAAACGAATCAAATAACGTGTGTATAAATATATTTTACATACGTTAAAATACCACGGGAAAAAACGCTGACCCCAGGAAAAACCCTAAAACAGGGCGACATCGTATATTCACGCGGTAACTAAGTCCTCAATAAATGTACTATGTGAAACCAAAAGATTCTGTAAATCGGACGAGTAGTTAATAAATATCTATATTTAAAATTTAAGAAAAACCCCCGATTCCCATGCCTTAATTTCCTTAAACGTAAAACAACATAATATTTTGTAATGTGGACGCGATGCCATTTCATTTGATACCCCACACTAGTATATTTGCAGATTTTCGGTTTTCCTTACCCACTCTCACCCCCATAACTTTTAAACGGCGCAACCGATTTTCATGAAACATGTCTAAGAACACTCGCGCCAGACTCACCTTTCATAAAAAAAAATTAAATTGAAATCGCTCCATCCGTTCGTGAGCTATGGTGCCACAGACAGATAGACAGACAGACACGTCAAACTTATAAGACCCCTCTTTTTTGGTCGGGGGTTAAAAATTAAATATCTTGAAAACTAATGGACGTATTGAAGTAGTTTTTTATGTATGCACAATGCCATGGTGAAGATTTATGATTTCTCTTAATCTTTAGTTGTCACCATTGTCATTACAAAAAGTTTGTGTCGTAAGGTTTAAGTAGCTAATTTTAGAGTTGTATCATAGATAAAAGTTTAATAAGTCAACTCATTTGTTTTTTTTTCAATACCATTTGGGAAAATGCTAGTACAAAAATACTCGCGAGAGGCCCAGTTTTCAGTGATTTCTCCTCGCTGACAATACTCATGTTTGTATACTTATTGTAGCTTACATATCAAATTCCTTTATAGGATTATTACAGGAAGTACCTAGATGTATCATAAGTGAATAAATAAGTTTTGATGATCATAAGTGAGTGAGTTAATGAGTCACGAAAATTGGGGGTTCTTAGACATTAATACATACTAAACTATAAAGCTTTGCTAATAAAACATCAAATACTGTAAATTTAGTACAGCTGGTATATTCCAAACCCAATTTATGAGGGCACTACCATGCCCCCAGACAGGTACATTAATAAACTAATCAATGAACCATAAATTAATCACTTACTTTGTGTGTATTAGTTTTGTTCCATCATATTCTTTCAATATTAACAATACATTTTGTGGAGGAACTTGCGTCCTTGCCCACACTTTATCAAAAACCTCTAGAGATATCAAAGCTTCAAGTATTTGTGGGGGCAGTTTGTCCTCGGACAATATGGATCCACTGTCATTTAAACATTGAGGCTGATCATCATCCATTTCATCACTTTCAGACTCATCTTGTGTGTTGTCATTTTCATCAGCATCATTTTCTGGAAATTATTACGTACAGTAACACAAAACATGAGATATCTAGTAACTAGGTGACTTGTACCGGTTTGCAAGGATGCAAAAACCTTCCTCTTAAATGAAAATGAAATGAAAAATGAAAACCAGTGAACCAAAAATGTTATTTCCAGTAACTAATGGCCTGAATAATGTACACAAAGGATTCAGTTTGCTACTTTTAGTTTATATAGGCATTTACTTCATGTTTGACTTAAGTTAATAATTTAATATTTATGTATAAGTAGTAACCCCTTAATAGACTTTTTTGACCCATATGGTGCTTGATAAAATATATTATTGACTTACCTTCACAAGAACAAATATTTGCAATTATCTCTATGGCACTTTGTTGAGCATCAAGAATTTCTAGTATGGCCTTTATTTGATTATCTAAAATCTGTGCATCCTTTCCTGTTGGAGGTTCAACCTTCCCAGCAGCATTCTTTAAAGGGACATTACTTGATAGATGATTGCAAGCTAATCTGTGGTCAGCTCCAAGTGTTGCAGATAATATTGAGAATATCTGATTGGTAACATTAATAGGTAACAGTGAAATGTCTCCACCACAAGCATTAATTGTCACTCCGGCAGCTAAAGTTTTAAGAAGAAGTTCAGAAGGATCATTCCCCTCAAGCGATAGAAGGACCGTTAGTTGGCTCTCAGCATTTGATTTAATTTTCTCCATAGCTACCGGGTTGTCTTCAATAACTACTAACAAGCATTGCAGTACAGCAGTCACAACATTGTTTCCAAAAACTGTCAGGTTAAGATACCTGGGTAGTATATCTAAAATTTTTGATTGTCCAACATATTTGATTGCGGTTTCTGAAAGATAAAATTGTGTTTTGTTTAAAGCATTCCACTAAACGCAAACCATGACTTGACGCGCATTATGTATTATGATAAAATAAAATAATTTACCAGAGCTTTCACAAATGTTCAATAACAAGTTGATGCATTGCACAAAAGTGTCAACATCTTCAGTATTTGTTTTAGAACCAGGGTCTGGCTCCCATGTTTCCGTATGCTGAAATAAAGAAAATACAGTTTAATTGGTACTATCCCACAGTATTAACAGCCACCATTTCTAAGATCTAAGTAATTTCTTAGGAACCTTTCCAGCTGTTAAGGAGAAAATAAATACAGAAGATTTTTGTAAGTATCACTAAGTACTCTGAGACTATTCAATTTAAGGTTTGCTAGCATGTAATGTAATAATTATTCGTATTTACCTCATAGAAATAACATGTCAATGGTGTCATGATATCCTGTTCAACCATTGAATCACAAATCTCCATACTGGCAATAGACATATTCCTGAGCATTCCTGCAGCAGCATTCCTGACTGAGCTAGCCTGGTCCAGTAGCAAGGGAGCAGCCACTTTCACCAGTCCTTGATCAATAATCTGAGGCACATTCCCTGGTTCTTCAATCAAAAGAGCAAGTGTTTGTAAGCCGCAGTATTTCTCCTCCACATTTGGGGCCTAGAAACATGTTAGATATATTAAGCACTATAAATATAATAAATTTATACAACTACAGACAAATAGAACACAAAGAGAAGCAAGAAAAACATTGATCTAACCTGCAACTGGTCCATAACGGTTTGAATAGCATTTTCTTTACTTTCGACGGGAATGTCTTCCTCATGGATAAATTCTTCAAGTGGTTCATTTCTTTTACTTCTCCCTGGTTTAGGTTTTCGTATTTTTCCCATTATTTCAGCTCAACTTATTTTACAAAACACGACACGAGATGAAGACAGGCTCAATTCCTTCTTCTTATTCGTATAGACTATTACAATACAGTCACTACGGTTAGATGTGGCATGCACGCGAGAACTGACATTGACAAATTCAGTTTAGTTTCTTGTAATTGGACTCAGTTCAGTTCTTAATATTGGCATCGCGCTTGCCATATGCTACGACTTGCCAGTGTCATTCAGTTACTTGAAAGATTAGTAAGCTATACAAAAAAATTGATCGGTAGGTATCAAGAATGCAGAAACATAAAGTTGACCATAATTATTATTGGACTCTGCGCTTATAGCGACAGTTTGGCAGTATCGAGTTAAAGACATTGACAAATTAAAAAACCGAAAACATGACACTATGACATTGACATCAACATTTACAACACAATTTCACAATAGACTTTTGATAGACTATGGTTGACTTAATTTTTGAGAAACAGTAAAACTTCAAATAAAAAAAATAATTATTGCATTCATGGTTTTTACATAGTTCTTTGTCATTCAATACATTTTATTCTTACTATCATTATCTATACTGTCTATATTGTTTGGTCGTGCTTCGCTTTTGCACTACTCCTAACTAAACAGTAAAATAAATATTATAAATATCGACTTCAATCGATCATGCATGTCCCATCACTACACTCTAATTTTAATTGCTCAATTTAATAATATGTATGTATGAAGCCGCTGGCGCCGGCGCGGCGCGGCGCGGCGCGGCGCCGCTAATATGCATCCACGACTGTGAACGCTCGCTGCGCGAACGTCATGTTTTTCTCACTTGTAGCTACTGTTCCCACTTAATTGTGCTCACTCTATACTTATTATAGATACTTTAGGGCACGTCCCATCCCAATCTGTCATTCTCTCATCTATGATTGTCTATCATTATGGTCCTAGGTGCCTGCGTTCGTTCGTCACAAAAGTGTAATACGCGCTCTTTTACCTACTAAAGATATTATGGTGATTTTGTTCAAACATGAGTTTTTCTGATTGAAAGGTAAGGTAAGGTGGTTGTAGGTATGTATACAGCCGCCATAACGCGTTTACGGATCATGGATATAATAATAACGTAGACTTGGCCGTTTTCGACCTCAGCGACTGCGATAATTGGCAAGATACTCTAATAGCTGACCCCAGCAAACATTGTTTTGCAAGATGATAAATAAATAGTAGCCGATTCTTAGACCTACTGAATGCGCATATAAAATTTGGTTTAAATCGGTAAAGCCGTTTCGGAGGAGTACGGTAACTAACATTGTGTACGGTAACTAACGGTGTACCTCAGGGTGGCGTTTTATCTCCTCTTCTCTTTTCTATATTCATTAATTCTATCTCTAAAAACCTATCATCTTCCTACCACCTTTATGCAGATGACTTACAAATTTACAGTCAGGTTCCTTCGGACCGTATTGTTGATGCCATTTCTAGCATCAATTCTGACCTTACATCCATATTGGAGTGGAGCAGGTCACACGGGCTGGAGATCAACCCAGGTAAAACTCAAGTTATTTTGATTGGTAGTCCGCGAATGGTTTCCAGGGTTGATTGGTCTCAACTACCACAAGTTAAATTTGATAACACTCCATTACAGATATCAAATTGTGTCAAAAATCTGGGTATCACTATAGACTCAAACTTAACTTGGGAACCCCAGCTCGTCGAGGTGAGTAGGAAGATTTTTGCGTCTTCTGCCTCGCTTCGACGCATCCGAAACTTCCTTCCTACGTCTACAAAAGTTGCGCTTGCACAGTCTCTTCTTCTCCCAATCCTGGACTACGCAGATGCCAGTTATACTGACTTAACCCAAGTTCAACTTGACAGGCTTGAGCGGCTTCAAAACTTTTGCATTCGCTTCATCTTCGGTCTGCGCAAGTTTGACCATATTACTGAGTTCCGCATCAACCTCAAATGGTTACCTATCCGACTTCGCCGAGATGCTCATCTTCTTTTCCTTCTCTATAAAATCATTTTTCTGTCTAATTCTCCAAGTTACTTGAAAGATCGGTTTGAGTTCTTGCACCAATCCCATTCCAGATCTCTGCGTTCTGATGATACTTTTAGACTTAAAACACCTAACCACTCCTTCCATTCTTTCAATTCTTCCTTCACTGTGCGTGCCATTAAACTGTGGAACGCTCTACCCGTTGATATAAGGAAAGCAAAATCTCTACCAATATTTAAGAGTCTTGTTTTTAACTACTACCTATCAAGTTGCATACCATCTCCATGCTAACTGTTGCCGTATATATATATATACCTACATATATATATTTATAATATAGGTATATGTAAAAATAAGCATTATGTAAGAATTGTGTTCATTTTATGATATGTATGTAAATAAAAGTATTTTATATTTATTTATAGTTTTCATGTATGTATCATATACCTAAAATCTTGTAATATTGTATTTAATCTGTACCTATTTAATTTATTAATACTCGTATCTCCATTTTATTTTGCTACTCCCGTCTTATTCGTGCTTTTTGATTTGTGTCCATCCCAAGGTTGCCTGGAAGAGATCGCTATCAGCGATAAGGCCGCCCATTGATTCACAATTTCTGTACATTTTATCTTTTTGGGTGTGTTATTTTTTTTTGTGTTCAATAAAGAGTATTGTATTGTGACATGGAAATTGTAGGTATACCTACCTATATTAGATAAAACATTTACTGTGGATGCTTATTACCTACTATCATGTTGGGCATCTATACTAATATTATAAAGCTGAAGAGTTTGTTTGTTTGTTTGAACGCGCTAATCTCAGAAACTACTGGTTCGAATTGAATAATTATTGTGTTGGATAGTCGAGTTATCGAGGAAGGCTATAGGCTATATAACATCACGCTACGACCAATAGGAGCAAAGATATAGTGGTAAATGTGTAAAAAACGGGAGAATTGTTCATCTTTGAAGCCTTCCGTTGCGTGCGCCGTGAAAACGGTTCAAGATACACAAAAAATATATATTAAAGAATAATAGCTCTTTTAACCTTTTGACCGCCACGCCCCAAACGCATTCTCATAACCTCTACGCCAAAGCACAAAGTGACCAAAAATACCTACGAATAAAATAGTGCTGCCAAGAGTCGATAAAATGTATTTTGTCGATAAACACATGGAGACTTGATTTCGTTGGTTTTTAATACAATAAACAACTTTTTTAAATCTGGGATGTTTTATTACCAAAAGGTAATAAAACATCATTAATTTTAAGGTGGCGTTCAAAAGAACGCCACCTTAAAATTATAAAATCTAACTCTCCAAGCCATCCAAGTTACAAAACGAAAGGTTTTAGGTTATAAGCATTATTTTCATTTTTCGAGTTTTACTTGATACCAATTTACTCTATAATATATAAATTGTTACGCCGCAGTTGCCGGTGTTTTGCCTACATATAACCAGAAATCAGATCGATAACAAATATTTTCAAATAACAACAGCACATCACTATTCACCCACGAGACGTCTTCTGTTGTCGTGAATAGCCGACGTTGGCGCGGCTGGCACGTTGTTTGAAAGCTTGCTTACATCTGAGGTAGTGATGTGATAGGTCGCTGATTACCGATAGGCGGAAAGGGTATTGGACCCTGAGCGATTATTGGCAGAAGTATTTTATACCTAATTATTTTCCTTGCTACTTGCATAATTTCTTCTCATTAATTATGATTAATGAGATGAAATAATGCATAATGACAATTATCAGTTTTAGGAAATTTTACTAGGTAGGTATTTTATTTCCCTCATTCTTCATTCATTGTAAATTGTCTTAAATCATTTCTAGGCATTACCTATCCATCTAACATCTTTTATTGATTTTCTGTCCACGTAATTATTTCCTTGAGTCGGATACCTATCTCATAATCGAACCGATTTAGGTACCTATACTACCTACTTACCAATGATGAAAGTACCTAACTATCTATTATAAAAAAATGTATTCCCGTTTCCAACGTAGGCACCTACTGTAATCTTACAAGAACGAAATAAAATGTAGGTAGGTATGTACCTACTCACCGAACTAAAGGGAACCTGTGTGCTTTGAAGCAGAAACATGCTTTTGTCGAAGTTTGAACGAGAGATCTAAGAATCTACAAATACCTACATTTTACCTATGAATCCAAAATCACACACCTGCAATTATTTTTTTTCATTATGCGTTTGCAGAGTTTAAGTTTGGATTTTTTATGATATCTAGATATTTATTATTTTTATCATGAGAATGAACATGATATAAATAATAAAATTATCTTGTTTAAATGTATATTGTCTATTTTTTATCACTTTCGGTTGGTAGCTGTATACCACAACACTAGCGGTCGGCTCCTGCCGACAATGGCGTGGCGAATCACGCCCGCTGACGGGATTTTATCTAAGTTTTTCATCATCGAAATTTTTATACAACTAGGGGTTTTTCTTATAAACTTTTAGTATGAGATAATAATAACTAAAACAATGTTCCTTTTAGGATACATAAAACGCAGAAGTAACTGTTTAAAGATTGTGTATTTCGTTTTTCTTTTGGAGTAGTTTTGGTCGTCATATGACGACGCTGGCGTAGTGAGTCAATTTGTAATGTCGAGTATAGCCGACGGTGGCGGTGAAAAAAACAGTCCGCGATAGTATATGTCTATCTTTTAAGATTAACTCACAAAAACCGTTTTTATGGTACCTAATTTGGTCGAAATAATTTGTTTAAGTTGTATCAACATAATAATATTAATCTTTATTCAAATAAATATGTTGTTGGTTAAGAGTAGGTACTTCATCCATTATAACGCGGGTAGCACCGCAGGGCACAGCTAGTGTTAAAATATATCCCTTAGACTTCGATGATTCATCTACGCCCCATGATGTGGTGTTGAAATTATGTTAGGTAATGGCTACTGAGTTTTTTATGTAGGTAGGTAGGTACTTAACTGATAGATAAATTTTCAGAAATCTATATCATAAAATGTGTACAGAAACAATAGAAAAATTAAAGTTACGTCAGCAATCATAATGCAGCGGCCGCCATCAAAGAAATATCTAGATAAATACTTAGTGCCGTCTCCCGTGATGCCACATGATTGATTACCCCGACAGCAGGGGGTGGCGACAGCTCAGAGCAGTTAAGAGCACAACTCACAATCGATGACTCATTGTGCGCGGAATCCGTAGTATTTCAGCTTAAAGAATTTTGAGCATACACATCTAAACTGATATTGTTCATTAGCATAGTCGAAATGTGTGCAGCTATTTAAAATTAAAACTTTAGAAAGAAATTAAGAAATTGTTTTACATTATCTGTGGGTGAAACTAGGACACAGAAAAAAGGACCCTAACGGAGGTTTCGAGTCTAAGGTTTTAACAAACAATAAATTAGTTAAGTAATAGGTATGGCTTCGTACTACAACTAGGGTTCCATGTACAAATTATGTAAACTCATTTTGCAATAAAAATAAAAATTGTAAATGTTTTTTTTCAATAGCGCAAAAAGTTGCAGTTAGAGCGTCCATCCATGTACTGGCATCACGCAACGTTGCTTAACCTTGTAAAATTTTCGTTTTTTATTTGGGAGCCCCCTTAAATATGCATTAATTGTATATCTTGATAAAGTGGCAACAGAAATACACCATCCCTCAAATTTTCAATTCGCTAGCTGTCACGGGGCTTGAGATGACAAATGATGTTGCCCGGTGACAGACAGACAGAAGACGAAGTTTTTTTTTTTTTTTTTTATTTTTTATTATTGATAAGCCTTCTTTTGACCACAATCTCACCTGATGTAAAGTGACAATGTGGTCTAAGATGGAGCATGAAGGCCTAGAAGATGGCTTCTCCGGGCCACATTACGAAACACGAAAAGTCTCAGTAATAGGGTCCCATTTTACCCTTTGGGTACGGAACTCTAAATTTGCATTTGATAACTTCGGCACCATTGAGATATAAATAAATAGATTTATGACAGATCGGATAAGCGTATCTACTCTGTGTTTACAATTCAGATAATAGACTTTTTAATTTTAATGACGTACCTAGCCTACGTAACCCCTCGTCACTGACGTAGCCTACGTATCCCGTCACTGACAGAACGAGAAATCTTTATGTATACTTACATGGGGGCAGGGGGTCAAAAATCACGAAAATTGTCCTTACGTAATTAATGAATGGCCCCTTGCTCATTTAATAAATCAGGAACCTATACGGAATATTAAAATGTATTCTATGGGAATTAGTTCCGTTTTCAGCTAAGAGTATTTAATGAAATTAATAAGCTGGTTTGACGATATACAGCCTAAGTCCCGCTAATATATATAGATTTTAAATAAATTAAATGATTATAGTTCTTTCTTTAAATATGACTACGTACCTACTCGTGGTTAATGCCAAATATCTTACCTACTGATCATAATATAAAATGTGTACCTATACCAGATCTACTAGTTATTCGTAATTAGGAATTCCTCTATAGAGTAAGGATGTAAAAGAGTGGTTTGATCTTATTCAAACACTAGAAGGGAGAGAGCGAATTGGATGAGCAAACATTCTCCGACTACCCGGCGCCAACAACTTGGTTGAGAATGCAGCGAAATTCCCCTATTCTCCACATTTTCACAGATAAACTTTTTACCTACCTTCAATATATTTCCTTATATTATACGTTACCGTAAAAGCCCGTACTACGGTAAATCTTATGATTCACCGGTAAATCCTAAGATTAACCGACATGAGTTGGTATATGTAAGACTAGTAGTATAACACACGATAATTTTGAAAACGAAATCGTAAAATGTATATTTTGAAACTGTAACATTTTGTCATCATACGTTCCAAGATTTATAATTTTGCTACATACAAAATCAACTCAAGTACCTATTCAATATCTTTATCTTAATATGCAATATTTCATTTACTTTTTATTAAAACGAAAAATTAAACCGTGGCTAATAAAAGGCTTGGGCGAGAGGTACGAGCGGCATCTTTGAGCCGATACCTACGCCTCTGGCTTCATTTACATATGTTTCAAAATCTGACCGCCGCCGCCGCTGTTGTCGTTTCTTGTGGCTAGTGATGTGAGCACACCTGTTGATAATTTACATTTAATTAAGGACTGAAAATACCTTTTAAGCATACAAAAAGCGACATCAAGCTCTTTTAAGCTGTTGGTTATCATTATCATCATCGTTAATTTATCAGTAAGGTATAATAGTGCAAGCATAATATTATTTAACGTGATTAATATAGAAAAATGCACTAAGCACTGGTTAGGAAGCAGGTCTGATCAGGTTACAAGGTCTGCTCACTTATGTACTTCATAATTAATAATTTGGATCATTAAACAATTTAAATGATCAATAGCAATAAAGCAGCTTAGGTAAGAATAGCTCTTATTATTATGGCAGAAAATAACTTTGGAGGTTTTGGCTGTTCACGTCCGTAAGTGGCAACCCTCTGAATCCTTACACGTGACCTCCGGGTGGTGCTAAGAACAGTCTCTGGTGGTAGGCTTCGGCCGCGGCTTGTCACCACCCTCCGGGCTGGGCCAGTGCGTGAAGCGATTTTTTCGTGTTTCGTAATGTGGTCCGGAGAAGCCATCTTCTAGGCCTTCATGCTCCATCTTAGACCACATCTTCACCTTACATCAGGTGAGATTGTGGTCAAATGAAGGCTTATCAATAATAAAAAAAAAAAAAAAAATAACAAATCATAATTTAATATTTGAACGATCCGAACGAATTATTAGGAATGTACAAAAATAAATAATCGCATGCCATACTTTATTATAAATAACGCAAGTAGGAATGACGGCATCCATCGTGCATCTTGAACCTGTCTAAAATAATGTATAAAGTAGGTAGGTAGGTACATCATAATCCTAATATTATAATTATGCGAAAGTAACTCTGTCTGTCTGTTCCTCTTTCTCACAAAACTACTGAACCGATTTAAATGAAATTTGTAACACCGATTCTCTAGAGCCTGAGCCTATGTTCTTTATAGGCTACTTTATACCGCGGGAAAGTAGCAAAATCCAATATAACGCGCGTAACACCGCGGGGCACTACTAGTGATCAATAAAAGTTCAAATACAATAAATGTACCTACTTATATATTATTTGTATAGAGAGAGAAGAGCCTACACAGATAATATATACATACATACCTGTCAATTTGCTCATATATACATGAACGACAGTACATCTATCTCTTTTCGATCCACTATCCGATAATGACTAGATTACCAATATTATCATATCACCAGTACTATATCTATGGTGATGGTTTCTATCTCACTTAATTTTTTTATTTTTATTCTCATATGACGCAATTAGTATATACTCGTATATGATGGTGTCAAGAATATATTCTTGTAGGATCTTGTAGTACAATATTGATGGACACATACGGAACCTTAAAAATAAAGGCAGAGGCGACAAGGCGCGGCGCCCGGTAGCCGCCTCTCAGGCTTTCTTCATAAATCAAAAAGTTGTTTTTGTGTCTTATCGGCGGATAATCGGCGGCTGCTACTGCCTTACCGTTGACCCCCCTCCCGCCATAATACCTCCTCCCGCACTCCAATGAAGCCGCTCTCCGGATGAACATTAACTTTTTTCTCGGATTTTATGTGAATTAAACTTAACGAACCGATTATAATAAGGTTGTGGATTGTTGCTATCGGCTTCTACCGATACCAACTAAATGGAAGCTATTAAAGGATTTCAGAGTAGACGATAATGAATTCGAACCAAACTACCCACCTAGATAAAAGGTAGGTATGTCTATAGAGCGTGACTGAGCTTGGAATGCATCTGCCGTTAGGCCGGTTAGACATATAGGATGTAAACACCTAATGTTTCTGGGTAGAGCGTCCATTTATCTGTGTAAGATAATAATAAATACTGCAATAAACAACCATTATAAAAACAAAAACACCTCAAAAATTTTATCACTCGCAAACAAGTACGCTTGGGTATAGCATACTTGAAGAACCCAGCCTTACCTAGTTAATTAAAACCCTTTATTTCCGCAAACACACTAGCTACTTATCCGTGGTGTAATTATATGAGCTTGGCACGTAGGCAAGTAGTCTCTGCGGCTTGGCGGCGGCGTGCATCGGCAGAGTTCGTGTCAGCACATCTAGTTCGGCCTAATTGCACCCCCGCAGCGTGATGGATGGATGGACCCCGCACCGCCCCCCGCGGCACTCCCCACAAGGGTTGCTCTCTGTTCCCAGAAATTCCATTATCATCACAGCCTCACTCCGCCCGTTTCATTTGACGTTGACGTCGCCGCTAACAACCGTCGCATTGTATTGGACACGCACTTTTCACGAATTCCAATGTAGAGTCAAGGTGCTCTGAAATAAATAGGATTATTAAAAGCAGTGGACATTCCTGTCTGGCATTGTCTTCGTTGAGATTAAAAAATGTTTGCTTTGGGTGGACGGTTTATTTTTTAATCCGATCAAGAGTGATCAAATTTCTATTCGAAGGCGGAACCATTCCTAGAAATCGGATAGGCCACCTCAATAGTATGTTTTTTTATAAGCTCTTTACGGATTACGACCACATTTTTGCCATGTGAAAATTTTTAACTAAGCAGAAAGAATAAGGTGATAGGAGTCGCGGAAAGAAAAAATTTTAATCCAAAATAAAACCGGCCAAGTGCTAGTCCGACTCGCGCGCGTACGGGGACGCAAGGGGACCTAGTGGTAGTAAGTGTAAGGTTAGGTTTTGATTCATAGCGGGTAAATCCGATCAAAAAATGCGACTCAAAATGTTTCTTTTGATTGCAATGATTTATTATATTTGAGTATTTGCTGAGAATCTCTATGTTATACCACTAGAGGTGTAAATAACGATAAAAAGTGTACCCGTATGTATTCGTTACTATATCATTAATTAATTATTCGTTACTTTTGTTACCTCATTCATTATATTTTATATTATAATGCTAGATAAGTCTTAATTTGACCACAATCTTACCTGATGTAAAGTGACGATGTGGTCTAATATAGGGCATGAAGACCTAGAAGGTATGTAATTTAGATGGCTGCTCTGGGCCACATTACGAAACACGAAAAAATCGTTTCACACACTGGCCCAGCCTGGACTGCCCTATATACCACTACACGTTCATGAGCATGGGTAGTAAACTAAAAACCATCTCTATTTTTTGAAAAATAGTATTAAACATTTTTGTTTTTGCAATTATTCCTATAACAGTGCTATAAGACGTGCTTCAAGCCAAATTTCTAGATTCCAGGATGACACGAAGTACCCAATATAAATAAATAAAATAAATAAATATTTCCAGACATTTCAGACAACAACATCTAGCCCCGTGGTAAGCTCTAAGCTTGTGTTACGGGTACTAGATATCTGATATACTTAATATAATAGTCATACATATATAGATATTTTTTATTATACATATTAAACACCCAGACCAAGGAGATAGTGCTTGCAGAACATACAAACACTTTCACCCTCGGCGGGAAACGAACCCGCTACCTCTTGCGCCGCAAGCGGACCCTCGCCCACCGCGCCACTGAGGCAGTCGATATAATATGTCTTGGTTTTTATTAAATATTAATTATCGGTAAGTAAAATTAAGTAATTTTAAGTAAAAAACTTATTTGTGTACAATACACACGCATAAAAATATGCTAAATATTGTGTATAGTGTATTAACTTTTAATTTAATTTTTGTAGTTATAATTTTATAAACATATAACGTAAAAAAATATTTTAATTATCATCATTTTTTGTTTTCATTTACCTGGAACGTAAGTAAAATTTAAGTTTAGTTGATTTATTTGGTTCAATTTATTGTATAACAATAATGTTTCCCAATAGTAAATGGATTAGAGTGAAATATAACTTGATAGGCATAAACAAAGGATAATGTATTCGATATCATATCTTTTATTAGGTCATTTTACGAGTATGCCGCCGATGAGACACTCCGACCCCTAATCGCCATTTTAATGCTTTCTGTTTATGGTCAGCGATATAACAAAGGTTTCTATAGAATTCCGTGATTTATAATAGTCGTAAACTTATATTTTACGAGTGACTTTTAAATATAAACTGTAAAATGTTTTTAAGATCATCGGATCAAAAATAATTTAAAGTAACTTAACAAATGATAATGCAAAATGTATAACAGGGTTCAGGTTCAGGGTTTTTAGGGATAAGGATCATTAGTACTAAATCTATTATAAATGTAACCGTGTGGTATTGTGTAATTTACAGGTTTTTATATACTTTTTGTTTATTATGTATATTTATTTAAGTTATTAGGTACTAAAACCGCACCGTCCATTTGTTACAACCACCCATTATTACGCTTTATGAATTTAGGTAGTTTCTATGGTATTATTTTTATTTTATCTAAGTCTGTACCAAAGAATTATACCATTCACTTTTTTCACACAACAGAGCGGGCACAATGGTATTAATTGCAATGTTGTCGAGTAAAACTCACCCTTTTCCTGCTGATCGAATTGAACGGAAGCGAAAAAAGGTCAATATTTAGACAGAAATGATTACGGAGCATACCGACCGGACGCGAATACGCTCCACGGCGCTAATAAATTTTAAGAAAGAACAGGATGCCATTTTCGACGGAATCATGTTAACTCGTCTGTTCTCAACGTTCTTGTCACAACAATGATCGGTTTTTTAGCTGGATCTGAGCTCGTGAATCGGATATCGAGCCCTGAGGCTGAATGTCGGAGTGCGCATTCACAAGCACTTCCGCGAGTAAATCCGATGCTTTTTCCATTCAACACGACCCTTGTTTGTTTATGTCAAATGTATGTGCAAAAGAGCATTCAGTTTGTGCACCTATACATTGAAATATATTGACATAGAATGTAAAAAAACGTGAGTTTTTTAAATTCTTCGTAGGTATATAAATAATTATATACCATGGTTATGAAAAATCATAACAATGTAATGCTTATGTTTGTATCGTTTAATCCTAAGATTTGAGTTTTTTAACTTATGTATGATAAGTGCTACTGCTAAACGTCGTGAAATTGGCAAATATAATTACGGGTGACTTGAACTGCTGTTTTGCCTACTCGACACTTTACATGATAGTAGAAAAAAGGCCCGTAATGTTTAAACAAACAAATCAACCCGAGTTATATGTAGATAACATTATTTTATAGACAGCCTGAACATTTTTATGCTTGTTAAAATTCTATTTTCGCTCCCTGGTTCGCCCTCGAAACTCGAATACCAAAGCAATTTCCAACCAAGTTGTAGGTAAATTCAATTACACTTCAAGGCCTTCTTAAGGGTTTGCCTCCCCAATACGAATTGCGGCTTTCAACCGCAGCGAGCCGAAGGTTCCAGTCAGGATTCAATTTGGATTCAATCAATACACATTAACTGTGTAGGGTAAGAGCTAACAAGCATTCCAGTCTCTCAGACAAGATGGATTAAAAATATTGTCATTATAAATATACCTAATAATAATCAGAAGCTAATAAAGCCAATGATGAGATAATCACATACAACATTGTGTAACAAACACTCTAAACGGAGTACAGGCAAGAATTGACTCAGGTATTTAAAATAAACCGACTTTCTGTTTGGAATAGGTATATGAATTAGAAATATAAATTGAATAAAAATATAATTTAATTAGCCTATGGATCGCCTTTTTGAACACAAAAGACACAACCATACACTTTTCCAACTTGCAATGAACAGCTTTCATTTAAAAAGAAATCATCGACATCGGTCCACGGAGATCAAAGTTCGATGTAATAAACATAAAAAGAAAGGCAAAAAAAACATACCTTTTTTTTTGGTTAAAAGTCGGTTAAAAAATAGGGGACAAAGCCATATTATGCACCTCATTTTTCGTTTTGACTCCGAGTCGAGAGTACTCTTCGACTTGATTCTTCTACGTTGAAATACGTTAGTCAGGCTTTAAACAGAAACCTATCGAATAGGGGAAATACAACATTAACTGAAAATTACGTTTTGAAAACCATAATAAGCGTTTAAAGTTAAAATAACTTTGTAATGAAATCAAAACTTAAAAGTAAGCCATGTATTTACTACGACATAAAACTTAAAATTCCTCTACGTTATAGGAATTCTAAGTTTAATTGACGAAACCGCAAACTGGAATGCTAGTTTTAAGTAGAATACTACTTTAATATGCCTTCGGGCTTCACCTCTAGCGCCGGATATAACGTATTTTCCCCGCATCCTGTTTACATTTCGCTGATTGTTTATTTTACCTTTAAACAAGAGGGAGGCTGGGAGCTCTTAATTTTTTCATTAGCTCCTTTGACAGGTACTGGATAGCCTCATCATTGTTAAGTATAAAAATTTCATTGCCTTCAAACGGAACGTATAAACAAAGCTCTCTTAGCTGCGCCGCGATATTTTTGTATTTACTCTGTAATTCTCGCAAAGTTTACTTTAAACTGATAATAATTTTCTCTTTATTTACTTTGAAGCAATGCGTTCGTCTTATTTACAGTGTTAGATAAAACGAGATAGGCCGGCGGTGTTGTCACGGAAAAGACGTAAACAAATTAAAAAAAAACTATACTCTTGAGTAGGCTGTGTAACACTAGGGGGTTTCTGATATAACGACTACAATGCCGTATTGATAAGAAGAGCATTGAATATAGTGTACTTTTATTTTTCAACGATGGAGATATTGCTGCGATTTGCTAGCACCGTGCAACACTAGCGTAAGCAGTAAACAGAGTTTCATGATTACTTAAGCAAATTTTATCTATATTTATATATCTAGGCTTTCAAAATACCAGGTTACGAGACAAAAGTTTCTTGATAGTGAAGGTGCCATAAACCCTAAAATGGATATATGTATTTACTGTCTGTGTAAGTGGCGCCATTTGCCCCGAGTTTTGCGTAATATCCACTATTATAAAATGTTTTCTTACATACTTCTACCACACATTTCAGGTCATATTACCATAGTATTATCGGGATATTATAGCACTCTCATTACAAGACATTCGGATTTAGGTAGCTACCTTTTGAAACTTTTTTGTGTTTATAACAAGGAAAACGAAATACTATTGCCACTTGTCTTCTTGTTATCGAAACTTTTAGTGGTTAGTATTGTGTTGTTGCTTCAATAAAAAATAATGTGCTTTCAAGGAAAATTTCGAACGGCCCGCAATGGGTTTAGTTTTAATGTCTTGTTTGTTGTTTCTCGGGTGCTGAAATATAGCTATACACATAAATCCTACTAATATTATAAACGCGAAAGTTTGTGAGGATGTGTGTTTGTTGCTCTCACGCAAAAACTACTGAAGGGATATTGATTAAACTTCACAATGATGTAGCTTACATATCAGCATAACACATTGCTTTTTGCGGGAATAGGTATGCCATTTTCCGCGGGAAAACAATTATTGCGTATTTAAGTCCGAAATGGATCAAATTTGGCACGAACATATTTAGCTGTTTTCCCAGTTTACAAAAGCTCCTTTTTACCACAGGAAAATCTATTACTACGCGGACAAATCCGCAGATGGACAGCTAGTATAAAATAAAACTTTCATTTGGTAGTTGCAATGGAAGATAGCTACGTAAACGAACCACACCACTAACGTTCCCAGTTTAGATCTAAGACCCATCTAATAGCCGAGTTTAATTCAGGTGTTGAGCTCATTAGTCTCCTCGCAAGCTAAATGTTGTTCTTGCATCGCATGCTTTATTTACCGAGTTATACATTTGCGAATGGACTGTTGTGGATTACACTTAAACAAAATGTAGTAAATACGCTTTTCCTATTATCTTAACACGTTTAATCTTTTATTTGTTTTTTAATTTAATTTTTAGCCTTAGTATAAAACGGGACCTATCACTGAAATTGCGTCCGAAAAGCACCATGCTGTGTCTTATGCTATGAACCATGATGCTAAATACTAAAAACAACTCATATACATACTCTTAGCAAAAATAACAGAAATTATAAAAAATAACTCCTTATTATTCAAGCCCTGAAAGACTGAAAACCACATAACCAAGGTTAACAGAGGGAAGCAATGTTCTGAATGCTGTTAAAACTAAGACGGAGACGGAATTCAATATTTGTTGTACGTACTGATATCTTATAATAATAATTCATTGGTGTCTGTCGCCAAGTCGCATTCGTCGCTATCGAGTAGTCAGAGTGAAGAGGACACGTTCTTAGAATGTCGGAAATAGCGCTTCCGAGTAACCACTTGTATCGGATCTCTAGTCGCTGGTCCCATTAGGGTTGTCTGCGCACTTAAATATGCACCTAAACCATACTACGTCTAAATTAGATCACGAGTTCTTCTAAAAGTTAATTTAATCTAAGCATGCTTGACTAATAGAGAATGAACCTAACAGTAGACTGTTAAGATAAGTATCACTAGCACATTTTTTCTGCTTAAAGATTTTTTTTTCGCATTTCAATGGCTATATAAACACGGTGAAATGTTTTCCGCATCCTGAAGAAATATATGCTAAATTTTACACTTCATTGAAAATTTTAAATAATACATTAATTGTCATTCGTTGTGTAACCCTAGCGCTGTATTTATTTATGCCTTGCTTGTGTAATCTGATGGCAACCGCTATGACAAAAATAAACGTCTTTCAATCCTAAATCTTTTTGTTGTTTGAAGACAGACTTCAAAACCATATGATATAACTACTTACCCTTCCTCTTTGATAAAATCTCACGCTCAAATTTAATCTTATCTTCAAAGGAATCTACCAGAGAGTATATAATCACTACGTTTTAAGAGACGGGACTAGGAAGGAAATTTTTGATCTAGGCAAAATGTCAAATCGAAGTTTACTATAAGTGAAACACCAACATAATAAATAATCTGTTAGAAGTTTAAAAGCAATGGTACCAACATAAAGATAATTTTAAACCTTAAAGAAGAAGAAGGTTATAGGGTTGCACTCGTACAGAATCGAGTTTTATCGATATCGATGATTTAGGTTTCTCTCAATAATAGGTTGGACCTACATACTGAAATTGGGAACAGGGAGGAGGATACTTAGTACAAAAACAAAGTGCAAAGCAAAATATTTATTTATACAATATATTATGTTCATAGTGCGTACCCATTATTTATGGCGAGATGTAAAACATCATCACATGATCATGATGATAACATGATCTATTGAATTGAATTAAATAATACATAGTATATTATAATGTATCTTGAGTTACTCTATTGCACTAGGAAACATGATGTAAAGAATGAGAAAGTAATTTTGTTGTTAAATAAATAAATAATTAACTTTTGGTATTATGATCAGATAAATCAAAGAAAATGTTCCGCTATTGCAAAGTGTATTAAAACCGCAAATTGATGCAAACCGATGAATCTAAGAATATGATACTCCTCCTATAATGTGTCATTTAAATGAGGTTGACCAAGCATCATCTGAAAAAAAAGTTTAATTATATTCGGAAAAACAGCACAACAATAAATTAATTAATATATAGTATACTCCTGATCATATTGATGGTTAATGGTTTTAGATTCCGAGTGTTGAACTGAGGATGTGGGAGACAAATTCGTTATATTTATGTTCAAATAAAGAAAAAAATAACAGGCCATAGCATATTATCGTGTTATAGATACAATTTTGAAATGAGGCTTATGTCCTAGTATATTAAAAATGATGATGAACAATTCATATTTAATTTGTAGCATAGAACCATTTAGGTCTGGTGGACTTGTAATTTTGTGGTATGAAAATATATCGATGATAAGCGAGCAAACAAAACGCCTATTGTTTACAGAATCAATAAATAACATATTGGTAAATGTACTCACCGATCTTCATCCAGGGCAAATATTTGGTATAAGCTTTTTGTCTTCAGTTGTCTGCTGTATGAGTTTCTTGCAAATTTCGCATCGAATAGAATTTTTATGAATTGTTTTGTTCTTCATAATTTTCACAAATTTGCGGTCCTAAATGACAAGTACTAGACTGATAGGTGACAAATTGACAATGATCCATGAAGAATAAAACCTATTTAACATGAAGAAGAAGAATAATAATACCACTTATCTCAGAAGTAGCAGTTACAAAAAGATTTGCGAACCACTAAAGCGTATTTAATATTTGGAAGTATTATAGTCGCGATTAGTTTTATTAAGGTGGCAATTTTTTCAAAGCAATGCCTTAGCAAAGCTTTATGTCAGATTCTATCATAGACACTTGCACCAGCCTGGAATCTACCGCCACAAAAGCAAATAAGATTTTTTCGTGTTTGACATTCTCGTTTTGATTGTACAATAAATGTCATAAACCACGCATAAATAGAGGTAAGTATTTTTGTGAATTAAAAAACAAAATGATTTTTTAGCGACGCTAATCATCATAATATTTCCGTTAATCGTTAAATACATTAAATGTGAACTAGAAACACACTGATTATATTATGTGGCGACAGTTTTACGACAAGTAGTTTCACATCGTTTCAGCGATGTCTGTGTTCAGGAAAATAAACACGAGCGACAGATATTTTGATTATTATTACAGTTGCAGTCGCTGGTTGCCTGTTCTAACCATTATATTATGAACAAATAATCGGAACTTATATGCATTGTTTCGGCAGTTTAGACGTGAATCTGTTAATCAGTCAAATAAGTTGTGTCCATGTTTTTGAAATTTAAATCATCGATGACATTGGACTAGAGGTATCTAGTCCTGTCTTAATTTTTTAAATGTTGTGATTAAGTGATGTTAGCAATAATCTCTATAAAAAAGTATGTAGTGTCCGTCAAATACGCGCTGTCAATTTGGTAAAATCAGCGCAGTCGCTGCTCTCTCCAGCACATGTCATGCTGTGTGGCAACCGTTGTTTTGTTTTCCCATTCACATTAACCCAATACCAAATAAACTCCTACACCCCACTGCCACTACTACTTATACTCCTACAATTTTCTCTCTACGGGTCTGGCGGTGACAAAAACTTCTTAACTGAAATTAATATGATATTATGTACATACATATTTTTAGTTGACACAAACGAGAATTGCGAACTTTTTGTATGGGAAATGTTTATTTCTTTTGTTTTAGTTTTCGAATAAGTTTTAATGCTTTAAATTGTTATTCTGCAATTTGTTAATATCGGCCCAGCCGTTCTAGTTATAAAAGCTGTAACGCACACCACTTTGTTTAATATAATATAGATTTTAATAAGGAATGTTGTATGTTGCCTTATGATTAGAGAAACAAGTAAAGATTTTATATTCTGTAAGTACATTATATAATTTAACATTTTATGAACATTAAATTCTGGTCTGGTCTCTTGCACTTGCAGCCACTAAGCCACTAAGGTCATATTTATCATACATTATTATATAATCATTGTAATACGGCAATTAATTTTTTAGCCATTGAAGGGTAAAGAGTGATTTTAGTAGGTACTTATACTTAATACCTGACATCGGTATTGAACATAAAGCAAAAACAAGTAAAACGAACTTAAGTTTTCGGTCTTTTAACGAGCCCAGCAAAAACAATACAATACAAAAGTTAATAAAAGGTCGATGAAGCGCATTTAAATTATTGTATTTAGGATTTACGACAAGGTTGATGGAAAGTGACATTGGGGTCTGTCGGCACTTGGCAGTTGCGTCCGAGTTGTCCGGACTCGCTCAGGTAAGATCAAAGGACGCCGCGGGTCGACGCACGCGGTTCGATCCTCCCGCGCCCCGCCCCGCCGCCTACAACAACCTCGGCACTATAAGGCTTTGCCGCGACCATGACCATGGAATACTTAGAAACGGCACGAAAGCCATTACGTGGAATAATCTTCAGTTTACTTTTGCAAAAACTTTTGGTGGGTTTTAAATTGTGAACATAATGACAGTGAACGGAAAAACAACTTCAAATGGTAGTTCCGAATTGGAAGGGAGTACAAGTTTTAAGGGTACCTAACTTAAAATAAAAACGTACCTAAACCTGTATCTCCAATTGCTTCTAAAATTTGATCTTGTGATTTTGTCTTGTCTAGATTTGAACTCGAATGCCTTCCTTTCCTTTATACTCCCTAGCTTAGCTGAGTCATTGATAATAAATGTAGCGGATTCCAAAAAAAAACAAGATAAGTAATATTATTCAGTTGTCAAATTTGCAAATTATGGAAGGTGTTTTATGATGTCATTGTTAAGTTTTGAGTTTGCTTGCTATAAGTACCTACACTACAGGATCGGAAATTGTACCTACTGTTAGGTAGGTAATTTTAATTTGTAATAGGGATGCGAAACAGCGTAGTATTTTACCATAATATTAGTCTATTTACAGGTGTAACAAACCCTAGATATCTTAGAACCGATAGTTTTTACCGACCAACACTTCATACTTGATTAATATAAAAAGTCATATTATAACATTTAAATGTGGATTAATATGACATTATGTCGAATCAATGCAAAATACCAAATATGTTTTCATGTTTCTGCTTTCAATTCAAGCGCATAATTCGATTTTAATATTCACTTCGCGTGTAATCGTGAGGTTCATTGCATGTGATTAAATTTACTTGGTAGCTATGCGTAGCGTAACCTACATTATGCGAGGATGTGATGTCAGTAACGAAAATATAAACGTAATTATCTTGCAGGTAAAGTGACGGTATGTACCTAATATGTAGGTATTTAGTTATAGGTATAGCGCACAGTTTGTACGTGGCAACGCAACGGATTGAATTAATTAGTAGTGCAGCGGTCGGCGGGTGCACCACTCACTGTCTTTTATAACATAATTTGCACTTCGCGCGGCGAGATCAAAGCCCGACCGTTCGATGGCGGTGCCTTTGATCATTGCGGGCCTTTGACTGCCGCCGCCTACACTGGCCACGCCTCAAAATAGTCAATTTGTCGCTGGTTTTTTTTTATGATGTCATGATTTCTACAGTGTAACATAAAACATAGGTAGACATAGGGGACATTATTATAAACATTTACGAAAATGTTTTAATGAAATTGAGATACACCATAAAATTGTATGACGATTATTTACGATGAATGTAGCTGGGCGCATGGAACGAAGTTGCATCATAAATAGTTTCAGGAAATAAACAACAATTGTGTTTTTCCCATGCTAAATATTTTTTTCCAAAATACATAGAATATAGTATTTTAAGAACCTCACCGTTACAATAATCATTTAGTTGCCTACATGTTTACCTGCCCATGTGTTCATATTCCATCAAAGTTCTATAATTACCAATTTCTACCGACAAACGGTTTCGATATTTATTTTAAGAATATAGAAGATTTTTAACCAGCTGTTCCGATCAAATCAACGAAGACAGCTGCTTTTCCGGTTTAACTCAAACGGACGTTAAGTACTTACCTACTTAGTGTTACATTTTTACGGGTTCAATTACAGATTGGTATCAAGACCATGTCCTATAAGTTTAGTTAAACTCTCTCCAGAGTTAAAATAGTTTCAAATAAATAAATTTAATAAATACTAATTAATGAATATTGTGTTAATATTAATTAAATTACTTACTGAAATGTGAAAGAGTCGTACTTAACTGTAAAATTACTGAGTACTAATAATAAGCAATAGACGATAGGCATATAATTTTCAGGTGCAGGTTTATTAAGTTTCTGTTATTGTAGCAGGTAAATGTAGGAACTTCTATGCAAGTAGCTTGAAAAAAGCATTTGACGATCTCACGTTTAGTGGGCGCCAATTAACCTTACACTTGCGGGTTACGGTTGCTTTTTCTGCCGGAAGACATTTTGATTATTGTCTTATCTATAATTCTGTTGGATCTCCTTATATTGCATGTATCATTTTATCGTCAAAATTATATACATATACTTGATTTATTGATCTTTACTTATATTCATAATAAAATAACAGGCATATCTAACACATGGAAATTTTTATTTTAACAGATTTTATATATTTTATAAACTTCCTGCTCACAGGTTATAGGATATTGTGTGAATAGTCCCAGCATCATTTACTTACCGCTAATTGATCAGGTAGAGGCACAAACTATCACAAATTTAATAGATAACTGGTTTTAGATTTACCGCACGAAAACCAAATCATATTTGTTTTAACTGTTACTTGAACTTATTTCACTAATGGCTACGCTCAATCAACAAAGTTGCATAATTGCTTTTGCGAGTTCCGCGGTCCTTTGTACTCCCACTTACATTTCCGCAGCCTACTCGGCAGTTGGCACTCGGCAGCAACGGCGTACTCAAAGGCAACAAACATTTATTTTTTCAGTATTCAAATGTTATTATTGAATGTAATTAACGCGCGTGTAGCGAGACGTAGCGAGCCCGGCGGGCACGGCAACATCAAAGTAAGATGGGTATCAGCCAACGCAGGCCGAGAGCCGCATTTTTTGTTGCTTTTTAACAGGTCTACAGTGACTGGTTGCTTACAGATTTGAGTTGCCTTACATTTGCCTCGATCAGCTGCGGTTTAGGGTATGATATCGAATTTGTCATTATTCGCAAGCATAGTTACATTTGGAATAATATTTTTACTTACGTATCCCTTACATACTCCCTTTAAGTAGAAATGTTATGGCAAAGCGTTTTTTTAGCTTAGCGATTATTCTGTACCTTTTCATCAACGACCTGAGACGTTTTCAGTTTTCATATTAAATCGTCATTTGAACACGAAGATCACATAGTGTCATCAATAGTTTTCTTTGAAGAACCAGCAACAACTGAAACAATGAAAATTGGCATCACTTTCCCATTGTGAATATCAGACTAGATCATTATATGGACGATAGTTTTATAGCTCTTTTAAATTCTGATATATATAACTAAACGGAAACAGAAATCTGAAGGGCAATTAAGATAGCTCTTAACATTTATGGCAGGATACGTAAGATGTAAAATATGGCGCGGGAAGCAAATACCCTTTTTGCGAGTTTTATCTAAGTGTTGCGCAAGCTGCCAAATGATGGCACGTGACGCAATAGCCGCCGGCTCCTTTGATGTTCTCTTTGTGAAATAATGGATTGGCCGGCGGGTGGAGTTGTCGCTTCTGATGTCGCCGACGCCGACAAAGGGCTCAGCGGTAGCACAAAGGTATTGATATCGCTTAAATCCCTTTGATCGTCGCCGAGCCGTTTCATCCCCCTGTGAAATAGGAACAAATTCGAGTTTGTCATCGTTCAGTGATTTCAATTTAATATTTGTTTGGCATGGTATTGTTCCGGGTTTGGTTCCCACCCTAATGTCGTCAAATTCATCACATATTTTAAGAACGGCAACGGTTACGCTACTTATAGAGCTAGTCGTTACGTGAAGAATAAAAAACAAATTCTAAACAGAGAAAGTTAATAACATACTTAATAAAAATTTTGAATCTATAATTTCACTCCAAACTCAACAACTCAAGAGGAACTACTTTGAAAGGTGATTCGTTGAGCTTGCTCCCGCTTTCGCGTGACTCGATCGCATGATTGCCTTCCATTATTTAAATTAAAACTCTACTGTATCTTATTAGAATGCATAGAGCAGTAGGTAATCACACCTCGGAGCTATTAAGTTGGGATATTTTTCCGCCGCCATAAGAAAGAGTGAGAAACTGGTTTCGTTATGGGTGAAAGAAACGTTTCGCCTTCGTATAAGGGATACAATAATCGTGGGTCATTATTGCTTTGAAGCTCCGACCGGCGTAGATTAATTAATAGTCTCTACACCGGGGGCTGACGTGACGGTTACCGTCTTACAATGATACGTGATTCCTGTGTTTTCAGAAAATCGATTGAATACCTCACCAGATCATGTATTTATTTATTCCACTCAATGTTATTAATTTCTGTTTACTTTTCTGGCATTCCAAACTTTGTGCGTGGTTTGTTAAACATAATGTCTTGTACGATTTAATATTGTTTTTTTGGCGCACATAACACACTCACGTAAATTCCTACCTATAAGTCTATTCTTCTTTATGATTTTGGAAAATGTACACGGTTAGGCCGTGTAGTTCACACCTAGTATCTCACCAAGCTGAATGGTGTTTGGATTATATGATACTAATAATTATGCATAATTGCGTTTTTGTACAATAAAACACAGGTAAACCACCGCGTTAATGCTCTTGGTTCAAACCTAATTATAAATAGGAAATACCTAAAATGAACGTAAAAGCTTGTTAATAGTTAAAATAAAGGTTGTAATGTAAATTACTTTGAGGTGAAAATACGAGAGTGGGCAATGGCCAAGCCGTACAGCCGAAACGACCGCATCTGGCTAAGTGCCAGCCTGCTAAATAGCACAAATAACGCCACCATCACAGTAATAATACTGGCTAAAATTTTCTTTTATACTCTAAAGATTTATCACATTGAGTCACTTCGCTCACATTTCTTGGACTAAAATACGGGAATAAGGTGATTGTAAATAAAATCAAATCAAATCATTTGATAATTAAATAAGTTAGGTTGTTGATTTTCATTTTTTTATGCTGTTTAAGAGCGACCACAATTTCACCTGGTGTAAAGTGACGATGTATAAGGTCTAAGATGGAGCATGAAAACCTAGAAGGTAGATGGCTTCTCCGGACCACATTACAAAACACAAAAAAATCACTTCACGCAATGGCCCAGCCCGGAGTGTTGATTTTAGGAATGCGTAAGTATTCTACGTTTACAAATGACTGAGGTTGCTAACAAACTCGGTACAATCTAAGATACCAGGTCACTTGGATTATATTTTATAGCAAGATCGTTTATAAGATGTACCGTCATTAGTACTGAGCATAATCACAGTAGGTAATTATGTAGGATAATATCCATCAATATACACACGGCCGGCATCACGTTAAGATAGTACTTTAAATATAAAATGTTAGGAGTAGATAAACTAGCACGAGTAGATAAACTAACTAGATAAATCACAGGTTTAATACTTTATTCGTAAATGCCAGCGACAGGAACACATAAACGTAAAACCTCACAGCTTAAAATGGCTTGGTAAACATCAAGATATCATATTTCTCTATCTAATGATCAGGCGAACCTGGTGGTAAACTTTCCTATTTAAATATCTACTTGAATATTTATTCGAATAAAATTATCTTGCATATCAAGCTGTTGTCAGTGTACTTTTTAGCGACGAGTCTGTGCTATTTGTTTTTACTACTTACCCAATTTTGAATAATAGCTAATGTGACTTCATTTTTAGTTCAATAGTATATAACAGGCGACAGGACGGATATTTTCAAGAAATAAATAAAAGCTGATCCTTTGAGGGTGGTCAATCACTTTTGACGAATGGGTGTAGTTTTACTGTTTTATAACACCGATCGAGGATGGTCAGTGAGGATTTAACCATAAAAGCAATGAGGCGGTTCGTTTTTATTAAATATCGATTGGCAGGTTTTATCGATCGATGATATTGAAGACTGACCATCAACACTATTTCGTGGAACAAGTCGCCACCCACGTAGAGGCTGTGTGCGGGAGCCTCCCGCCCGCTATGCATGCTCATTTCGTTGTGACATCACCACGGATTATTTCCATAGAAGCCTAAAAAATATAGCCCTTCACAACCATTCCGGTTAACTCAAAAGGTACATTAGCACATAAAGACACGAAAATTGTAGCCGGTAAGAACGCAATCAACTATCAAATTGTTCGACTCAAATAAACAAATTCACCTCAGCACGCAATCTTATCCTATTTTTCGATGTAGTTTTCTTTATTACTCACATAAAAGTTGCATAAAACAGTGTTTGTTGTAAGTCAGTTTTGGGATACGAGCTCATCTCGGTCGACGAAACTCGCCGACAATAAACCTAACACGAAGAGGCCGTAAAATTCTAATTCGAAGCGCCTGGTAGTCGCCGGCTGGCACCGAGGCACCCCACGCTTCCACCCTCGACATTAGAAAAGATACCGAGTCCACCAGCCCTGACGCACATACGAAAGCTTCGCCTTCCCAGAAAATAACAATAACTCGGTAAAACACAATGCAGTCTATATCCGAGCCGAATTCTATAGATGCGTCCAACTTTTTAACGTTTACACAAAGAATAAATAATTTTAACGATTATACGTGGAAACATACAAGTTTCAGCCGTCCCGTCAGGCAGAAGAGGTTTTGTTGCGAGCACTAGGGTCATATGCATTTTGCGATCTCAACATACATACGGGCGCTGATTCTTTTATGGTACAATTTCGTTTAGATACCGTCTGTTCTTTCCACTACCAGGGACTATCTACCTACCATAATCTTTTTTGTAATCGCTGAGTCAGGGTCGTCGACCGCATGGAAGCTGCCATTGCCAACGTAGCGGATGCGCGGCACCTTTCTCTCTATTACTGCCCTGTAGGTACTTTTATACGTTCTTGATACAGTAAAATTTATGGAACTAGCCTTTGCTTGTGAAAGATCTTAAACCACTTACGAATAAAATCGTTAATGTTTAGATACTTACTAAAGTTCTACCAAATAGTCGGTCGATTTGGTTCGCTGAAATTCGGAAGGCGAATTGCTCTAATATTAAGACCACCCACTAGTCGTAAAATTTGGCGGGTTGCAAAGTCAAAGAGCACTTGTTAACTGGTTGTGCATATGTGATAAACTCTAATAAAAATATTTTATACCTAAACGTGTTTTAAGATTTAAAAAATCATCCAAAAAATGCTTGTTTACAAAACATAATTATAAGTGAAATAGTTTATTACGCGGGTCAGACCACCGGGGCAGGAAGCTAGTAACCCAATATAGGCAATAAATAATAAAACTAAGTAGCAACATACAAATAGGTAGTTAGGTACTTATATCGAAGTATACATACATTATATGTAATTGCAACAGGTGTGAAACTGGCGAATACCAGTAGTCAGGCGGACGTTAACAGCCCCATAATGAGTATAGGTACTGTCATACTGAAGTTGAAGGCTGAAGCTCACAGGTAGTAGGTAACTTATTTATATTTTAACAGAAGTAGGTTTCCTATCTGTATGCAAACTTGCAATTGTAATTAAACGTTATTGCATTTGAAGGTCTAATTCAAGTTTAATGCGTAATGGGTCTTTGTCGCCATCATTACTAGTCTACAGGCGTCCATAAACCTCGTTGAAGTCACGTTGCCAGGTATATCAACATCCCGCCGCGATCTACAGATTGTAATAGTAGGTGAGCAATGGTTTGTTTAATTCACTTTTATGCCGCTATTGGGCCGCTATTTGCTGCAAATTGGTCGTTTATGAATATTAGTAGAAATCTTAATCCACTCCCTGATTTCAATTAATATTGTGGTTTACGTATGTTGGTGGATTTTAACAGTATGTGCAAATTATCTAGGTTTTCTTAATTTTATACATGGTAATAATACCCATGTAAATAAGTTACCTCATTTTAAATAATATAATATTTGTTCTACGTAAATATGCACCTACTTACTTACCTTGGAAACATGAAGTTCTACGAAATCTTCAAATTACAACATAAATACCCGCTACTTATTAAAAAATGTGCAGATAAATAGCTACAAAACGAAATTTATAAATAGCAACCTAATCAGGTATTCAATCAAAGATAGGTAATCAAATCATAGTAAAAGAGTAGGTATTTACGCAGTATAGCGTAGAGTAAGCCCGTGACTGAATGAAAAGTACCTAAAGCAAACATCAATGTTGCCGACGCCGCCGCCGCGGCGCTGCCGCCCGCCGCGCCACGCCACGCCACGCGTAGACGCGACGCGCGCTCCGCTCGCTCGAGAGACGGGCGCCACACCGCGCCGACCCTCGCCCGCCCCTCTCTTCACTTCACCCTTCCCTTCTTCATCCATCAGTCAGTCACTCGACGTTACGCGAGTAGGACGGTCGCTCGTTTCGCTCCACAACTCCAGTTCACGCGGGCAACTGGGTCACAGTTTACGCACAAACAACGTGAACCGACACCGACGAATATTGTGTTGTGATCGATTCTAGTGAAGTGTTGAAAGTTTTCTACGTTGACCTAACATTCTCGCGGCTCTTTTGATGTGTACGAGATGCGTGCGTGAGCGCAGCGCATGACGTGCTACGAAACATTGAGAGCTCCGGCATCGGCCGCAGACGCCCCCATGGCACACCACTTCGTCAAGTGGTGGCGCAACAAGTTTAGAAATGGATACAAGAAATTCAGCAGTAAGTTCAATTGGAGTGTCTCCGTGTCTTGAAATAAACTAGATAGCCTTCGAGAATTCCCGCTTTATTCAGTTGACACCGTATGAAATAGTTGGCACCAAAACATAACAAACGCATCTCCACAGTTTATGTTTTTTATTGTGAAAACATTAGAATGATCAACGATTAAGAGAACTCCAATGGTTGTACTTGTAAATACCTACATACACGGCACATAGACAGTAGATAAAACTGCATTTTTAATTGTTTGGCTTGGGAATTGAAGCTAAACAAGCGTTTACTTTCTATTAAGATTAGACCTGCAAATAAAGTGACAAAGGTAAATTAATATTGTTGCTCTTTTAGGATTTTATTATACGTACATACATAGTTATCACGCTGTTTTTTTTCTTACCTACGTTTTTAAATTACCTAGGTAGATAACGGTCAAACTATCGAAAAAAAACTATCTATAAATCTAAGAGAATATGCTTCAATTCAAAAATATTTAATTTAATATGAAACGCCCGTTAAAATACCTCAGCCCATTCAAATACCAGTTTGAGATTAAAGTACGTATGTGATTATAAGATTTTATGATCTCAGTCAGACGTTATCAAAAGTCGGCGAGATCAAAAACGCAGACCGCCGCGCCGGCTGGGCTCGACGCTCGGCCTCGGGAACGACAAGAATCGAAAAAACAATAAAAGATGCTTATAGTTTCAAAGCTTGGTTTGTTTCTTCGAATGCTAGGTGTGCTAACATGTTTGATATAACCTTAGGCACATAAGAATGACAATAGATTCTTGTGCATAAAGTAAATTTTGATAATCATAAATAAATGATATTGCATTACTTCTGCCACCAACATCAAAGCAAGTCATTATTAATTGAAGATAGTGAAGTGTTAATGAACAATAATCCTATCTATTCACAGCAAAGTTTCTTCATCAATAAGTCTGTTGGCTCCATTATACGTCTTAACAGACTGGACTTCAAAGCGGACAATTATCACTTTGATGTTGTCTCATTTAATGACGAAATATTCGCTCTATATTTTTTTTAAACTCGCTCCCAAAAACATGTTTTAAATCCGAAGCCGAGTTTATTAATCAAGTTTTTGATGCAAATGGAACTGCGCCGCTCATTTGATCGACTTCAAAGGGAACTTATGAAGTACCTCGTGTTACCGACGAAGCGAGACAATGATACCTTTTATTTACTATCAAAGAAATCCCCGTCCGTTGCTTTAATTCTGAAATCTTTGAAAAGCCGACATTTGTTCATAATTACCTAATAATGTCAATGATACTTTAATATTAACGAGAAGCATCAATCGTGGGCGAGTCGAGTACATATTAAAATAACGACCGTTGAAATAGTGTTACATTAACATTCTACATTCAATAAATAAATAAAAAGTCCGAATTCGGAATATGTAAAGATATTAAATTAAATTTTCACGCATTAATAAATTAAAACAATTGATATTATCTACGAAGCTTAAAAAATATATATATTAAAACATATAATACCTTCCATCGTAGGTGATACGGGTTGCTGTCAACAACGTCATCAATACTTCAACAACGGAATTAATTAGGGACGCCACTTGAGAATGATGGCTTTATGCGACGGAAACAAATAAAGAACGCTGGCAAACAATATACATGCCACTTAAAAAAACATTTTCCGACGTATCAACATATTTAATGTATCTAGGTGTATATTTGAATAGAAGATACCTTAATTAGAAGGGCCATAACTTCCAGTGGCGATATTAAATCGGAAACATAAGCTATAAATCTAAACTGTGAATCGATTCACCACGCAAACTAAATTGCATTCGCTCTTGCATTAGAATAAGTAATTGTCATTCCAGAAACAGTTACAAATGAAAACTTGTGCATTAGCATACTCAATGATGTAGTGATTTTGAGTCTGTCAACAGAAAAGTATCCTACCTATCAGTAGTATCAGTAACATTTAACAACAATTCGAAACTTTAACGCAAGACTGCACAAAATAAGTAGAAAGGTCATTGTTCGCGGAAGGCAACTTTGCTTTTAGTTCCCCTAATGCCAAATCGATGAATTATTTCCCCTGCTTAGATCAAATACCACATGGCATTCAGACATTTTATTTCGAATGACGAAGCCAAAACAGCAGCTCTTCAATCTTTTAATCATTTAAATTTGATTGGAAATAACTAAGCGAAATTCAAATTACATAAAATCTTATGTAACATCACATCACATTTGCCTAATTTTGACCAGAGAATTTAAACATTTTAAAGTTATGTGGTAGCAAAGCCAGATGTAGCATGGCACGGCAGATCCCAAATGATCGGGCCCGGGGCCTTCCAGGAAACAACTCTGCCGGGCCTTGTCGTTCGCTCGGCTACATTACATCTCGCCCGCCCGTCGGCCAACTCGATTCAGAAAAACTTTTTGAACTTTGCCGACAAAATAGTTTTGGGGCATTCGCCGTATTTCACTCTGCATTGTGCATGCTTGTTATTATCTCCGAAGTAATCATAATAGCCGAATAGCGTGAAACGCGTGCATAATAGACGATCTCAATTGTTTACCCGTTTTTTGTGATCGTGGTCTTCTTGAAGTTAAGCCTAGTTTCACTACACACGGTCATTGGAACTCAAATGAAATGTTTTGTACCGGGTCTTTTTCATACTAGGTAGTTCTCAGAAATTAATACGAAGATGAACACATATTACCTATACTGTTGTACACACGGTGGAAGGATGTGTTGTAGAAGGCAATGGAATATTATGATATGAAATACAGTCATATTTTTACAACGTATATCGGGCAATATGTTTTCAAAGCCATGCTAAGCAAGCTTCGAGCCAAGCAGTAATGTCCCATTATTGGGTAAATGATATGTTTGGCTACATAAAATGTTAGAATATTTCATGTAAGTACGCTCATAAAAATAGAATTGGCCTCAAATCCCGAAAAACAGTGCTTATATCTTTATAGAGTTACAAGTAGAAGATCTTGCGGATATATAAATTGATGAAGGATACAGGCTTGTTTACAATCAAAACCATTGTCATTTCTTTACTTGATTACCTTGGTTTGGATTTCCCTTCTTATTCAACCATTTTATTCTGCAGTCGGAAATGAAGCGGATCGGACGGACACTGAGGAGCTTGTCGGCCGAGCAGTGTCCCAATGCTCTGCCCCACCGGACTTGCTGCCAAGCGAGGCTAGGGCGATGATGCAGACCCCACCACCGGCCACCCCTAAACCAAAAACAGAGCCCTACAAGACACCCGTTGCACCTGCATCACCAGTTGATGATAAGCCGAGATTACGATTTGAGGTATGGAATGTATTATATCCATTAGTCATAACAAAAAAATTACAACACACCTGTAGATGGAACAGCAAATGTTTGCAACAAAAATTTTAAACAACTAATTAAAAATAAAGGGAGTTCCTCAAAGCATTAATTTGAGGGACGTTACTGTTTTAGAAAGCTTGTTAATAATAAGAAACAAAAACGTGACTACAGATGATATCGAAACACGCAACGTAACTACAAAAATAGATTTTATCTTCAGAATACCTCCCACATCAGCGGTAAACCTACTTACCGTGAACCTGAATGTTTCATTCGCATTCGCTCAAAGAAAGTTTGGAGCCGGTTACATCAACAACACTTTATCTAGCTATTCTGTACCTGTACAGCTATTACTTTGCAATGCGAGCGGCTCCACTTTGCCTCATATCTCAGTAATCGTAAAGGCGTTGCTAGTTTCCTTTTAAAGCTTCAGATAAAGAGGACGCCGCCTCGGTGCCGCCAAGCGCGTCGCGTCCGGCGCCTCAGATATCTTACCTACTTATGTGCATGCCCACTATTCTCGACCATAACAAATCTTCATATGAAAGTGCTATAAAGATCGCGTATCTGGTCCGCCGATCAGTTTGAAAAACTATGGCAAGCCTGTGCTATGGCGTCAGTCATCTCAAAAATGAGGGTGTTCGTTTTGTTTTATTCAGAAACTTAGGGCCTGCCTAGAAAATTATACAAAGGAAGTCCTATTTCTTTTTATGTGGGCACCTAGTTGACGATATTAATGTAGCCTGACCTCATAGCTCAGAATATTAACAGGCGTATAGGGGTCATTGTTTTATGGCCCGGTTCACGATGGATTCTGTCCCTTCCTATTGCGACATTAACTGCGAATGCTTCGTTTGATTTATAGATCGTCAGAGATTGTTAGCGTGAGTCGTAAACGTTAAATATCTTTGGGTATTTTTAGCCGTGCAGTAATAGTTTTGAATGCATACCTTGAAATTGGATTTTTGTTGTTATAGGAACTGACTTGTGATGTGGAACTGCAACACCCGGAGCCATCTAAACAGCAACCTTTCCAGTTTTCATTCACACTATATGATCTTGATGGACACGGTCGAATGACTAAAGATGTAAGTCAAATGCTGTGTATGTGAATTTAAAATATATTTGAATCATGTACTTGAAGTTCACATAAATTCGACTAAAATTCACATTAATTTTGAAAACGAACTAAATAATTTAGTTTCTTTTTCATTTGCAGGATATCGCGGGGATCGTATCAACAATCTACGATTCAATTGGGAAATCAGTCACTGTCCCCCACTACGGATCTAAAACAATCCAAGTTCGGTTAACTGTTGTACCGGAAGACGGTAAAAGAAGTCAAAGAGAAAGGCGCGAAGGTCGCAGACGACGAAGAAGAGAATGCCCTGTAATGACTGTAGCACCACCACCAGAATGTGCTGAACTAAGCGACGATGAACAAAGGGGCCGATTGTCTCCAGATGATGACAGGTCATCAAAGTCGTCCTGCTCTGAAGATCGACAGCCAGTACAAAGACAAACTACTTACAACCACCCAAGACCTCATCGCCATCCTCGCCGCGAGCCTCGTGAACGTAAACATGCTAAAAAACGCTCTGGGAGTCTGCAGAGACGTGAGCTGCTAGAAATCATCCAGGCAAACATGGAGAAGAATCATTTGAGCTTTCAAGCTTCAAGGTGCGTTTTATGTATTAAATTATCCGTGAGCCTTTGAACTATTCATGATTTAAAATTAATTTGATCAGGACATAATAACAACATGCTAAAATAAATTTTCCTCTATTACAGAAAGCCCTGTGAATCCGTGGTCTACGAAGAGGAAATCACTCACAAATTTCAGAAACACCGGAAAAGATCCCATACGGTCACTGAAAAGCCTGTCCAAGCATTCCAAAAGGGTAAATCGGAAAACCCCGGCAACGGTTACTTAGACCTTGCAAGTGGCGGAGATTCGCATCTATGTAGGTACGACAGATATCTACACGCTGTCATTTGTTCGTCTGCACGGCATGCTACGAGTGGTTACCATCAGAAGCAGACGCAAACCCCTCGGCCGACTAGACATCATCACCAGCAAGGAAGATCCCGTTCACATGATACCCCGGCCGTAGCCCAAACCCCACCAAGAGTGCTTCAGATCATTTTCTTATAGAATTTACAACGGGACATAGCGAACAGCTGTGTCCTGTTTACATGTTGAAAGTTACAAGTGCAAATCGCGATAATTGGAGAGATTATTATGAAGGCTGACCACTATATGTCTTCATTGTGTCCTAAACGCTAAGATCTGCAATAGCAGACTGCATCCAGTTACCCACCATGTGCTGAGGTTTATTATAAGGAGTAGAATTCTCAAATTTTTTAGCACTTTGTATGTAACCTTAGTCAGTAATCAGTATTTATTTGAATTGCGGTGTAGTGTTACATTACACGAACTGAAATTCCATGACAAGTTGTTGGTGAATTACCATTATGATATTGGTGACAAAGCATTTGTGTGTAGAAATAAATGTTATAAGTTTTGCTGCTCAATATTTTGGACACCAAGCGGTTTTGGTTGGCATTGCTTGCTGTGTTGAATAACTGATTAGTTATACGATGAACGTAAAGTGTTCTATGAATATGCAACATTGTAGAATAGAATAGTAAGCTTTAGTGCCTTTCATGTTTTTATTTAAAAATCGGCAGCAAATGATATTAATAGAAGATGAATAGAGAGTTTAAAAGCATGAATATTATTTTAGACGGAACCTAATCAGGGGATAATATTTTTTTAATTGTGTATTAAAGTGTCACTCTAACCTGACCACATGCAGTCTCAACTAAAAGTTAGATTTAAGTGTCAAGATCTGCTTGTAACGTAACTGAATGCTCAGTAGAATGCTTGAGTAGGTACCTAGGAACATTTGTAAGCTCATTGTCGAGTAAACAGACTGATTTTAGATGTAAGTGTTAGGTGCTGCGCAGTTTGATAGTTTATATACCTTATAGTTATAGTTGTTACTCAACGAGTTATTTTTAACTTTCGCAAACATTTTCTTAGGCGACCTGCCAACATGATTTTATTGATGGTAAGTACACCAATGTTTATTGATAGGAAATATTGTAATTCAGCTTTTTATCAAAGTTTCTGTCAATATTACCAACATCAGTATTTTCTACTTTTAAGTTTTGTTGAATGAATCTCTTACATTTTTGTATCTACCTCTTATTTTACTTCGAAATGTATTGATAACTTATTATTGATTTTTGAATTCGATAAGAATTACTTAAGCTAGTATGGATAAGATACTTTGTGATAATTTTGTTAATGAATTTGTATAGTTGTAAACATTAATGCGTATTGTAAGGAAATCGTGATAATTATTATTATTCAGTACTTAAATTTAATATATTCACGATTTCTTTTCAAATAAATAATGTATATTAGAAGTGAGTGTACAAAGCTCGATCTTGTCAAATATATTTATTGTCAAATATAATCTCGAGATTATGTATAAACAGTTTTTTCTTTCATATCATAATCATTTATCTAGATAAATTCAGGTTGGCTTTAACACTAGCCACTTATAGTTATATCCATGAGGTTACGAGTATAACTCACTATCTTCAGATACAATAACGGCTACACACAGCCAAACAAATGAACCAACAGATTAGACAAAAAATTCTCGGCATTTTTTTAATATAATTTTAATTAAAAATTCCATCAGCACTAATAGGCCGAGATTGGGCTGCAAGATCGTTATGTTTGTAATTAAATTCCAAACTATACCTTAAGGTGACGATCTAGATATACGAAACCTATAAAATAAAATATATAAATCTAAATTTAAAATTTACAAAAAACCCCCGATTCTAATGCCTTAATTTCCTTAAAAGTAAAACTCCATAATATTGTATAATGTGCACGCGATGCGCTTTCATTTGATACCCCAATCGAGTATATTTGCAGATTTTCGGTTTTCCTTCCCCACTCTGACCCCCATACATAAAACTACTCGCGCCAGACTCACCTTTCATACAAAAAAAAACTAAATTGAAATCGCTCCATCCGTTCGGGAGCTAAGATGTACCAGACAAATACACAGACAGACAGACACGTCAAACTTATAACACCCCTCTTTTTTGTCGGGGGTTAATGACTATAATGCCTCAAATCGTATCTGCTAAATTGCCACCAAAGCTATGTTATAGAAAGTATACCTATAGGGTAGGTAGGTGGGTAGGTATGGGGTATAGAAAGCAAAAATAATATCCCTTGTATTCAAGTCGGTTAAAAAAGAGCTGGTTGGGCAGTATGATTAAGCGCGGCGGTGGCTTGAGGACCGAATGTTAGGTAAATGTAAAGGAACGTAATATACTTATCTCTATTAGATTAAATAAATAAATATTTCCAGACAATTTACACAACAACATCTAGCCCCGTGGTAAGCCCTAAGCTTGTGTTACGGGTACTAGATATCTGATATACTTAATATGATATAGGTACATACATATTTAGATATTTTTATTATACATATGTATTAAACACCCAGACCAAGGAGAAAAGTGCTTGCAGAACATACAAACAATTTTACCCTCGGCGGGAATTGAACCCGCTACCTCTTGCTCTGCAAGCGGACATTCGCCCACCGCGCCACCGAGGCAGTCAAAGTCAAGATTAAGGACATCAGATGTCTTGTACCCGTAAAACAAGCTTAGAGCTTACCACGGAGCTAGATATTGTTGTTTGGATTGTCCCAGCTATACTTATTTATTAATTTAAATATTCTTTTTTTGAAGAAGCGACGAGCGCGCAGCGGGCGCGCTGTCAAACGCAGCGTCATTTCAGCGTTGCCTCTCGTTAAGGACGTTTCGAGAAGGAAGAAGGAAACGCGGCGATACCGTTAAGAGTCGCCGCGGAAACGCTGCGATTCCGTTACGACTCGCGACGATACGCGGCGAAATTATCGCTCGTTCGTGGAGATTATCCGACGATATAAGGGCGGACTCGTCGCGATTCTCTCGCTCGTGGAGCCAGCGCCTAACTCTTGCAGTCACAAATAAATTAAAACATAAGAAAATCTAATTAGTTGATCCGGTAAAACAAAAGGTGAGCAAATTGTTGTATAGTAACAGCTGCACAGCAATAGGCAAACCAGTGCGTAGGTACTTGTGATCCAATGACCATAAGCATTATTTTAACAAAGTAAAAAAACTAGCAACTTCCGTTAAAATAAACGACACCATACCCCCATTGTTTTTGTACGATTATGGAACTGCAATTTTCCCTCCATTTAACAATTTTTGAATACAATATCAAAATACGCCATTTCTAGCAATATTTTACTGCAACTTTTCCAAAGGGGACAACTAAGTCATCGAAAAATTCAACATCCCTGTTGTCCCCTCTGAGTGACCGGTAAAGGGGACAACTGGGACATACCCGAGTGAGAAGGCTCTTGTGCTTTTCGCTCGCTTGGATAAAATCTCCATATTCGAGAAATAAAGTAGAAAATAAAAAGTCGTGTTAAAAAAGTGTTAAATGGATTGCCTGGAAGCGCTTCCCGTTCCCCAGAACAGTAATAGTGTCGTGCGTGCTATGTAGCTATTTTATATTTAGTGAAAAAAGGAGTAAGGAAGGGTAGTAATTATAATCGAATTTTAAGACAGAGCCAGGTTGGTAAGTTGGTTATAATAAAAGTGACCGCTAAAATCAATTAGGTTTAAGCCTCATTTATTAAAAAGCGTGAATAATTATGTTTGGTCCACAATACTGGACGGTAATTAATAACGATTGTTAATTATTTACAAATACATATTAGTTTAATTAACTTAAATTATAAATTAGTACACAATTCATTAAATTACATAACCAATTCGTACGTACAATCACAAAAGCAACTCGTAAATCAGTTAAGTTTACTAAGTTTACACATATTTCATTTGAGAAAATTAAATTAAGAAGCAAGCAATAAGGTTACGATGACCTAAGGAACATAATTTCGCAAATACAACATATTCATGTTATCTTAAAGCATTATGCACAGTCGGATTAAAACTGTACGCGATTGGTTTTTTATAACATCGCGAGCAACAAAAATGTATTAAATTAATAATTTATCTTTAAAACATAAAAATACAGAAATAATATTTGGTATTTTAATACATCACCCAATTATGAGAATTTTGTACTGAATAATAGACGGATAAACGAGCAACTCGTCAAACATATAACCTACGATTTACCATAAAACTTACTGTTAAGTAAAAAAATTAAAAGATTCACGTTTATTTTCGCTTTACCAAACATATCCATGATAGCACAACCTTCGTACTGCTTTTGCAGTAAATCCTGTATATCAACATCAATTGATTCCATCTCAACTCCCATGAATTTTCCTTTTATTGAGAATACGCCGTTGTTATTCGTCGGAGTAATGTCGAATTGTACATTTTTGAACTGGGATGGTGATAGACCATCGATTTCGAGCAAAACACCTCGTTCTAAAAGTTTCGCTCCAGAGTATTTAACTGTAAGCTTCGATTTCAGCTTCTGTGTGTCTTTGCCGGATCGCCGAAGGCAGGCGTGGACACTCCTGAAACATTTTTTATATTATGAAGTAGAACCAAAAAATATGCCATAAGTAATATTGAAAAATTAATATCATTCCTTATGAAATTTCGTATTTATCGTAAGTCAAATACTATTTTTTACAACGAGTAAATAACATAATTTTATGTAGAACATAGTATTATTATGAAGTCTAGTTAAGATATGATTTTTTGATTTGAAGATAGCCGAAGCACACTAATTGTTATTAATATTAACACTCCGAGCTAAATTATCTAATCTATACTAATATTATAAAGAGGAAAGGTTTGATTTTTTGTTTGTTTGTTTGTTTGTTTGTCTCGAATAGGCTCTGAAACTACTGCACCGATTTAAAAAATTCTTTCACCATTCGAAAGCTAAACTATCCCTGAGTGACATAGGCTATATTTAGTTTTCAAAAATAATATAGTTCCTTACCAAACTCCGATAATGTAACCCATGGTGAAAAAAAATAACCTAAAATCTTTCTTTAATCGCGAATGCTGCGAAAACTATTGAATATATAACAAAGTGATGTATTACAACTTTGTAGAACTTATCATTATCTACAAAAAACGTCTTTACATCATAACTCTAACTATTATAGTTTTGTGACAATAAGCGATTTTTTTAAATATAAACCTAAAATCTTTCTTTAATCGCGAATGCTGCGAAAACTATTGAATATATAACAAAGTGATGTATTACAACTTTGTAGAACTTATCATTATCTACAAAAAACGTCTGTACATTATATCTCTAACTATTATAGTTTTGTGACAATAAGCGATTTTTTATATTAAAAAATTAAAATACCACAATACCAAGACACAAATAAAGAGCCTTTTCAGGCTCTTTATTTGTGTCTTGGTATTAATCCTTAACAAAATAAATTATTCATTATGTAAGATTGCCTTAAAACCTTTATATAACTTTTTGAATTATTAGATTCTGACATTCCATTCAAAAGATATCACGAGTAAAATTTTTTTTATATAATCGCTCGGCGGCTAACTATGCGTTGTGGAGTGGCAGGCGTCCCTCGGGCACGGAGGTACGGGAGGGGTTAAGATCACGAAATAATCTGTCGGCTCCCTACTGAATGGTCGTGTGCGGAAATAAAAAAATTGTCGCTTGATAATATTTTGTCGCTTAGTTAGTAGTTAATAATTCGTTAACAGGTAACTAATCCCATGCAAAAAGTTATTTTCAGAACTAAACCCTAGCATATAGCACATATCGTCGGTTGCAGGTTCAATTGGGGTAGCCACCAAAACACGTAAAATAAGTTGAGTCTACAGTTTTTTTAGTTTTTTCTGTTCTTTCGAATGGCATAATAATAGATTTCTAGCTTTAAAAAAATACAGTTACGCTACACATTTTAAGTGTGAATTTTGCAGACTTCCGGCGAAATTATGTTGTAACTGAGTAGGTATGTGATCCATTTACATAAGTCGAATTGTTGTATTCCTATGACCGAAGGAGGTTATATTTTGGTTCACCCGTGCAAAGCCGGGGCGTGCCGCTAGTGATAAATATTCAGACATTTCGGAACTCCACTGTGTTTTAAATACCTGCACATTTTTTAATTGTTCACTGCTTACCTCTTCCCAGCGTGAAGGTTAGCCAAACACGACTTTATGTACTGATCGTAGGAGTTGCATTTTTCTTCATAGTATTTAGTTTTCTCGGTCAGACTTTGCTTAGTCCGCGTAAGGGTTGCCAACGCTCTTCTTTGCGCTTGCCTATACTTCCCTTTGTTGCATAGATCGAGTGCGATGGAAGTTATAAGGGCTTGGTAACCATCTTCTCTGGTAACGTATCCCTCATCTTCGAGTAGCTGAAGGTTTCTGCGCAGTTTGGCGATGTGTTCGCGGAGAGACATTGCCTCATCTTGCCTGGCTCTACCGGAATATATGCGTCTTTGAATCTCCTTCATGTACAGATCTTGCTGCTCTTTCGTTGTGCCGATGCATATGGCTTCTAGGAGGTGTTCACCTGTGTTATAATATTGTGAATGTGAAAATCTTGTTATAGGAATACACTAAAACGAACTATCTACTAAAACATGCATTCATATAAGTATTTTTTTATTTAACAATAATATTAACGTCATCTTATCTTTCAAGCAGCCCACTTTCCGTTGAACACACTACTTATTCTTTACACTCCTTTCATTCAGCAGGCACATGCACATTTATCTGTTAGTTCAAATGTTAGCTCTTAACAGAAACTACACTTTCATAGGAGATGCATTAAAATGTTAATGTGTTTATAACAAACAGATGCCTTTATTTGAATCTTTTATGTTTGTTTGTCAAAAATGTGTAACCGTTCCTAAACGCACATGCAAAATACAGTATTTAAATGAGCACCTGCTTAAAGCTTAATAGCTGATTGATTCTAGATATAAACATAGGTAGCAACATTAGTCGGCACAACAGTTAGCAAAACGTAACTTCTTGAAGAGAATATTAATTTAATATTGAAATAATTAAATAAATAAATATTTCCAGACAATTCACACAACAACATCTAGCCCCGTGATAAGCTCTAAGCTTGTGTTACGGGTACTAGATATCTGATAATACTTAATATAATAGGCATACATATAAAGATCAGACCAAGGAGAAAGTGCTTGCAGAACATACAAACACTTTCACCTTCGGCGGGAATCGAACCCGCTACCTCTTGCGCCGCAAGCGGAGCCTCGCCCACCGCGGCATTATAAGGCAGAAAAACTACCGAATGTAATGTGCCGACATGTATGTTGGGGCTTATTTAGGAATATGTACATTACATTGAAGTTTTTAATATGTTGAAAACTTTCTCGTCCGAATGTAAGGAGGAAGTTACTTGACATACCGTTTAAGAACGGTATAATCGCCACACACAGCTCTTTCGTCTTGATGAAGAGCTTGTTCAAGTCTGTCATATCATCAGACGGTGCCTGGAACTTGTTGACGAGCGCTAGGCACACTTCGAGACGAGCATTCTCCTCCGTGCTTTCCCCAATGTGCTGAAAGTAAACAAAAATGGACTACGTTCAACATTTTTTTTTTAGCTATTTGACCTCACTTATTACTGGTGCAAGTTAAACATTATCCATTCTCTGTCATCACTATATCTATGCTGAAAACTGCATTAAAATCAATTGAGTTGTTTGTAAGATCTAAGCGAAAAGGCACCAAAGCGAATTTATTTTATACTATGCCAAAATCTTAACCATGAAGCCCTTGGCCAAAGTTATCCTACATATTTTATTGTTGAGAAAACGGCTCATCAAGACTTGAAAATGAAACGAATACAGTTGCCTTAAAATCCATTCAGGCATTTATAGCCCAATCTGCGGAATAATTCCTAGTTCTGAATTATAGTAGACACCATTACAAATGCTTTCTGAGACAAAAATCGACATTGTTATAGAGATCTGTCGCTCGAAGGTTATAGAGGACTTTATAAAAGTAGTATAGTTTGTATATTATCTACAGAAATGCCATGTAATAACCGTTTTCGTAGTAGAGCGCTGAGAATTTTTTTTTTATGTGGTAATGTACCACGGAAGTTTTTCTCTTGCTTGCAAGTTGGCCCCCTATAAATTTTATAATAGTTCTCGAGTTATATTCAATAATCCATATTTGAATACATGTACATTCGGTTGTTTTAATATTTTTTTTTTGTGTTATACATTTTTACATAAAAAATATCTGTTTTAACCATTATAACTAATTTGGCCAGCACGATATCAATTTCACATCTTCATAAGAACGTCGGTGCCGTCATAAAGGTTTTTACAAAAGCATTGTTTCCGAAGTCGAACCTAAAATGACTGGACTATATGATTATTAATACTAGTTTACATAAACATTTTTACGTCCATCCTAAAATGAACAGAAAACAACCGAATGAGAAGTGTATTTGCTTACCGGATCCACGTCCCGTGAAGCGAGTTGTGCGACCGATGGTACGTCTCCCAAGTCATCTAACAGTTCGTTGAGTCTGTCCCTCGGGTCAGGAGCTATGATATCTTGATACTCAATCAGCAGTGCGTGAGTATCGACGATTTCCTGCAATATAATTTATTTATTAATTACTAGTCCGATACCTACATCAAACCCAACAAAATCTGCAATGCCAACAAATATGCAATCTTATATGCATGAGTATGCTTGGGGCGATGGTATTTCTGAACAAGGCGCACAATATATTGTTTGTTATATACAAGGTATACATTTCTTATGGCAGATTTTGTTATTTACAAATGAATGCAACGAAAATGCGAAATAATTGTCTTCGGTAATGTACTACATAAGACCGCCCGTTACGCATTCTAGTTTTAGTTTTAATTTCTTATTGTATTGTTTATCTGGTGTGTAATAAAGTATTTTCTAGTCTATTCTATTCTACATTATTCTATTATACTTTGCAGGATCGACACTAGAATGACCCACGTCGCAAAAGACTAAAAAACGAAAACTAGACTTGTATGTAAGATTGTTGTATGTAAGTTACCTGAACAGTAATATAAATATGCGGATGGTTCAGTAAAGTAGCCTCTGTATACTCGTCGACTGCGAAGTACTCTTCTAACGTGCGTCCGCGGCAACATTTCCGGAACAGTTCCTTCATCCGCTCGTGGCATTCGATTATAAACGGATTGAGGCAGCGAAGGTGGCTTGATTCCTCACCAAACTGTAAATACAAGTATAATAAATATCTACTAATGGAACAAAATTATTATCAAGGTTTGTCTTATTTAAAAGCATATCAGCGTCATATTACCCAGCAAAATCTCAAAAATAGTACCTAATGTAACAACAAGGACAAAACAACAAGGATTAAAAGGCATCCGTATCCTTCGCTTACTATCCATGCCATTAAACTGTGGAATGCTCTTCCATTAGAAATGCGTCAAGCTAAATCTCTTCCTGTTTTTAAAAATAAGATTTTTGCTCATTATTTGTCTTCCTTAACACACTAATTTTCCTTATTCTACTTTACATATATATCTCGCTTTATTTATTTATTTTACTTAAATGTTTTTGTTATTTCGTATAATATTTAGGTTTATTAGGTATATGAGTACTTTATGTATTTTTTTTTAAATATATTTATTATATTGGTTTTACGCCACTGTCTTTTCGTCCCTTTTATTTCCTGTCCATCCCAAGGTTGCCTGGAAGAGATCGCTCATAGCGATAAGGCCGCCCTTTGTACCCTGTTTTTAATTAGTTAAGGTTTTTGTAAATTTTATTATTAATTTGTGTGGTGTACAATAAAGCGTTTTCTATTCTATTCTATTCGCACGAAAGACTCAGACCTGCTACTTATTAAAAAAAAATAACCTAAGAAGTGAGGTTTATCATTTATTAAAAATCATTAAATTATGTTAGTTAGTTTCAAAGGATCAGGCAATGATTCCAATCAGTAAAATCGATTAAAGATTATGGGTTGATCCAATTTGCGCAATATAATATAATTTCTGAGTGGTAATCACGATCACATGTGTGCGAAACTAGGGCGTGCAATTAATTGTACCTACATTAATATGGTCCTTCTGTCACTTCAAGTTTCGGACTGGAGTGAGGCGGCTCATGACAAAGGACCGCTGGCGTTCTATTGTGTTGCCCAAGACTCATTTCGGGATCGATGCGCCAGGATAGTAAGTAGTAAGTAAGTAGGTACGTAAATATGGCGATAATAAACAGTGTTACTCACTCCTTTCTTTGCAGCGGAAAAATGTAATATTTTGGCAACTGACGCGAGATTCTTCCGTTGGTCCGTGGTAAGACCTCCTCCATTCGGTAGATTAATGATATGGAATGCATCAGGAGCTACTATAGCAGCGTTAAGATACTGGTAATATACCAAGTTTCCTATAACCTGAAATTAATAAGTGTGAAAAACAAAAATAAATATAAGTAGTTTCTACAATAGAATGAGCTTAAACATATCGCACTGTACTTAAAAATAACATTGTGTTCTATTTTACCTACTTTTAAAATATCCTTTTCGGGAGTGTTTGGGAATTTAGATGTAAGAGAACGATGTAATACACGGGCCATGTACGTGATGCAAAATGGTAACATATCAATAGAGTTTGTGATTTTATCCAAGAACATATTTACTATGCTTTTGAGTTGAGTCAAAGCTACTTCTAAACGTGATTTCACTTCAGGGTACGTGAGTGCTTCTTCTTGAGTCACATTGTAAGGAAGTTTTCTGAAAAAAGTAAATTTATTAAGCAAATATAGTATTTCGTGCATTCTATTTATCGCTTACAATATTATCCATACAAATTATATAATAGGGATAGTATAAGTATGTGTCTGTTTGTTTGTCCGACTTTCACGCCGCAAAAACTACTGAAATCTTTTAAATGAAACTTGGTACACATATTCTCTAGAGCCTGAGAAAGACATAGGCATTTTACCGCGTTTTATATATTTATTATATGTTATTGTATGTATACCTGGGTAACAGGGCACAGCTAGGTTTTAGCCAACTGGGTGACGCACAGTGGATCAAATGTATGAAACTTTGTAATGTGCACGCTTTCATAATTTGATACCCCACTCGAGTATATTTGCAGATTTGCGGTTTCCTTCCCCACTCTAACCCCCATAACTTTTAAACGGCACAACCGATTATATAACTCATCGTCATCATCATCATCGATTCAACGTCAAGATTCATAATTTTTAGATTTATTTTAACTATTTTCGATCCGATGGACTGTTTAGGATATTAATATGTATCTATTTAAAGTTGCGTAACAACCATTCTCTAGTAAAGTCATAATATACAGTAAAAATCCCAAAAAAGTTAAGCCGCATTGGGGTATATATTTCTTAATTTCAGCCTTTATATAAAAGATACATATAAAAAGATCGCGAAATCACACGATATACTTACACTATTTAAAGGTATCTCAAAAGTAGGAACCTATTTTTATATAATTAACTTACGATATTTCGCCACTCTTCATCTCAGTATCATTCCTCCAAGCTTTGTAAATCTCAACAGGACCTGTCTCAATATTCAGATCTTTGTCTTTCAGCATCATTTCCACCAGTGGTCCAATAATCGTTTGCAAACTGTTCAACCCAGACAACTGGCGGGAGTGTCCCACTGCCATTTTCAATACCAAGGGCGTAGATGCGATTATATCAAAAGGTTTTGCTACTTTACAACTTATTTCTTCCTCGAGGGTGAACCTAAATAATTTCAAGAGAAGATACTCATCTCTAGGGTAAGCACCGAAGTTGTACAGACTAAGGACAACGTTTTGTAGGAAGAAGTTAGTTTTGTTTTGGGGAATACAAAACAATAACTTTGATAAGTATGTGGGGTTGGTTTGTAGTTCGTAAAATAAGTGCTGATATGAATCCAACAAATGTTTACTCTCCTTAGTGAGAGACTTTAAGCCTTTTACTGCTGTTGTAACGGTCATCAAGCCTTTCCCGTCAGCACGATTTTGAAACACGAGTTTCGTCATGGAGTTATGTTTAACTAGATTGTTAAGTTTTAAACCGTGAGCCGCCACTTCTTGTAATGCTATTCTATTCTGAACTAGAAGACCTATCTTTAGATCCATGTCATCTATCTGTTTCGATAGTTCTTGGTTCTTTCTTATTGATTGTACAACTTCCGATTTCATTGACTGTAATTCTATTTCGCGATCGTAGTCTTCGGTTGAAAAGTCGAGCATTGGTATAAATTTCTTGATGACAGTTAGTGAAGGATTTGGAGAGTGGAAAAGTGACAAAAACGCTTCTCTAGCCCTCCGACCGCGCCATAGCGCTTGAATTTTGATTATTTTATGCTCCTGCAATAAAAATATAGGTTACATGGTAAGTGTTCATTTAATAGCATAAAACTGTTTGGGTAAAATAATATCAACTTTATGAAATTAACTAACCTGAATTTTGTACCACGCCCAAGGGTTTTGTTTCCTCTCTCGCTTTAATTTGGCTTCTATTGCTTTCATTTTAATAACTGTACCATATTTTTTCTTCATGATAGCCCCCCTCCACCAAGCTTGTATTTTGACAACATATTCTTCATTTTCTTTAAAATACTTAAGTCTGCTTATTAAACGAGAGCGCAGTAAGTACCCTCTACAATAAGCTTGGATCATAACAATAGATTTCTCCAAAGCAGACTGTTTATATTTATTCACATGATGTTTATTTGTCTTCTCAATAATTGAACTTATGTCTTTCCGTGTTAAATACCGTGGATACGGTACAAAATCCTTCGGAGTCGTCCAGCTATAAGTATACGATTCAACGTCGATATAAACCGTGTTTCCAGCGTCCGTATGGCAGACAATCCAGGGGCAGTCGTAATGTCCTCTCTTTTTGAGAGCTTTAGAAAACATTTGAAAATACATATTCTTGCACGAACTCTCTATATGATCTGGAGACGTGAGTACTGGGCTAGACACGGCGGCCCAAAACTCTTCAATACTGTTATTTATCACAGCGAGATTCAACTGAACTATTGCTTCCGTAAGTTCCTTCACTCTAACAGATTCTGTATTTACGTCATTTATAGTTTCAATAATGTCATCATACCAGAGATTTTGAGTTTCTTTCTGGACTAAGGCTTTCTTTAGCATTCTAAGGTACAGGTGCGTTTCTTCCTTACGCAAAGAAGATGGCAGTTTTAAGGTCGCACTTTTGAGAAGTAACATAAGAGAGTCTACATTTTCATCACATACTGCTTGGTTAATACCGTTTATAACTTCAACCACTAAAACAAAGGCCAATTTCATAACATCTACAAACAATAGTATAAAAAAATAGGCTTACGCTGCATCATTGTGTATAACTTAAAATATACTGTTTAGGTGCCGATGCAGTTTTTTGATAAGATCACTAAAGCAGCACCAGAAATTAATTTAAACATTTAAACATTATTATTATTATTTAGCCTCGACTATCCATCCATCCATCCACGCACAATGGACCACCTTTGAGTCTAAGTGCGGAAAAACAGGGCCCCCTATCCATCCATCCATCGCGTTATCAAGCTATACTACGCTTACTTATTTTAAATTATATTTACTAATCATATTGGCTGATATACTTACGTTCTTCATTATCGTCATCCTTTAAGTTAACCATATCAATGGTATCGCGAATATCTTCCAAGGTAAGTAATGGACAGGAACATTGCTTGCTTTTTACTTGCAAGGCCGTCGCCAAAGCCGATAAGTATCTCCTACGGCAATGTGTCCTAAGGGATTCCAAATGCAATTGTTTCGAATTCAGGGAGTTCCAAACGGCTGAGTCGTCACCCCTTTCGACAGCCTTGGATATAGCAGCAATTGACGTCAAATACGCCAATGACGCAGCTATCTCACTTTCATTCAGATTCTTTTCTAACTCACACTTCTCTAATTTCATTTCCTCATACAATAGCGGTACAGAAAACCTTTCAATTTTCATGTTCAATTCTAAATGCGGATTGTTCAATGCCTTGAACAAATCATCAGGAGTTCCTTCATCTAAGGCTTTGTTCACATTTTCTATAGCAACTTTGTGATCTGAATGTTCTAATGACTTTCTATTACCCTCATTTACTATGTTCTGGAATATTTTGTGCCAATTGGTTACACTCTCCACATCTATATCTTTATTACATTCAATAATTTCCTTGACTACATCACAGTAAAAGTCAAGGTTTTTACTGTTATATCCTTTAATTTTAACCCAGTCTTCAGTAAAATATTTGTGCAGATTGTTTATATCTCCATTGTTTGTAGCTTTGCACAAGTTTTTCCATAGATATTTATAATTGACTGCTGTGATGTGGCCCTGTATTTCAACTACTGTAAGCATTTCGTCATATTCATCAGGAACATAACTGTCATTTAGGGAGCGATTGGCAGCTACCTGTATCTTTTCATATTTAGCATTCTGTAAGACTCTTTTATATTCATCTATAAGTCTGTTCTGCACAAACTTAAGTTTCAATTGAGGGTTTAATAAGGCTGAAGTAATGGACTTATCAGTGTCCAAAAGCTTATTAAGTTGCATCATACCTTTGTGTAAGTTATCTTCATTATCAACATTACTTTTCGATAGTATGCCCCCAATTTTTTGGAACATAGGGAGAGGTTGAGTACAATTCTGCAAATCCTTAGATACTAAATCCAATTCTTCATCTGTAATCAAAAATACAGTGATTAGTTCAGTTCTTGCATACCAATATAAGGGCGTAACCATACAAAGCGTGGCCGGTAATGTGCTGGGTTTAGATGTATTTGTATGATAAGTCTTGTTATTACTCTATTTAAATATTAGATAATGATTGGGTTTACAGCTTTAAATAAAAGGATAATGCTAGAGAATTATAAGTAGGGGTCGGAATAGGTAGAGTTTTTAACTTTGTTAAGGTGAGTTGATAACTTAACATGGATACGCCTTTTTAATCCCTGGATTGGGCATAAATTCAATGTTTTCTAAATTTAAGGGATTGATATTATTGCCTTCTAAAACATTTCTTTGTATGTTAAACACAAATTAAGTAGCGTAAAATACCTGGCCTTCCTCCAGTAGTTGAGCCCAAACTTAATTATGTTAAATTAGTAAGATATTTTGGATAGCTACATAAAAATTGTAATTTTAGATACGAGATAAGCACACTCGTGCTTAAATGTGGGTGTAAATTAATGGGAAAAATATTTTCCAATATCTTTCACCTCTAATACGTATGTATTACGCCTTATCCACCTTGATGGTAAAGTCTTTTGATCCCTACACGAAATAGGATGGATTGGGATAAAAAAATATTTTTGATGTTTTTGCAAATCTGTGCCTTGCTAATGCCCTTTTACAGCAGCTTAAACATTTTATATTATGACATGTCTTTTACTATTAATCTATTTTTAAGCTCTTGTGACATGTTTGTTAGATTATTGATAATTATTTTTAATTTCACAAAGGACAATGCCACTTTACAGCAGCATTAATTAATTTATTAATATTATTATTTACATTATGACATGTCTTTCAATTTAATTATTTAATACCATAGAGTAAGTTATAGTAGTTTTTAATTTGACAATGCCACTATACAGCAGTAACAATAAATCTAAATTTAAAATTTAAGAAAAACCCCCGATTTCAATGCCTTAATTTCCTTAAATATAAAACAACATAATATTATGTAATGTGGACGCGACGCGTTTTCATTTGATACCCCACACTAGTATATTTGCAGATTTTCGGTTTTGCTTCCCCACTCTCACCCCCATAACTTTTAAACGGCCCAACCGATTTTCATGAAACATGTCTAAGAACACTCGCGCAAGACTCACCTTTCATACAAAATTAAATTGAAATCGCTCCATCCGTTCGGGAGCTATGGTGACACAGACAGACAGACAGACACACAGACAGACAGACACGTCAAACTTATAACACCCCTCTTTTTTGGTCGGAGGTTAATTAAATATGATTTTATGATGGATTTATAACATATTGGATTTTAATAGAGAACTATTTGTATTAAACATAGTTTTAGTTGACAATGCCACTCAATTATTATGTTACATCTCATATTGAACATCTTGTCTGTGTCTTTTGCTATATTTTCTGTGTGTGGTTATAATAATTATTGGAACTTAACGAAATCAAGTGTACAATGTTGCCTATGATGAATAAACTACTATGAAACTATGAATGCAGTTCAGAATATCTTTCAAACTTATGGATAGTTTCCTTGTAACTATCATGGTTAGTGTACCTGCCCTGTATTAATATTATTTTATTGGAACATTACCTGTAAACACAGCTTTTCCATAAACATCATGGATCAAAGGAGCTTTGCCAAGCTTAAACAGATGAGTGCTCAATGCATGAATACAGTATATTACTTTAGGCATATTCTTTTTGTCATAGATATCTGTAGTTTCAGGCTGAAATGTCTGAAATATATAAGGATATTACATAGGGTTTCTAGCAGAAATACATAATATGAAGCACAGTGATTCATTGAACTTACAAAGGGAAGCTCAGTTTTCTTTAAGACTTGTAAGAATTTATTAATATTGTCAGTGTGTTTAAACTGAAGTCCCATTATCTGAAAAAGTATAAAACACATCAATAACACATTGGAAAAGTAAAATGCCTTAAATATGATAAAAAAGATGGATTGATGATTTGACAAGATATACTGAAGTGCAGGTTTGGTTTAAACCAGATTTAATATGGTCTACCAGATTAATGTACAAGTTCTATTTTTTATTTTATATTTTAAAGGATGTTATTACAACACCTAGTACATGTCTGCTCAATTAATGATTAGATTCTAATGTCTTGAATCATTCTCAAACATTTAATTTATTAATATATTTGTCATATAACTTTTAGTGTTATCCATAACTATAAGCTCACCATATAACGCTTCTGATCAATATCATAGATTTTATTTAAAGGTAACATATCTGGTGCAATAAAATTCCCCAACTTTGCCAAATATACACCATTTCGAAGATTCTCCTCGAAATCTGTAGCTTGAGGAAGTTTTTCTTTTAAACATGATTCCATCCATGTTTTGGCTTCCTCTAGTCTACATAAATATTCATATGCTATGGTTCTTTGTCTGATTATGTCCATTTCTTGAGCGGTCTTCCGAACAGTATCAGAATCACCTGAGAAAAATAATAAAAATGGTACCTGCTACTAAAGTTTTACCCAATAAATCACTAGTGAATATTAAAAATGTTGTATTCATCATTTCCTTTTTCTTTATATTTTGTCTAACTATACACTCATAGAATAATAAATAATAATCAAATTTTAAGTTTGTTAATGTAATTTTTTTTGTATGTGAGCAAAAATAGTTATTATTAATTGTGGTATAAATTTATTTATGAAATAAACTGTGACATATTGATAGAACAATGGGAATTATAATATAAAAGAAAACTCAACTTATGTATGTATGAAAAAGAATAGGTGCTATCACAATGCAAAGCTCAGCTTTTTATATTACCCATGGAATTACCTATTATGTGTATAAGATATGTGTTTTAAAAATTTGAATTCCTTACTAAAAATGATTTTGTCAGATAGATTTCTAAAATATACTATCAAGCAATCAAAATACCTTCAGCATGCATTCAACTTAGTCTAAGTACCTACTTTGAATAGGCGTGTGGGTGATAAGCAAAAAGTATTTTTTTTTAAATAGTGTAATTGAACCAGATTTTCTTTTTTACTGGCTCTTTAAAAAAAATGTCATCGATTTACTTATCAACGACTTTGATCAAGAAGGGCAATGTAATAGTACACTTCTAAAGAAATGCAACATTAGAACCAAACTTACAATCGTCAATCCTTCCTATACGTGTCTCTTCAGAATCTTCGTTCCCCATCTTTATTATTTTAGTAACATCACCATTTACAGAAGTTAACAACAACACCCGTACTCATCTATAACAAAAATTAACACAATTAGAGTACAGGGGCAAAAGAAGCAATTTTTATTTTCATCCAATACAATTTCGGTCTCACAGCGGTTAGCGTTTGAAACTTTTTGAATTGAAATTGTTATGATAAGATTATATTTTATCCTTCTTCTTCTTTTGGCGTATGGATTTTGTGACTATATTGCTATTTCACCGATAAATTCAACCATGGATTCAATTATATTGAAGAAATATTATTGGAGTTTACTCCTTGAAACGATTTGAGTTATAAGGCCCGGTAGGTACGGAAATTTTATGGGGAGTAAAGTCGAGTGTTAACAAAAGTTGAGGCGTTACGTAGAAAGAGACAAACATATATATCTGTAGGATTCAACGTGTAAAAGAATGAGATGGAATACCGTCGAAACGTCTCGTTCGAAATAAGAACTTTAACGCATTTTGATTGGTTGTTTGTTGTGTCTCTGGAATGCGAGTTACCATTTTTGACATTCGAATACGCGTTCGAAAAAGTATTCGTCTAGCATTCACTTAGAATTATTTCTCAGTGAGTAGAGGTGAGAGTGCAAAGTTATTCAGTAAAATCATCAATATTTACAAAAAAATTTTGGCCGGACGTTTCTTTTTCACTTGGATATCGTCTTACAAAGATAGCTTTTACGTTTTTGTGCAGGGAACTAAAACAATTGACGAATTTATGGTCCTCTCAACGCGTTTCGTTGGAACATATAATAAGTACCTTCTGTTATTTATTAATTAAAATATTAAAAAGAAGCTATAGTATCGACACCTAATTAATTTGTTCTTTGCAGTATTTACGAATGATATTATAATTTAAAGTGAAAGAAATCAATCATCCTAAAATTGGATTTGTATAAATTGACACACAATTATTATAATTTTGTAACATACTTTATGTAATACGCTTTATTGAAGTACCTAATATAAACAATCCGAATAATTACAGATATATGTTTGTTTCTCTTATCATTTTAACAGATGCGTTCATGTACCCTTTTTTTCTATTCGATGTACATATATCATAATATCGTTCGTAAGTAGTAAACTCCAATCGTGCGTCGTAGCTGACACACACACACACTTTTTTTTTATTATATAAAAAAAAGTGTTTTAGTTCCCTGCACAAAAACGTAAAAGCTATCTTTGTAAGACGATATCCAAGTAAAAAAGAAACGTCCGGCCAAATTTTTTTTTAAATATTGATGATTTTACTGAATAACTTTGCACTCTCACCTCTACTCACTGAGTAATTCTAAGTGAATGCTAGACGAATACTTTTTCGAACGCGTATTCGAATGTCAAAAATGGTAACTCGCATTCCAGAGACACAACAAACAACCAATCAAAATGCGTTAAAGTTCTTATTTCGAACGTGACGTTTCGACGGTATTCCATCTCATTCTTTTACACGTTGAATCCTACAGATATATATGTTTGTCTCTTTCTACGTAACGCCTCAACTTTTGTTAACACTTGATTTTACTCCCCATAAAATTTCCATACCGGGCCTTATAACTCAAATCGTTTCTTAAAGAGTAAACTCCAATAATTAATGTATTATCACATATACTTATTACCCTAGCTAATATGTAGGTGCAATTTTAACTGCATTGAAATATTTTTGGTTCGCAATAATACAACAAACAAATGCACTGAACTACAGGCTTGCGCTCTTAGGGCCGATTTACACATCAACAAGTACAGTAGCAAGTTAACTTGCCAAATGTGCCAAGGCGCTTTTTGCGTATGAACGGCAAAAGCGAATTAAGCAGTAAGTTGTTGATTAAGTTGATTTGAATAAATCTCAATCCTATTTTTTGGCGAGTAAAGTACGAAGTAGCCCCCTCTCTCGCGTCTCCCGCACTCCGCCCGCCAACGCTAACCTATCTGGGCGGCTCGGCGCACGCGGCACCCGCCATGTAGACGGGCGAGTTCGCCATGTAGACGGGCGAGTTTAGTACAGTTCCTGTTAAAAATGTAAAATAAATTATTTTAATTAAGTTACACAGTTTTTATGTTATTTACCTGTTCCCTGGTTCTATTAATAAAATAAACATCTACTACAATCGATCGTGTCTCCTCCTGTGTGTGGACAGGTGTTTGCGCGCCCACCTCTCGCGTCTGTTTCACCCCCCAAAAATGGAAGCGATGCCTGATTTATTTTTATCAAAATATGTATAAAAATTTACAAGATCTTGGAGTGCTTTCTTGTATCATTTTTACATATTTAGCATTTTTCAGGATTTAACTGCATAGGTATTCGACCATTTTTAACAAAATGCATTGAGATCCTCAGCAACGCTCGCTGCGCTAACTTTTTTATGTTAGATATATGCCTTCATTTGACCACAATCTCACCTGATGCAAAGTGACGATGTGGTCCAATATCGAGCATGAAGACCTAGAATGTAGATGGCTTCTCCGGGCCACAATACGAAACACGAAAAAATCGCTTCACGCACTGGCCCAGCCCGGAGGGTGGTCACAAGCCGCGGCCGAAGCCTACCAACCACCAGAGACTGTTCATAACACCACCCGGAGGTCACGTGTAAGGATTCAGAGGGTTACCACTTACAGACGTGAACAGACAAAACCTTAATAATTGTCACATTGTTCTCTATAGTACTATGGATACTCGGTAAAAAGGGTCGTACATTGCTGATTAGGTTTGATCGAAGGACGAACTCCTTCGATGTGTACATTTTATGCAGTAATTAAAATTAAATTGTACCAAAGAGAATATAAATCACAATTTTTTACTCGTAACTAGATTTTTTTCTCTTCAGTACCTTCCATAAATGATCTTCCAAAAGTGTTATGCAAAACTTTGAAAAATAGAACGTAGTGATTTTAATCTCCGGTGATGAGGACTGACATGTGTGACGTCTTTTGAAGTAAATTATTATTAACTTCAAATTGAAATATTATAACAAACGAGAGTGAGGAAGTTAGAAGTAAAATAATAGGTAATTTTTGGAACAGTTTCTTATCTTTTTCAAAGGAATCTTACGTATTAGGTATGAGATATGGATGAAGAGAACAATGAAAACAGAGATATATCAGAATCACTACAAGAACAACTTTATTGTACATGTCCGGATTCTGATGAGGTTCTGTCTGAAAATGTTAAAATATCTGAGCGTAAAACCAGGATTCTTTCAACAGTCACAAGAACTGAATGTTACCTTCGAGAGCGACGTATACCGGAATTAATTAGATTTCTTTTGACCAAAGTTATAGCTAGCGGGTCAGACAAACCCATTGCTTACCTAGAAAAACTTATGAATGACTGTATGCTATTTCGTGCTGGTCATGGTTTAGCTCCAGCTTTGTATGAAACAAGGTGAGTAACTATTTAAGGTCATTAAATTATTCTTAATAGTATTTATTTATGGTGATTTATTTCTCATATTACAGGCATTTAGAAGCAGTCATAAAAAGTTTCGATCCCGGTCAACGTGGGTGGCTGAGCGCTGGCCAAATGCGTCGTGCTTTTGTAACCTTAGGATTGACACCTAATGTAAAGAGTGATGACGGGATTTCTACAGATGATGCGCTTGCCAGCCTAGAAAAGGCTCAGGATATGGAACTATTCAATTTATTGGCTGCTGGTTCTAGTTATGCAGTTGAAGCTACCAGCGCATCTAGCTCAAACACTTCTATGGTGATTAACATGTAGGTAGATAGGTAGGTACTAGGTACTTGTTATACCTTATCACTTTGTTTTTTCACTTTCTATTTGTTACCATTACATTTATTCACCGATACTAACCTACTTTTAAGTTGTTTTCGTTCTTAATAAATATTTTTGTTGGTCGAGCTGGTACCCACAAAATACAACATTTTTTTGCTTCATTTAGGAGCAGTCTCAACGAGCGAGGGAATCTCGGCTATGTTATCGTCGTTCCACTTATTTCTATACTCTCTTACCACACTTTGTGTCTACACACGACGATGGTATCTCGGCGATTCCACAAGTGGTTGAGAGTACGTGAAATGTCATACAATTTTAAAAGGCCTGTCGCTACAGAGCGAGCGGGGCGCGAACGTCGCGCGCTCGCTGCAGAGCGTGGCGCTCTCAAGGCAGACGTCTGGAAATGCATCTGTTGTTTCATTCACAGACGTCCGCAGATAAAACGTTAGGTACATGGCGTCCAAATTTATCTAGAGGCATAAAATAAATAAAAAATAAAAAGTTTCTTTAATCAGACAGGTTGTCCACACACATACAAATTTCAAAAATAAAAATACAAGACATTAAAATAAGTTCAAATTAAATTAAAAATAATCAAATTAAATTAAAATGAAATTGCAGCAGTCATTCAACAGACTCCCACCCAACCCATGGAGTCTAGTGAGTGAGGACTCTGTTGAATGTCTGCATGATGGGCGAGGCAAACTTGCTGCCCACAACCTGCAGGATGGAGTTGGTACTGCTCCATGTTCTGCGCAGCAGCGAAGCTGTTTTCTTGCGGATGATGGCGTGAAAGCCATCAACCTAGGCTTCAGCAAACATGGCGGATGCACTGCAGAAGCGGGGCAATCCCAACAACATCCTGAAGGCGTTTGTGTAAACATAACTTAACTGTTTGTGTTGGTTTGTGAAAACATAGTGATTATTAAATATACTCTCTGGTATGTGACAGTCGTCATAATACTATATACCATACCCGATAAAAATTGGAAATTTTCATTATTTCTCATACCTACTTATTAAACATTTTAACAAGTAGTTATCAAATAAATAACGAAGAAAAGTAGCAAGAAGTATGCTTGGATGCTCAGGCATTTCCTGATAAACACTGATTCGTCTGCAGAGTTGTGGTCACATTGGTTCACTCTCGCATAACACATTACGCCTTTCATCTGTGCCACAAAAACCGACGACAGTCGGATGAGGGCTGGATGCGTCTGATTAGCTGCGTCAACAAGCAACGTTACCTACGTTGCTTGTTGACCTTTAAGATCAAGAAACCACTTTTCTAATAACCTCGTGTTCTTGTCATATTTCATCCATCACTTTGAAGGCCTTAGATAAAACTGCTTAGGAGAAAATAACTTTTTTTTGTATTCTCTGTTTACTGTCTACACCGGTGCAATCTCATTGTTGTAATATTCTCAGTTAATGTAAGCCCCGCGAAGAAACAAAATTATAATAAAATAATCTTCTTGATAAGAGTTATCAAAAACAAAAAAAATGGTGTGTGTGCGATTCACACACGATAGAAGTGAAACTTCAGTAAATCGACAAAAGAATAAAAAAGAACAAAAAAAAAATACTATGCAAAAAGATTTTGTTCGGGCGGTCACCCATCCAAGTACTGGCGTCGCGCAAAGTTGCTTATATCCTTGTTAGCGTTTAAGATTGGCTTACTCGACAGGTAAGCCAATCTTATTTCCACTTCCGTTGCATCCGGTTTCAAATCACAACGATTATAAAGAAGTTTCACTTATTAAAAAATACAATAAAATAATCACTATTGGTTGAAAAAATAAGAAATTTATTTTAAAAAGCTTTACTGTCACCTATTGACTTTTCGATAGCGATAGCAACGGTAAAATAGTCACATAAATTCGTACCAACCATTTGTCAAACAAAAAAAGGAAAAGATTAATGTAAACAAAATCGGCAGGCAGGCCACTAGGCACTCAGGCACAGGCACAGTTACTCTTGATGTAAATAAATGTTATATTTAATGTGTTGTCTGCTAAAAGTTGTAAATATCGACTGTGTGAGAATATAAGTGTACTACAGTGAAGTGTGTTAGATTATGGATGGAAGTTAAGAGGAAAGCCTGAGAAAATGTTTATCGCAGGGATTTTCATTCACCTTGCTTTTTTGTTTTCTATCTTTGATATATATTTCAAATCACCGATTGTAAAAAATATTGCGCCTTATCAATCACAGCATGAGGCGGTCGCCGATAGGCTTGTTCTTTTCGTTGTGGATGGACTGCGTGCTGAATCCTTCGTCAATTACACAACTATGAAGTATCTAAGGTCTGATAATATTTTTTTCCTACTTATTTTCCTTATTCTAATCAGTTCTTATAAAGTTAAATTGTACATTTTATTGTAAAATATTTTAGGTCAATTGCTAATGAGAATGGTAGATGGGGAATATCAAATACCCAAGTTCCCACAGAATCACGACCTGGCCATGTTGCTGTGATTGCTGGATTTTATGAAGACCCGTCAGCGATTGCTAAAGGCTGGAAAGAGAACCCTGTCGACTTCGACTCAGTATTCAACCAAACCACTTTAACATGGAGTTGGGGGACTTATGACATTGTGAATATCTTCACAAAAGGCCTTACTGATGATCATATTGTAGTGAATGAATTTGACCCTTATGATCAAACATTTAGTACAGACAAGAATACCACACACCTGGATTCTTGGGTGTTTGATAAAGTGAAGGAATTCCTTCAGAGTGCTAAACATAATACTTTGCTGAATAAAAAGTTACAGACACAGAAAATTCTATTTTTCTTACATCTGCTGGGAACTGATACTTCTGGACATACACATAAACCAAAAACAGAGTAAGTACTTTTAAATTTAATATGATCCTTTTACTCAATACCTCTGCCTATATCAAATCCTGAAATGTAGGCATTTCTTTCCAAATATTAGCCGCCTCAATTAAATTATGAATCTTATTATTTTCAGAAATTTCCTGAGCACAATAAGACATGTGGATGAAGGAATCCGAGAAATGGAAAGACTTTTTAGAGCATATTATGGTGATGATGGAAAAACAACATTTCTTATGACATCAGACCATGGAATGACTGACTGGGGTAAGCACTTAGCACTAATTATCAACATTAAATACTCATATTTGCCTTAAATTACCTATTATCCCATATACTTACACCTACCTCCTAAGTAAAGGAGTTTACAGAGAATAATGTTATTATATCATTCCGGGCCATTTAAACGCAAATCAAAATTCCGATTTCAGTGTCAATAATTTACAATAACATTCATGTCATATACAAATGTAATTGTAATAAAGTAAAAAAAGGTAAAGTTAAGTGTGTATTGTGTTTGATTATAATGTTATAATCCTCACTTATATAATTAAGCTGAAATGCTTGGTTAAACATGTAAATCTCAGGAATTAATGCAGGTAAAGCCTACAAAATAAATTTGCCTTACTTCAGGTTCACATGGTGCCGGCGATGATCACGAAACACAGACTCCATATGTAATATGGGGCTCGGGAGTGCAGCAAGTCAAACCATCACAATTAGACTCAAATAATGCTGAGATGTCCCAAGCACACAGATTAGATATCAATCAAGTTGATTTAGCTCCACTAATGTCCACTATCTTATCTATTCCAGTTCCAGTGAACTCTGTTGTAAGTCTTATCTTGTTTATAAAAAAATTGATATTAAATAATTTGGAATAAAACTGACCCATGAAAAGCCACTCTCTGAAAAGAGCAACTCTTTAAAAAATATTACATTATTATGAAAATATTACATCAACAAATGCAAATTAAGAAAAACGAAGTACCCAACTGTGACTTAGCTTTTTTAGGAATGTTTACTGTCGCTGCACCTTTTAGGTGAGAATGGTTGTCACGCAAATTTTAAATATTACATTTAAATTAACCTATTTAAATATACCCCACATGACAAAGTTTGTTGACTAACATTGTTATTTTTACAAAATGGCGTCCAGTAGACGCCATGTTGAATTTTCACTAACGAAATATCTTTAGTGACACTCGCCGTACTAAGAGGAATCGATCTCGATCGAAATCAGCCCAGGCCAGGCGTTTGATCTGTATAGTAGGACAAAGGAACATACAACTTACTTACATACATACATACATAGACTGATTAAACACATTACCACTCCTTTGCTTTGCACAGTCAGGTAAAAATAAGACTAAGCTCTGTAACTACAGAGTTCTATAGCTACACAAATTTAGACTGCTTTTGTCATATTTTGATTGGATTGACTGTTTTACAGGGCCAACCCATCCATGGGCTTTTGGATATGACTTTGCCAAACAAAGCCAAAGCTGTTTACAGCATAAGTAGACAACTTGCTTCACAGTACGACAAGAAAAGAGAGAATATAGAGACAAATGCTATACCATATTTGTATCAGCCATATGAACCTCTAACAAAGGCCAAATATTATGAAATTATAGAATTTACTGAAAAAATGCTAAAAGACCAGAAATTCGAAGAGTTGTTGATGTTCAGTGAAGAAATCACTAAACTGAGCTTAGATGGTTTGAAATATTATCAAAATTACTACCAAAATCCACTGCTAGTTCTTGTGAGTCTGTCTTTCTTGGGTTGGATAATGGTCCTGTTAAAAGTACTGTCCGAACAAAAAATAAATGCACAAGCAGAAGCCTCCTATAGACTTAATATATTTCTACATTCCAATGCATTTAAGAAACCTGTTATCAATTCAGTATTTTTATTTATGAGTGCTATTGCATGGTACTTAGTTTATGGTGAGTAAAATATACCATTGAAGTTTTTGTATAAATACATTCCATTGTTAGGTTTTTTCCGCGATTAGGAATTGTTATATATAACGTTCAACAAAATATTATATTTTTATGTAGTAAGGTAAATCTTGGGATGAAATAAAATCTTCAGAAATATTTGTACAAAAATGTTTATAGCAGGCATGAAATGGATTTTCCCGAATAATCATATAATTTTACACAACCTACACCGTCACAATCAATCTCAAAAACTCAAATTGTTTACCTCTTTACAATATTGGTATAGACATAGGTAAAATATGTGTAGATAAATAGTAAAAGTTTTGTGTTTCAGCTCAAAATCTACCATTCCAGTATTATTTATATTTCCTAATGCCAGTATTTTTGTGGTGGTATGCATTAACACCTTTGGAAGTTTGGAGCAGCGCCTTTCAACAATTACAACTGAACAGGGGATGGTGCGCTCTCCTGATTGAACTAATATGTTATGTATTAGGTTCTGTTTCTATGGTAAGAAATCACAACATAACCAGCAGTATTTAAGTATATATGTATATGGCACGGCGTTGCTCTTGTTTTTGGATTTCCCGTGGATCATAGTATTTTTCTGTGGTAATAGCTATAGTGAGCTAATAGCCTCCCTCGATAGTGGGCTATCTAACACTGAAAGATGTTTTTTAATCGGACAAATAGTTCGTGAGTAAAGTGAGACATATGGGTGTAACTCTGTCTCGTTACTTAATATAAAACAAAATCGTTTCTACTGTCTTTCTGCCTATTCTTAGATCTTTAAAACTACGTAAACGGATTTTCAAACGGTTTTTAGAGTTCCGTACCCAAAGGGTAAAACGGGGCCCTATTACTGACATTACGTCGTCTGTCACAGCCTGGTGACAGTAGTTTTAAAGATAGAGAGTTAAAATTTTGAGTGATGATCTTTATTTTTGTATTATTTTTATCAAAGGGGGTGATATATTGCTCTTTTTTTATGCTTCGCTCGCCTTCATTTGACCACAATCCCACCTGATGTTTGTTAAGTGACGATGTGGTCTAAGATGAAGCATGAAGACCAAGAAGGTAGATGGATTCTCCGGGCCACATTACGAAAAAATCATTTCTCGCATTGGCCCAGCCAAGAGGCTCTTACCGCTAGCAACAAATTCTATAACAACACATTATTAAAACATCTAAAAGGGAGCTCCCATACAACGTGATTTTTGGATGGGTGACCGCTCTAAATGTATCTCTCATTTTATTTTAATTTTTAGTGCAAAATGTGAGTCCATGTCATACTTATTTTACCAACGTTTACCTATTATGTACTTTTACCGCTGAAAAAACTCGGGCAACGCCGCGTGGAGTATAATATGTATTAGTGAGGAACTAACAATTTAAAATCCTGAGACATCCGAATACAATGTTTCTGCAACCAAGACGATGTTGCCATCTTCTTTTTTATTTCAGGCCTTATCATTTACGCACAGATGGATGCTGAGTATACCTCTATTAGGTATGGCATTATGGCCATTCTTGTCTTCCACTAGACATTATTTAACAAAGACTATGTTGACAGCCTGGTCAACTGGTTGTCTACTACTGAGTATCTTCTCTTTTATGCCTGTGGTTGGAAAAGATGTGTTCATAGAATTAGTGTAAGTATTAATTTACACAACACAAGCACCCCTATTTCAGTTCCCACTGCTTATTCACCACGCTGGCCAAGTGCAGGTTGGTGAATGTCACATGTTCTTGAAACTCTTCAAAGTTGTGAGGGCATGCCGGTTTCACGATGTTTGCCTTCAACGTTAAACCACGTGTTTAAAACGCACATACATTTTTTCGAGAAGAAAAATCTAGAGTTGCGCGGCGGATTTTGACCACGACCTTCGGAAAGAAAGTAGAGTATACTCCCACTTAGCCAGCACGGCTTTGTACTACATACACTCCATTACTACATATACAGTATAATACTGAAGCCACCGACATAAATTCTTTGTAATGTTGTTGCACCTTCTATTGTGGTAGTGTGCTGTACAAAATAAAATATCTTTATTTTCTAGATTGGCTGCAGGCATTATTTGTTTAACAGTTCTAGTCATATATATCGCAAAGGTATTACTACCTCTTTATTATAACAAAGAAGAGAGTCTGAGAGAACTAATTTTAAGCGGATTACAGATAAGCCTTTTGGTTGTGTCTTTACAAAATATTTACGTGCAATCTAAGAGGTTCGAACGAGGAACATCTGTATCCATTGTTGATCAGGGGATAGCGTGGATTATTGCAGGTATTTTAATTTATTATTTCGTAGTTTTCAACGCTTACCTACCTTTGATCGGTTAAGAACAATCGTCCAAAAAATAATATAATTTTAACCGTTAAACATGAGGATACTCCATACAAAGAGTTCAAAACCATCATGCTGAGAACCAATAATAATAAAATTCAAAATTTTATACTACGATTTTACAGAATATAACAGTTAGAAGAATAGTATGATTTACATATTATCGAGTTCGTTTGTATGGTTGAACAGGCTAACTACTACTACTTACTAGGAACTACGTCGCCGAATTTCCAAAGGGTTCTAGTTCTTGTAGAAATGGGCTACCTAACAATTTTGTAAAATAAGCCTTTAATATATTTTCTTATAGATGTCTAGTCTTATGCGTCACTCATGCATGTAACCTTATTATTATTTCCAGTGCTTTCACCAATACTGCCGCTCGCCTTTTCAAGAAGAACAGTATGTCGCCTAGTCGCAGTAAACACATCAGTATTAAACTTTTATTTATTAATGTCTGTCTCACATGAAGGCCTGTTCATGGTGACTCTTATTTTCAATTTAACATGTTGGGTCTTCATAGAGTTCCGGCTGATTCATTTGGACAAACTGAAGGTAGGATTCATTTATAATAACAGACAAAAATTATAAACGCGTTAAAAAGTAGCTTTACTAGGACAACAGCAATGTCCGTGTCAAATTTCATCCAAATCGGGCTTCCCTCGTAATAATGGATTTTCCTGCGTAATGTGGTATTTTACCCCGGTAATAAATAGGCCTATTTGTTTACTGATATTTAACATCAAAATCCATCTGGTCATCCTCACAAACTATCGCATTTATAATAGGTACCTACTGGGATTGTGACATATTATTGCAATTTGAAAACTTTTATTTTACAGTGTGATATTTTATTTTAAGTTACGTACAAATCAAAAAAGATGAATGAAGAATGAAATGTTAATATTTTTTTCAGTTACTGGACTGTAGTTTTGTCGACAACAAAACGAGTGTGATGTCTGTCGAGAGAAGCATTAGCAACAAAGACTTTAGAAGAGCATTCTTCTTTGTATCCTTTAAAAAAATTTTAATAAGTAAGTACTTAGTTATATTGTATGAGATCAGGCAATAAATACTTCTAATATTTGCCTATTTATAAAAAAATTGGGAATAATTATGCCATTACTAGTAGTGCCCCGCGGTGTTACCCGCGTTTAAATGTATTGTCCCGCGGAATTACATATTTTCCCGGGATAAAAAGTATCCTATGTTACTTCTAATACCTCCAAGAATATGTGTACAAAGTTTCATGATGATCGGTTGAGTAGTTTTCGCGTGAAAGCGTCACAAACAAACTAACATTCACATTTATAATAGTATAGGATTCATCTTAAGTTTATATTATTACTTGCTTTAACCGCGTAATAAGGGATTTTGTCGCGGTAAAAAGCAGCTTTGTAATTGACTGGGAAAGCAGCTATGTTCGTGCCAAATTTAATCTAAATCGGGCTTCACTCGCAATAATTGATTTTCCCGCGAAAACTGATATTTTACCGCGGTTAAAATTAGCCTATATGTTATTCTGATGTATAAGCTATATTGTGGTAAAGTTTCATTCAAATCCATTCAGTAGTTTTTACGTGAAAGAGTAACAAACATCCATACATCCATACATTCTCGTCCAAGTTGCACTACAAGCAAGACGTTCGTCCAATTGTTTAAAAATTCTGTGAAAGTGAACAAGCAATTTTAGCCTCTATTCTGCAACTATTTGAGTTAATATTTGTGGGAAGCGTTTTCTGACCCTTGCTTCATTTGTCAGCGGAGACCCCTCCTTAGAAAATCCAGTACACTCACGAGCAGTAGTATAATGTCTGTGGCACACACTCCGAAGTCGGGTTTAGCAGGTGTTTATTCTTCACATCCGGACCTCTCTAACCCTGACAATGAATTTGGCGATACGATTCGAAACATAAACCTAAGGAAAAGAAGAAATCCGGACATTGACCCAGCATTGTCAAGTTTTCAAGACTCATTAACACAGTCATTTAAAGCCATGCTAAGTGAGGAGATTTCTGTAATGAAGCAACAGAATGCTCAATTACTGCAATCAAATGACGAAATAATCAAACTCTTGCAAGCCAATGTTGCTAGCTTGGCCCAAGCTAAGGAGAGAATTGCTACCCTAGAGTCAGAACAAGCGGTAACACTTCACCGTGTTACCAATCTTGAATTGCAGATACATGAAATACAAAAACGTGAAAAGAGCAAAATGATAGAAATTAGAAACGTTCCCAAAAATGACAAAGAAAATTTACATGAAATATGCAATAATTTATATACATCTTTAAAACTAGAGCTGGGATCGGGTGTCCCCCTAATATATAGAAAAGGTAAAAATACGAATTCACCAATCATCATGGAATTCAATGACGTAAAACAACGTAACAGGGTACTAGCTGCGGTGAAGAAATTTAACAAGTCTGATAAAAATAAAATGAATTCTGAACAGTTGGGGATCGTTGGTGAGCCGGTCAAGATTTACATTTCTGAAGCTGTAACTACATTGACCAAACAAATATATGCAGAAGCTCGACTTTTGGTAAAGGATGGATTCTTCAAATACTGCTGGATATCGCGTGGTAACGTTCTGCTGCGTAAGGAAGAAGCTCAACCTGCATTAGTAGTTAGATCGCTTGAACAAGTAGCGGGTCTACGGGCCATGTGACTAGTCGATAACCTAAATAAGAACTTCGTCACGGGCAATCATCTTAGGTATTTTTGCATGTCTTTAGTTTTTTTCTTTTTTTATGTTATGATTTGTTGTACACTACAATACCCATGTAATTTTAAGATTATGCCAATATCTCATATGTTTATGTATTTATTATGTATATATTCTATAGACAGTTGTTTTGCTCTTATATTGGATCTCTTACGTTTTGGACTTGATTTCCTCCAACCAGAAAGTTCATATCAAACAATGCAATCAATCACAAAGTCTCACATGATGATGAGATGTTGTTACAAACATGATTATGGCTAACCTAGATGTAGATATTGTTTCTACTGACGTTGATCTTGTGACCAACGTTGGTCAATCTTTTCTGGTTGGAGATTCACTTGCTCTAAAAGATATTACAAAAGATTCGAGTATTGCACTTAAAGTTATTGCTCAAAACATAAGAAGCGTTGCCAAAAATTTTGATGACTTTCTTATATATCTAACTAGGAGTCAATTGGTTTTCGATATAATCATCCTGACCGAAGCATGGTTAAAAAACTGTAGCAACTTGCCGTCCATGACCAATTACAACACCTTTCACACAACAAAATACATAAACCAAAACAGTGGTGTTATTGCTTTGATCAACAACAGTATCTCGAAAGTCTACGTATACGAACCATTAATTGACGATGCCGATACACTGGTTGTAAATATTGATGACAAATACGTCTTTATATGTGTCTATAGATCACCTTCATTTGTGTCAATTACCAAATTTCTGAATTCATTGGATGAACTACTAAAAAGTCTGGACCATATACCTAATATATACTTGTTAGGCGATCTAAATATCGACATTGGCTGTGAAACATCAGATCATAGGTCCGGTGAGTATTTAGATCTTCTTGCTATGCACGCCTTACTACCTAGTCATACTTTTTACACACGCGAGACCAAATGTCTGGATCACTGTTTTGTGAAATCCGGCAGCAAGGTCATGACAGCGGTCTGCGACTCTTCAGTTACAGACCACTCCAGTATATATGTTGCGATCCCATGTTCAAGCGTACATAATGTGGAAAAGTCAGACAGAATTCAAAGTAAAATAAATTACAGGCTGGCTAATGACTTGCTTGCTAAGTTTGATTGGAGCGCGCTATTACAACTTGAAGACCCTAATACTGTAACAGAAATGATTACTAGCACAATAAGTAACATCGTTCAGAAAGCTACAGTCACTTACTCAGTTTCTAATAGGAAATGTATCCATCATCCCTGGATAACACCAGGATTGTTGAGGTGCATGCGCTTCCGGGATATTCTTCATAGGCGTCATAAAAAAACACCTAAGGACGCTATTCTTGCAACTGTTTATAAGCGCTACAGAAATTATTGTAATAATATATTGCACAATCTAAAAAACGATTACAATAGAGCTGATATTATGAATAATAGAAAGGATATTAAAAAAACTTGGAATTCAATTAAACGTATCTGTAGTTTGCCGAATAGTAATGCTAAATCAAAGACTGCTGAAGTTCTTTTGAAAACTAAAGACACGCCTGAGGAATCCATTGAACATATCAATGAGTTCTTCACAAACGTAGGGCAAAATCTTACCAGTAGTATCTTAAATGAGGCTAATAAAACGGAAGAAAACCTTGTAAAAAACTACAATTCAGTTCATAATTACATAAATTCATTTGTGTGATTAGAAACTGACAGCTTTGAAATCAATAAGATTATAAGCTCATTGAAAAATACAACATCGATGGGTTATGACGGTATTTCCTCTATATTCATAAAAAAAACTGCAAGGTCACTTTGCTTACCTATTACGCATCTATGTAACCTATGCATAAGGACAGGAGTTTTTCCCAAATTATTAAAACGGTCAGTCATCATCCCTGTATTTAAGTCCGGAGATAGAGAAACGGTTAATAACTATCGTCCTATAGCGCTAATTCCAACATTGGCTAAGATCCTGGAAAAGCTTTTTAATCAGCGACTTGTTCATTACCTTGAGACAAATAATCTTTTATCAACTAACCAATTTGGATTCCGTAAAGGCTTATCGACGGTAGATGCAATTGAGAATCTGGTATTCAATGTTGCTCAAAACTTAGATAATAAACATAAATGCATTGGGGTCTTCCTGGATCTTGCCAAAGCGTTTGATTCTGTATCCGTACCGTTACTCATTCGCAAACTAGAACACATAGGCATTCGAGGTGTTCCGCTAACTCTCTTCACAGATTATCTTACAGGGAGATCACAATCAGTAAGAATTAGCAACTTACACAGTTCTTATCGAGCTGTAAATTATGGAGTACCTCAGGGTTCTGTGTTGGGACCTACGCTGTTCTTAATTTACGTTAACAGCCTCTGTGATACTATTCTGCCGAATGCAAAGATAACTACATTTGCTGACGATACGGCTATAGTTTTTACAGGTCAAACGTGGGATGAAGTACGGATCACTACTGAAAAAGGTTTGCGAATTATTATTGAATGGTTAAAATCTAACTTATTAACTCTAAATCTTTCTAAAACTAAATACCTTACATTTTCTATTTACAAAAATACACAGCCTGATTCAAATTTCTTATTAAAAACACATACCTGTTCAGACAATAAGCAATGTAGTTGTTACACACTTTCACACACTAACCACATAAAATATCTGGGTATTACAATAGACAAAAATCTATCTTGGAAAGAACAAATTGGTAACTTAACGTCAAGGATTCGAAAAATGATACCAATTTTCAAAAAAATCCGTGCTATTCGAGACCATAAAACAAGTCGCCTTCTATACTTATCACTATGCCAGTCTATACTATCTTATGGCATATCAACTTGGGGTGGTGCAAAAAAGTCTTCATTGATAAAAATTGAGAGATCACAGCGCTGTATACTAAAAGTCCTTAATTACAAACCGTTCAGATATCCCACGGTAAGTTTATACAAAGAAACAAAAATGTTGACTGTTAGACAAATATACATAAAGATTATAGTAAGTAGACAACATTCTAAAGTAATGCCTAACAATAATACAATTACGAAGAGAAGGAATTATAATGTTTGCCAAGTCCCGACCTGTAACACACGTTTCGCTCAAGATTTTGCCTATGTACGGGCTCCATTTTTATATAATCGCATCAGTAAGGATATTTCCTTGGTAAATAAAACGAGGTATTTGTGCAATAAGATACTTGAGGAGCACCTTCAAAAATTGAATTATGATGAAACGGAGAATATCTTATTAAGAGTAAAATAATTAGTTTAATTTTATTTATAGCATAAATGTACATAATTGTTAATAACCAAAGTATTATTATAATATTGTTATAATAATTACATTTTATTTTAATAAAGTTTCGAGTGTTATGAATAATATAGAGTAATATAAGTATATAATCGAACTATTTATTAATATATTGCTTACTGATAAATATTTTCTGTCGAAAACAGACATTGATTATTTGTTATACAATTGTATAAATAGCTTTATACATATATGTATGTATTTTATATTAGGGTTTGTATATATATATATATTTATATATGTGTATATATAATATATAATTTAACTATCACGGCATAACTCAAAACATAAATTGTTTAAAAACTAAAAAATAATAAGTCTCGTGTCTATTCCTGTTTTTCTGCTCGCAAGTGTACATTTCTTTGTTAAATTTAATACAATAGCCGAGACAATAGACCAGTTTCGACCGCTGTTGCACTGACCGGTGCAGCGTGAGTCACGCTAATATGAGCCGTATCTCTATGGGACGAGAGTCATACTACGCCGTAACACAGTTAAATCTAGCGCGGGTAGTATAGATTTTAATCTTGATAGGTACCGTCATATTTGCTTCTCGTAAATTAAATTTGTACATTCAATTACAATTACATTACATACTCAATTTAAATTTAATAACCTGAATTGTAAGACAAAGACGAGTGCCTATTTTTAGTGGCTGGGTTAGTTAAGCTTACTTTAAGTAGGTTAATTAAGTTAAGTTACTAAATGTTAAATAAGTAAGTAAATAAAGTTTATTCTTATTCTTATTCTTATACTTACAAACTTTCGCCTTTATAATAGTAGTAGGATAATTATCATCAACGTTAAAATGATATTAAGACTAAAAACTAATAGCATACCATCGCAGCCGTGATCATGGCGCTTGCAATAGCATGTTAATATAGCTAAAAATGGTACCTTTTCAATTTATTTTATTTTAAATATATGTATTGTAAATAGATTCGGTCTGTTAGTCCTCGAGTTTTCTCTAATAATTCTCTATACCTAATTTTATAACGTACTAGAATATGTCCTAAAAGTAATTTGATTATTGTTGAAATATTACCTTAATTTTCCTTATCTTTGTATCAGGTATTGTACATTATCCTAGCATTCTTCGGAACAGGCAATATAGCGTCGTTAAATTCATTCGAGGTGCGATGGGTGACGTGTTTCCTAACGTCATTCCAGCCGTTTCTTATCACTTTATTAATATTGCTGAAGACACTGTCACCGTTTCTGTGTGTGGCATGCAGTTTTAGAGCTGTTCAACACTTGACAAAGGTTTGTATTTCCTTTAGGTACAATATTATAGACATAGAGATAGGTTAACAGCTAATCGATTTGATATTTCCCTTTGATAGACGTTCAATTTCGCCTTTGAAGACTGGTCAAAGTGTGTTTAACTGCTGTTGAAGTTAAGATGTAGGTTATTGTCATTCGAAATTCCGAATGCGAGTCTCAAGGTTTGGGTTTTTTTTTAGGACACATTTTCAGTTGGGCTTTTAGAATGATATCCGGAAGCTGTTTATTATAATGGTAGTTATTAGAACAGATCGTCACATAATTTCAGCCGTAGGTAGTACTTCCACTGCTGGACAACATCGTAAAAGCTTTTTTTTGTCTGTGGTCTCAGTTGAATCAGCTAATATGCGAGATACTAGATGTAGGTCAGCATCTCTTCAAAAACGAATTTCTTTGTTACATAGATTAAATTTGAATAGTAAATTCTAAATAACGTGTATTTTTTCTATTTTTACAGATTTTAATATAATACTAAGAGAAACTTACAGTGTGTTGTTTAAATTGCAGGCTCCCATCGGATACCTTAACATCATAGTCCTGATATACTCCAACATAATGGGAATACTTTTACTTTTCAATGTGAAGAACACTGGTAGCTGGTTGGAAATAGGAACTTCAATTTCACAGTTCGTAATAGTACAAGTGATAACTCTATTTATTGTTATTATCAATCAAATAGCTAAGTGGTTGACTGATATTAGTGTATATGATGTTGCAGATAAAGTATTAAAAGGCAGAAAAAAATATGTTTAGAACTGTTACCTTGTTTTTTATTTATGTATGTTTGTTACCCTAACAGGGCGCATGTTTTAATTTAAACCAACCACAAAAACTTTGTTAAAGTTAATTATTTTAATACATAAGTGCGAGCACCTATTGGTGTGAGTTATGCTTGTTTTAAGTTGCCTAAATAGTGACCGTAGAGCCATGGAGCAACAATACTAAAGCTGGTATCCATCATCAATGGTAGTGTAGTCCAATGGAAATGGTCGAAAGGTCGTATGCAAAATGTGAGGACCGGCAAATATGCTCTAATTATTTTACTTAGACACCAGAAAAATATGGAATGACGTTATCGGGCGGCTGTTCTGGTCCCTTTCCTCTTCCCCGCCCTTCTCACGAACGGATAAACCGATTTCCATTCGGTTTATTTTGCTTAGAAATGATGGTAAATAAGTAGTGTTATTTGCTATGTTGCAATAAAAAATGTAAGCCATAAAAAAACATTCATCCATGGCAATTAAAGAAATAAGGTCAAATAGTCATTACTTTTACATCACGCATGATAAAGCAAGTTTTATGAAAGTTGGTATTTATTACTAGTTAGTATTAGCTATTTGAAATATATGAATATTCGTTTAGTCCATTTACTTAATGCCTAACTTAGGTGATAGATTATAAAGAAATGAACCAACAAACTCCCTGGCATCATCCATAATCATAATCTGCAAGGTTCTCCAAGTTCAAAACCATAGAATGTGGTCCTCATATTTAATAATAAGACACTATAAGTCTTGTCTGAAGAGGCTAAAGAACCGTTGATGGATGGAATATGGTCATATGAGTCCCCATTATAAAAATCTTGTCTTATCAATGAGCTAAATGGTGGCAAGATGGAGAGGCCTACAAGTACACCATTACTCAACGGCCAAAATTAAATAAGGTTAAAATATAGGTAGTGCTTAATTATTAATATTAGACCTTTTCCTGGCAGTGAAACGGGGCTAAACGCTTTTAGTTTAAGAATATAAAAAATAATAACAATACCCCAGGATAATACCAAATAAAAAAGGAGTGTAATAAAACAATTTTTGTTATTCTTATTTTATTTACTATATTAAAGTTATACATTTTACATGTATAATTCAAAATCAATTCTGTTAGAATTATAAAACGGGCTGTCTTCACCATGTTTCCGGACCCAAACACCAGTTTTGAAATTACCTTCAGTCATCCATTTATGCATTTGCTCTGTGGAATGAGGCCCTGATATTTCTGCACTATCCTCTTGACTCCTTTTAAATTCCCACATAACTTCATTTGAATTGGGTTCCTCTTCCTCAAACTTGACTTCCTTTTCAGGTTTACTTCCATCTAATGTCTCTTTTTCTTTCTGATCAAAATCATCTGCATACATATCTAAACCAGCATCCTCGTTTTTGCCTTTATTTTTGTCAAGAATGGCTTTTATCTTTTCATAGGATTCCTGGTATATGTCCATGTTACCTGTCTTTGTAAGAATTTGGTTTGCAAGTTCTGTGACTCTGGTCACAACTATGCCACTCTCATCAACAATACCAGCTTTTTTTCTTTTCCATCTCTCAGCACTGGAGATTTTTGTGCTTGATCCTGAAAAATACAAAAAATTAATAATAAAGAAGTAGGTTAATTATTACAGCTGTAGGACATCCACTGCTGAACATAGGCCTACAAAGACTTCCATTAACTTTGGTATGCATCAGCCTGAAACCACCACAAGCCCTTAGAGTTTAACTTAAATTTTTATTGAATACAATTGTTTTTTATTTATTATTTTTGTTAGCCATGCCACTGCTGGGAAAGGCTAAATATTGTTTCATCTTGTTTTGCTAAACAAGATGAAACAATATTTTATAAGACTAAATGTTATAATTTGCTGCCTATTTAGGAAAGCTCATTTCACCACTGAAAAACCACTTCATCATTAGTCATTGAAAGTTCTAATTGACCGCGCGTTTCTAATTGAAGCTGACCCCAGCAAACGTTGTTTTGCAAAATGAAAAATTGATAGTAGCTGATTCTCCAGACCTACTGTATACGCATATAAAATTTGGTAAAAATCGGTAAAGCAGTTTCGGAGGAGTATGGTAACTAACATTGAGACATGAAAATTTTACATACTTTTGATAGATATGATCTTTGACGTTAGGAACACACCTACATTGCTTAGACAACAGTGAGTGCTTGTAATTTAATATGAACTTTATACCATAGCAATAAAGCTCAAATTGACTACGTTTTAGTTACAAATCATTTGTATGGGAAAAAGAAAAGGGCTATTTTTAGGGTTTTTCCAGCAATAATTCTAATTTTTCTCGCCGTAAAAACCATCCTTGAACTTCAACGAACATTTTAAAAAAAGATTTGGCCAAATTGGTCCAGGCATTGTTGAGTTATGCGCTTACCAACACATTTTGCAATTCATTTTTATATTATAGATGTTACACTTACCAAGTCGCTGCAAAGTTTTAGCTATAGTTTCCTTAGGTTTCATGTGTTGGAAGATTTCTTTGTAGTTATCAATAAGCTCAAATTTTTCTTCTTCCTCATCCTCACTGCTGGATTCATCTCCTAATCCCTTTAAATCTTCGTCTTTGTGGACTTTGTACTTATTTTCAGGACGGCCTTCCACTTTTACCCAGTCAATGTTGTCCAGCCATCCATCTCGGACTTCTTTTTCTTTTTTCCAATGATAATGCCCCTGAGCATCAAAATGGCCTTCTTCAAGTTCTTCCTTCATATTGAAAGGTGTTATTGTAATCTAAAATCAAAGTATCAGTTATAGTTACTATATTAATTGTTGTTTGAAACTACTTCATTAAACAATGAGGGGTGTTATAAGTTTGATGTAGCATCATAGCTCAAAACAGAAGACGAGATTTCTATTTAGTTTTTTTGTATGAAAGGTGAGTTTTGGGCGAGTGTTCTTAGACATGTTTGATGAAAATCATACCCGTTTGACCCGTTTAAAAGTTATGGGGGTAAAAGTGGGGAAGGAAAACCAAAACTCTGCAAATAAACTTGAGTGGGGTATCAAATGAAAGCGCATCACAAGTATATTACAAAATAGTATGAATTTTTACTTTTAAGCAAACTAAAGTTATATTATCAACGTTTTTATAAATTTTAAATTTAGATTATGTTTATAAACATTTTATAATAAGTATGGTTATTGATGATAATTGTACTTTTGTTTCAATTATTATTATAAAATAGAATGAAATATTTAAGTGAAACCCCTATTCTCTATGATTATCTCTATATTTATTGATTAAATTAACTCATATTAAAAAAACCAATAGATACCTATTTTAGCAAACAAATTATCTTCATTTTAGTAAATTGTCTCAATTTAATCTATATTGCCATGCGCTGTTTGGGCTCAGGTTGTTAGCAATTATTAATTTGAAGACCAATTAATTTTAAATATGACTACAATAAACGATTTTGATCTATCTACTTACTTCACCTTCCATAGCCGCATCACCATCCTCCTCCCCTTCTATGTCATCAGCGTGAAGTACATTCCGTTTCTCCTCCTCGGCACCACTGTCTTCTTCGTCTGAATCCAATGAGTGCTTTTTTCCTTCACTCTTTTTTTGTACCTTCTCTTCAGTTTCTTCTAGATCAAATGCTACAGATGCCGAGCGTTTTGCCATATTGCTGAAATATTATAAAGGTTGTGTTAGAACTAGGACATTATTTAATTCACAGCTACACACACTTACACAAAAAAATCAAGAATAAATTGAATAAATGTTACAATACAACATCTACCGTACCTGTAGAGTAGAGTAGAGACCTACAAAGGCTGAGTTAATGAGTTTATGAACTAACTGATCACTTACTTCACAATATTAACAATACTTATTTGTAAGACTCAAGTAATCTAGACATCAGATATCCCCGTAATATCCGGAAAAAGATCTCAATATTTTCCGTGACAATAATTACTCTAAATGATTGAATTGAAAATACACAAACAAAACACAACACGAACGAACCATTTGAAGCAGTAAAGTATTGCCTCTGAAGGAAAAATAAAGTCGTTAAATCACTGTTAAAGGTCTTCAGTTTTAACCTAAAATAATCTTTATAATATAACACAGGCTATTCCTATTCCTCTCCTTTCCTGTGACTCTAACTTGTATTGTTTATTAACATGTGCTTTTAACCCAGAAATAATTTCATAATACGGTTACGATTACGGTTAGCGTATTTGTGCTAAAATGAACGCACACGACACGCTTTCATAATCGGCAGCGCTTAGTGCGTTGACTTATTAGAGCGCTCCATCCAACTCAAGAGAATCACAATCCTTAATGTGTGAATTTATTAATAAAATCAGAATATAAAATAGTTAATAAAACGGTGTTTTCGATAAAAGAACCGGTTGGTCGTATTAACAGGTGGTCCTGGTCGGATTTGTTAATCTAAATGTATTATTTTGAAAGCATTTATAACAATCTTTGAAATATTTTATGGAAGCAAAAGTCAAGATCGCTTCTAGATTAGAAGTTCAATTTTTAACCCCCGAACTAAAAGAGAGGTGTTATAAGTTTGACGTGTCTGTCTGTCTGTTACATCATAGCTCGGGAGGCGGGCCTCCCGAACGGATGGAGCGATTTTAATTTAGTTTTTTTTTGTATGAAAGGTGAGTTTGGCCCTGGTGTTCTTAGACATGTTTCATGAAAATCGGTTGAGCCGTTTAAAAGTTATGGGGGTAAGAGTGGGGAAGGAAAACAGAAAATCTGCAAATATACTAGTGTGGGGTATCAAATGAAAGCGCATCGCGTCCACATTACATAATATTATGTTGTTTTACATTTAAGGAAATTATTGGCATTGAAATCGTGGGTTTTTCTTAAATTTAAAATTTAGATTTATACAATACAATACGAAAACGCTTTAATGTACACAACATAGGAACATAAACACGTAAAACAAAATAAATAAAAAACAAGTGGTACAATGGGCGGCCTTATCGCTAAAAAGCGATCTCTTCCAGGCAACCTTAGGATGGAGAAAACTTTATTTACAAAGATTTATTTACAAAGTCCATAAGAAAAGACTCCGTCCCGACCGACGTCCGTTATTAAATGCCACAAAAATTTGCTAGAAGTAGTGATAATTGCTCAAACAGCAACACTAAGACTTACGTCATCATAGCTCGTTGATATTGAATGTCATTGATAATGACAAATACGGTAGTGCAATTATTATTATCTTGGCCCCAACACATTGGCCCAACGTCAACGTGTGGACCTATTTGGCGGTATTTGGCGATTCGCGACCATCCGAATGTTGTCTCGGGTTTTCACGCACTTATCGAAGGATCTTGGCGCGTAACGCCAAGACATTCACACGTTGGCAACGAAGAAAAACTGTTCGTTTCGTTCCCAATCGGAGAAAGTACTTTTGACTTCCAGAGAATTTAACGTTCCACGATGTCTAGGACAAATAATAAAAAAATATCAGACTGAACCAGTAATCTGGATCCCTGAATATTAATGTTCATGGATATGCAGGATGTCAGAATATTTAAGAAAAATCTATCCCAACAGGTTTTATTATTTTGTACACATATCGAACAGATGGATCGGGTTACGTAGTAATTTATTATTCTATGGATCGGGCAATAGAACTTATAGCACTTGATTTTTCAACCCCCGACACAAAGTGTTCTAAGTTCGACGAGTCTGGCTGTCTGTCTGTCTGGCATGAATTAACTCCCGAACTGATGAAGCGATTATGTTTTTAAAGATGAATTTAGTTTTTTATCATTTATTTAAATGAATATGAATAGATGATGATGCTGCTTGGACAGATGTCGCTTAGTTCCATTTAGGCGTTATATTAATTCTGGTGGACCAGGACTGATACGCTTATGTTATGCAATAGTTCTCTAATATGACGACCGAAATGTTATATTTATAATATGTATCAATATGTAATAGGAACACCAATATTGTAATAGCTACAAAATTGACAACACTGTTAAAGCTGTGTTGTTCTATTCGCTTCTCAGCTCGTAAAAATTAAAGCGAGCTGTCAAGACAATGTTATTTCCTTGATATTTTTTAAATTTAATTACATAACTTTAAGTCTACTTGTCTATTTAAGCTCAGTTCAGTTCAGTATTTAAGCTCTATGCTTCTAAGGAAATAAATGTTTTTGACTATGACTTAGCGCGAGTGTTTGTGCTTAGACATGTTTGATGAAAATTGGATGGAGATAACGAAAAATGGCGTTCAACTGAATAACATATTTTTCACTTTAAAATTTTATTTTATTCGACACTGGCAAATTGTCGCTTCAAGCGCAAAGTCCAATTACAAGAAACTGAACTGAAAATTGGATGACCCGCTTAAAAGACGGACGCCATCAAATAAAAGAAGAAGAATAAGACCCGTATAAGTCTTTTTTTTTTATGGGTGAAAGTAGGGAAGAAAAACTGAATCTGCATTCGAGTGGGGTCTCAAATAAAAGCGCATCACGTGCACATTACAAATATGACTTTTCTTCTATGGGAACTATTATAAAAAATTTGAATCGAGTGTTTTTTTATATAATTTATATATAAATTATTTTATTAGGGCTGCCAATGCCGCAAAGAATAGTTAAACAATATGGGTCAATTCCGACCACGACGAGACAAGGCGCGGCGCAGTGCTTAATTGTTTAGAAAGCAATACAAATTTTAATTTAAATAAAACAAATAATTGATAATATATTTATCAAAATAAAAGAAGAAGATAACAAATTATCACGAACGCCATCAAATATAATTAATGTGATATATTTTATTCTTTATTATATGCTTGCGTTTCCAAAATGGACAAGATTTACCTAGGTAAGTATATCTAAGCCGACGCGAGTAAACCTAGTGCTTACATAAAGCTATATAAATTATGTATACCGTTTTAATAAGCCGTGTTGGCTAAGTGGGAGATTTAACGGTGAAGCCAAATATCGTGAGAAAACCGGCATGTTCTGAGAAATTTTAAAAGTTTGAAAGACATGATGATGTGACATTCACCAACCCGCACATAGCCAGCGTGGTGAGATAGGGCCTAATCTTCTGCTTTTCCACTACCCTCGCGTCCTTCTCTCCCGTCCCGAGGCAGAGATGCTGCGCGAACTCCACCTATTCGCAAGCGTAAGGACGCGTTCTCGACTACGGTTTAAGGGCCGTTTCGTCGTGGCGCTACAACTGTTAGGTAAATTCTAAGCAATTTTGCAGTTGAGGATTATGAAAAAAAATTGGTAGTTTTGTAAAAACTCTGTGTACCGACCGATACATATAATATAGGTAATTTAAAAATGTCGCCCATAACCAAGTGGTATATTAATGTAAATAAATATTAATTCACTAACGAAATTAACGATAAGTAGGTAAAAGATAATAAAAATTGGTAGGTATAGAGTCATGTGGGTCAAGTGTGCGCATTTAAACTTTGACGCCTCAGAAACTCAATAATTGTTTATTTGTTATCAACTTAGGCATAATAATATTGTTGTCGGTAGCATTATATTTTAAGAAACTAAAGAAAACAAAGACCGTTCCCTAAGCGCACACTTACCCCAGTATAGGGGTATGTGTACGCAGTATTGTGGGTAAGTGTACGCAACAACAATAATAATAATATTGAGCTATATAGTCAAAACGCGACGCGGGGAAAATATGTATTTAAAAACTATATTTAAAAATAAAAGACGAACAATTCATTCAAGAGTCGATATTAGACTGTTTTAATTAATAAAAATCCTTAGGGCTAGACATCTTATCAAATACCACGAAACGCCTACGCAGTCTGCGATGCAGGTGCATTTATGCGGAGTGTGCGTTCCGTGTATAGGCCAGGAGCCATAACTCCTCCCTCCTTTAGTTCGAAATCATCTGAAGAACAATTTTGATTCGGAGGATGATTATTTTAGATCTGGGAAGAGTTTACAAAATTTAACTTTGAAACATTTTTTAGATACGAGAAAAGATATAAAACCTATAACTAAAATTATATATAAGACAATGGTGCCTATGCTAACACTCTTCGTATTCACTGCACTATCACTCTGTATTTCACTATTTTCCAACGCATATGATAAAACTTTTAGATTTGTTAAGTCAATTCCGTTCAGTTTCACTAGTTTCACGATTTTTGGAGTCTCCATCTTCAGATTATCAGGTAGTGTAACTAATGGCAGCTTCGGGTAAGAAAGGTTATCTCCAGTAGCTGTATGTTTTCGCAATCGGTGCTCTGCTATATTATATTCGCAATCATCATCAACAGTGAGCAAGTAAGTGCCAAAAATAGTGTAATGTAGTATTTCATTAGCGCATAGTCTGGTAAGTTCAATAGCTGATTTAGAGTAAATTATCCAACGGTTTCTCTGGATTGGTTCGATCTTAACATCCTCAAGTTCTATGGGTATCTGTTTACAAGGGACGTTTTTAGAGTATTTCATCAAAGCAAGGATACAGGTGTCTTCAACGGGTACTATGGTCTGCGCTTCATCACATAGGTAAGTTTTATCTCCAATGGTATGACAGGGGGTAGACAGAGAGTTGGATTTCAACCCCGTCACTATAAGGTATGGATATTTAGGTAATATAATTAAGGTAAGATTGGTCTCAGGTTGGGTGACGGGTATAGGAACAATTTTGTAATAAAAGTACCGTCGATTTCCCTAACTTCACCTAGTCGCCTAATCTTCGCCTGAATTTATAAAATTCGCAATATCACCGAAATCTTAGAAGTAAGTTACAAAATAAACACCTACATTCAAATTTCTATTTAGTCGTGGCAATATTTTGCTGATAGCAACCCAATAATGCGTTTAGTTTGGCGGTCATTACATCAGAAAGTGTCAGTGGTGTGAGGTGTTTTAAGTGAAGTGCGAAAAACTTCGTTTGTATCCGCTTTCAGAGAACAGGTAATATTATACTATAAAGTGTATCATATAGTAAATTTATCGTAGATTCTTATAATGTAATCAGTTTGTCAATAATCTTTAAGAATAAATTGCTATCATTGAAATTAAGTACGGAGACACATGAGTGGCCATAATGTTCCAAACTTCGCCTACCCATAGGGTTGTCGCAAAGATTATAAGTATTTTCATTGTTAATTTAAATGCAATTAACATTTTAGTAGTAGTAGTATATTTTATATTTACATATTAAACCAATTTCATCCAACGGTTATTTATTATAAAAAATTTGTTAGGTAAATTTTTATTGGGTAGGTATCTATACATATGTGTGTACATACATATGTACACAGAAACAAATATTTCAATAAAAAATATGTTTTTGATGTGTATCTCGTAGTAGATCCTTATCCTTAGTATCCTTAGGGATATTACATAATATTCAGGCCTATCAAATAAAAAAATAATTTCGTGAATACCTGATACACAACTTGTTTTATTCCATTTCAACTTTACCACCCACGTTATTGAAGAACCCTAGTACATAGATGGCCTTATGACAGCGATGTTTTTTAGGAAATGTTTTAAGTGATGATTTGTAATTGTCAAGATACATATTTATTTATTTTATTTTTCAGCAAAATAGCCTCAATAAAAAAAAAAGAAAAGATCGTATACTGCACATCATGATCAGCAAATGATGGAATAAGCTCTCGATATGATGAGAATAGATAGATAGAGATACTTACTCCTATAGGTAACCGATTTAGGTATCTACTCCTAAAAGTAAATAGATAAATAAGTAAATAAAAGCGTTGTTTTATTTTTACCTACAACTGCGACTCATAATAATTGTGACAACCCTGGTTGGTTGTTCACATTTGTATGGAAAGCGTAAATTACCGTGCCAAACTTCGCCTACTCGATAGTAATTTAGAAAATTGATCTTTAAGCACTTATAAAAAGATTCTGTTACGTTTCTACTACATCGCTCTATAGCCAAAAAAATACTAGCCATAGACGTCTTAAGAAAAAGCGAGGAAACATAGGTAGGCGAAGTTAGGCCAACGGCCCGATCTTCGCCTACTGGCTTTGGCAAGGTATTTTTATGTCTAAATCGATGATTTTAAGAGTTACTTTAGCTTGTGATTATTAAGAAACCTTAATTGTTCCATAAAATGTTAATAATTTGCCTGCAGTGGTAATATTTAAAAAAGTACGTTAAAAAAAGTGTCAAAACCCAGGCGAAGTTAGGGAAATCGACGGTAAGTATCTTTCTTAACTAACGGAATTTCTATAACAAAAGTTATCTTACTATGCTTAAAATATGATTTTAATGTCATAGACTGTTCAATTTTTATAATATTATCAAGAGTTGCCTTAAATATAAGTCTATCTGTTTTTTCTATAACATTAAGAATTTTAATAAGTTCATTTGAATTAATTACAGATTGATGTAGTACGCCTATTTTACTAAAAGCTAAGATGTTTTCAATCTCGTTCAATTTTGCATGTATAATCTGAAAGTTGTGTAAGTTGTTTGCCTCTAGGTCTTCATGTCCCATCTTAGACCACATCGACACTTTACATCAGGTGAGATTGTGGTCAAATGAAGGCTTATATAGATCATAAAAAAAAAAAATTGTAAAGATGTATGATATCATTAGTGTAAGTGGTAATCGAAATATCGCTATTAATTTGATTAATTGTAGAGCTCAATTGTGCAAGATTGTCAGTTATCTTTTATGTAGAATTCGTAAACAGTCTCATCATTTCAGCTACAAGGGTGGTTTTCATTTCTATAGAGTGTTGGCGAGAGTTTAACCTTTTTATTATATTGTCATATTTAATTGCATCATTGTTGTCCAAGTTGCCTGTAAGGGTTTTTATTAAAGATCCTAATGGGTTGATGAGTCCTCTCTTTTGACGATTACTTGGAACAATTTGTGAATATTTTTCAAATGTAATACTCAGGACATGGTCGACTTGAAGCTTTACATCATTAACGTAAATTAAGGCAGATGTACTTATGTTCGACGGAGAGTTAAAAACTAACTTATCTAATTCTCTATATCTATTCGCATTTAAATCTAAATCTTCCTTAATAAGCCTAGTATCTAATATTTTAATAACTAGCCAGTTGTCATACGACATAAGAGCGGTTCCTTCTCTGACCGGGAGCACGCCGGGATTCTTCTCAAGCTTCTGGAGCTGAAGAGCCTGGGTCATTACTGCTTGGGTCAGTAGCAGGACGAACCTGTGGAGGACGTCGTATATCTTTAGCTGGAACGTTAGTGTCTCTCGCATTAATTTCTTCTGTAACTACGTTTCTATCTATCTTTTCTTTTACCCTGGCCCTATGATACCTAGGTTTATCTTTGCCTCTATTAACACCCTTGATAAAGACAGTTTCATCAGTGTCTCCTACTTGAACTGATAATAATCGCTGGTCATCGTTGTTATTTTTACCTAAAGCCTTTAATCTAATTTGAGAGAGTGCGTCTGCATTGTTATTTTCATTTCCGTTCCGCAGGCTTACTACTGCCTCCTTGTTACGCAGATCAACAGGAATTTTTAATAGATTTTCAGAACGTGGTTCAACGCAAACTGTAAATGGTGGACTGTAAATTATGGTAATTTCAGCGTTACTTGTTTTCAAAATAAGATTTTTCATATCGATGTTAGCATCCAATTGTTTCAATAAATCTGAGCCGATTAGTCCTCCATAATTACTATCAACATTATAAACATAAAATTTGTGAGAGTCTGTACTACGAAAAGTTTTCAAGAGCGGAATGTGAATGACTTCGTTATGAGAGCTGCGCGCGTGAGTACTAACTATCTCAAACGGTTCACTATATTTTAATTCAGAAAAATGTTTGTTGGCAACTTCCGGGCTTAAGAATGATTTGGTGCTGCCAGTATCAATCATGAATTTTGTACCAATTTCTGGAATTTCAATATGAGGTAATTTTTCAGCCTCATGGTGGTTAATTTTTATTACTTCCTTTGGTTCCGAAACTGATAACTGAACATTTTTATTTTCTGAAACATCTTGTGAAGCTGTGGTACAATTAATTTTGATAATTTCATATGCAGGTGCTTTTGGATAGTTATATTGAACATAATTTTCCGGGTCACAGTTATTATCCACAGCGTATTCCGTGTACTCCGGCACGGTTAATTCGTTGGTATAAAACAAATTATTTGATGTTCGTGGAGCTACATGAGCTGGTTTTAATTGAGGTGCAGTACGCATTGAGACATCATTATCATAAAAAAATATCAGGTTGCTGTTGTTGGTGTGTCTGTGGAATACCAAATTTGTATTGTAGTTGATTATTAAATCTGAATTGATAATTGTTATTCACAAATGGTGTATAACCTGTCGGTTGTGGGATACCGAATTTAAAGTTAGATTGTTGTGGGATACCGTATCTAAAGTTAGCCTCACCTGGGATACTATACTTAGAGTTGTCCTGTCCTGGGATACCATACTTAAAATTGTCCTGTCCTTGGATACCATACTTAAAATTGTCCTGTCCTTGGATACCATACTTAAAATTGTCCTGTCCTTGGATACCATACTTAAAATTGTCCTGTCCTTGGATACCATACTTAAAATTGTCCTGACTTGGGATACCATACTTAAAATTAGCTTGTCCTGGGATCCCAAACTTAAAGCCTGATTGATTTTGGGGTGAAAAATTTGGTACTAAATTATTGTTTTGTGGAAAAATTGGCTTTAAATTTTGCACTGGTTTTATCTGATTTGAATACTGCTGAGAAATTAAATTTCGATTTTTATTACGTGAATTATATTGGTTTAAGAAATTCACTTCCTCCATAACTATAGTTAAAGCATCTTCCAACTTATCACATTTTTGAAGTCGCACTACACGTATCATGTTCTTGGGTAAATTATACAGAAAAACATTTAAGGACATGTGATTATAAATTGTTATTTTAGCTTTTCTAAGACCATCATCTTTCATTAAATTTAACTTGGCAAACAAAGTGCTTCTGACATTTTGAATACGATTACAAAAGTTAAGATATGATTCGCCATGTGAAATTTTAAGATTTTCCAACTCTATAGCAATGCACTCTTCAGACCTAGGGTCGCCGAAATGTTGAGATAACAATTGTTTTAATTCGTTCCAAGAAGTCACATCTTGATGCTCACTGACAAGGTGGGCGGCCTTGCCTATCAGGCGGCTGGTTATGGCATGAAATATATATTATATGTCTTGTGCCGTATTTTGGAATTCTGATCTAAATGAATTAATAACATATTCACTTTTCTTTAAGAATAAGTTTAGCATTCTTTCATCACCATCAAAACGAGGGATGATATCAATTATTTCTCGAGGAATAGTGCGTATTTCCTCCATTTTTCTTAATTTAAATTTATTCTACACAATATTATAATTACTTTAACACTTTCAAGTATTTAATTTATGGATTTATTTTATCCAGTTATATATTTCACATTAATTATTTCATTCATATTCATTTTAGTTTATTTTATTTCTTTAAAATTTAATTTTAAATCTTTTCACATTTAATTAAATTATAATTATTTAAAAAATTATATATATTACATTTATTCTTAACTAACATAATTAACACACTGATATAATTCCTATAGATGTTGTATAGAAATTATATATTATGACTAACTTAACTAATTACACAGCCAATGGAATAAGAACAGGGATAGGCAGGATAGTGAAGAGGTCTACTCACAGTACGCTTTTCCCCATTTCCTCCAATTATAGCTGCTGCTGAATGTTGTTCACGTCACCATATAACCCGATCGAACGCGCGACAAATTTATTTAGGTTTCGTGGATATCGGTTCACGTTAATACGTTCGCGAAACAGTTTTACACTCGGACCGATGCGAGGTCCTCACAGGTGCAGGATAATTTCGCGCCGATATCCTGTCCGCAGCGCCAGTCAAAACGCGACGCGGGGAAAATATGTTTTTAAAAACTATATTTAAAAATAAAAGACGAACAATTCATTCAAGAGTCGATATTAGACTGTTTTAATTAATAAAAATCCTTAGGGCTAGACATCTTATCAAATACCACGAAACGCCTACGCAGTCTGCGATGCAGGTGCATTTATGCGGAGTGTGCGTTCCGTGTATAGGCCAGGAGCCATAACTATATATATTTAGAACATAAACAATATTGTATTATAATTAAAATTTTCATCATAGGTACTTAAAGTTATCAACATAATAATCGTCCTTAGTTACTTCGTCATGTATCACAAATAAAAGCCGTGTTCGAAGCTGGTGCACTGTTCGTGCCATCAGGTTCCACAAAGTCTACATTAAATCCAGTCTTTACTAGGTGGATCAACATACTTCTCGCCACATAAGGGGCAGTAATACTCATTTTCGTAATTTTTTGGTTTCTTAAGAATCTTATTTTTAACATTCTTGAGTATGCGCATGCGCACACTTACACGACAGTCTTCTGCGCACACATAACCCAAATTATTGAAACAGAATTTTATGAATGTCGTTGATTATTGCGTCATCATAACAACGTACACACTGGCAAATAACAAACTAGATAATAAGTTGCATTCTATAGCAAATAACATATTTTCAAAAAGTTTACATGACTACAAAAGATTTCGCGTCAAATGTGGCAAAATTTCGTAAATATTTTAGCAAAAATCTTCATTTACATGTCAGATCCAAATGGCGTGCGAGCAACCGCTGTGATACGAGCCATTTACAGTACGTCCCGCGGGGTACTAGAGACGGTGGTTAACTCTATATAGTTTTCGAGATACTTTGAATGCGCACACTTGGACGCTGCGCACACTTGACCCACATGACTCTACTAAGCGTAAAGGTGTGGACGGCACGCACCAAGCGAACATATTTATAATATAGTTATAAAATGTTTTAAATAAGTATTATGCTTTAAAAATTTAATTTAAATGTCATACCCGTAAGTAGCAGATCACAATGTATCTAACTAATTATTATTTAAGTTTTTAATTAAGATCTTAGTCTTCCAAGACTTCAAGACGATTTGCCGGTAAATTCAAATTCAAGTCATTTAACCCGTAATTTTTTACGGGTTAAATGTATCACTGACCCGAGAGTATAATCGCAACGTTACGTTAACATTTACTAATTTAAAATTATTGACATCCATTTAGCCACATGCAACCACCACCGTGAACCAGTAGATTTTAGTAATGCTGGTTTCAGTAAAACAAACAGACCGTAAAATTTCTAGACGACGCGAAGACAGTCCGGTATACATATAATGAATTGAATTAAACCGGGCATATTGTTGTATCCTTCGATTAAGGTGACAGTCGGCAATGTGCCCTTTTATTTTTATTGCAACTAGGGAATCATCGGCATCATTTAAAGACCTTTTGAAAAATCAAATTAAAAAATAATAAATGAAAAGTTATAGAGGTTTAAAAAATGGGGCGCAATAATATTGATGCGCTTGCCTCGTGAAAAAGGTCACAACAGAACTGAGACTTACCTTATAACCTTTTGTTTCATTTGCACCCTATGCTCATCAGTAGTAATAAGACAGGCTGGGGATGATGGCAAAATAAAAAATATTTATTAATTATCATAAATTTAATAATCTAGTATAAAAAGACTTGCCTACTTATATACTAGACTAGAAGCAAATTTTATGGGATATTTTAATGACATTATGTGAACATTGTTGGCAGCGATGATGAGATGATGAGAATATTGAGATTCCTTCCCACTGGTTGTTAAATCTGCAGTAGTATCATTATTAGGTACTGTGAGAAAATACTAACATAGGATAATGTTTGCAGTATTTTTTTTTTATTGAAGTGGAATTCTGCAAATTCATATTGCTTTTAATGTCCCTGCTTAAAGTTGTTAATCACATAGGCCATGCTAATATTTGTTTACAGGTATACAAGCAATATTTTTGTAGGTATAACAAATTAAGGTCTACCATATTTTTAGTTAGTACAATTTATTTCAGTATTTTTATGAATATAATAAATGGATAACAAGAAAAAAAAAGGTGTGTGTGCGATTCACACACGATAGAAGTGAAACTTCAGTAAATCGACGAAAGAATAAGAAGAATAAAAAAAGTGTGTGTGTGTCAGCTACGACGCACGATTGGAGTCTACTACTTACGAACTATAATAATTATGATATATATCAAATAGAAAAAAAGGGTAAATGAACGCATCTGCTAAAATGATAAGAGAAACAAACATATCTGTAATTATTCGGATTATTTATATTACTTCAATAAAGCGTATTACATAAAGTATGTTACAAAATAATATAAATAAAATACAGCAATACCTCTATTTGCGCGATACTTCGTAGTCTCAACTACGAAGTATCGTGCAAAGAAATTTAAATAAAGCATTGTATTTGTGTCTCTTACCATTTCCGTTTCATCTTTTTGCATCCGGTTTGAAATCACTACGATTCTATAGAAGTTTCACTTCAAAAGTTTTTACATTTATAATTTAAAGTAAAAGACCACATACCACAAATATAATAATATTTGTAAATTTAATGCAGAACATTTAAGTGGCTTTCATAGTAGATTTTATGTTGGTACCTACTAAATATTATACTAAAAAATAATTAAACAATAAATCAATAATAATATGGAAACAATATTGTTTTCTATTGTTTTTTATAAGAACTACCCTAAACATAAATTAATGCTTTTGCCAAATCAATGTCATATTATTTGCAGGCATATCTATGGAATCCATAAGGGATAAGTTATTTTGCTCTGCTAACTTAGTAAGTTCAGTTAAATCACGAAGGCCCCATGATGCATCTCTAGCTTTCAGTGAAGCATCAAATTGAATATTGCTTTCTGGTGTAATAACACCATCTTTACTATATGGACCGTAAGTAATCATAAGACCTTCCGATTTAAGGTATTTACCTGCATTCTGAAATAATCCTATGGTACATGCAAAGGGACTAATATGCATCATATTAGAATTGTATATGTAGTCTAAACTATTTTTAACAAATCCATATTGAGATAAATCTTTAGTTATGTCAATTACAATTGGTTGTTTAATATTTTTTGTGGGGCAATTGTTTGCATAGTATTTTATGCTTCCCAGTAAATTTTCATCATACTCTGATGGTTGAAAGGTAATATTTGGAAAGATTGGTGCAAAGTGTGCTAAATGCTGTCCAGAGCCTGAGGAAATTTCTAAGAATAACCCATGTTCATCTTCCTCTTCACTTTCATCATGAATTAGAAACCTTTTCAAAACTTGTAATATTGGTTTCTGGTTTCTTGATGCACTTTGGTAGATTAACTTATCATTTCGAAAACTGTAAGAGAAAAAAATATCAGGTAAGTTCTTAAAAGTAAGTTATGTTTCTTAGTTAAATCTTATGATTAAATCTGGATCTTAGTGGATGTGTATTACTTTGTTTTATTACCAACCTTTCTTTTGCATTTGAATCAAAATCAACTCCAATGTCCTTAGACCGTGCCATACTGGGGTTTCCTCTACTCAGAAAGTTCTGAGTTAAAATTTTTCTAAGTGCCCTAATTTTTGTGTATCAAACTGAACTCCTATTTGATTGAAATAAATTAAATTTTAATAAATGTTGGTCGCACTGCACTTTTTTACATTAGCATTGGTCAACAACACAAAACAATAAATCGGAGTATTCAACAGAGAGTGTAAAATCACTGTTAGTCCAATTCAATTCACGATTTTTCTGTTTTAGTGTTTTCTTTTCAGCAGCTGATACTCAGAGAGTATCTAATCACTACTGATACTGAACTGACTGATATGATATGATATCAGATCATTTCAGTTCAGTCAGTTACTGTTCCTTCCTATTATATTATTATTTGGTTGGCAACGCGCTTACCATAGAGTATCTATCTCTTTTATGGCGCTTACCATAGTAGTCTACGTGTTGCCATTTGTTACCAAATGCTTGTATCAAAGTCAAAGTCAAAACGTTTATTTAAGCACACAAATGAACATAAAATTAATAAAACTAAATTACATAAACATATAACAAATATCAAGAAAATAACATTGTCTTGACAGTTCGCTTCAATGTTTTATACTGCGTTGAGAAGCGAATAGAACAACACAGTACCTATAGCTAGCAATTTACCAGAATGAAGCTAGATTATTATATTAGTCTCCATAAACAGTAGCTAAATTTCCCGTAAAATAAAGACCAAGAACGATCTTTAATTCTATCTGGAAATTAAGCTAACATAATAAATGAATTGGAGATCACACTGCCATCTTCTGTCATTATTCTATGAGCTTTGATATTCATTGCATTTAAAAGGTACGTTCTAATAACGAAATAAAACACTGTAGCAAACAAATCAGCTTAAATTTATTTTTATTCAGTAACATTTTGTTTCCATACATTATCCCATTAGCCAAACAAATTAAATACGACAAAATTCTGAATATTGATTAATATATACCTCTACAATTAGGTACCAGAGAAGGCTAAAGAAGTTTGGGGACACTGGGAAAGTAAAGATAATTTTGTTCAGCTGCACTTAATTTTAAATATGCTTTCAAGTACATAGGTATTTAGGAACAAAGTAATATCGAACGATTGTCCTTGATTTTGATTGGTTTTACTGCCTCTTCATTCTTTGTCGTGGAATTCACCACCATCATAATTTTAAAGTCTAAGGTCAAATTCAAAGGTCAAAGACAAAGGTAAATGTCAACGGTCAAAGTCGAAGTAAATGTCAAAGTCACGAGTTTAAGTCGAAGGTCAATGTCATGTTAATGTTAAAGGTCAAAGTAAAAAAGCAACGTTAAAGGTCAATGTCATGTTATGTCGAAGGTCAAACTCAATGGTCAAAGGTAAATGTAAAGGTCAAAGTTCTAAATCAAAGGTCAAAGTTAAAGACAAAGGTCAAAGACTAATGTTAATGTTAAAGGTCAAAGTAAAAAGTATTTACAAATCAATCTTAATTTAAAATTTAAGAAAAACCCCCATTCCAATGCCTTAAATAAATTTCCTTAATAGTAAAACACCATCATATCCCCGAACTCACCTTTCATACAAAAAAAAACTTTATTGAAATCGCTCCATCCCTTGGGGAGCTATGATGTCCCAGACAGACACGTCAAACTTATAACACTCCTCTTTTTGCTCGGGGTTTAAAAATATGCATTAGGGTAGAGTTTAACGGTCTTCTTAGAACCAATAATACTTCCATATTTACATAAAACAAAAATTACCATAACCTGATAAAAAGTACATTTAATCCGAGATACATTACAAGACCACCGTTATTTTCGGTGTCCGTGGTAAGTGTATCGCTGTCTCTTTAATGTTTATATGTTTGGCAAGCGTGAGGGAGGAGCCTGCTCCCTTGCAGCTGATGAATCATGCAATTTCAATTTTCATCTCTGGACGTCCATGGGGATTAGAAAGTAGAAGTAGTAGTAGTAGTAGAAAGTAGTAGTTGGAAAACTTGGAAACTTTAAGTAGAAGTATCATATTTCAGGTAGAGTCGATATGTGTTCAGTGTACTTAGTGCTAAAGTAAAACTGTAAAACAAGATTTAAAGTTACTACTACAAGGAAAAATAAAGTTTCCAAGTGTCAAACGATCTGTCATGTCAGTCGACAATCGGTAATGTGTCAAAAACTTTTGTTTTGTTTTTGTACAATACAATATTATTAATAGAAATAAATTAAAATTATTCAAAATGGCGTTAAACTGAGTAATTATAGTATTACATTTTAAAATTTTATTTAACTCGACACTGGCAAATTGTCGCTTCAAGCGCAAGTCCAATTACAAGAAACTGAACTGTACAGTACAGTAGGGCAGATACAGAGTACTTTTATACTTTTCTTTATTTAAGTATTGTCACTTCGTAAAGACCGGTAGTCTGCAAATCACTTTTACATTTCTTCAATTCTTTCAATTCTTCTTCGCGGATATTGGCAAACTGTCGCGCATCAAACGCAGAGCCATGAACTGAACTGAACCGAGTACAATACGTGTACGTTTTACAATGGTGCTTGTTTTGTTATAAAACTTTTTGATTGTAATGCTAGATTGTAAAACTAAATCAATAACTGACATCCTCATTTTATCGACTTGCGTACCAGAAAGTATATAATCACTAAAAAATTATAAGTCAGTTACATTTCAATATGCGGAAAATGAAGATAAATGACTCGGAAAAGAATTTTATGATGAGTCTGTTTTTGGATAATGATAATGTAACAACCGTTAACCGATCTATCTTATCAATAACTAGCCTTGTTATTGAAAATATGGAAAATATGGATGATATAAATAGAGCTATTGTTGTTCAGAACCCATCCAGACAACATGTTTTAAAAGCACAGACAGAAGTAAATAACCATTACTTTGAACAAGTAGTTCTAAAATTTACAGACGAAGACTTTGAAGCTACCTTTAATACAAAACGAAGCACTGTACAGGTATGCTAACATAAGTGAACATAAATTAACTACTTATACATAAAATTACCAATAAATGTATTGTCATCAACATTATTTTAATATATGTATTACATAATAAATTAATTTGAAAAAAAAAATAATGTTATGTTAATACACCAAAATAAGCATTTTGACCCCAATAAAGGTGTATTGTAATTATCTTAATTTATCTTAAAAGCATTTAAACAGTGTGCATTTATGATGTATGTTATTTTTATTTTTGGAAATTCAATGCATAAACAACATTTTATAAACAGAGAAGTTTGTTATGCAGCCAGAATGCATGGAATAATGTAAATCTTTTAGTTTTCAAGTGGTGTCATGTTCTCTATAACATAAATTAATTTGGTTCCAGGCATTCATCAGTTCTTTGAAAACTTCTCTTCAATCTGGAACTATTTCACTTGATAAAAAAGTACATGTCTTTCTACTTTTCCTCATGAGTGATCTCTCCTATAATGAAGTTGGGAAACTCTTTGGCCTTCACAAATCTTCAGTAAGTCATATATTTCAAGAAATAGGCTCCTTTTTGGCCGAAAATCGGTTGAACTACATCAAATGGCCATCTGCAGAAGAGCAACATGTCACTCGGATAAAAGTTAATACAAGATATAAATTTCCTAACTGTATAGGGTTTATTGATGCATGTCGACTGAAAGTTGGACAAAGAAAATCTAAACAGAGTACAATTCTCTTACAAGCTGTATGTAATGAATCATTAATGTTCACTGATGTCCACATAGGAGAAATAGGGAAAACTAAAAAAAGTAAAGTATTTAAAGATAGTCCTCTAGCAAAAACACTACAGAACATAATAGACTTTGACAATCACATATTAGGAGATTCAGAGTATAAATTGAAGATAAATCTAATAACACCATTTTCTAGTGAAGAGATCCTTACTGGAGAAGAAATTAAATTCAATGAGACACTATGGAGTGCCAAATCATATGTGGGGCATGCCTTTGAACTACTTAAAGAAAAGTTTAGAAAACTTAATAACATTGACATGTTTAAGCCAGAAATTATAAACATATTAATTTATTCAGCTTGTGTTTTGCACAACTTTATTTTAATCCATGAAGGAGTTTCTGAAGTTAAAGAAGAAACAGTTATATGTGATGATGGAGTAACACTGAGTTCAGATATTGTTATGTCAGCAATTGAAAAAAGACAGTTTCTTTGCAATTACATTAATTATATTGATTCAGACATTGATCCAATAGTTTCAAGGTGAAGCTCAATAAAGGTTTGTTAATTATTATTTTGCTTTTTATATCATTGTAAAAGCATTGTAATTATATTCCCTTTACATATTAAATGATTTATGAAAATATTCATTTCCTTTTAGTTTGGGGAATGTTTAACATTTTGTAGGAGTAAGGGATGAAAATAAAATACCAGGTAATGTTATAATAATACTTATATTTTCTCCACTAACATGGAAACTGATGATGTCATTCATATGTTTAGAAGTTTTCGTAATATAAAAATATAAATAAAACTTTTTCACAATATCTAACCCAGAATTAAAATATATACAAAAGAAAATTAAAAGATAACTATGAAACATTTTTGATCCATTAATCCAGATGTGCTATAAACTAAAATTTAAATTCTACTTCATAACATTCTCCTATGAAATAATATTTACAGATTGAGATACATTTTAAAAGATACTTTGATTCATTTACGGTGGGAATAATTGTTTATTTTAGTTCTCTGGTGGATTACTTTAGCCCAATTTGTAAATAAGAAATCAACAAAGTGACATAACAAAACTATTAAATATGCTGAGCTTGGCAATATAACTATTTTCTCTACGAAAATTAACCATGTATTGTATGTAGGTTATTTTATTATCATATTTTCTGTCCTAAATTAGGCACTAAATTGGCAACCTACAAGGCACTATGCATTAGCACAGCAATATTTGCTATAACTATTAATAATTTCAATTTTCAACAAAACCTAATAACATCTTATACACTTTATTATATCTCTCAATTATAATGCAATTGTTAATGTAGTGTAATGCAATATTATGAAACTAGGAATAGTAAAGGGATTCTATAGTACCTACTCATATATTACTGTAATATTTTCAAGTAAGTTTTATCATGCTGATATCATAATAATACAATAATGAATTAGGTAAAGTATCTAAGAGAAGAATTGTACCTATAATACTAACAATATTTTGATTGATATATCCTTAATCTCAATCGAAACAACTTGTAAAAACATATAGACCTATGTAACTATTATGAAAATCAGCAATACATTTATTTATTATCATGCTTCATTATAAGGATTTATAAAATTTTGTCATATTAGAAATTAACTGACCTTTTCTACTACTTTGACCAAGTCAAAATATTTCGTGCCCTTTGGCATTTCAACTAGCACTATATACATATTTGATATTTACACATTAACTGCACTGCAATATTAATCTAGCTATGGAATGTTACAAAATTTACGCGTTAATTGCGCTTTCGTTTAAAGCTAAAGCAGAACTAAATATAGTGTCTCCTATTAAACATACCACTACTAATTTAGGTACAAATTAATAAAACTAGGTATATTAAGTATTATCTATGAAGATCTAAAAAGAATTATATAAATAATTGTAGGCTTGAATGTATACATTTGCGAACATTAAATTCATTGTTCTGCTTTAGCTCTATCTATATAAAATTTCAGTCACATAGGTATTTTAAAAATCTCGAGTAAAATATCAGTGCAATTGATATCCTACTTTTAAATGCACAGTCCTTTTTATTCTATGGAAATTCCAAAAGTCTAGGATATCTAACTGTACAGCCACTCTACGATATTTACAAATCAGCACTTTGTTCATCCGCACAACACATTTGCTAAATGTCTCAACCGAAACTCGGAAGACTTGGCACACGCGACACGTTTAAATCGTTCCACAGATCTAATCACTTAGAAATGGACCCGTACACGGTCTGTTTAGGCAATTCTCATATATAAGTCTTTTTCACCTTTTGTAATGTGCCACACTTGAGATCTTTGTCTAGCGATTCTGTTGAATTTCGGAGGTCGAGTGTTCGGTCCTTGCCGAGTTCTAGATGTAAATTGTCTGGTTTAGTGCAAACATTTGCAACCATGTTTACATTCTTGGACCGCGGCGGCATGTATGCTGAATTTGCATTCAGGGGAGTTTCTAAAGGACCCAATCTGTAAAAGATAGCATAAGGTTATTTCAATCCAAGCTTCATTATGCTGGTTTGAAATTAAATTAAGTATACATTTCCTATCAGGGCATAATTATTTACATATATGAAACATTTATCTTCGTGTATTTATAACGATTTGCGAAAAAGCGTTGAACACATCGAATGACAGTGCAATTAGCTTAATTTAGGCCAGAGTGAAATAATGCGAGCGTTCACTCACTTCCAGAAATCGTAAAAATTTGACTGCAAAAGAAATTACAATAATTTTTAATCATAATGTAACTGAACAGTTAATAAAATTGTTATTAACAATACCTTAACGTACCTGTTTAACTGATTGTGTTGTTCATTAAAGGGTGAGGTATCCTGAAGAAAGGGGTGGCGAAATCGCCGCGAGAACAGGTACCCGATGACAAAGCCAACCATCAACGTAACGAGGCATGAGGCCACCACCGCTGTCATGAGTGCTTGGGCGCTGTAGATGTTACCCTCCGCAGCTTCAACTGTTAAAGAATCTGTGAAGAAAGTACATACATAAATAAATAGTAAGTCATATTAAACAGCAAGTGTAACCTTGACATCATATTCATGTTTACTTACCAGTTTCGTGCTTATTGATATTAATGTTCTTTTCTTCTGACAAAACGTTGGTTTCAACAACTTCTATCAAAATTTCATTTTGAATTGTGTCTGTTTTTTGTCGATCCAAGTCGGATAGCACAGGCTTTTTAGTTCCTGGATTTCTGTTACTGTGTCGGTCTCCGGGCAGGAGAGCTGGCAATTTATTACATATATCAGTCTTTCCATATTCTACATTTTGTAAAAACCTCTCAGGATTTGGAAATTGCCTGTTTCCAACCCAAGAGCATTGTTGCTGTTTTGAATCCCACGCGCAGTGTGGATCTTGTAACGCAATGCATTCTCTGAAACACAAAACATTACAATATAAAATCATTTATAACGGGTATACTTATTGTCAGTTTAACAAAATTATTCGCATGAAAGACACATACTTGCACGATTGCGCGCTTCCACAGTGAGAAAGTGACACTGCTTTTATAATGTCACCCGATGCAACTATTAATTTTTCAGTTGTTAAAGCAACATGCATTTGTTTTATTGGCACTCCTTGAGGAAGGACCTGTACGTCCGATATCACAGCTGTTCGTACAGGATTTCTACTGTACTCATCGACACTAGCATCAAAAACACCTTCGTTTGAGGCTACATTTACAGCCTTAATGACTCTTCCGTCATCGGTTCCGACGTATAGGACATCGTATTTATTTCCATTCATTGCTTGCACTTGGGGGTGAACAGCAATGGCTGAAAACCTGTATTGAAGACTGACTCTTATTAGTATCGGTCTTGCCAAAAACGATGGAACTGCTTTGTCCATTAGCGGATGAGTTTTAACGAAATTTACAGCGGAATCGGAAAGGGTTCGACTATCTTCAACGCATGATCCTGGACGATCTGTAGGAATTTTTTCCTTTTCGAGAGGTAGCCAGTTTGAGTTCATGCTTTCTTGTCCTTTGAATGTTCCTTCGAATGCATCTAGTATATCTCTCATCGCGAAAGCACACACTGCAGATCCGCCTATAGCATTTTGAGGAGTTGTAAACACTGCATATACTATGTCATTTCTTGTCCCTCCACTACCATATATGCCGTTAATCAGATCTGTTGTAGCTTCTGGAACAATAATATTAAATTTAAGTATCTTTTTCATTTTACATGATGTTTTGTAAGTAGGTACTAGTAGAATAGGATAAACTTACGTATTTCATCAAAATAGAAAGGATATTCTCCAGGCATGGAACAATTAATTCGTGTCTTCAAGAAAGATGTCCATCGATCGCTAAAAGTATGTGGACCACCTTTGTCGTTTAAACATATTCTTGCTACCCTTGAGTACACAGCCTGTAGAAAAAAAAAAACTTTAGATGGTCATATCATATACCTACAAAACTTTTCAAAACATTGATGGGTTTAAAAAACTGAAAAGATCTGTGTTAGGGATTTTTTAAAATGCGTTTAATGAATATTCATACAAAAATGAATGTTAGACACGAATGTAGTGACAGCCCTATGAACGGAACGATTATATTAATATAACTTTAGATATATAATTCCTACCTTCCCGCAGTTCATATATTCCACTGCTGTTTCTCTATAGAAGAAATATACGTGGCTCGTAGATGCGACTGCTCCGACAAATGATGGGTCGTTCAACAGTCGAAGGTCTGATCGTTCTGTGCGCACTGGCTCGCGGTAAATCAAAGGATCAGTCCCAGAAAAGTCCGCAGCGGTTGCCGTATAAAGTTGACCGTCTAAAAATAAAATAAAGAGGGTAATTAAAAGGCTGAAAGTAAGTCAACTCGTTGGTATATTAATTTTAGATGTAGTTTAATAGTCCTAGGCTAGTAGGCTATTTTTAAGTTTGCCATTGCACCTAACTGTGAAAGTAATAAAACGACTTGTATCGTGTTCATTGCTCAGTCGTGCTTCGTGCGACCACTTTGCCGCAAAGATGGCGCAGCTTCGTGCTGTGTATAAAGATCATCATAGAATTACTGGCGTGCATTGCATTATCATATCGGTAAATTAACGATTTGCTACTCACCGGCAAAAATGGCCGTAGAATTGTGCTGTGGGTCGTACGGGCACCGACCAGATCCGTCGTATTCTTCTAGATGGTGGTTCGGTGGATGCCTGGCATACCGCCTGCATAAGGGCTTGAATGCGTTCGTCCCGCATACTAATAATCTACCATGAGATCTCGCTGCCACACGAGGATAATTCTGGCACTCATCTGCTGATTTTCCCTTGAGCTGACATAGCTCTCTATGAGCGTCTGTTGACTGCCACTCTATACGCTGTAAATAAGAATTTACTATTGTTGAATCTCGTAGTAATCTAATAGTAGTCTGAACACCTGGAGTGGTTAAACGAGGTGGAGTATGCCTTTGCCCTGCAGTGAAAGTGCAATTGACCGAAAATGGCTAGTAAAATACTCTGTAGATACTTACTGCTAGTAAAAATAATATAATAAAAATAGGTACGAGAGTAAGAAATAGTTATGTTTTATTTATTTAAGTCATTACTTTATATTCATTATCCGATGTAGACAAGATAGTGATCTTGTTTACCGCACCACTGGCACAGCGACAATAAAACTAAATATTCCACCGGTACAAAAACCAAACATTAAAACGCCGTACGTATATAGAAATCTAATCTATGAATTGAATTTGAAATGGTGTCAGTAACAAAAAGCCTTAAATGGAGGACGAACAAGAAGCTACGATGTACCGTATTAGTATTCTGGCGAGACGGAGTGATCGCTGTGCTCAGCCCGTGAATAATTCAACGCATCACTGGCCAGCCCTAATATGTGACGAGTAATTTTAAACAACCGCAACAAAAACTCATTGCTGTAATCCGAAAAGGAAATTTAAAGAGGCATTGACATTTCTTTACTACAGAGTTGGGTTGGTTGGTTTTCAAAATATTTGGGCTCTATTATTTACTTACGATACATTGAACAACTATTTATAGAACTTCCGTTTAAGATCTAAATAAATCAGAGGACATTGAACGTCTATAAAATACCTTTGGAGAAACATGGCTGCTATAAATATCGGGGCATTTTTTGATGAGTGAAACGTTAGCGTTATCTGGCTGCGTGCCAATGCTAGCCAGTCGCAGGCCCTATGTCCGTCAGTCTCGTATTTTTATTTCATGCGCAGATTGTGATGCCATTAATCGTAGCTTCGAATGAATTATATATTTCGCTCCTGTGAAGGCCAGATTGGAGTACATACCGGCCAAAATATGTTCACTACGCATTGGTAACATTATTGTGTTTTTGGGCTTGGGTAAATATATTATCATGTTGGTACCATAAGAGTAAATATTATGTGAAAGTGTCTTGAAACAAAAACATTGTTGATGGTTAATAAGTACTAAATTAAATTTCACTTACTGCGTTATAGTTATTGAGTACTATTCAGAATAACATTAAAATATTTATCGCGCGGTGTGTATAACATCGTAACATAATGTGCATACCAAATACGTGTACACAAGAAACAATAATATTTTCCAAATTTTCATGTTAAGTATTCTAACACGTTTTACAAAAAAAAACGCAATTTTCATTTAATATTAGTTATTTGTGTTAAAAGCTCTCAAGCATTTAAAAAGTTGATGTGGTGCTGCAGATATTAATGTAAACAAAATCAACAAGACTTAGAAAGCAAACATCGCGCTGCCAGGCGAAATGGGGGCGTAACTCGTAACTAAGAATAAACAGTACCTAAGTGCAAGAGGCAACGGGGTTGTGCGGCTGTTTGTGCAAGATTAGCAACATAAACCTGTAGTCAAGTGTTTTACCTTTTAGGGGTTTCATTCTGGTTTATATGACTCTATATGCATTCTACTAGCAATATAACCTGCATTATCTCGTTCTTGTTTATTTTGTAATCGCTATCAAATTCGGCTACCGGGTTTCCGTCCCTATAGCACTATCTGGTTATTATACACGTCCCAAATCGTTATCAATGATAATTTTGATTTTTAAAGTCTGAACAGATGTAGGTTGCTACCTGGGTCCTACTATTGTTAAACGTAACATGTTTGCTTAACCCAGCTTTTAACTGATAGGTGCACAACTCCGCATGCAATGCCAGCAAATGCGTGATATACTGTAATATTTTACTGGACTACGACCATAAATTACTTACGTTAACTGCTAAAGTAAAAAAACTACATGTTAGTTGGAAGTTTGTTTTAATTAATATTGAACATACCTGATCTATATTTTCTGATAAGTCGTACAGACTGAGGTTAAACACCGTATTTCTGAAAAGATAAATTATATTTGTAGCAGGCATCCTATTTGGAACCTACAGAACTAATAGGAGTCAGAGTCGCTTATAATAATTGTATAATGTTACAAGTATTAGGCACGAATTATATAATATCATACTTTATTTATTATTTTTTGATCTATGACTAAGGTTAACTTTAAGACCTTACCTTCCACCAACTATAATAGAGAAGTCATCTTTGTCTAAAATACGGAAGTGGTCTGGTGCCGTCGCGTTGCCCACGAACTGCTCCGAAGTTTCATCGGCTGTAACAAACCAATTCATTATAACTTTTCTGCTGCGATTTATCCAAAACTTTGTACATTTATCGAATCACATCGCTACTACATTGACTGGGAATGCAAAAGTAGATGGCTTAGATTTTTTTCTCCATAATGTAATTGGTTTTTGCCACCCCCGTCCCACACAATTTATAGAAAGATATTTTTTTGAGTGGATTGTTTGAACAATATACTATTGTAAAGCGATTAAACAACAATAAAGCATTTGCGATTTCTTAACAATTGGCTTTAGAAATTCTCACGTGTGAGTCTATCGAATTCTCAGTTTCTTGCACCTGCGATACGTCTCATGAGATTGGAAGATTTCAAGAATCATGATTCATCGAATATTTCTAGAGTTCCTAACCTTAAGTTCTTGACCATACATTTTTTATTCTACATTATACTTTATTCTGTAACTTAATATAACATACAGTCTACCTTGTATGTATGGTGATTTTGTGGGTAATGGTTTAAAATTTTTGTTAAATATTAATAACTTGTGCAAAATAAAACCACGACAAACCTGCTAAGTGGTTAAATTTTACGGGTAGTCAGCATTTAGCGGCTGTCTAAATTATTATATTATTAATTAAAGTTCTTAAATGAGATATCGATCTAACAGTCGATCATTACCATTTTTTACATAGATCCGTGCGTGTCCGTCCGGCATCCACGCATGCGCCGTGGATGCAAGGAGCAGGAGGAGCGCGCGGGCGACGGCCATTTTGTATTAGTGCCTTCTCCTTTCCACGCCCGCCATCTTTCCACACCTTTCTCTGCTCTCTGTAACAAATGGAATAGACTCATAGTAGATACGAACATAAAAGAAGGTATATTTTTATTTGTTTCATAAGTTATCTTTTCTTTTGTGCTGAGAGTGTTAAGCATAAAATATGTCAATGTATCTCTTATCTAGTGCTTATACAAGATTTGGTACCTATAACATAAACAATGCGAAGATTTCTCACACTCTTATGAACCGATATATGGTTCAAGGGTTGTAGATTTATCGCTCTATCAGACTATGGACTGAAATAACTGTAAACATAAAATGCTACTTAATCGGTAATTTGACATTGGACTAGGTAATTATTAACGCAACTCTTTGTAATTATTTATGTTTCACACAAAGTACCTCACAAAGTTATCCTGTTTTAATCCTACCGTGTACCTACTCACTATCACTTATGAGCATTATCCATATCATTATATCCCAAGATCCAACCTCATTCACATAAAAACTGGCTTATTTCAAACTGATAATAAATAAAAATGACAGAGTGGATCTTGTTTACTGCACGCAGGCTCAGATACTCGTACGGTCGGTTCTCGGTCACACGGATTGAACACGCACTGTAGAGATCCTCTAGCCTGCCTCTTTGCTCCTTCGCATTTAGTTTTTTCTTGCTATTTTTTAACTGTAATCGTGAGAAGCAAAACCCGATCGGCTCGTCCAGCCTGATATTACACTATCCGCTCAGTTGCGATCTCATTTCAATATATTTTTTATATTCTATGAATAGTTTATTGTAAGACGATCACGTTTTTATTAAGGCGTTTAACTTTGTATTGCTATCGTAAATTTCGAATAATCGTATAGGTAGGTAGTACATAAAAAATTTAATGAAGATATTTTATTATCGTCTAAAATATTTTTGGAAACTCGTTGGTAAACATATCTATAAATTTCTGTTTTATCGGAACCAGCAAGGTTTTGTTATACAATAGTTTGTTGAGTAGTAACCTATTGGCACATCATTCTTAGTTATTGCAATCTCGACTGCATTGCTGAGATTTAGAAATTTTAGATTGTTCCATCCAATTGTAAAGATGGTACCTACTATTCTTATAGGTGTAAGCAAAACATGAGTAATGTAAGTCTCACGTTCCTAACATCAAAATCTTCAAATTATGTTAAATATTGCGAAGATATCAGCAACACTAGATACAATAATGATTATCTTTTTTCTTTTTTTCTACCGTGTAATTATGCTTATATGACGGTCCTGGTAAGAGTTCTCCTGTCGGGTAATTTTTTTACTAAACAGCTCTACATTATTCGATTTGAATATTATTAGAATTCAAATTATTATTTACTGGTTTAAAATCAAATACATTTTATCGTTAAATCAAACCCATTATTAGACATACAACGTCCAATTGTGTTTGTTTGTGTGGGAATTTCATTTTAATTGTATAATCCACTTTTAGAACATCTATTTAGCATGCACTTTTATATCAAAAAGCACAGATGTTGTCCTACATATGCATCTGACGTTAAGCAGCATTATTGCTCAAAGGGTTGCGTCGGGTACATGTAACAGGAGGCGCGGTGTTCGCTGCACAATTGCACAGATGTTCCACAAAGGACCATGAGGGGTTTGAGCTAATGTCGTACCGTATCTACTTTCCTGTCTGCCCATTACTGTTTTGGCAGTGGCTATGGATAAATGAACATTCCATTGTTCCGGGCACTTTATTTTAACTGGTGAATACCAGAGCGGCGATATATTACGCTTTGAACTGCAATTTATCGCTGGAACTACCGGCCGTTGTATTGCCGGCCTAAATAAACGTGTCTGTGGTCTATGGCCATAAGCTTTACCTACCACAAAATATTTACCAAGGCGCTTTAAACTTTCTGTCTCTTTTATTTAATAGCATATTTGTACAACATGAATAGGACAACATTTGGAAACTTCCTTAATAATTTTAGGAAATGTGGATTTTTATAGACACGGAAATTTAGTCTACCTCAACATTCTTGAAAATCCACACTCTAAGAAAGATTTGGAGGAGACATTAATGTACCTACATCAACAAAATATAAACACATATTGTGACGGTTAATAACGAAATGTCGTCTTTGTTCCAAGTTTAATAGAGAAAGGTTACTTAAGAGATTTTAATATACACACCACATGCGCATACAAGCATGTGGTGTGTATATTAAAATCTCTCGGTATCTAATAACGCAATCGCGGTTGACATTCGAGCCGATCGTGACTCGATGAAAACCTACATGATCCCACAGATCAGGAAGCTGCGGTTCTATATGCTCCTTTGAATATAACACGCGGCATCGTTCGAGGAAATGTGCTCTACTATCGTATGCATGTTAAAATGTGTCATGTCCCACAAATATTATAGTTATTTGGTTCAAAAGAAAAAGGATTCTTTACACGATAAAAGACAGTTTTCGCGGCATTTTTCCATATCAACGCACGATTTATAGCCGCTTCCGGCGATGTCACGCTGAAATGTATGTCTTCAAATGAAACGATGAAGATAGAGGGAGGAAAGATAGAGGGTTTAAAATAAAACGTGACAGGACTAATAAGGGTATGTATTAAATTAGGCAAAATAATACCATGAGTCAAAGAAGAGCTCATGGTTATTTACCATATTATGGTAGATACCTGTAGCTAAACAAGCGAAGAACAGGTAGTGTCTTCGATATGGAATGCTACTAAAATTCATTTAAGTAGGGACAACAAACAATTACATCATTTCTCCTTTTGCTTCTTAATTATACTGATTTTCGATTCAATAGCTTTTTAAACCAAAAAACAAATAAGTAGGTGTTAAATCTATGCATAGAAATACTTAATATCATAAAAAGCTAAATATGCCCAGCCTAGCCGTAGTTTGCCTGAAAATAAAATAGATTTATTTTCTTTGGAGCCTTTTTCGTTTGGCGTACATACGTAATGTAATGACTCAGCCTTTTCCTTTATTGAATAGTAACAAGTACTACAATGGTAGATACTTATCAGTATCACTTTATGTAATTTGTCCGCAAATCACCGTTCTTTACAGAATTACCAACGTTATCATTCTGTGACCTCTTTTGATTGATAACTGTAATGATAAAACTGTGGGTAAGAAGGTACCTTCTATTTAATACGCTAAATTAAAACTCTACATAATATTGTGGTTCAGTTCAGTTTCTTGTAATTGGACTATGCGCTAGAAACGACAATTTGCCAGTGTCGATTTAAATAAAATGATATAGTGAAAAAGATGTTACTCAGTTGAACGGCATTTTGCGTCCTATATAGTGGTTAAATATAACAATGATATTTTGACACTGACTTAATTCCTATGAATATAACATTTCTATGAAAAATGGTTATAATTTAACAATTTGTAGATTAGATAGAGATATAACTTGGTTACTTACTGTTACTACTATCCAGAAAGTAGCTGAGATTAGCGTTGTATGTGGAATCCAACCATTAGGTAAACATACTCTTCTACTCTACACAGGTATTATATTTGTACCTGCTTAGAGTTTTGCGAACATGTGATATGTTAAGTTATAGGGCTCATTATGAGAATCTCATAAAGGCCAATTTATAGGTTAGTAGGTACAAACAGAAAAAGTTGGGTGTAAGTAACCTCAGGAACGAGTGAACCGACTTCTAAAATGTCCTGTGTTGGAACTAAACCTACCTTTTTAAAAAAAGGCCAAAAATAATAAACGTGGTCAACACTCCGCTAGGCCATCGTTTTTCTTTATGAAACTAGGTATCTGAAGGGCGTTAGCTAAAGGATTTAAAGTAGTTTCCCTCCAGAGCCCGTCGGTTTTTTCACCCTGTATTAGTTAATATACACCTATGGATTATGGTTACGGATTATGGATATGAGAAGTAATTTACAATAATTTCGAACAAAGGTAAAGATGTGGGTTTACAATACACGGGACAATTCGTGCAACACAAGTTTAAGACGAGGAGTTACCATTGGGTGCTATTAGATGGAGTTACCAGTGGCGTGTTTGTTAAAATTCTCAGAAAAACAAATATCAAAATTAAATAGTCATAATATCAATGATATAAAACCGGAAAGGGGTTTGGAATAATTGGACCTATTGTAGAAGTTTTTTAATATTGGACCAGGAAATAAATTATTTCCTCAAGAAATTAATTATAATGCGAACAGAGTGAGAAGTTAAGCTAAGGTTGGCTGAGTAGAGTATATAAAAACTATAAAAGAGTATTTAAATTGATTAATACTCTTTTTAATTGATTTATTTTGGACAACCTTATAACAAGAGATGAATTGGCAAATTTTTTTAAAACTGGATTTGAAGACGTATGCCACTCAGGACTACGCGGGTATATTATGATTTTGATGTACGTTAGAAGAAAACAAAATGTATGTAATACTAGTGGCCCGCCCCAGCTTCGCACGGGTTTTTATTTAAAAAAAAATCCCGGCAATTATTAGATTTTTTCTCGCCTTTTAAACCTTCCCTAGACCTCCACGAACATTTCAAGACTATGATTAGATAAATCCGTTCAGCCGTTCTCGAGTTTTAATCAGACTAACGAACAACAATTCATTTTTATTTATGTAGACTATAAGAAAATGGTAGGTAACTAAACAGAGTTTTTGTCCTTATGTATCTTCCCTCTTAAAATAATCAAGAAGAGGGTAAGCCATTTACATAACTTTAATGGGAAAATCTCTTCATTTCCTGCATAGTTATAGACAGCTAAGACAGTCATATTATGCAGGTTACTAATTGTAGAAGTAAACGTAATGATTAATTGTACATACTGTATAACCACTTGAAGTAAAAATAATAGTGAAACATTAAACGCTTTTAAACTTTAACGTCCTCGTAGGTTTAACCCTGCGCGTCAGCGTCGCACTATTGGATTTTTGTGAAACTTCTGTTAAATAATTTGGTTATTTTACTTACTTTTGTTAAAATATTTTCGTATTTGTATGCATTATGTTCACATTGTAACAAAAACTTGTAAACTATATAAATTAGGCTTTCCAATTTCAGAGAAGTTGAGGTAATGCGACAATAATGGCAACCTCAGCTTACCCTAAATAACTAGAATAATTGAAATTAAGCACTTCAGCTGCCACATGTCTTGCGGCACTTGTTGTACTAACAAACCCAATTGTATCATTTGCCTGCGCCAACGCATCTGGTATTTTCGTCTTTACTCGTGGTGGATGACGCATATGTAATTACGCCAGGATGTTGATAGTGTTTGCTTCTCATTCATTGCTATTGTAATAAAATCTGCATTATCTAACGTATCTATAAATAAAGCATAATGTGTAGAGGTGAATTTAATTCACCGTTTACATTCATGCCTTTTTAAATGTACGCTATTTTCAAGTCTAACATGATACTCGCTCGTAGTATATAGGCCTACGTTGCTACACTTTAGTGATTGCAGTATCAAGTGATTAGATAATTAACAGATAGCGTCTTTCAAAATGGAATCGCTGTCTTAAAGGCTTGTACATATTACCTGTCTAGTTTGTATTTTGAAGACCTATTCATTGTAGATTAGCTAGTCACCATTAATGGAACCTGAGTGTTTATCGAAGTTATAGGATCACGTCATCGAGATATCTTAATTACGATTAAATTAATAATAGATAAAAAGTAAAAAAGATGTAGTATATAAAGTAATCATTTACTATTAATAACAATACCTATAGGCACTACTAAAATATATTGTTAAAGAAGACTATTCATCTTCCAAAACACCCGTAGTATCATGACGATACTCAATCGTTTTTATGATCAGAATCGACGCACCGTTAAAAGTTCAACTTAACTTTAATAGTTCAAGTGATGTGCTCGATCATTGGCGTCGCTCGTCAGCCCGAGTCGACCATGCGCTCGCTTGCTCTGTGTCAACAATGCACGCTCTCTCCTAGTCCTTCATTCCCCTATTCAGTTTTGTTTGAACCGCCTCCACAATGAACTAAGCCCGTGACCGTAAACGCACCATAACGGTTTACACTATTTCGGACATCTGAAGAGTATACGACTTAATACTAATGCTTACCAGTCGAAATAATCCTGTGTATATATAGTAATCCAATTAAGGTGCGATTCTAGCACCCGGGTCATGAGGACACAAAATCCAATTTTGGTGAACACAGACACAATAGCTTGCTTACAACCGGTAGAGGTAGTGCACAGAAATCACGAGTTACACAAATCGGTCGAAGACACTGGTATCAACAGCACGAACCGGTTGCTAAGTAGGAGAATGTAAGTTGTGTTTACTGCGAGCGCGCGTTGGCGGAGAAGTAGAGTTGCGCGGCGCGGCGTGGCGTGCTGTCTCGGCGCTCTCGACACGGGCACTGCCGCGCGAGCCCCTCCTAACCCGCGCCACAACTCGCCCAACAGGCTTCTCTACCTCGATGCGTGTGCGCCGTTGCCACGTTTACTACCCGTTCGATACAAAGCGTCGTTGCCAGTTCGGCTGTATTTTTTGTTTTGTGTTTATGCTTCTAAATGAGGGGTCATAAAATAGAAATGAAGTTTGACAGAAAAAGTAGAGGCATAGTATGAGTTGAAATATTGAAGAGATTTATGTGACTGAACTTAAAGAAAAACTTTGATTCCATACAAATATCTTCTTTGTGAAATTTGGGGTTTTTGGATGGCAAGATGAAAATATAATGTATCTATGAGGTGCCTATAATACAAATTTAATATTTATTGTAGTTAAAGAAAGTAATTACAAAATTTGTATACTCGGCTAATATTATTGAAATGCAAAATGTGGCTATAATGCACCAAAAGGCACAACCACATGAACCACATGTGGCGGAGGTAGTTTTATTTCCAATATTATTCCTTATGGCACCCCTCGCTGTGTGCCAGGTAGAGTCGATTCAGATGAAAAAAATATTTAGTCTGCCCCAATGTTTGGATTCACAAAGATGAGGTAAAGTTTGTATCTCTATCGTCATATTCGTCATGCAAGTTTTAAGGATTATTATGAGATGTCCATCCCGAATCTTTGATTTTATGCAAAAACCTAAGTGCAATCAGTAAGCTGCTTATTTGATCAATTCCTTTTAGAATTTTATTTTAGGTCTATAATAAAACAACCTTTAACATTTTATTCCTACAACAGTGCATTGCAATATTTTATTTCAATTTATCTTTTATGATAAATTTCTAGATGTCGGATTTTTGAATCACGTGTTTGCAATTAAAAGCTTAAATATTACCACGTACTGTTAAGTTCACTTTTCGCCAGATATCTCAATATCCTACTTAGATAAGTGTTAATTTGAATAAGGTTACGACATGACTTAACATAAAAACAAAGGAAAAAATAGCTTACTGTCAAAGAAAAGCCATGTAAAGTCCAACTTTCTCCGAAATAACAAGTATTATGGAATAATAAATACGAAGGTCCGAGATCTCCGTCTTCCGATACGCACAGGTAGTAAAGCCCGGCCCGGCGCGCGGCGGGTTATCGTGGATATTTGTCACAGCCCCGGCTATTCAGACTTATGATAAAACGCTACACAAAATGGCCCCATAGAAAAGTATGCACGGATGTTTACTATCCCCGATTTCAAACTCCGGTAGACTATATAATGCTTTAGAACTTTCAGATTACCAGGTTATCGCCGTGAAATAATTTTCGATGTACACTTAGCTTCGAATTAGTTGTCAGATATGAAAAGGTTTACGATCTCTTTGGAACCTATTAGCATATCTCTGCTGAGCCCCGGTGTATGCCGCAAGCTGGGGAACAATATATTTTAGCGTAAGACGACGTCCCTATCTCTGCCTATTGTACGAAACAGCAAGAAAGGTGCCTTTGCAACTGGCGTTTTGCCACAAGCAGACAAAAGTATAGGTTCCCTACTATACTTTTACCCCTCGAATGTAGTGAAGACTGCATAGTTTTTACTTGTTCGGTTTGTCAACTTTCTCATCAGTGATCTTGACTAGATTGTATAGTTGACAGTTTTTCATTACGTAACTTACAAATAACATTGTTGAAATTTTTGTTAAGTATTTCCAATCGGCTGACTATCAAACAATGTTTTCGAAAACAAATAAAAGCCATTTTCGGATATAAAATAATAAACATGTAAAGAACGAGCCGAGTGAACAACTTAATCCACTTGAATTTTCTAAATTTGTCTCGAGTTCGAATACCGATAAAATTAGAGTGAGGGAATGCGTGTGTTCCTCTATCGTCAAAATATCCATAATGCGAGATCCATAGGTTGCGTGACTGTGAAATAAAAATGTTCTGGTGTACCTACTTATATTTTGTATGTCTATGTCAAAGTTGCGACACATATTTATTCACTTTAGCGACTTTACAGACTTCTCGTTGGCTTTGCCTGGGCTCTATCAATCATCATCACGTCTTGAATGCCAGTATTGACCAATACACCCATTACCCAGTTATGTAATTAAATCCAATATTGACCATTTCGTGTGTTCGTAACAACGGCACGTACTGCATATGTACTGCTACAATTGGGTAGGTATTTATATGGAACGGACGCAAACGTTTAACGAGCTTTTATTGCTCGGAAAATAACTTTGGATACCCGCTCTTTATTCTGTCGCACGCAATAAATAATATTTTGGTTACGGTTACGTACTTATGTTCAATAATTCATGTTTCAGATTCGCGAACAATGGACGATTAGGTAAGCCACATAGCTCTCGTGAATGTACAGACTTTGTGCGAGGTTGGCACGGCTAGGCACATCGTGTAAAGGATTACAGCGAGTGATAAAGCTCGCGGATATATGGTCATCTAATTCTAAACAAATGCAAATAGAGTGGGCGCGAATAGGCAGAGCTGGACATCCGCGCGATTAATGGTGGCGTATTGTGCTCGGTGCGCTAATGGGCGAGTAATTGGCACGAGGTCAGCAGCGGTCAGGCAACCGCCACCTGAATGCGGCCCGTGCCTCCCGCATCCTGCCAGATCACTAGATCGCATCCCGCTCCTCGCGCTGACTGAGATACCTCTCGCCTGTCCGAACGATTTAATTACACACGTAATTAAACCCAATCGAGACTTCAATTTCATCACTGATACGCCTGTTTGCTACATCACGGATGAGCAAAATTTCTCACACGCTTGGCGTTTTTTGATTAATATTTTACTGTAATTTTAATTTATTCCATCCGGGATTACAGAGCCGTCTAATAAAATGTTTTGGAAAACTGGCATATGATAACTGAGTTTTGGTGTACCTACAATGATATTATTACGTAATTAATAGAAGAAAATCATGAAGCCATAGCCTAAATCAGCAACCAGGACATCAACATCACAATGACGGTAGATCAGCTTTCAGCTTACGCAAAGTAGTCGATCACGTAAGTTTTGTTTTTAACTGTAGACTGTGAAAGCGTATTGCGATTTGGGTCGTTGTTGAATAAGGTTGAAAGTTTGGTATCTTGATTGTAAGATAAGTGAGTGGTCTCGCATGTCAGCTGGCCTGTCCTTGTTCGCCCGCTGGCCGCAGGAAGTGGCTCATTGTGTAGCGGTGACCCGTGTCCACTGCGTCCGTGCTGCTGAGAGTTGATACCGAACCACAATTGCTCTCGCTTTGTGAACTGTCACTGACTGACATGGAGTACCTAAACTACATGTCACAAGTAATTTATTTACAATTTTATAAAATAATATAAATAATTTAAACGGACTTTGTGTTTTCTAGGACAAAATATTTGCTCAACCATCTGCGTGATTTAGTTACCTACGTATGATGATGTTGTTTTTATTGACTTGGACTCCCTGTGACGTAGTAACTTGTCATTTAGGCAATTACTCCGCGCAAATAGTGACAACGACAATTAAATCTCACTGAACCTGAGCTGTTATAAATTGCATAGGTTTCTTTATTAATATATTAAATGGCCTTTGCCTAGCAGTGGGACACAGGGGGCTTAAAATAATAATAATAATAATAATAATGTTCTATCAGAATGACCTTAAGGTTATTAAACTCTTATTATAGACCTTGGAAAGAAAATAACGAAATTAGACGAGGTTGAGGCGTATCATAGATGCGACGACCCCATTTATTAATTGGGATATCACTGAAGTCCTACATCACTATATCAAGGCCAATTCCTTGATACAGTGATTTAGGACTTCAGGTGTTGTTGGAAAGATCCAAGTTAGGCAGGACGATAATACACAACTCTAACGATTATGATGTCAGTGCAATCCTCAGTCTCCACCACCCAATATTACGATTACAAAACGTTATCTACGTAATCTAGACTAGGCACCAATTCCCAAAAGGCTTAATAATAATTGAAATAATCATGTGGCATCAAAACTTGATTTAGCAACTTGTTTATTGAATGGACTAATCGCCATATAAAATGGTTAAATTTGTGTGCGAATAGAATTGACTGAACGGAAGCGTTTTCATTTCCAATTAAGGTCCAACTTCCGTATCTATTTACCAGAACAACAATAGTATCTTTGTATTCAGCCTTTGGGCCAGGAACAAAGTGTAGTGCTTAATTAATCCGCAGTGAGTATTGAGTGTGAGAAAATGAAGCTAAATAAGACAGTCGTGAGATCGGGAGGGGAAAACAAAAGTCGAAACACAGCGCGGCATGCCGCATAACGCGATTTCCCACAACTAGTAATATATTTTCGTTGGGAATTGCTTTGTGTCAACGATAAAAACATAGCGTTACTCACTAATCAGTGAGGACAGAGATAAGGACAATGGGCAATTTTGTTCATACGTTCTCAAAGCAGCACAATGAACGAACGGCGAGCGTGCATGCAGAAGTAAAATTCGCACGGCTGGCATTGTGTTCCTTGTTCACGAGTGTTTGTATTTTATGTACTCGCGAAGGAACAAGGTTCACTTTATACTCAGGGTTGTTTCTCAGTTCGAAACAAGAAAATTTAGTTTCATTGTAACGGACAAGAGTAACTTACATTTACTTACTTGTTCGTTTAGGTACACTAAAATAGACAATTTTATAATTTATGTGACCTAACATCTACGTACCTACAAGGTAAATAGGTTACTATTATTTTGATATCGTACTAATATGTTCCGTATAACCAAATCTAAGTACTTAACTTTGATTTTCATCATTTTTAAACTCAATCGTAACAGAATTGTACAATTGGTAATGGTAATAGAACAAGCATAACTAGTCATTATTCAAATTGTTGTGTTACATTTCCAAACCAACTAACATTAACGCTCCGTCGATTTCACTATTGCGCATTCCATAAAATTTATAATTTGCCTAATGTCTACAGTATGAATAGGTACCCTGCACTTAGAAATGTACCTACTTAATTGCCAGGAAATTTAGTTCTAGTAAATTATATACTAATTATACTGAGAAAGTGTTTACCCCCCCATCTGTTACTAAGTAACTACACGTCTTGTAATGAGGTAAATACACTTTAAAAATTATATTTCTGAGCATTTCAATAATACATATTTATTTTACCAAAAAGCTTCTTTCATGTCATGTATATTGACTAGCTTAATATTCATACCTATGTAATTTTTGCTGCATACTTTGTTAAAATATAGTAAAAAACTTACATAATTATGCAGTTAAATCTCATTTAGTAAACAAACGCCGTCATTAATAAGTTGAACGCAGTCGCAAGCTAGGCGGGCCGGCAGTGCCGACCTGACGCTTTCGTCGGATTTAGGATCATCGTCCGTAGACGGTTTAAATATAGAGCAGGTTGTCTGCAACTCTACAACAAAGCTCGTAGTCTATGTAACAAAACCTCATTTGTCATGTTCTGTAATGTTAAACATCCTGGGTTGTCCTTTTTGCGCGAGTTTCGCGGTGTTTTGTAGCGAGGCCAGACACAGGGCATCCGGAATGTTGGTACACATACATACATGGTAGGTGGTATAAATGATGCCGGCGCTTATTTTTATCTCGGAAAAATAGGGCACTAGGTCTAAGGGAAACTGTTTAATATGCACGTTAGTTTATTAAACAGTACTCAGTTTTAGCTTTATTTGATACTAATCTTATACTTATCGGTTTTATTCTATCGACATTGAAGACTTTATTTTGATAGACATTAATAAATTGCGTTGAACCTTATATTTAACTACCAACGTAGCCATGAACATTTTAGACCATAATGACATAAACCTTATAAGTAATATTGATTCTCGAAAGGTCCCTTCCGCTAGAGCATTAAGAGCGAAATAACCCCTACTCAACCCTTTCCATCATAAATCATACTCAACAATATTGAAACTAGTTACATCATGCTGATAATAATACAGTTTGTGATCGACGACACTTCAACCAGATTTTCCGAAAAGGATCGATGAGGCACGTCGCTGCCGCTCTTCAGTACTCTTCAGCCGCGCCAAAATGTACCAATCAAATCAGTCCCTGCTTTGCCTTCATTTTTCAGAGATAAAATACAAGCAGGTACTTTTTGGTTTTATATTCAAATCATTGCGATATTATGTACACAGTTTTGGAGATACGCCAGATGATTTCGGTGTTGTGATAGGCTTGGTATATTGGTATAATTAAATTAAAAGTAAACTTAATACTACAAACAACAAAAAGTTATAATATTTATGATTAAGCAAACTTTAAAAATCTTAATCCCTTTTAATCTAAATATTATTTCTGGGATGTTTTAAAACCTCCCAAATAAAACGTGTTATTATGATATAATGAAATAATTTAATTTGTAGGTACCTACTTACTACGGTACCTAGTAAAAAGTACTAAAGTATTAGAAATTGGCTTACCTAGTAATAAAATATAAGTTTGTTGATATTCGTAATTATTTTCTGTTTGTGTTATAAAGATAAAACTGTTTAAAATTTTTTTTTATGCATAAAAAAATTAAATAGTTTAACCTGCAAAGTGAGGTATATCACTTATTAAAAACATAAAAAAAAGAAGATAAAACTGAACCATGCCTGGGTAAAGATGGTATCTAAATATACTCATAGTTATACCTACCCTATATAACTATGAAAGTGACTTTATTATACCATTTGCAATGCAATGACAACGATAATGTTGGCACATTAGTATAATTATTTTAATTAGATCATTTGTCACTACTCGTACAGACGAAGGCAATAAAATCTTTTATTTGATTAGGTACTTAATCAAAGCTAAAGCAGAGATTTCTGTGTTCACGTATGGTAGGTCCATTCTCACTCTTTTCTGAAGCTACCTCTATAAAAGGCAGTCACGTATTATTTTGACACAGGAATGAATCAATGAAGAATGCTGGGTTTTCTTTCTGTGATTAGTTACCATTCTGAAAACATTAACATTGATAAGTATTCTTGTACGTGATCAATAGGGTTCGTTTTGAATTTGATATCATGTTTGCAGAATTGTATTATACGCCTTTAAGGCGCCTGTATGGGCCAACGGCCTTGAGGATTCGGGCGGAGTCAAAATTATTCCCCGCGCAACCGCATACTCCCCGCTACATTTTTACGACGCAGAGCACGGCCTGCGCTCTCGGCAAGCGGTCACGCGTGCCGGGTCCTCGCGAGTCGCGACGCCGTAAATAAGGACTTTCCAACTACATCATTATTACGCTAAAACTATTCTACCTAGAGATTTATGCGTTTGTGCTTATGTTATTTTCTTTTTTAATTTTTTTTTTTAATTTAAAATGTATTGTTGAAATTAAGTATATATTATTATTAGATATTAATGAACCTTAATTTTTAAACTATTTTAGTGTATTTTCTTGTTGGTGGTCCTAATATAACAAATAAATAATAAGTATGTTTTTAACTAGGTTTTCTTTACTTACTAAGTACCAACCTAATAATAAGATCCTAAGCCAATCCTGCCAGGGTAGGCTAGTTACCTATACAATGTGTATTTTCGAACCTTGATCAAACGCAATTTGCGGATACATGACAAAAATTAATCGATAAATATCAGTTTTTTTTTATGTAAACTATTAAAAAAAGCCGATTTAATATTTTTTTATGAGAACTAGGTACTTCATCTGGTGTTTTCTTCGTTTCTGTTTGAGTAAACGGTGTATTTTATTCAAAGTAGGCTAATTAAAAAGCTAGATAGTTTACCTAGCTATGAAAATTAAAAGAAAATACAATTTCGGTACAAAAGCCTATTAAAACTTTTTTTTTGTAGAAATTTAACAAAAAAAAATAGATTTTGTATTTTATTTTTAATATGTAACTTTTACACTGGATTATTGAGGTATACTTTTTTGCATGTCATATTAAACTTCATAATTTATACTACAAATCTCTTCTAAAAAGTAAGGGTTTTAATTTTATGAATAATGTCTGGTTTTTGCTTGAAGGCCAATCGTCTGATAGAATCTAGGTAGTATCTGCAATATTCATAATGTCATAGGATTAGAAAATCGGGCATAAAGACGAGTTCAATTTCAGATTTTTGGTCAGTCACTAAGTTTTCGAGGTATTTGGCTTTTCCTTTAAAGTTTCAGGTAGAGAGTATAAAATTGTTTAAAATGCTACGCGACTGACACTATTGGTATCCATAGATACTCTAAGGTTGGTGGGTAGCCCACGTACCAAAAAGGTTAATTAAACTCTTTTGTAGTCATGTTATTAGCCATTCGAATTAGGTACTTTCTGCCTTGTACAGAGATCAACAGACAGCAAATTATGTAATGAAACAAGGCGAGATAAGATGAAACGGAACGAAGCCTTTGCCCAAAAGTAGGATATTAACGGTGGATAATGATAAGATTAAGTAATACAACATTTTAAGTTATTACTTTCAATTAATTTATTGATTGTTCAAAATGCCAACCATTTTCCTCAATGCATATCGTTCAAGTAAAGCCACGTTCAGTTCACAAGTTCTTTTTAGTACACCGCGATCGTTTCTTATTTGATTCGCTGGCGTGATTCATGGTGACGCTCCAGCTCACTTCACCACAATTGTGCGTGATAATTTTAATGCAACTTAAGATACATAATTTGTTGTCTGTTGATATTTGTACAAGGCAGAAAGTACCTAATTAAAATGGCTAATAACATGACAACGAAAAAAGGTAGACCCATACTCTTTGTAGAATTTGTAGAATAATAATAATAATATAACTCTTTATCCAAGGCGTGGAGCGGAAGTTTAGTGGTGCTCTTTTTTAAGAAGGGAGATAAAGCTCTTCTCAAAAACTATAGGCCCATTTCACTCCTGAGCCACATATATAAGCTGTTCTCAAGAGTTATCACGAATCGTCTCGCTCGGAGACTATAGACGAGTTTCAGCCACTGGAGCAGGCTGGGTTTCGCGCAGGATTTGGCACCATAGACCACATTCACACAGTGCGGCAGATTATACAGAAGACTGGGGAGTATAATCAGCCCCTGTGTCTAGCATTTGTGGACTATGAGAAGGCCTTTGACTCCGTCGAAACCTGGGCTGTTCTGGAATCTCTCCAGCGATGCCAAGTAGACTGTTACCGACATAGCTCATAGCTCATAGAACCAAAGTTACCGACAAAGCTCATAGGATTAGCAAGCTGAAGTGGCAGTGGGCCGGCCATATCGTACGAAGAACTGATAACCGTTGGGGTAAACGTGTTCTGGAGTGGAGACCGCGACTCGGCAAACGTGGTGTAGGACGCCTTCCGGCCAGGTGGGATGACGACCTGCGAAAGACCTGAAGGCAGATGCTGGATGCGTCAAGCCGAGGACAGGGCGCTATGGCGCTCATTAGGGGAGGCCTATGTCCAGCAGTGGACTAAAATAGGCTGATGATGATGATGATGAACTCTTTATTACAAACCAAGATAAAATAATACAAAAATGGACTTGCAAAATACAAAATGCATAATGGGCGGCCTTATTGCTTAAAGCAATTTCTTCCAGACAACCTTTGAAAAAAATTATGAAGTTTAATAAAACATGCAAAAAAGTTTAAAAATTATAGATCATCAACAAAATTAAAAAAAATTTTTTTTGGTAAATTTCTACAAAAAAAAATGTTGCGGGCTCTTGTACCAAAATTGTATTTTGTTTTGAATTTTCTTAATTAGGTAAACTATCTAGCTTAGAGTGTTAGATATGTGTGTTGATGGATATGTGGGAAGAGGTAGGTCAAAGAAAATATTGATGGACTGTTTGAAGGATGGCATGCGTAAGAACAAAAATGACTGACAAAAATGTTTCTAAGATAATGACTTTTTAAATTATACAATAATTAGTTTTATAACTTTGAATTTTTGCTTACTATGATGATTACTGATGTTATAAATGTTTAATGAAATTAATTTAAAGTTAATAATTATAAAAAAATATTTAGTACTGTATTTTGTTAGATTTTTATTATTATTATTTTAGTTTATTCAATAATGTAATGCCAATTTTATAATTGCATGCCTGGACAGGTAAAATACATTGATCCATGTAAAATTTAAGCCATAACAACGCTGTAACATGTATTTACGCAATAAATTAATTTTGAACTTTGAAGGAAGGAATGAGCGTTGAGATGACGAGTGACAGAGGAAAATGGAAGGAAGAAAGATGTTGCGTCGACCCCACGTAATATGGGATAAGGGCTGATGATGATGATGATGTAAACTATCTAGCTTTCAAATGAGCCTACTTTGAATAAAATACACCATTTACTCAAACAGAAACGAATAAAAAACAATACGAAGTAGATTTCATAAAAAAAAATATTGGCTTTTTTTTAAATAGCCAACATAATAATTATTATCCTATATTTATCCATAAATTTATGTCGTGTATCCGCATTTCGTTTGATCAAGGTTCGAAATTACACATTGTATATACTTTGTTTGTATCATCTACCTAGTAATAATAATAAAACTCTTTATTACACACCAGGATATCACAATACAAAAAGGGACTTAAAGCTAAATACAAAAATGCGTAATGGGCGGCCTTATTGCTTAGAGCAATTTCTTCCAGACATTACAACATTATTAACCTTAGGATGGAGAGAATAATGCACAGCAAATAACTGGACGGTGCCGTGACATAAAATATATATCATCATCATCATCATCATTTCAGCCGTAGGACGTCCACTGCTGGACATAGGCCTCCCTCAATGACTTCCAGTGACTTCGTTCGGTAGCAGCTTGCAACCACCGCGAGCCTGCTACCTTTACCAGATCGTCCGTCCATCTAGTTGGTGGACGTCCTACTCTACGTTTGCCGATCCGTGGTCTCCACTCGAGAACTTTCCGGCCCCAACGGCCATCTGTCCTGCGTGCGACATGGCCCGCCCATTGCCACTTTAGCGAGCTAATTCGAAAAATAAAGCGACTTAAAATATATATAACAATTAATTAATTATTTAATTTTTAATTATATTTATACTAGTCTGTGCTAGTCAGAAATAAATAATATTTCCAGATAATTCACGCAACAACATTTAGTCCCGTGGTAAGCTCTAAGCTTGTGTTACGGGTAGGTACTAGATATTTGATATACTTAATAATATTAATAATTATATTATAATATACATACATTTAAAGATATTTTTTATTATTCATATTAAACACCCAGACCAAGCAGAAAAGTGCTTGCAGAACATACAAACACTTTTACCCTCGGCGGGAATCGAACCCGCTACCTTTTGCTCTGCAAGCGGACATTCGCACACCGCGCCTACGAGGCACTCATAGTCAGAGTTAGTTAACTAGGTAACCCTTATAAAAAATAAAACAACTTTTTCATAAAAGTGTTTTTTTTGTTTATAAATATTAATAGGTAGGTACTTATTATATTAGCTTGGTACTTAATTCACTAGTTGGTAGGTAGTAAGTATAATCATTACTTATTTATTACTAACTTTTATTCCTGCTAATTGCTTACTGAACTTGTCCAACGAATATACAAAAGTCCGAGCTCAAATACCTATTTCTAAAATATAAAACTAAACAACAGCGTCCATGCGCAAACAATAATCGTTATACGGTTACATCGAAAAATGCATTTGGACCGATGACGAAGACGCGCGACACAACCTCCCCGTCCGATAGTCTGAGCCACACTGCCGCCCGTCGCCCCCGCACAGACCCGGTCGTTCCATTTCATACCGAAAACATAAAATAATTATTTGTAGTCGTATAAATCATTTGTTTTAATTTTCAAACGTACAGTTTGTGTGGAATACTTTGACAAATATTTAAGTTAAAGAAAAATACTCAAACTCAATACCGTTTAAAAGATATATCCAAATTTAGGATAAAAAATGCCTTACTTTGAATATTTTTTTTATTAAGTAATAATGAAGATACAATAATTTCAAACGTTCAAGTTGTAATTTAATATCTATTTTGCAACATATATTTTTTTTATACATTTTTATTCACTCATAAAGTAGATATATCAATTTGAAAAAGTCGCGTTAGCCCATACAACCACCTTAAACCGTGTGGTGTTTATGCGTTTTGCTTTTATGACTTAAATATTTACAGTATAATTTATCATTTGCTTAAACATTTTATGTAAATCAATACAAATACATATGTAAATTATGTTTTTTTTTAACATAGGCTATACTATGTAAGTATACCAAGTAACATCGTTAACTTAATGAGTAAATTCCTTTGATATCTAAGTTTATGCGCTCTGTTTTTTCCTGTCACAGACAAATCTATAGTATTGAGAATCTAGACAAATCTATATCTACACTATGTAAATTTATATCGGAATATTTCCCATGGTTGATTGTCAAAAGACAATCAAAATATTGTTGATAACCATGATAGTTTCAAAAGTTATAAATATATTTCTAGTTTAAAATATTTAACATGTGTTATGCGACTTTATTACATAAATGTAGTCTTGGAAAATTTAATGCGCCAGACCCCAGTCATTCAACATTGACTTATCAATAGTAAAGAGACCTATTAAATTGCGAAACAGCGGTAGGTATCCGGACAGAATGAGCAAGACGTTTAACCCGAATTGTTTGATTGGCCATCACTCCTGTCCGGTGCCCCCTAGAGACACCGGCGTTGTCCCTCGCACGACTGATACGTAGGGACGGTACGATCTGGGATGTTTATTGAACTGTCCATGTTTTATGCAAATCCACTTGGCAGGAGATATTGGATGGATACTCACCTGTCTTATACCCCTGAATTATTTAAAAATCGAACTCTACCTGAACATGCAAGCGGAATCCATCGCTGAACAATTTATTTAAAGTTTTGAGCGAAAAACCACGCGAAATGCGTAGGAAGGGCTATGTTTTGAATTTATAATGGGAATAGCCATAAACATACTAATCATCTTCCTACTGTCAGTTAAGTTTATATAATCCATTATTAATTGTTAAGTTAATGATGGTTTCTTAGAAGAATAACCTTAAATATTTGTTTGTCGTCTTCGTGTTGAAATGCTTCACAAACAAACGACAGTCTTATTTGCATAAGCGAATTCGGCGAACGACACCACCCGGAGATTATTTAATGAGGATCTACCTACCATAACAGCCAGAAATAAAACAAAGCTGAGAAACTCGCACGCGCCCGTGTTATTTATGATTTGGTTACACTCGTTTAAAATAATGCGAATGCGAGAAAGTTAGGTAGGTATGACGCCCGCAGAAGCGCTTGTTTACACCTTACCTACTAAAGGCAAACAATGCCAAGAAAGTTTAGTACAGGTTTGACTGAGTAAATATAAGTATCTACCTAAACTTGAAATAAAATTGTTAAACAATGTTTCAAACCATATTGCTCAGGTTTGTGCAAAAATACCATAAAAGCTAATGTTAGCAACGAAAAACTAATTCGCATCGTTTCCTTACACAGTGGGCGGCGGTGCGTGGTGTGGTGCTACTTGCATTGGCCAGTTTATACTTCCCGAGACCGAAATAATCTACAATCGACAGCATCCGTTAGGTATAGACGCAGTCAGGCCGTACGTAGATCTTGGGATGGAGCAACCGGCACGTTTCAAAAATAACATCCATGTTGCCGCACTTGAATGTATTGCGACTCTGTTTGGAGCAGTATTGCAGACTGGGCGTTCTCTTCGCCTAGGTAGCTATAACTGTTCTGGAATGTTTCTTTATGCAGGTGTTTCCAAACTGGTAAACAAGTTGTATAACAAATTGAAGTTAATTTTGCTTCACCGTTCGCATTACGCGCTCCAGTTTAGAAGATTGAAATTAATTCAACTTTCTGAATTTAAATATTTCATGAATATATAAAGTTGGGGGAGTTGTATAAGTAATTGTAAATTAGACCTTGAATGTGCGGAATTCTAGCTTTGTCGAGAGACACCGAGTGTCGCAGATAGGTATAATAATTCTCTTGGATTCATCCTGAAACCTCGCGGCATCGCAGTCGATCTGCGTCGGAAGTCCGACCGGTTACGAGCATTCCTATAAATCGAGCCAGCAAGCTATTTCTCCGCATCCATTAACGTACAAAGACGCCAATAGCAAAATATGTGCCTATCTTTAGTAAACATATCGACTATTTCCAATTTTAAATTGCATTTACCGGTATATAAAAAAACATTGTTGTTGTCCCATGTTGAAGAACTAACTATTGTTGAAGAAACAATAGTTGCATTCTATATTACTTTGTAAGTTAATAGTGGACCGAACTATTACCGCCAAATAGCACAAGAGCTATAGAGCTATTGCAATGGAACTGATTTTAAGGCACGTGTTCTCAAGATCCATTTAGTTTATTACCCTAGCATTACGTGACCTATCTGCCCACGTTCCGATATATGTATACCGTGTCATTTATAATTCGGAAGAAAGTGATTGGATACGACCCTAAACGGTTACATTATAAAAAATGACTCATCTATTTCAATAACTGTTTTTTTCGCGTGATACAAGGACATTTTAGAATTACTTAACAAGGCGGGTTTTATGTAGTTAAATAGAATTTAATGCAGTTTTAATGTTTGCTGCAAAGCGGAAAGCCGATTAGCCGTAACTTTGTGGTACATAGCAGGCTTGATCACGTACTGTTTGTAGATTTGTATATATACAGGATAGAGAAAATAAAACATTCAAAGCTCTGCTACAAAATTTGCTTGTACTACTATTCGAATTGATTTGGATGAAATTGGTATAAAGATAGAAGAAGCTTGAGAGCAAGAAATATATACCATATATCTTTCGCGAAAATGAATTAATATCTTCCTATTCTTTATGACGTAGGCAAAGAGGTGGAGCGTAAAGCTTGTAATAAATAATGTTAATGATATAGGTAGGTTCCCATTACAACAAGCCATGCGGATTTGTTCACGTTAAATTGTATTTTCAGTAAAATATGAATACGTTCCCGGAACAACTACCTTTACACTTAATCCCTAAATCGGATCAGCACTAGGGTGAAGAGGTAACCAACATAATTTTGTAATATTTTTTATATTTCAAAACTATTTTCACTTATTTTAAATACAAGTACTTGTGTTTTGTTGTGCCCCTATTACCTTTTGCATGCTGTGATTACCTATAATTGAGGGAGCACTTGTCCAATTAAAATACTTTTGTTGTAATTTATTATATTATAAGAGATGTGCAACCTTTGTTGGTAATACTAAAAAAATAAATAAAACTTACCAAGAGCCATAGTTAGAATGAAATACTTTTGTCAATTAACAAATAATTTTACATTAGTTCTTTGATATTTTATTTAATATTTAGAGTCACACAAATAGAGATTCAGTTTTTTTATAAAGCATAATATTAAGAAACATAACTCTATCAATGCTACATTGCTTATACAATCGTTTTTCAAACTTTTACATGTACAGATAATAATAGCATGTATACTTCAAAATATAGATTTCGATAAGATATTAAGGTCGCATCAATTGGACCATTATTGCCTCTTGCGGTTGTGAAACTGTAGTAATAAACATTATGTGTAAAGTATAATAATTCATAGCTGAACAAATATCACTTCAATCAAATTGCAGTGTTGGCTAAGTGGGAGCACACTCGAATTTCAGTCCGACGGTCGTAAATTCGAACACCTCTCTGGATTTTTCTTATTATTAAATGCATGTTCGATTCCCGCCGAGGGTGAAAGTGTTTGTATGTTCTGCAAGCACGATCTCCTTGGTCTGGTTGGTGTTTAATATGTATAATAAAAAATATCTATATATGTATGACTATTATATTAAGTATATCAGATATCTAGTAACTACTTTAACCCGTAACGCAAGCTTAGAGCTTACCACGGGGCTAGATGTTGTTGTATGGATTGTCCGGCAATATTTATTTATTATTTATTTATTTATGTTCGCTTTAAAGAAAAATGCTTTGAAATTTGAAGAAATTGAAGAAATGGAATCTCTCTCGTCAAGAAAGAGGTCCCTGTGTCCCAGCAGTAGGAACGTTAATAGTATAATGATAATGATGATGATGAAAACATTCACAGGCAACGAACGTATGAGGAAATAATGCCTATGACTATTTTATTGGATCGTTACTGATCGTTACGATGACTCGCTTGCGTATAACTTTTTAAACGCGCTACTATTCCTCGCTGGCATATTTCTCAACATAGGTACCTACGCTAGGCGTACCGTATCATCATAACGAGCAACTGAAATAGCCTGGAATTTGTTCTTGTTATTGAATGATGGTTGCCTCTCGAGTGCCGACAGAGATTGTTGATTACAAAAGAGCATCAATTGAGTCGTCACAGACGCCGGAAGCGTAGAAATTGAAAATTATGTCTACTTTGCACTTTCTCATGTTCCTAGTTAATATGAATTTATTATTTCATCTTATTGTGATAATGTCTAATTTGGGGTCGATAGGTATTATTATTTACTTATATGAGGTTAGCCATAAAATGAAGACCGACAGCATTTATTTATTTAATTACCATAATAATACATAACAGTGAGTGTTATTCAAGGTACGTTTACGTACCTTTACAAGATTTACGCTAGGTATTACAAGTTTTTCTTTATTACGTCAGTTATAATTATGGGTGGCTTACTTCTTGAAGTAAAGTTCTTTGTTGCTATGGACTTCTAACAGACTTTTGTAAATGAAGATTGATACCACAGTAATTATTTTATCGTTCTCTATATTATGATGTCCTCCTATGAAATCCACAAATTATTCTTATCGATCTTTTATCAAAAATAGTTCAATAGAAAAATAAACGCTCTTGAAAGTTTCAGTTCATATACGAACCCAGTACCGATCTCCTTATCGAGGATGAAAACAATAGCGGCTTTGATGTTTCATGCAGCTAGAAGAGCTTTATCATCATCAGGCTTCTTTTGGAAGACTTCAATCATGTAATCAGCAGAGAAAGTTACATCTACTTACGAGTTCTAAGTACACATCGTTTCCGGTTTGCCATTGTTTGTAAATGGCGCATAAACTATTGTTCTTCAATGCATGTAAAGAACATTATTGCGTTGATGCCATATTGGTATGACAAGCGAATTAGAATGTTTGTTGAGGTTGTGGCTTGGGATTGAATTAATTGTTTGGAAAGCGATGAGCCTGTGGGCAGACCTGACGGTGAAAGTGCGGTCGAAGGTCGTGGCCTGAGGGACTGTGTCATCTGATTTGATACCATCGCTCTTATGAAACTCAACTTTGGTTTCACCTAACCATATTGGTACCAATCAATTCCTGCTTAGTCACGTTTAGGATCATGTAAAATTTTTTGGGAGTGACTCTTACACAATTAACTAGCGCGTCTCCAACGGACATTTTATTCCTCTGACCATAAAATAAACAAAGGTTTGTCTAACAATAAAAGTTGATATCCCGGTGTCAGCAATTCATGGTGAATAAGACCCTTGGTTTTACGATTGTCACTGTAAAGACAACGATCTAAGAAAGGTTTCTAAGGACATTTTTTTGCGTTACGACGACGTTACGAGTCATGTAATGAGTTCTTTATACAAAAGTAAAATAAGATTTGAGAGAGAACAATGCAGGAATATGTTATGTATTTACATTACCAGATTTCCCTATTATAATTGTTTTCATCATTTGTTGTCACGTTGTTTTGAAAGTCTCATTTGTAGATTAGTTTTCATAACTTCTGCTTTATATATGAGTGATATTAATGCTTTTCATTAGCGGGTAGCATCGTGGCACGAATTACTGGACTCAATCGCAGAACCGGACGAATCTCATTAACGCCAGATTGATAGCCCCTGGAAATTGTTTTAAATTATTTCACGCTACATTATTGAATATCGTGCCCATATTATTTTCGCTATGGCAGATACCTTATTAATCACGTTACATGCTACAGTTGCTAGCCAATACCATATTGCTGACAGAATTTTTTTTTGTTATATTAAAATCTTAAAAAGCTGTGTGAAACGTCTGTCTTAATAAATTAGCTTGTAGGTATAGGATTTTCCCGTGGTTATAAGTTTAATGATAATTACTAAGTACATACTTATTATTGCAAGTGATCATAATATGAATACCTAAGTTTTAAGTTAAGCTCAGAGCCTTTTAGAAATTTATCACACAAACTTACTATTAGGTTTTGTACACACCGGTATAACTGTGTTTGTGACACACAATTTTCACTTTTCTAGGATAAGGAAGCCAAGGAAGGTGATATTAGATATTTTTAGTATATTTTTTTATCAATTGCAAATATAGTTATTTATGATAGAGATTCAAGGAAATCTCACAACATGATATATAGTATCTGTATATTTTTTTATTGTGAGATCCCTTTTTCTCTTATCCCTGGAGTTAGAATTTATCTAGTTTCATCAGAAGGGTAGACGGCTTAAATAAAATAAATAGTCATATAGATTATAAAAAAAAAATTGTACCCATATTTTTCTTGCGAGCGAATTATCGGAGATTTGGTGCTCTATATCTTGCCACTATCTCGTTAAATTGTCCAGCATTACGTCCGTAAGTGGTAACCCTCTGAATCCTTACACGTGACCTCCGGGTGGTGCTAAGAACAGTCTCTGGTGGTAGGCTTCGGCCGCGGCTTGTCACCACCCTCCGGGCTGGGCCAGTGCGTGAAGCGATTTTTTCGTGTTTCGTAATGTGGCCCGGAGAAGCCATCTTCTAGGCCTTCATGCTCCATCTTAGACCACATCGTCACTTTACATCAGGTGAGATTGTGGTCAAATGAAGGCATATCAAAAAAAAAAAAAAAAATTGTACGTACTAATCAGATTTTTTTTATGTAGTCCTATAGTATCTGAGCTATGACAAGTCAGTTAGTCATCAGCATCACCGTCAGTCATGCAAAGCTAATTTATAGCTAAAGAATAACAATTGCTGATTCACTTAACAGGTATTTCCTGGTTACGTGCACTTTTTTAAAATAACCCTTAAGAGAATTCGTACCTCCAACCCGACCATCTTACTAAACTATACATACTTCATGTTCATTGTAAGAAATATTTATTTTACAACGTACCCTACCTTTCTGTAGCTTCAAAGCTGTAGCGGGTGACATAATTGCAAGAAGCGATCTAAAGTCACGTACTGCTGTGTAATCTGACGGTTATTGTGCCCGAGACCGCGTTGAGTGGGACCAAATATCTTGCCGCATGAGAGCCCCGTGGTGCTTCATCAAATCAATCCGGACCCAATTTAAATAGGCAACGGCTTGTTGCGTAATGGAACATCGACCCACGGCTAGTGAAGTCCATTTGATCACTTATGCATCAAACGCGTTCCGACTCTCTCCCCTCTACCCGACACCATAACCGCACACAGCTACGTCCCTCTCTTAATAACATTTTAATAGCTCTAGTCAACTTAAAAAATGCATGGAACATGCTTTTGCTTCTTCTAACATCAATCAAATGCTTTTTCCGTTTTATTGCAATGACCAAAACTGGTATTGGGTGCCTAGAGCTAGTTTAGGACTAGCTCTAGGCACCCAATACAACAAATTATATTAGCCAAACTTATTGTTAACCACAACCATGCATGCTGGATATCCTTTATTTAACGGGGTACATAAATATAATACTAAGATACAACTAAGCTGTATATGTAGATCGTGTTCTGTGTTTTTCTTGTTGGATGTCATAGTTTTATAAAATAAAACATACACTGTGTAATATATCAAGGACTACTTAATTTATCAAGTAAAGGCAGCTGTTCCATTTGATTTTTAAATGTTTAATACTAAAGATAAAGTGGTGCCTTATATTTTCATAATGATAGTAATTTATCAAACTCTAAATTCCAGCCGTGTACTCAGAAAATTGTCTAACCGCTAACCTCTGAAATCTTTATCCTATTGCAGGTTCCAAGAATAAACTTGGAAAAAAATATATTACTTAGCAAGAGAACAACCGCACATTTTAAAGATTTAGTCGTTTATCAAGATGAGGGCTTTATCCAACAAACAAAGCCAGGAAAGACCCATATGAAAAAGGTTTGTACAATTTACGTTCACATTTTGCTAAACGGCACTGACCGTTCTATGGGAATTACTGTGGTGTAAGAACCGTGCTTTTCTAAGGTTAATTGATGGCTTACGGTTTATGGATGCGTGCTGGAATGCTGCCCTTGCAGATTTAGTGGTATTTAACTTGTGATAAATTATTGTCTGTCGGCTTGGTTTACAATTTCATTATGCTTAGTCATTATTTCCATAGACTTTACTTATCTTGGGTGGTTGATACTTCCTGCATTGTTAAAATATAGCGAGTCTTAGTAATTATGATGCTACTCACATCGTGGTAGTCGTGGTACTTAAATAAATTTGCGAGTGTTAATGAAGAAAACAAAACCAGATAAAATAAACCTTGAATGTTTTTACATAGTGATAAACATACTTCGTTTTAATTTTTTTCGACAAAATTTAGAATAATAGGTAAAATAAATTAAGCTTGATTTTGCTGTCGATAAATAATCGTTTTGCGTTCTGGTTAAAAAAGCAGCCAATTAATTTTACAAATGGTCGCACAAGCTAACGGGCGCGCCGTGCTACGCTAAATAGAGCGTACAAATATTACTTGGACTTTTTATAAAATTAATTGGTCAAGCGCCTTGCTGGTCGCAATTATTCTACCATAGGATTTAGGCCTGATCTTTCAATTGTCAGATAAATGAGAATTGCTTTGTTTGACATTATATTTATAAACTTGAGTTAGACCATAACAGATAATTCAAAGATCGACCCTTTTATATTAGACTCCGGCCTTAATACTCCATTATTAAGTATCCATTAGGCCACAATGTTACATAACATGTCTGTAACATCTTTATAAGCCTTTTAAGTTCGCTGGTTGTTGATTTACCTTGGACACAATGTGTACGGAAAATTTAATTCCAATATTATTGAAGTATTCATTAATTATTACCATGCTCTTAACGCATCGATGATAAAATATGTCATTGTCGTGTCATTTCCTTCGCACGGATCACTGGGCATGAGAATTTATAATCTCCTGTGAATGAACTTTCGTTACGTTTTAGGGACACCGTACATTGTTCTTATAAATGCGCTGCAGCTTTATGCTACGGTCCGGAACCCGTTGATTTCTTGTACAACTCGAGAACGTTTGAATTTTGACATTTGATGTTTAGATTAGGTTATGAAAATCCGTACCAAACAACAGAAAACTGTGTACAACGGACAACAGAATTACAGTATGTTAAACCATAATAATTTATTTTTAATTAAAAAAATATGGATATTCAATAGTAATATAAAAAATACCAGAACAATCACTATATGAATTGTTTATTAGCAAATAAAGAAGGTATATTATGTTGTATACATGTACATATTTGTAGCGACGAGAAGTGTGTTGGATATGAGTGTATGTCGAAAGAGCTATAGCTTTAGCTTTGTACATTTTAGAGATAAAAAAATAAATTTAATGTAAAATTCATTTCATTAATTTTACATCTTAAAACCTGCAACTGCACTATAACCTGCAATATAATATTGTAAGTAAGTATTATCTAAAAAAGTAAGGTATTGAGGTAGCGCAATATTCTTTTATACTTTCAAGCTTGAAGCAAGAGTTGTAAGTTCACTTTTGACATACTACTATAACCTTACTTGCATGATAGATTGAGTGCTTTTGTCGTGACCCTAAGCCGTATGTTTTATTAGTCTACCATAGAACAAAGTTGATCTTTAATCTGTGGATGTATTATAATTCGAACCAAGGCCAAGAGTGTCATGTCCATAATGTAAGCTGGTACTTATTTGGGGTGCTGTAATACCTACTTGTATTAGTAACCGATGATCATAATAAATGATTTCAATATAACGATTACGTAATACTCTCGGGAAATATACTAATGTGCACATACTGCCCACTTAATGCATGTCTATCAACTACACCTTTATTATTCTATTTTGTTGGTCGCCTCTGTAGTAATGAAGGTGTAATTGAAACTTTAAGGTGTAAATCATAAGGTTTAATTTAGTATTATGACATATTTGTGACTCTACGAAATTTGGCTTGAGGTTTTGTAAAGATGCGTGAGGTCGCGCGACTCACGGCGCTCTTTCTTCATAAAGAAGATTTGCGTAAATTGTCGTCATTTATCATTTGCAATGCTGTGTGACTGATGTTTTTAATACATCCTTGCACAATTAGTGGTCTAAAGAGCATTTATTGTGGTTGATTGTGTAAGTGTCATGTCAAAAGGGTAACTTGAAAAATATGTTCAAAAATAACCAGCCCACGATCCCACGACCAAAACTGATAAGCTAATAAATAGTTCACGTTTCAATACACGCCAATAAGATTGATACTTTATGCTTAATATTTTTTGTTTGATAATGATTTCGCACGTATTTTGACGTCGGTTCAACAATGGATGACGGAAACGTTAAACAAATTGCGACTCAAAACCGCAAATTAGTAATAATATTTTACAGCTACGAAGTAGTTCACTTCATAGTTGCTCTCTCCTAACAACGATAGATTTACGAGCATAGCAAATATCAGTTGGTAAAGTGGTTGTTAGCTGTAATTGACTTTTTCTTGATGGGCTTGGTCGAAAAGGCCCAAGTGTCACGATGGAAGAAAACTCATCAATCAATCCCGCAAAAGAAAGAATCCGCAACGGGACAACATCTCAACCAAACTCTATAAAAAAATAATGTATTTTCTCTCTCAGACTGCTGACATGAATAATTGAAATAAAACTGAGTTGTTTGAAACGTAAATTAAACGGGAAGTGAAATTAAATCCACTTTTTGCGACTCGTAAAGTGCACTTGATTTGATCTTATGGGCTCGTCGACGGGCTCTGGATTCACTTTACTTTTTATGGAATTTCTTTCTAGTGACGATAAAATTTTGTATAGAAATGTATTTCATATTGCGTTTCATTAGGTGCCTTCGCCTTAACTTAATTGTAATTCCGAAGCAGAAATGCATCTTTCATTTGTTCATTTTACCCAACATAGCCGTATGCGTATGTTTTTTTTTGTATAAAAATAAATAAAAAATAGTCTTTTTGTATGCACAAAAAATTTTAATCATGTCTATATCTCGCATCATTATCGTACGCTAAAGTTAAAAGTCTTCTAACATTGCTGATCATATTAACGGCCTACTTTTACATTATGGCGTTACAAAAACCGACCAAGGTTATAAAGTTACTAGTAGCATGTTAATGCGGTGTCATGTCAGTTCGCATATCATATTTAACAAACAGCCGACGTAATTGTTCTCAGTACTGGCAGGTAACTATAATATCTACATATGTATGTATATATGAGAGATAGATAGTGACTGCTATGCATATGAGTATTCCAATGCACGTGTAAAATGTGATAGGAATAAATAAACAACTTGACTAACTTGAACTATCTACCTATAGAACGTATCTACACTCTACGGACAGCAATGTCGTTTAGTGTTGCCTAGAATATTCGTTTATGAACACTACATAACTATATAGGTCGTGTATTTACTACTACTACTACTACTTTGGTTTTACAAATCTTAGTAACGTAAAATAAAATAAAACATAAACAAATTGAACATAGATAGATAGATAATATCTTTATTGCACACCAATGCTTACAAAATAACTTAAAAATATCAATCAATAGCCATATTTTTTGTACAATCGGTGGCCTTATCGCTTAAAGCAATCTCTTACAGGCAACCTTTGGATGGATAGGATCTACTAGGAACAAGAAAGACGGTACACAAAGATCATAGGTACTTAATAATAAATGTTAATGAGGTTCCTAAATCTATAAAATAAAAATAAATCTGACACAATAAATCCTAAGTTACATGTACAAAATTCGGACATGGATGGAACTTTCTGTGCACGAGCTAACTCTCACTTGATAGACTTATTTAGTTTAGTATTTTTTTATCAGTAATAGACGTCGACATTATAATGACTAAACGGAAGATCTTATGAATGAAAGTGAATCATGTAATCTATAGGTACGTTCGTATGTACTAAATGAATGAATCACTGTTCTGATGAACCACGAGAGTTTATCCTATTGACTAACCAAAAGATAAGGGGTTTTTGTATTATCATTGGTTTTAATTTTGTCCCGTGAACATGTTTTCAGATTAAGATAATGAAAAACAAATTCCCCGATGCCATATGCGTATGTTGGTCATTTTCATTTCCGTTCTCATTCCAGATAATACTCCAATAATTTTCTTGGTGCAAAGCATGAGTGTTGTGTTGCTGGAATATGTTTTGAACCGACCGCGACAATGATACCTACAACTTATTTAATATAGAAATTTGTTTAAATGAAAAATTATACTTTTTATTCTTTATTACATTTTATTCTCTGAGTTACTAAAATTTAAATAAGCTTGAAATCAAATTAGGTTAGATAGGTATTGTACCTAATGAATGATAATGCTATAAACTTCTTCTCCTGCTAAATCCCGCGAAATAAATGTTCCGTGTAAATAATCCTTAATCGTATTATGAGCAATCAAATCAAAATCAAACACAGTGAAATCAATCACAAATAGCTGCGGCTAGAGACAGCAGCAGGCATGACATCGAGATAAAATCATCAGATTAATGACGCCCCGAATAGCGAACCGTGTGCGATTCGCGGGATCCCGCACCATTTGTTATTTACGCACTAACATTTACAGAACAATGCATCGTTTTAATCGTGAATTTGTTGTGTGCAACATTGTATAATAGGTGTTTTGGCAGTGATAAGTATGCCTGTTTTATCGTCCTCTATTTGTATTAAGTATCTTTATTTATGAAGCTGTTCTTTTGAATATCTAGATTTAATCGGAAGATTTTTTCCGGCCCTAATCCTCCCTAGTTGTAATAATGCCCCAAGCATACGCTGAGGCTTACAGTTGCTGTACTGACGAAGAAATGACAGTAAAACATATACACCTAAAATATTTAAACAAAAGTGCATCTGTCTGTGAGTTTGTGATTATTTAAAAAAACATTACCGAGATAAAGCTCTTGTATCTCAAATCTAAATGTATTATGACCGTGGCCTGGAATAACACGGGCTATATTTTTCCCCGAAATGTGATATATCACTATTGGGGAAATCCTTTTCAAAGCCGGTGAAGCCGCATAGCGGAAATATAGTTCTTATAGGAGCACCTAAATGTTTTAAATTCGAGGTTGTGTTGCTTTTGAATAACCCTATGCGAGCTGACCTTTCTACCCCTTTTAGTTTTCTAGCTATTCATTGCAAAGGCCGGTGAAAAGATGTAAGTTTCTGCAAAAGCTTGTAGTGAGTATATTTCATCTAAAATTCAGAAAGACAAAGTAAACCGAGATGTATTCATCACACACAAACAAGTTAGCCTTTTTTCGTTTACCTAATCATCAAAATTTTTCGCGGCTCCTAAGGTTGCCACGTACGTTTCAACGGACTATTTCAAGCACTGAATGTGCTGCGGTGAAACGAAAAAAGCAAAAGGTTCCACCCATTGTTTCGGTAACAATTGTTTTTATTTATCAAGTTTTGTTGGTAAATCGTTCTGACCATACAGTATGCAAATGTCTGTGAATCGGCCGTGTAGCAACCCTGTTCTATTTTTGGGAGCGTGTGTCGATGGCTATGTTTCGAACGTGGATGGCATGTCAGGATCCTAACTATAAGTCTTTGAGCCGAGAGACAGATTATGAAGATGACTGCTGCATCTAAGGCGTCTTCAGTACCAAATTCGTTATCATATAGGCACTGATTTTAATAATTTCCCATCAGCACCACTTCATTAAAACCACAGTCAAACTTCTGCTTCGTATAGAGTTAAAAGTTGTTAAATTGGTCCTTGTTACGGATAAAGGCAAAAGAGAAAATACGCGGTCTAAACGGTCTGGTAGTTTCCAGAATTATACGGAACTTTTTCGCTGCAAGAGCTACAGATTTTATACCGAAAGCGATCGCCCGAGGCTTAGCTTGAAACTAATTTCGTTCCCCGTTTAAATATGCAATATTTCTACCTAATTGAAATCGGTTCAAAGAAAATACCAATTGTTTTGGCGTAGTAACTATTACATAACTGAAATGCAGCCAAAACCATTATACCCTTAGTTGTCTCGCTATTCTTTAGTAGAGGGTATAATTAACAGTAATAGGTAGATCAGATACGTAAGATAAAGGTACTTAGATACCGTGGGGCCGGCAACAAAAGAATGGCTTCGATGTGAATGGATGCAAATGGATAAGAACTAGAGCAAATTATCGGGAACAATCGAACTTGTGAAGACAGTGACTCACGAACTCATGGTATTGACTCACGGCGCCACTCGCAAACTATTCTGAGAATAGCAAAGTAACCTTGACAATCACACGCGAAACTTGCTCATTTCGTCCATGTTTGAGAACAGTTTCCCTGTTCATAATTAACAAGTAGAGTTCTAATTTCCAAACATTCGTAAGGTGCCAAAAATATCTCAAACTTAGTTTATTGAAGGTACCTACAGATCTAAAATATAATAATTAAAATTAGCGGAATCATATTTCCAGGATTTTCGTGGTGTAAGTATACCTAAATCATATAAAAGTAACATAACTAGTCTTTGTACTTTTAACTTTGTTTTGTTAAATTAGTTAAAAATTATGTTATAGGTCCTGACACAATAATTGTAAATACAACTTTACTCTTAGACTATTTTTTGTATCGTTAAGAAAGTCTTAATATTTGTAGAAGATTCTGATGATGGTGGCTTTTTATGTTTAGGTATATTTAAATTAGGGTATTTGGTATCATAAAATCGATCCAATTTAGCTACTGTTTCGTTACCAGTCTTTTGAGATGATCTGAATAGATTCGACCGTAAACTTTTATTAATTTTACGACTGATGGAACCTGAAATCTGTAGGTAGTTAAATTAAAAACACACCTCTGAATTTGATGAGAAGCGTAATAAAAGGGCTATAAATTCCAGGTCATTTTACGGGTGTCACATGCACACAGATATACCTACCCACTGTGCTGGAAAAACTTCTGAGCTTTTGAAAAGGAGCGTCGGAATTGGTTTCGTATTTGAAGTTCTCGGGGTTCGGGTGCGTCCGTCTCGCGATTCTATCAGATAGAGATAAATGGATGTATGTCAGGGTTGTAACCGGGGTTGAAGTCAGTGAATGGGCGTGAGATTGTTTTATCGGCCTAGAACCCGCGGCTGCGAAGGTTCTTTTAAACTTTTCTTCATGCCAAAGCCTGACCCATTCTGGAAAAACGTGACCCGGCGACCTTTGAGTTTGACTGATCTCTTTAGGCAGTATTTTGCGTGCCTTCTTAAGCCCCATTTATTAGTCACCTCAGGCAAATTGCCTCAGCTCAAGGCTGTAAACTACAGGACAATATACTGTAATTATTGTATTATTATTAAACCAACTTTAGTACTCATAAAACTAAACGCAGTTAGATACAAGTAATCATTAAAGTGGGACTCTATTTAGAACCTTGTCGTTATTTAATTCCACAATAAATCCAGTTGGCATATTGTGGTATGTTTCCGATGCCTTTCTCAAAGATTACCTTGCATAGATTTGAAATGATCGTCTGTTCATTAGAGTGTAATGGAGTCGTATATTAGGGATGTGGGCTTGGGGGCAGGAGGCTAATTGGCTGTCAGCGCTGAGTTCTCTCGAGCTCCACGCGGCGGACGGCTCTGACGCACGCTGAGTGACGCTGATGCCGGAGGGTAGCTCTACATCGAGCCTTACTTGTGTGATTTTTATAGACGGGGACTTATCTAACGTCAATATATTTATTTTCTAGATACAAGATCATATTTTTTTTCCATTGTTTGGTTTTAACAAAACAAAACTTAGACTTCTGACTTTGTTAACTAAAAGTAAACGATTTGCTGTAGGTATACAAGGTGATTCAAAATTGCTATATAAAGCGGAAAGCGAGCATATTCTGTTCAACGGTTTAACGATTTGGAAGCCCGTTTGTAGAATAAAAATATTTAAATTGTAAATCTGTGTAAGTCAGACATTTTGTATAACGTAATATGTTCTACTGGTTCTGCCATTTACAATCAACCATTATTTACCAATTTTGAAATATATATTTATTTTTGAATTGTATATTTCGGCGATCTTGCTCCTTCGTATTATTTCGGGCCTTAGCGGTTTGCGCGGGCGTGCAAATGCGTCGAAATATTGTGATACCGGGTTTGTGTCCAATACCATAAATCGAATAATCATGGTAAATGCCCCATTTTTCTCTCGATCTTTCTGAAGCAGACCTGAATTTTAAAAGACTTTTATTTAAAGTTGATTGAGAGAATGATTCCTTTAATGATAAGTGCGTAACCAGTCTTAACTGATTGGTATACCCACTTTATCAAGATACGATCATACCTCAAATCCCATATAATATTCATAGATAGTAATGAAGTCGATGTGCCTAGAATAGTGTAAACTGAGTTTAATCTTAGATATCACATTGTAGGTACTATATATGTGCTTCAACTATAATATACATTCAGTCATATCATATCAGAGATAGAATAACTCGCAATAATTTTAAAGCCTTTTTAACCGACTTTCAGGATGATCTCATCATCATCGCGTATGTTTTTTAATTATATTTTTATTTATGAGCTCAAATTTCTTAGTTCACATACCTTCAGTAAAGAACTCTAGTTACATATATTGAAATATGTCCTCATTTCATACCAAATTTGGTCGATACAGGGGTCTTAGGTTCGAATCTCACGAGTTATTTAAATATTTATTTATATTTTTTGAGTTTTGTTTTCGTTTAAGTGTTTATGAGAATTTTAGTTTAACCAACTTTAAAAAATGAGAAGGTTTTCACATTAATCGTATATTTTAGTAGGTACTTAAGGTATTTGTGATTGTTTTGTTTAGTGTTCTCGCATCTTTTTGGGAAATTCTCATTTAAACCGACTTCAAAAAAAGGAAGAGGATCTGAATTTGGCGTGTATTAGATATTTTTATATATATGAGTTATACTCAATCCATACTAATTTTATAAATGGGAAGTGTATGTGGTCTGTTTGTTTGTCCGTTTTTCACAGCAAAACGGCTGAACCGATTAGCCTGAAATTTGTTACTGGTTACATATTGGATTTGATAGGAATTGGATTTTAAAGGCTACTTAAATTTTATTTTATTTCCTATTCATATATTCAAAACTGATAGGCGGTAGTTTTTTTTTTCCAAAATATTTATACATGTAAGTTCTCATAATAAAAAAAATGAAGTGCAAACTGTCCCGAATGTTTGTTTATTATTAATAACATTTTATGCCATAGTAAATGCATAAAATGTTATCAATATGTGAATTAAGTAAATTCGTTTGAGATAAATTAAATAATAAATAAATAAACATTTCCGGACAACTCACACAGCATCACCTAACCCCAAACTAAGCAGAGCTTGTACTATGGGTGTTAGGTGACTGATATACTACATACATACATTTATTTTTTGTAAATACATACATATGATACATAGATACAAATTACTTTACTTATGTTTGTAATAAGAATGAATTCTCTTTTAAAGAAATAAATACATGGTCCTCGGGGTTTATTCGCTATATTTTTTATAGCCTGCTCGAGACCACAGGGGTTTCAATACTTCGGGCAAAATAAATGAGGTTATTAGCACGGTAAACTCAGAAAAAATATATTATCCATGTGTGTCGCTAAGAAAGTTTTAAAAAATTGGTTACCTCAAAATGCGACACAGTTTATTTTATCAATTTGTTTTGTGTGTTTTCAAAACATAGTAGGTACACGGGTTATTTATGGTATAAGAGTTCTATCACTAACATTGGTTAGGTATAACGAGTGGTGGGAATATTATATTAAATATAAATGATCAATGTTAAAGAGATAACTATAATTATGTTTGTTTATAACAAAGAAATAATTTCGTACTTAAGACCTTAAAACATTCCCTAAGTTCAAAGTATGTTTAGTGTTTCTAGGTATGCGTCGGTCTCTGGGTCACCGCAATGAATTAATAACGTGTATAGCCATCAAGTTCCTTCATGTTTATTAAACTTATCATATTATCTATGGTTGTGAAGCTGAAGCCTCGTGTTTGCGCTTACCTGCTAGGATAAATTCAAGACGGAAATGATGCATCGCCGGGCTACCGGACGACTCTCGGGCTCTCGGCCCCGCCGCGGCAGGTGTGCTTCATTAGCATTATACACTCATTAACGGTACACGCCGCTCAGAACCACCTCATAAAACTTGTATTTACCCACTAAACTTGAACTACACCCGACAATCTAAAATTATTCTCTCAAACATGATGCAGACGAGCGAGACGATGATACTTTTTGTTGATGTTTGTTTTTATAGAATGTCGTAACAGCATCGCTTTAATAAATTCAAGGTCCAGCGGCTCCATTCGCCAAGGCTTAGGTTAAACATTGTTGAACCCATACAAAAAGTGCTCTGATATTCATCGCTTTTGATTTCAAGGTACCTATGAGCACAGCTATTATTCCACTTAAAATAAGTAATTACAAGTACGGTAGAGTACGGATTTCAATTACGCTGGAATAATTCCTGCTCGTATTTTAATTCTCTTTTAAAGACCATTTTTATCCTTATTCATTGGTGCCTATTACCGCGCCCGTATTTCAGCTATTTATACGGGAGTAAAAAACGCAATTTCGTATTCCGGCCCGCAGCAAAACATTCAGGCGCACATAAATCTGCGGAGACACACAGAGCGGGCGAGGATCGTCCTGGGACAGAGTAATGAACTAATTACATTAGTCTCACGATGCTCGCGAGATGCCACTGAAATGGCTAAACCGACCGACTATTAGGAGCGTGATGCTTCGGGAATAATGATGATTGCGTCTTAACTTATACTACGATTACAGATTACCTATCAAAAGCTACATTACTGCGAAGTGGCAGTAAGTTTACTAAACCACAACCAACAGTTGTTAATTAAAGTTTAACTTACGAACATCTTCATTTCAGGCTGGCTAACTGCAGAAACTTGTTGTTGAATGTTATATAATTATTAACGTTGAAAGTTTGTTAAGGAGATTCGTGAATTAGTTATTTCGTTGTCATGTTTTGCGGTTTGTTTTGTGCTAATGCTGGCATTCCACCGCAAACGCGGAAGCCAACTAGATTCCGTTACTCCAGCCCAGGATAGCTGTTGTGGGCGCTCCAGACCGCATGCCAAGCTATCTTACTTGACAAAGTACTTCCAGCTCTCTGGTTTCACAAAACATTGAATTCATAAGTAATACAGGAAGCAATTAAGTGTTTTAGCATTGTGCTGAATGACAGATCTAGTTTTATTTATTACTTATCATCCCACAGCTCAATGCCGTCCACACCACTAACGACCGTTCTTATTCCAAAAAGTCGCAACTTATTATTTGCGCTTTAATTGCTTTAAAGGTTAAGGTTACTTGGACTTGTTATAATTTAATAGCTAAATTCAGAATGAAACTAGATTTTTCCATTATTTCGTTTTATTCAGCAATTAACAATTAACGATCGCCAAAATTGTACCACATTTTTTGTCGATTCAATTGAACTCTTAGATGGAATAATAAAATTTGAATAAATTATATTTGATGGCATGGTTTTTTGCGGGACGGATTTGCGTCGTTTTTGTTGCTAATCAATTTTTGATTTGGAGTGAAGTCGTGACCCGAGTGCGTGAGTTGCCGCGGGCTCCCGCGCAAACATAGTTGATGGTTAAATAGCTGGGCTATTGTATACTGCCTGAACCAGACTCGAAAAGACAATTGTACCGAGAAGCAATCATGTCTTGAACCAGTTACAACGTACTGACTCAGCTTTTATAAATAGAGAATATAGTCTTCTTTCTGAGTGTTCTTTTTATTTGATCTCTGGGAACTAGGATTTAACACGATAAAATTATTTAAATGCTTTTATTACTTTCTGTTTTAAGCCTATTTAAAACGGCACGACAAGTTCGATTTCCTGTTCCACCAACCTAATTAAATTAAAACCACAGCAGTTTTATCGAACAATTTTATTCATCTGCAATTAGCTTAACTCTACCTCAACTGCGGCTAATTTATGGAACATTCTGCAATTTGCATATAAGAAAAGAAATTCTAAGAGAGTGCGATTTATAACTGAAACGTTTGAAAGTTTTGCGGAGCTGCACATTGTAGCTGTATATCTTGAGTCGAGTAAAATAAAATCCGGGACAATTTGTCGGCGCGGCTTTGCGGAGCGCGAAGGATCTTCGAGGATTGTTATTGATGTGCGGAGCGCCGGCGGTCCGGACTATTTGATAGTCTTCATTATGGGCGATCATGCGTGCAGGAAAATGTGGAAAAATCGTGAAATATAGTCACGGATGTCCGACTTAACGTGTATGAATTGCCACAAATCCAGCCGTATTGGACGCGGTATTGGGTTTCCATCCCGAAATATCCCTATCGGCGGCTCACTGAGTTAATCAACGCGTTTATATCAGTCTCGAGGCGAATATGTAGTCGGTACCTATTATATAAACTGACGTTATTGGTTTTATGTGGGTACGAGTATGATGCTTTGATTTCACATTGCAGATTGAAATATTCAACAAAAAATATACATATTATGTTGAGTCCACAATGCATTGTTATGCATGATTCAAGTCATTGGTCGATGTTGAGACAATGTTAGGTACACTTAAGTTGTTACAATAGTCTTACAATAGTAGAAACTAACTTCGTCAAAGACAATGAGCACTATAAATATTTAATTTAACCATTTGAAAAAGTAAACAAAGCTGAATTAATAGAGTGTCAACGCAATATTCACGGCGATAGGTGAATGTGCGGACGCATGTTATGAATACATTCCTGTCTTGCACAAACGACCGTCGCTCTCAATTATTCCACCGGCTATGTCCCGGAATGTCTAATTTGCTCACGTAATTCCACCGGAATCCGCACCCCACCCACACCTCACAACTATTTTTATTACTTGTTTCCTATTTTCTCCAGTGGGAACAATATAACTCAAAGCTCGCAAACTCTAACCAACTTGTCTCCACTCCGGCAAGTGTATTGTGAACTGCACGTAGTAGACAGCAAGCGGCGGTGCGACGATGCTAAATGTCGTTTCCTTTAAAGTTTCCCGCTGCCCCCGTGGGAAATGTTACAATGTCAACACTCTCAATCACAATGGATTTAAAACGCTGAGTTGCTCGTGAGCGTTGAACGGAAGTCTGCATTAAAAAGGCAATATGAACAGACCTTGTTTCTAGAAAATCAACTGAAATAAAAACAGCAGCCATGAAACGGATAAACTCATCGTGAGCGAACGATAAATCCCGTCAGCAGAATGACGCGACGCGACTTATGGCGCTGGGACCGGTATCTGTACGCGTAAGTACCTGCCTGCGTAGGTATCACCATTGCAGTTCCTGTTAACAATAAAGCGAGATAAGTGATTTTGGACTGATGCCAGGACGTGGCCCGTCTAGCCCCACTCCATTTGCTCTTTACATAACTCAGTATTCAAGGGATCATTAATCTTCCTAGTTCCACGCCAGGCCGAGTTTAATTTTAATAAACGGCTTTAGCCTCACTACGGTATTAATTTACATGGCCTAATGAATGGTACTTGTTTGCAATCGTAAGATTTATTTCTTGAAGTAAGTTTTTTTGCTCTCCGCAAGTTGGAACGTATTTTAATTAAGATAAAGGGGTTTGATTCATAAATCGTGATTCACGGTAAAGTTGGCAAACCTATTTCCCTAATCGAGTTAAATCTAAATTAGCCATGCTAAGGAGCGTTGTTTTTATCTTAGACCACTTTGTGAATTTGGCTAACAAGCCATAAAGTTCCAGACGCTTTGCGAAATACAGTTGCATTCTTATCTGGTTTTACTTAATAGTAAAAAAATACGTTTACTATTTATTAGACACGTTATGATGTTATTGTAGTTACTCTGCAATGCCACTGGATGGATTGGCAGATTTAGCTATGCACTAAGCAACTTTTACCACTTTTAATCAACTTCTACTACATAATTCGATTACCGTGAATGTTAATCTAACCATGCACCTACCAAATAAAGTCACCGTTGTGAGTTATTACGACTAAAATATTTATTTCGACGAATGTAGAGCAGAGTGTAGTTGTGAGAGTTCAGCAGTTATGATTTATGCTGGCGTTTTTTATTCGAGCCGCGCCGCCGCCCTCTAGATTTCCCAGGTTCTATAGTCGTAAATGAAACCATAACTCAAGTAAAGGCGGTTCGCTCGTAATCCAGTAGTGGCCGCTGATGTGGCACGTAATACAAGATTTTAGACGCGCCCAACCCCTGGGAATGGCCCCCGAATGTTCGAATTCGTCCTTCATCACACACACGCTGTTGTTTTATAGCTTACGGTCAAAATTTTACTAGTGCCTACCCCGGCACAGGTGTGCGATGCCATTAAACTGAATTTCGCCAAGGATAAAAAGCCGAATAGCCATTTACTGCAAAATTAACAGCGGTAGCCGGTAAGGCCGTATTGCTAATCGTAAACTGAAAACGTTTGAACGCTGAAATGTTTTCAGAAAACATTTCATTATTTTAAAAGATTTTAAGGTTTCTAAGAAATGCTAAAATTCTTTCAATAAATAGTAAATTTTATATTTGCAGAAGAAGCATTGTAGATTGAGATTAAATTCAGTGTGAATGGAATTTGTATTATGCTCAGCTCGTGGGAGGTACGAGTAGATTTACTTATACACGTACCAGAGAAATCAAGACGCGTAAATTCCTATATTAACATCACCTGTGCGTATTCGTTCTCACAATACGATACAAACATTTCCCAAAGCAAACGAATAAGCCCGTACTGTAACCATGAAAAGCGTAATTTATCCGTCTTTGGGGAAATCCTTCGGATGCCGTCTGTCGGTGTCGATGCGGGCGTAATACCTTAATTCGGATAATCTCACTCTCGACTCGAGCCTGTGGTTAACCGACTTGGAGATACTCCCCTAATACTACGCCTAAACATCTTCTTGAGAATGCTATTTGTCAACTGAATTATTCATTCGCTTTGGCTACTTAACTTCGAGTACACTTAAGTGGCTTATTATTAGATTCGACGTTGCAAATTCTGATCTGGATGGATCATAACGAAATATGTCTGGTTTTTGGAACATAAGCATAGACACGTCTTATGATTGGCAAACTAATAAATCTTAGCAGATTTGGTGTCTATCTATATCTGTGCCAATTTCATAGATTTTATTGAAAATAGCCGATTGAAAATAATAAAAGCATCAAAATCTAGCTTGCTGCCATTGCATTCAAATTTAAACATGGATGGAGTGGCAAATCGCGTTGGAAAGTGCACCGAACGGTACTTTCGCTCGCGATTCCTTATTTTGTAACTGCTATTTATACCATCCGCTCCATAGCGGGTTAAGCTAAACAACGGGCTGAATTTTAACACCGAGGCTCGGATTTCTAATGAACCCGAGTTAAAGTTTGCACTTACCGAGAGACAATTTAGCTATGGATTATGTTCACGTTACGTGACGTAAAGCTAGCTTCAACATCTATTCAGTATTTAAAAGAATACAAAATCTTGCTACATTTAAATCTTTTCCACGAGTCGATTTGATTACATTCTAATGCCAGATGCTCAGTTGAGAAATCCCTTTGAATGCGCATTCTATTGTTTACATAAATCATCAGCCGAGGCGTCTGCAAAAATTGTTTCAACAACATCGATGTGGAAAGCCTCGATTCAGTAGAATACAAACCGTAAAAGACCAGCGATGGGTTTGTTTCTAAATAAATATTGCGTGTAGGAAAACTCGTTTAGAGAGCTTATCTCTTGCAGAAAATTGCTTTGCATCTCCAAGGAAATATCATGAGAACGGAAACCGTTTTTTCGTGAGTTACGCGCGCGTTTGGAGCAGATTATTTGGTATCCGTTACTATTCCAACTTTATCCTCGACACTGAATGAGCTTTTTATGGCCCTTAAGGAAAGAGTCTTTGAACAAAAACGACGATACACTTCTCAAAGCGACTAAAAACTTATAACTAATAAACGTTTTGTGTTATTTATTTAGAGTTAATTCATTTTATTATTATCTCTGTGGGAAAGAACCATTTCTACTTATTATTATACTGGTACTGTACTGGTTAACCTAAAACCTTCCAAAGCAGATACCTACTGACAATTTAATAGCGAAGTACGCGGATTTGTTCAAATGTTCAATGCTGGGGGGATGCAAGGGTGCAAGTCACGCGATCACCCCTGACAGCTTTTACATATTCATACTTGCATTTGTGTATCACTTAAAACTTAGTTCTCCAGCTGTTTAGTTATAAAATAGAGGCACTCTAGATTTCATTAACTGTTTTATACACAGTGCTTTCATATTAGAGATTTTCTCTTCCTCAGAATATTTTGACAAAATGACACTCATTGGTTAATTTGTCAACCTCAGGTTGAGCCTATCTAATAAATTAATTATGAACTTGAAAAACTTGTAAATACATTTCAAATACTGAGTAGTTTAAAGGAGAAATGAATATTAATGTCAGCTGTAAGACAGAAATTTACATTCTATTGAGGAAAGTTATCAAAAGCTCTATCGTAAAGAAAGATATAAAATAACTTAAGTTCGTGCCTTTAATTATTTTATTTTAATTTTCAAAGTAGGTAGTAAAGCTCATAATCTGGGGTGTGTACACCATCAATTATGGGGTAAAATGGTCGTCGATGAAAGGGGAGTACGTAAAAGCATGGAGAGTCCAGTGAGTCATCCGGCTCGACGAGACGGCGCCATGGTTAGTGCTATTCACATGAAACCCGCAGAATGTCTCTTTAAACAATTTAAATTCTCTATTATCTTAAACTAAGACATTTGTAAGCTATTTGAGTTATCTATTAGTGTTTTGTAACATTTTGGGTAAGGATAGCGTTACAAAAAGTTTAAAGTTTGTGCTTTTTCTGGTTTAGTATTACGGTGTGCTTTCATATACGCTATGTGTCAATTTAAATGTAGTTGAAAATATAGAATTCCCTCAGAAAAGTAAATTCATGGTTAAAAATTATTTAAAACATAAAGCCTCCTCCCATTAGCCCGGTGCTAGGCACCGTCACCATGACTTTAGTACCACGATTGTTATTATTTTCGCTGACGGAAGTCTGTTTAGCATATTAAGGGTTTCTTTGATGGCCTCCTTCGCTTCAATAAATATTCAATTAGTTTACGCAACAGTAGCTACTTCAGATGGACAGCTCTACTTTCGATTACGATTACTTTTAATTCAATGCATACAAACTACTCAAGGCTTGATCAGACGACACAATCTTATTGAGTTACAAGGTTTTTTATTGGTACTCGCTCATGTGTCCCAAGGAGTTTTCTGTTTTGTTTAGTCTTTAACAGGGACATCGAACTCTTTCAAGTTTTCCCCACTTGACTTCTAGGTCTTCATGCTCATCTTAGACCACATCGTCACATTACATCAGGCTTATATATAATAAAAAAATAAAAACTTGATCCTAGTCGATATACGAAACAAAACAATTAAGATCTTGATTTGTCTGATATTAGTTAGCCAACGGCTTCCGATTGCTAAGATAAGAGTTTTTGCAGCAGTTTTTTAGTTTCATAACATTTACAACAGGCAGATATGAATCCAGTGGTTTCATTTATCATTTTAAAAGCTTTGATACCATCGCTTGCATTTGGTTCTGCTCGTAAAATTCGTTGGTAACGGTTTTATTATAATGTTATATTTGGAAACTAGCGTTGTTTCCATGTGTGTATGCTACATTCGTGAGATTAGCTAGTGGGTTTGATAGCTGCCGGGCACCGGGTGTGACCGCACTCTCATCAAGATTATATTACAAATGGAGATGAGCCTGTGGTTTGGCCCGATACACCGCCGAACCCATCTTTCTTGGTTCTCTCATAAGCATTGGCCCATGCAGTCTACCTGATCGTTCCTAAAATAGTGAAGGCTAACGTCACTTATTGCAAATACATTAATTAAATGTTTGTACTTATTCGATACACATTCGTTTTTTACGTATTTAGAACCATAGACACTGACTGCAGCAAAAAGACAACGTAGCTCTGAGATCTTTTTATAGAAGGCGCCAGTGCATATTTATTCAAAGTTCCGACCGGGCCAGACATTCATAAATACACTTTCAAACCCAGCTACTAATCTTCAGAAATAGATAACTAATCCGTAATAGTAATTAATAATAAGCTATGAATGCCTAAGCGCAGTTTTCCACGTTGTTTTAAAAGATTATAAATATTCAAAGATACTTTGAAAAACCATATCTACGGATTTTTATATAGCTCTTTGGATAGTTTATGAGTAAAGTGTAAATGTATTTTCCATCGCCACATCATCTTAGTTGATTTTAATTTTACCCTTGTATTCGAGGTTTATTGGCAAGGAGCTCAAAAGGTCAAAACTTTTAAACTGGCTCACTTTCAACTACGAGTAGTTTAGTAGTTAAGTGGAACTACAGTAGCTTTGCTTATTGTCTATGCCAGGATTAGTCTGATAAACAGTGCGAGTTATTCTTTGAAGTTGTTTTCAAAGAATAACTATCACTGTTCAGCTAGACTTATCAACGTTTTTATGAATATAATATCAAGGAGTATACCTCCAAGAATAATGTTGAACCCCGTCTATTGTACAATGCAACATTAGGTACTTTGTATTTTTCTCATTCATTGCTTTTTGAATCCTCAACGCTATCGGAAATTCTAAATTCAAACAGTCATTTAAATAACGCAAAAAACTGACGTGATTTGATGGCCTTTTGGAACCCTAGAATGCCAGCCAAAATGGCCGACCTTGGACTAATGTAAGCGGGCTATTACTCGCCTACCCTAATGGATATTTACTCTACCAACATAAAAGTCACATCTTTTAGCAGAGTCAATTGTAATCTTTACGGCGCATGTAATAGGTACTACTCTTGAAACCTTCTCTCAAGTGTATAAAATACTTAACTTACGTTCACTCAAGTTTTTTTACTCGGTTGAACACAATTTAGAATGAAAGTGTAATTTTGTTTTAAGCTGTTTGGTTTGGCCTGTCAAGACCAAGCAAATTGAATTTAGTGAATCGAGAGCAGTCAATTGAGATCGACTCACTTAAGTGTGTGTTCGCCTACTTGCCTTATTTTTTTTAAGTATAAAAATTAATACTTTAATAAAATAGTAATTTTATATTATACTAGCGGCACGCCCCGGCTTTGCACGGGTAATTATTCAAAATTGTTTCAAAATTATTCGAATTTTTCTCGCCGTAAAAACCATCCACTCCAACGAACATTTAAAAAAATAAATTGGCTAAATTGGTATAGGCGTTGTTGAGTTATGCGCTTAGCAACACATTTTGCGATTCATTTTTAACCCCCGACAAAAAAGAGGGGTGTCATATGTTTGACGTGTCTGTCTGTCTGGGACATCATAGCTCCCGAACGGATGAAGCGATTTCAACTTAGTTTTTTTTGTTTAAAAGGTGAGTCTGGCGCGAGTGCTCTTAGACGCTAGTGCTCTTGTTTCATGAAAATCGGTTGTGCCGTTTAAAAATTGTGGGGATTAGAGTGGGGAAGGAAAACCGAAAATCTGCAAAAACTCGAGTATCAAATGAAAGCGCATTGCGTGCACATTACACATTATTATGGTGTTTTACTTTTAAGGAAATTGAAGGATTCGAATCGGGGGTTTTTCTTATATTTTAAATTTAGATTTATTATTTATAAGAAGATTAAGGTAAGGGAAAACATACTATTGATTGCAATCTTCAATTTGTTGTAACCGACAACAAACATAAACTTGGTTCGGGTCAATTTGTGTAACGTTAGTTTTTTGAAGAAAGTTGGTTAGTATATTGGTGTATAATTTTTCGTTCAAGCTAAGAATTAGTGTAAGAGCAATGCTGGTTTGCCAAGATACATACACCAACTTAACCTTCTTCGGTCATAGGAATACAACAATTCGACTTATGTAAATGGACACATACCTACTCAGTTACAACATAATTTCGACGGAAGTCTGCAAAATTTACAGTTAAAATGTGTAGCGTAACTGTATTTTTTAAAAGTTAGAATTACTTATATTATTATGCTATTCGAAAGAGCAGAAAAAAACTAAAAAAACTGTATACTCAACTTATTTTACGTGTTTTGGTGGTTAACCCAATTGAACTGCCAACCGACGATATGTACAATATCTATGCTATAATGGTAGGGTTAGTTCTGAAAATAACTTTTTGAATGGGATTAGTTACCTGTTAACGAATTAATAACTACTAACTAAGCGACAAAATATTATCAAGCGACAATTTTGCGCGGCAGATTATTTCGTGATCTTAACCCTCCTCCCGTACCTTCGTGCCCGAGTGACGCCTGCCACTCCACAACGCATAGTGTCACAAAACTATAATAGTTAGAGATATGATGTAGCGACGTTTTTTGTAGATAATGATAAGGTCTACAAAGTTGTAATACATCATTTTGTTATATATTCAATAGTTTTCGCAGCATTCGCGATTAAAGAAAGATTTTAGGTTTATTTTTTCATAAAAATCGGTTATTGTCACAAAACTATAATAGTTAGAGATATGATGTAACAACGTTTTTTGTAGATAATGATAATTTCTACAAAGTTGTAATACATCACTTTGTTATATATTCAATGGTTTTCGCAGCATTCGCGATTAAAGAAAGATTTTGGGTTCTTTTTTTTCACCATGGGTTACATTATCGGAGTTTGGTAAGGAATCATATTATTTTTGAAAACTAAATATAGCCTATGTCACTCAGGGATAGTGTAGCTTTCGAATGGTGAAAGAATTTTTAAAATCGGTGCAGTAGTTTCAGAGCCTATTCGAGACAAACAAACAAACAAAAAATCAAACCTTTCCTCTTTATAATATTAGTATAGATTATTAAAGTAAAACTTATTATTTGTTGAGGATGATCTGACACTGATTCTAATTTCAAAACTTTGTATTCTTTAAAGCATCCTTATACTTAATTCACTGATAAAAAGCGAATTAAGGTACGTGTATAATCTAAACTAATTTTGAAAGTCGAAACGACAAAGCCACTAATAAAAGCGAAATTAAATTTTACCATTCGGTAGGCGTTGACGTCTGGTTTTATCGATAACCTTGGCTTTGTAATTTAATATTCTATTTGTTTGTGAATCTATAAAGAAATTAGTTTTATTACGCTTAAAACTACTACGTTACTTATTTATTGAGTCTATTGCAACCTCATTCGAGAGTCAGTGCAGTATTTATACTATTTGTTTAATTGCCACCAGGAAGCTACAAGCCATGGTACGAGTAATTATGCACTTAGTTCAGCTTTGATTACACCAAGTACAGTTATGTATAACGGTCACATCACCGTTTCTCATTCCAATTCACCCCACAGGATGTACGACATACACCGCCCTATAGTATTAAAATACTCGTACTAGTACGGGTAAGTACACTTCTCGCGAAAATACATTCACTCGGTTATTCTTTATGAAAGATTGCAGGCGATTTTTTAGGTAAAGTTTATTACTATTACGATTCAAGTTCTCTTTTAAATCTAAAACAACTTGAATCTCTAACATAAATTTAATTGTACCTATTCGTAGTTTCATTATAGATATACAGTCTGCTCTGAATAATTACCGTAATTATGTTTGCTATCGGACCTTATAATAGTTAATATATTTCAATAAATCTATCTACTTAAGCAAATCTATACCAATAAATTCTGTCCTCAATAAATACAATTGTAACTACACAAAGTGAAGTATAAATATAATATCATTTATAACTTTAACTTCACTGTTTATAGAACAGTTTTCATAAAATTTACAGAGCTTGAATGAACTTGAAAGAAGCTATTTCCGATCGGAAACATATTGTCTATTTATATTTGTAAACGGACTTTATTGTACTTCGGATAACATTCACCGATCTAACATCGTTTCTGGTTTACACGTTTTTACAACGCTAAAACCTAGCTCCAACACAGGATTTTCAGGGGAGCTCTATCCTATTAACGTGAAGTGACTCGGAACTACAATCTGGAAGGAATATCGGTATCTCGGGTATCTTGTAACCGACACCACTTTAAAGTCCATATAATTTAAATATATTGCACTTTCACGCAGTATAAATATAACCCTGTGCTAGTATTTAATTATCTCGAACAATGAAAGTTACTGGTTATGTGAAAAGGTTTAAATGAATCTAAGACTCAACAGCTACTAACACTAGTAACAGTTCTAGCTAGACAGAGATTCAACAGCGTTTCATGTTGACACGTTTATCCAACACTAAAACTTAGTTCCAACACAGGATTTTCAGGGGAGCTCTATCCTAGTAACGTGAAGTGACTCGGAACTACAATCCGGAAGGAATATTGGTATCTCGGGTATCTTGTAACCGACACCACTTTAAAGTCCAAATAATTTAAATATATTTCACTTTCACGCAGTATAAATATAACCCTGTGCTAGTATTTAATTATCTCTAACAATGGAAGTTACTGGTTATGTGAAAAGGTTTAAATGAATCTCAGACTCAACAGATCAGACTAACACTACTACAGTTCTAGCTAGACAGAGATTCAACAGCGTTTCATGTTGACACGTTTATCCAACGCTAAAACCTAGTTCCAACACAGGATTGGAGAGTCGGTGCTCTATCGTATTAATGTGAGGTGACTACTAACTAGACTACGGAAGGAGTATTGGTGTCTCCGGTATCTTGTAACCGACGCCACTGACCGTTAGTCCAGATAACTTAAATGTGTAACTGTGTTTCACTTTCCCGCAGTATAAATTTTACCCTGTGCTGGTATTAAATTTTCTGGAACAATGGAAGTTAGTGGTCTTGCGGTTTAATACTAGTTTTAGGTCTGGGTGTTTTTTAACTATGCATGTATATGTATACTTACGTAGAGCAAAAAAAAAACAAAAATGATGATCTACAACTTATCTTTAATTATGTGTATAATTAAATAACAGATCAGTAGCCCTATCACGAGTTACCAATTACGACTGTTGGAGTTTACAACAATCCCATACATTTGACTGATAAAGATAAAATTCTAGTTGTGAAAAATCTGTAAAATGCATGGAATGATAACATATTGTAATCTCGAACAGACGTGGTGGTGGAGTCGCAACTCGTGGTAGGACTACTGTTAACATACTGGTAGAGACTTTCCCATTTGTAATTATAATATGGATATAAGTCACCGTCTTAGACCCATAGCGGTCGTCCATTAATCACGTGATATTTTTTTAGCATTTTTCAACCCCATCTCCCCCAACAAACATCACGTGTATTTATATTACAAGAAACTTAACATTTTTGAAAATGTATCTTAAAATACAGAAACGTATAATTTTATTTTAAGGAATTTTATAAAGGACTATGATATAAAAATGTCTAGAGGGAAAGGTTTCAGGACACACTACATGTCGCTTTTCGTTTTGAAAAAACGTGCATTTAACGGTAAAATAAATACTTACGTAGATATCACGTAAGTATTTATAATAATAAAAATGTTTATTTTTTTACAAAATAACACATACAATATTAATTGTTCAGTACACAGAATGTAACAAAGCCCTTCACTCAGCATTATGCTACTCGTACAGCAGACTAATCTGCTGTAGCGCTGGTCTTCCGTGTTAACCGATACATGTGGTGCAGAGCTTGAGTGCATTCTATTTACAAAAACTTAGATACTACTCACAACTTACATAGAACATAATAGAAACATAGCATAGTGTTCAATTTCAAAGATTTACGTTAAATAACGCATTGGTTACACATATTTGCATTATAGCAGACCTCATCAGTAGAATAGAGACGAACCAACCAACTTGGAAACAATCATAAACTAAATTCTGTCACAGTCCATCTGTGCGCATCTACCTGCTGAGCAATAAAAGGTCCTATTATTTTTAGGGTTGCGTAGCCAAATGGCAAAAAACGGAACCCCTATAGATCACGATACACGGACAGACGTCATGTCTGTCTGTCTGTCCGTGTATGTCACAGTCACTTTTTCCGAAACAATAAGAACCAGATTGTTGAAACTTGGTAAGTAGATGTATTCTGTGCACCATATTAAGATTTTCACAAAAAATTAGATTAAAATCAATATTTTTTTAATCTTAGGTCTTCAAAAATGAAACGATAAGTTTTATAAGATATATGATAAGTTTTCAGACATTATTTCTTGCTAAACTGATTATGATTTGGCTATCTTCCAAAGTAGTAAAATGTATCCCACCCCTGTAACTTCTAAAATAAGATAATGAAAAATCTGTATAAAATATTTGATGTACGATATCATAAAAACTACCAACGAAAATAAGTTGAAACGAAATCTGGTAAGTAGTTTTTTTAATACATCATAAACAGCAATGTACCTTTTCACCTATAAAGTTAAGCGACCTTAAGTGAGGTCAGTGCTTTCATGGGTGACCACTCTGTCTACAACTTTTTGCACTATTTTTTGCTTTTTTATTTTTTTATTTTAGTGTTTCTTTTGATAACAATATGTGTGTATAAACTATTGAAATACATGGAACCCTAGGTATGAGACCATCTCATACTTTTCAAGTTTATTTGTTTCTGCAGCTGCCAGTTTAGTATAGTCAGGTGTTTGTATTTTATTTTTAAATGATTTATATGGGTTTGCTGTGATGATCCCTTCTTAGTTTAATTTTAACATTGGATAACCCTGAAAATATTGAATAATAATGGTTGCTAAACAAAAAGTCAAACTCAAAGTCATAACGTTTATTTCCTTATAAGCACAGGGCATACATGGGCAGGTCAACTTAAAATAATTAAAACTAAATTTTTAAACAGAAATTATTATTGCCTTGTCAGTTTGCTTTTTTTATACTGAGTTGAGAAGCGAATAGAACAACACGCTTTATCAGTTTTATAATTTTGTAGTTATTACAATTTTGGAATTCTTACTTATAGCCTACTTGCTACTGTAACGAGCTGGAAATCGTTTTTTAATTTACAAATGTAAATATTCAAGTAGGCAGAATAAAAACAGAAATTTTGCCGTAACTTTCGTAAACAAAGCTAAGATGATGTAAGGACTCAAGCCTTAATAATCTGAAAATAAAAAAATCTTGAAAATTATGAAATGCTCTCATACCTAGGGGGAACGTGCAAGGACCCCTAGGTCAGAGCGGTCACCTATCCATTCAGTACTAATCTCACTTAAGGTATTTTACCTTTATACATAGGTTTATAACGTTTTAAAAAAAACTACTTACTATATAGATCTCGTTCAAATCAATTTTCGTTGGAAGTTTGCATGACAATGTACATTTCTAACATTGATAAAACTTATTTGGATATAAGATACATGTAAATTTATGATGATGGATAGCATAAGTTAACTAAAACTCAAGTGGTTCTCTTTTACATATCAATATGAACGGATACTCTTTTACAGGTTTTAAAAATAATAATTTAAAATAAAGCTTTCATACTATTTTCTATGTTATGTTTTTGTATTTTATTTTTGACGTTTCTAGGTTTTTTAAAACCAAACAATGAAAACAAAATGATTTTGTATCTTATTTTATTAAAATAATTGATATGTATAAATAACCTATTGAAAGCTGTTTTGGTTTTAAAATGAATCTACTTAAAACATAATTTGAATAGGTAATAACTACCTGCTTGATCTTGATGCATCCATCAACTCATGCTCTAAGGGTTCTTCATAGATTAGAAATATATTAAGATTATTTTTGCGAACCGCAGAACAAGTTTTTATTAATAGTTTTTGTAACAGCGCAATGTGTGGAAAGGTCACCTAGGTTCAGCGTTCCCTGGATAAGGCAGGTGCCGCGACACAGCTGTTCTTGGCACGCGCCGATGATTAGATATAATAGCAAATATAATGACTACCCATTCGCTTAATATAATACCTTAAATGTTAACAATTAAAATAAAGCTTTCATATCTCATTTTAATCAACGGAATCTAGAGCTGTCAAGCTTCACTCCTCAGAGAACATGTTTTATTTATCTCAGCTACTACAAGTCCGCCGTAACTTGTTTTATACTGCAATCAGTATTCCACGGTGCCGCAAGTTTTCTTAGGTGACTTGGTTAGCAATTCAATTGAAGATTAGGACATAGTGGATTACGCTACGCGAAGCAATACTTTAAGAGGTTCGGCAGGTAACATTCTCCTTTTACCTACTGCTCGCTCATCAATCATTTTGTACCCCATACAACTCATAAGACATATCTAACTCTGACGAGATCACGTTATACGCTTCAAAGAAACTGCTTTTCTATACGTATGCACCGCATGTTTCTTTTAAGATATCTACCTAATGTTTTATTACTTTTATCGTAACTCCTATATTTCAGACATATATCATGCGGTAATAATGCTCTATCCAATCCATTTTAATCTTGTACATTAACGCCATACACATTGACAGTTTGTTTGTGCTTAAAGTGCAAATAATGGAATAGGAAACTCGCTATCATAAATTCAATTTAAATGTCAGTTAGTGCCGTTTCTATTACCCCCATACATTTTTGCTGGAGAGCCAAATGAAATAGCCACGTGGATTTAACGGCTGTCTTCTGTGAAAAATAGTTAACAATTTCTTGGCACCGGTTACGGGCATGGCTTATACTTGTTATATTTTGACAGTGATTGGCTCAAGGCGTGCTGCACCAGAACTAACGAAGAAAGGTCGATAAACTAGATCAATGGTATGGTATAGGCATTTTTGTATTGTCCTTTGAGTGAAAAGAAGGCCAATGATTGCTTCTCAGAGCACGCAACAATACGAATGCTAATTTCGGCATTTCGGCGCGACCTCCACTTTTCATTTCTAATTCGTTAGTCCTCCGATTCAAAGTTTCTCTAACACGACACGATTTCGCAATTACTGAACTAGATTTAAATTCATTCCGATTTATTGAGATTATTATGAATGATTGGACATAAAAGGATTTGAATTTATATAACTCAATTTACGGTTTGTTTTAGTTACGGCTGATTTAATTGAATGTTGTCGCCCAATAGTCTGGCAAAAGGCTGGTAGGTACAAAAATAATTTTATTTAATGGCAGGTTTTCAAATGATGTCAGTAGCCTTGATATCAGCATTCCACATTGCTATACAGCCACAGTGTTCCGCACGTGGTGCATTCTAGCCCACAATTATACGTGCAATTTGCAGCAATTGAACATACGTCAATGGGTTTGATTAGTAGGTATGCAGAACATGGATAGAGACACGTGTGTTATGATTTGTCAAGGTTTGAATATGTATCAATAGCTTTTAGTTGGTGTTTAGCTCAACTCGACAGCTATAACATGGGAATTTCCTATTAACTTTGGAAATTCAAAATTTCCAGGTATCCTAATATGAAACTTTCGAGGATACTTTAAGCAGCCACGGGCGAAAAGGATTATAAATGCGAAGTTTTATCACTGTGTGCAAGAGCTTTGGTAAATTATCATCGGCTATTATTGATCCCTTAAAATTGAATTAGTAAGTAAGATTCATATTACTAAAGTAGCGACATATATATATGTATTTTAACGTTAAGAAGAGAGCTTCGTTTGTCTTTTATTTTTAGACCTTTTTATACTAATTTATCTAAACCACCAACAAGTACCTCGTACACGTACCACTTACATATACAATACCGTAAAAATAGTCGATATAGTATAAGTACATATATTAGTAGACCAAAGTATGCGGAAGTTCTTTGAAGAATTATCATGCCACACCAACTTATGTTGTCACATCAGCGAAGTGGCACAGTACTTTGCTACTTAGGAAGCTTTTAGTCTCATAATTCTTAAACAATCCGATCAAAGTTGTCCTGGAAATATTGACTTACTGATTTCGTGGACATCTTCTCGCCTTTCGTTAATCATACCAACGCGGTACATTTTTACCCGAAAACGTCTCGCTTGGTAGTCGTGTAGGTCCATAATAAAGTATGGGTTGCATCGCTATGGTAGTCGCTTTGGTCGCGCAGGTTTGGCCAAAGTTTATGGCTTGACGGATGTAACCTTAGCTACGAGTCTTAAACAGAATAGCGTTTTCAATTGTAATCATCATCATCATCCGCAGCCTGACTTCACCCACTGCTGGGTATAGGCCTCCTCTTGCTCGCGCCACTTATTTCAATCCTGTGCTAATTGCATCCAGGTGCGTCCTGCGACTTTAGTTTAGTTAGGCATATTCCATTATTTTTCAGGATTTCTACAACGACATCAATATATCTATCTATCTTTAGGGATCTTTAGAATATTTGGATGTCACAGTTATATTCGGGAGGGAGCAGTGTGTTATTTGCAAGCACTAATACTGGTCTGGGTGTTTTTTAAGTATATATTTTTTTGTGTTTGTGTTATTTTCAAAGTAAAATACTACTGATATCTAGAACAAAGATTTCTTACTGATGTTGTAATAATATTTTTAAAATATATTTTTGTAGTTGTTGTTAGGATTTTGTATGATATAAGCCTAAAATATATTAGTAGTTTCGCAAATGTCTTCATCTATATAAATAAAAATGAATTGTTGTTCGTTAGTCTGATTAAAACTCGAGAATGGTTGAACGGATTTATCTTATCATAGTCTTGAAATGTTCGTGGAGGTCTAGGGAATGTTTAAAAGGCGAGAAAAAATCGAATAATTGCCAAGAAAAAAAATTGAATAAAAACCCGGGCGAAGCCGGGGCGGGCCACTAGTTTTAAATAAAGACAAAGCAGACGTTCCTATAATGAGGCTTATACTGTCATCCGCAGGCTCGCTATTCTAAAGACATTTCACATCGGCTCAACTATCCTTGTGACTGCAGTATGAGTGCAATAAGCTAGATATAATGCCTCCAACCACACTTAGCATTGAATATCAAAGCTTTGTTTATCTTCATTCAGCATACTTACCCGTAGGCGTCGCCCCCTATACCGCCTTATGAATGAACAGGTGCCTCCACCCACGCTCCTTCATTTAATACTGAGATGCTTATCGACACTACTTTATTATCTCCTGCTGAACTGTCATAAGCAGAGTAGTCTATTTTATGCGCTCCGTTTGCAATCGTTCTACCCCAGATGCCTGATAGCCGGGACAGATCAATTCTGTGCCTATTTCTGGAGAAGGCTTGATATGAAGGCATTTTAATTCTCGAAGATTCACTCAATCATAATGTTCTCTGCATGGGTACGATTCAATATTCGTTCGATAGATCTACTTCTATTTACGTTTTCTCGTAACGTAAAACTCAATATTCATGACGACAATTTTATGGATTCTGTTTAATATTACCCTCGCAAATCTTGTTTGAAGATTACTTATTGTTACTTACCCATTAGAATATTGCCAGACAGTTGAAAGTGATGTTCATATCTGAAAAAAAAAAAATTAACATTTATTATTCGCTGGAAAATTATGCTCTTAACAAATAAGATCTCCCTGGACAAATCTTTTTTTTCCTGTGTTTTGTGTAAAATTTAATTTGTTATGATGCAGAATCAAGTGTTGAGTATTATTTCCCTAATTAGGTTAATGGCAAATCTGAAGATTGCAGTCTGTCAGTCCCATTGTAGAGTCATTGCATTTGAAATATATTGCGTTGATTAATGTAATGACTGAAAATAACAGACATATAGATTTAGTTTGGCATTTATAATAATAGCACGATTAGCTGTGTCAGGTATGAAGCTGCGTTAGTAAATATTGACAGGTGATTTATAGGTCATTTTATTTTATAGCGCGTTTTATTGTTGTTGTACTAGTTTTATCACAATCTTTTATTTGATATACCGGTGTTCCATTACTGATGTATCATTATCAAACAGAAAATGTGTGCAAGTCAATTATCAATATTTCCAAACAGAAATCGACTTATTGCCATTAGTCTTGCGTTGACATTGACAAGTGACAGGTCGTGGATAATCCGCGTGCTAAATCTGTCGTCACGCTTTTCGCCGTTTCTAATAAAATGTAATACAACTTTAGTGGTGTTATGAAATTCAGTTGAAATAAGGTTAACAACTAGGTTGTTGAAAAATAGAGAGACTATTTTTTTGGTTCCAAGAAAAAATATCGTAAATTTGTAAATTTATCTTAAAGGACGAATTCTTAATTTTATACAGCTCTTCTAGTAAAAACTCCGATCGATAAAAATTACTAATTGACGAAGTCAAGGTGTCTCTTGACATCAGAAGGTTAAATGCTGAATTTATGTCTATAATTAATATCGAAGTAATACTTTTTGGGTTTCAATGATAGGTCCAGCTTTTTCCCAAAGGGCTATTAGAATATCATGCATCTACCAATATGGTCAAATTAGTTCTAATTGTATTATCGTTCGTATCAATTTCATCTACGTTGCTAATCCATACTAATATTATAAATGTGAAAGTAGCTCCGTCTGTCTGTTCCTCCTTCACTCAAAAAATACTGAACCGATTTATATGTAATTTGGTACACAGATTGTCTAAAGCCTGAGAAAGGATATAGGCTATTTTTTATCGCAAGAAACTGTTAAACAGCGGGTAACACCGCGGAGCACAACTAGTAAACTATAAAACCATTAATCAATATACCATTGGTAAACGAATCTTGCAAATCTTAGGACATAATTCTCATAAAATTTTGATATAATTCATAATTAAAAAAAAAAATATATTCTTTTCACAATTTTTACATTGTATTTGAATGTCTGTAATATAATAAAACACATTAATTACAATCCTTATAAATAATTATTTCTATATAAGCCCTCAATATTGTCATAAAATTATATAAAATAAAATAATAATAGTCAGTAATTAATTAAGATTAAAATTAAAACGAAAATAATGAAACTTAAATTAAAATGTCTTTTTATAACAATATTGTGAATAATGTCATTGAAAATATATAATACAGGTACATAATATTGAAATGTCATGAAGAATCTAATCAAAGACGTATATCATTGAATATAAATATTATGTCCATAAGCAGCATCCGTGGTGGGTGCTAATAGGGCCATGCCTTAGGGTCAATGATGAGCCGAGTCGTTGCGCAAACGCCTGTTCACAAACATGCCGCACCCAGATGAATATTCATGTTTTATTGCATTTTAGATTAAGTCTTTTAATAGTCGGAGATTATTATTCAAATTCCTTTAAGAATACGTTAATATAACGAGTTTGTACTAGTATTGAAGGTATTACAATACAATACGAAAATTCTTTATTACATACAGTGACATAAAAGCAATATTACATTGGCGGCCTTATAACTGAAAGCAATCACTCCCATCATATAGATAGATAGATAGATAGATAGATAACCCTTTATTGTACACCACAAATAAAATACAAACTGCAAACAATAACATAACATATAGTGTTGCTGAGAAACAGAAATCCTACCTCTATATTCTGTTTCTCAGTAACAATAAATTTATTTTTCTTATGTAAATTTCCAGAATTTTTATATTATTCTATTATAATATCTCTCACGTGTTAATATTTTATTTGATAGGTAGATATTATGTATGTATAGCGTTCCCATGAGCTCGAGGTGCGACCGCTTCGTCAATAAATCACACGATTCCAATTTGTGTATCAATAAACAATATATGCCCACATTTCAACTCGAAACAAAATTAAAACTTGCTTAACCTGTTAACACCGTTAATCTGTGTTACTAGAAAATATTTTCCGTATAAATTTGGTAGACTGCCAAATTATTTATTTAGTTGATTTATAGATATTGCATGTGATGGCTTTGATGAATTTGGAAATGGCCAAAATCATCAAGGATTGCACGTATTAGATATTAATGAGAACCGATCAACGTAATTTAATTTGTTATGCAAGTTTTGTTTAAGTTATAGGTCATCTGTTTTTGCCGTTTTGAGCAATGTTTGTGCTGATTGAAAATGTTATTAGGTAACTGTCGTTTTCGGCTGGGTACACGTAGTAATCGAATTTAACGGTTATTGGCGCCGATAAAAAGCAGAAATAGTGAATTGTAACTGTCGTTGGAGGAGACGGACTGTAACGAACTGTTGAACCGTGGTCAGGTCAGTAAAAGCATCGCTGAATCGAAAAATGAAAACGTTATTTTACGTTCGTTAATAACACGTACCTATGTTACGTAATCTACACTATACTTACATATTATATGAAAAGTAAATTGGACCTTTCTACCCAACTGCACGACGCAAAGAAATGTTTGTATGTGTCTTTGAAGTACCATAAAAATCGGTATCTGTATTGTGAGACAGACTAAACGTCTGGGCCGATATTTATGAAACATACGTCGACCGATTCTTAAAAACATGACGGAAGTGAAAGTGGCGAAACATGGCGACTATTGGACGCCATTTTATAAAAATAAAAATTATATAGTCAACAAACTATGTATCTCAACATTTTTCGATCCGACCGACCGCTAAGGATCTATATTAATTTAAAGTTGGGTAAAAACCATGGTCACTTAATGGGTTTATGGCTAGTAACATTCCCAACAAAGTTAAATTACAGTCGCAGGTTTATATATTTCCTTAACTTCAGCTGGTTATTCCTTTAATTGGAAACTAGGTTCTTCTAGAATAATCCTGCATTTTTCAAATTCACTATAATAAGTGTAAACTAAATTGGGGTTACAGGGGCCATATTGAATTAATGAGAAGAGTATTTTAAGGGGCGTCAATAGTGTATGTCGTTCAAAGTCAGCCTCTCTTAATTAGGTATGTGTGGTTTAAACATAAAAATAATAAATAAAATAAAATGAGATGGACTCATACTATACACGGTTCGTTCCTGTACGGTTCCGTGTACAGTTTATTCAAATCGTATATATAAAAATGAATCGCAATTGGAGTTCAAGGATGGTTTTTACGCCGAGAAAAAATAATATTTGCCGTGAAAATAATTTTTAATACCTATTACCCGTGCGAAGATGGGGCGGACCGCTTGTTTATAATAAAAAAGATTTTTTTGAAGTGAAATTTCTTTAGAATCGTTGTGATTTCAGACCGGATGCAACGGAAATACGTCAGGTAAGCCAATCTTAAACGCTAACAAGGTTAAACAACTTTCCGGAACGCCAGTACTTGGATGGGTGACCGCCCGAACTAAATATTTTTGCACAGGTTTTTTTTATTCATCTCATTCTTTTGTCGATTTACTGAAGTTTCACTTCTACCGTGTGTGAATCACATACACACACCTTTTTTTATTATTAAGATGTTATAGCTCACTTATATGTACCTCTAGATGCTTACCCATCCAATTACTAGCCTCGCGCGCGTTTGTTGTATGGGCGCCCTTATAGAGGTATATTTATTGGCAAGGAAATCATCCCTCAAATTTTAGCTCTTTAACAATCACGGTTCCTGAGATACAGCCTGGTGACAGACAGACGACGAAGTCTCAGTAATATGGACCCGTTTTACCATTAGTATATCTTCTTAATATATATAAATCTCGTGTCACAATGTTTGTCCTCAATGGACTCCTAAACCACTTAACCGATTATAATAAAATTCGCACACCATGTGCAGTTCGATCCAACTTGAGAGATAGGATGGTTTTTACGGCGAGAAAAATTCGAATAACTTCCGGGAAAAAATTATACCCGTGCGACGCCGGGGCGGGCCGCTAGTACCCTATAAAGTTCGATTTGACTTCTAAGAACGTACTATGAAAGTATTATACAAAAGTAGGTAACCTAAGCAAATAATGCTTAAATGAATTAGTAATTCCCCTAATTCTATACTATTTAGTTCCTATTTATTTCACAATCAATGACCATAAGCCCTTACCATGAGTTGCCAAATTATCTGCTACAAATTTACATGTTGTAATCCCAGCCTTACCAGGAGCTACCATTTTATTTGCTGTAAATTTACATGTTGTAATCCTATACATTTGACAGATTTTTCACAACTAAAATTTATTCTTTATCTGTTACAACATTTTCTAAATTTACAGCAGATCAAATGGCAACTCATGGAAAGCTTACATATCGTAAATTAATCCCATAATTTTGTTCCGGTAAAAAATGGTAGTAATTTTTCTAAAGCGTGGCTCTAAAAGTGTTTTATAAATCACCGTTTCGACTGCGATTGCAAAAAGGCTCGATTATGAAACTAGGTATGACGGATATTTTCATTTTGACTTCCGCGCCTGCAGTCGTAACCGGCGATTGCATCACGAGGGAGGTCTAATTTATCATAATAATATTTCATTTCCTTGGTTGGTTTATGGATTTGTCAGCTATAAGCGTTTAATAATATTAACTTGTTAATGTAAGTTAATATTATTTTATCACTGTAAAAGGAAATTATATTGTAGGACATTGTATGTTTTGTTTTTTAAGTAACAAATGAAATTACATGCCCATGGCTAATTTACATTGACACTATTTTCCGCATTTAAGGTCTTTTACGTACATGTTAATGCAATAAATTACTACTTACCTTTAATTTAGGTACTCCATCTTATGGATTATGACTATAGAGATTTATAACGGGATATTTACCATGATTAATTGTATTTTGAGTTTCCTGATATTTCGGCACAGTTACATGCGCCGTGATCACAGTTGAACACCAAACCGGTCAATAATAACCTCAATTAGATAGTGCTGATAATCATGATAGTTTCAAAAATTATATTTTATGTATTTTGTTTAAGAGCTTTTGCAATTTTATTATTATTTGCACAAGAGTGTTTATTTCCTGCCGTAAAGATAATCTCTCGAATTCTGAATCAAGAATCTGCAAATTTCAAGAAAAATGTCGTGTAGCGTATATGACGAATTACGAATCGGTCCAATTCATAAAATCTGTCCTACACCGAACACAGAGAAATAAGTACCAACCTAAAGTACTGAATACGATAAGTACGTACATTTTAGTTTAGTAAGATACCTATCTAGATTTCATACAATATACAATACAAATTATTATGTGAATTAACTTTGAAGTTCAGTTTAATCAATTTAGATGCAATACTAATAAATAAATAAAAATTAATAAAGAATAAAAAATCCCTACCGTGACAAACGAGAAAAAAACCGGTTTTTTGCTATTGGTGTGACTACGAGTCAACAGTCAAAATATATAACAAAACGTAAAATTATCCACAAACGATTTCTCTCATGCATTCTCTGCCCGTCACATGAGCTAATTAACTCAAGGAAAGGTTATGCCACTGCTAAGCGACCGACGACTATTAGTCAGCGTCATCCGCAACGTTCTTTTGTCGTAGCCTCATTCATAAGCAGTCTGTAGTCTGTGCTGGAGAGATTAGAAGGCAGGCGAGGACTTCTCACCACATCTTACGTAATATAAAACTTTAAACTGTCACTTAAAGTGAACGCTTTTGAATGGCCAGCGTCAGTCGCTTATTTAAATAAAAAAGCATTGTTGGGCCGCTCATTGTTTCACTCTTTACTATTCACATTTCTCTGTAATATTTCTTTGTGAAATAACAACATTTCAATAAATAATATTGTAGACTGTAACTAAAGTAGGTAAAGAGGAAAATAAAAGAAGCACACTTTGAAAATTTGAGAATTTAAGAAAATAATAATTTGGGGTCTTTTGTAAATTAAATTATATCCAACCTCAATTCACTACGATTTAACAGAGCCTATCTACTGAAAAACCGCTGGCAGCCAAGATCAAGTGTTTTTAGTTTTTAGTGAGCCAGTTTTTTTTTCATCTTTAAGCCCTTGAGATTTCTCCAACTCTACCAATCACCCAGTTGGCCATGACTCCTGCACTACATATGAAACCAAACGTCATCCACAAATAATGTTCTCGATTACTCGTCGTGCCCACATCGCGATGATTAATGCTAATTACCAACACCTCGATTACCTCGTGGTCGATTAAGAACACCATTAGACGACTATCTCCCAGGGCGGTCATTACCCTTACTTTTCAAATATAACAGCATTTCCCTGATGGTCATACATATTTTTATTAAGGTCTGTAAACAAAGGGTAAAAAACGAGACCCCTTTAGTTGGACTTTGTTGTCTGTCTGTTACCAGGCTGTAGTGTGATAGATACATACAGAGAAATTTAAAAAAGTGTGGCTAAAATAGATTGTACTAATAATTCATTTCGGTTAATTATTCATCTACAATACTGTCTATACTGTCTCGTACCATATTTATTGTATACTACCCCAGATTACATGTAATCTGGGATTAATCTTAAAACGGGTAACTAGCCATGATTTGGTGATATTTGCGCGCGAGCTCGAACTGGCGCTTGCAACAGCGTCGAAATATCGGAAAACTCAAAAATCATCAAAACATGGTATTATGTTACCGGTTGCAAGATATTGTTAGCCATGACTATTTAGGCACAAATTTAGGCATATTATATTTACAACAAAGAAAGCACCCTGACTATCGAACTCATGTTTGCAGAACATAGAGACACATGTAATCTTGAAATACTGAGAACGAATATTTTATGGTAGGCATTTTACGATTTCCACGGTAGAATCAGTCAGGGCACAGATTGATATGTATATTCACATTGTAGGTTACACAACACATGTCATTGCAATGTAACATGTCATACATTTGAACACCGCTATGTACTTCCCTTGAAAGGTTTCTTCGCTGTGACGTTATCGCATAAATTATTATGATTACCTACAGGGAGTAAAATTTTGATCCACGACTATTATACATACGATTTTTTTTTGTAATAGGTACATTGTATTTTATTTGAAGTGTACAATAAAGAGTTATCTATCTATACGATATGTATGTAAAAACTATTAAAAAAAAACAAGTTTCAAATGTAGTATGTTTTTATCGCGCACAACAATTAAATCTTAAGATTATATTTCAAATGTTGCTTTTTTATTTCTCTAGCTTACTCATGTGTAAAAGTCAAACTCGACAAATAATTTTCCACTAGTTTCAGAAACCAGCGCGGTATTTCGAAACTCTGATAAATTCAGCAAAGTATTCGATTCGTAGTTTCGCCATAATTTTGATATAATATCAGTTTTTTCTCAGTTTTGTGGTGATATCGCGTGTGGGCGAGGCCGTGCCTGGCCCGGCGCGCTGTCATGCCCCAGTCACGCCACTCTGCGGAAGGTATCAACTACACGCGCTAAAAACTGACAGTTTTTCATAAAAAATCGAGATTTTCTATTACTTCACCAAATTTAAATATTCAGTAAACTTCAGCCATCATTCACGGGCTACAATATTTTTATTAAAGGAGGTTTAAACCTACTACTTTTAGAATATTGAATACGCTACCTACTTTTTTATTTACGATCTACACAACAACATCTTGCCCTCGGGTAAGCTCTTAGCTAGCTTTAAGCTTGTGTTTTACACACTAGATATTAGATATGCTTAATAATAATAGACATACATACATAGAAATTATTTATTATACATATAAAACGCCCAGAACAAGGAGAAGTTGCTTGTAGAACATACAAACACTTGACCCTCGGGACCGGCGGGAATCGAACCCGCTACCTCCTGCGCCGCAAGCGGACCTTCACCCACCGCGCCACTGGGGCATTAACTTTTGAGTCTTCGAATAGTAAATTTTATTATTCGCCGAAATGTATATCCTCTGTTACGAATTTAAGCCATGCTTGTTTTTGAATGGCTAGTTACGTACCAATAAAAACATGTTGGGCTTAAACTCTTAACTAAACTAAACTAAATCATATTGTATTAAACTATATTAATACTAAATCATTAAACTTAATAAATATTGCTTTGTTGCCATTTTTATATTGTAACACATTGTTTTAAAAAAAAACATTCGTGTTATCTTGTGGATGTTATCATTACTTTTTTTTATGAGCCTGTGGTGACCCACTGCAGGGCAAACTTGACGCCCCTAAAGTGAGCGAAGGTGGTAAGGTGGTGGATTGGACAATTTTATCATTACTGAATACATAAAAATAAAAACAAGCAGATCGTTCATTTCGTAATTATTCTATTTCTTATACACAACTTGCTGAAGCAAATTATCGTGCCAAACGAAGGCTAGTTCTCGAATTTACTTTTTTCATTTACTGATCTATCCACTTATAGACACGAAACGAACATCAATGCATAGGAACACAGACAATGAGATTTCGCAATGAAAAACACCGGTGGCATTCAAAAATGAATGGCTCTATTCAGTAACCAACTATTTAACCAATGAACAATGCAATTAACGCGAAGTAAAAATCTAATTACCTATCTACCACATTGGTTTATTTAAGACTAGGTTACACCCGGCGGTTTTGCCCGTGTGTTATGGGTTTTCCCGCATGAAAATGATATAACCGCGATAAAATCCAACAAAATTGCCATATTACTCCTAACCACAGAGATAAGCCAGTGAACCTTCTATACAAATCAGTTCTTAAAAAAAGTTTTTTTTAATTTGGCAGGTTATATTTATATCACGAACAGACACTTTAATTATTTATGTTGAGGTGCGTATAATGTTCATGTAAAATAGCTTGCTTTCGTGAGGTTCGTGTGTAAACATACTTATTTTAGGCTTTATGAAAGCAACTTGGGTTGTTTATGTTCCTATACCTGAATCTTAGTTTACTAAGTCTATGGCTGTGCCGTAAACTACAAAAACATATATTTTATTTAAATAGTGAAGTCATCTACAAAACATATCTATTCTAATAGTATAAAGCAGAAGAGTGTGTTTGTTTGTTTGAACTCGCTAAAGTCATGGACTACAGGTACGACTTAAAAAAATATTTCACTGTTATTTAACCTATTTATTGAGGAAGGCTATTAGGCTTTTTTCACCGCAAGTAAATACGTTATTCCTGTAAGAAAATATAAAAAAAACACGGGCATCGCCGTGGCATGGCGGTATGAGCTAATTTTAAATAAAATACAGGGTGACCATAATTTTAAATGAAATGAAATGAAATGAAATGAAATGAAATCGTTTATTTGCGAGAATACATAATTAATAATACATGTCAGATCTTAAATAATAGTTTATGTCACTGTATTCAGCCTGCAAGCAGGCGTGCAAATATTTTGTCAAAATTGTATTAAAGATGTCATAATAAAAAATTACATACATTTATCATCATAATTCAAATACTCATTCACATTATAGAAACATTTGTCAAGCAACCAACTACATAATCTGTTCTTAAAAATAAATCCATTCAATTGTTTTAATGATTCGGGTAATTTATTATAAATTAATATACACATGTTATAGACATTCCTTTTATATAAATCCCTATTGCATTGTAGTTTGTACAGCAAATTTTTAAATTTATGCCTTTTCTGTCGTGTTATAACCTCACTCCGCTTTATAAACAAACTTGGGTGAGATTTAACGAAAAGGCATAACTCTCTTATATACATACACGCCAGGGGCAATATGTTGCATTTTTTGAAGAGAGGCTTGCAACTATCTCGGAACCAAGACCTGTTAATAACCCTCAGACATCTTTTTTGTACCCTAAATACTCTTTCGACGTCCACTGAGTTCCCCCACAACAGTAGTCCGTACCCTAGAACAGAAGATACGTGACCGTGATAGGCTACGATGGCCGCTTCAAAAGAAATGGTCTGGCGTACTTTTTTAAGAGCAAAGACGAACCTACTCAGTTTACCGCACACTTGGTTGACGTGATCCTTCCAATTTAAATGCTTGTCTACCGTTATACCTAGAAATTTGTACGATGAAACCTCTTCTACTTTTTCAAGATTGTATTTAATGTCAAATTTTAATGGTATTGTGTTATAGGACCTTACTCCTTTAAATAAAGCTCACCGCGTTATTTTTTACTTATAGGGTACTGACGTTACTTTTTACGTTAATTTTACACCTAAATAATCCATCTGTGAAAAAAAATTATTTAACAATAAATAAATATTGAATAGAATAATGGCAAGTTCTATTGAATAGGGATCGACTCCAACTTCCTCCATCTGACACAATCTAAACATTGACTTCCTATTCCCAACTCAAGTCTGTCCTTAGCACCTGCTTCTATTCCGCTGTTGTGGCAGAAGGACTGTTATAGACGAGGATAGTTTTACAAATCTTTATTTTAAACTTTGATGGAACACTCTGTTAGTTTTAAAAATACATAATCTGTTCTTAAAAATAAATCCATTCAATTGTTTTAATGATTCGGGTAATTTATTATAAATTAATATACACATGTTATAGACATTCCTTTTATATAAATCCCTATTGCATTGTAGTTTGTACAGCAAATTTTTAAATTTATGCCTTTTCTGTCGTGTTATAACCTCACTCCGCTTTATAAACAAACTTGGGTGAGATTTAACGAAAAGGCATAACTCTCTTATATACATACACGCCAGGGGCAATATGTTGCATTTTTTGAAGAGAGGCTTGCAACTATCTCGGAACCAAGACCTGTTAATAACCCTCAGACATCTTTTTTGTACCCTAAATACTCTTTCGACGTCCACTGAGTTCCCCCACAACAGTAGTCCGTACCCTAGAACAGAAGATACGTGACCGTGATAGGCTACGATGGCCGCTTCAAAAGAAATGGTCTGGCGTACTTTTTTAAGAGCAAAGACGAACCTACTCAGTTTACCGCACACTTGGTTGACGTGATCCTTCCAATTTAAATGCTTGTCTACCGTTATACCTAGAAATTTGTACGATGAAACCTCTTCTACTTTTTCAAGATTGTATTTAATGTCAAATTTTAATGGTATTGTGTTATAGGACCTTACTCCTTTAAATAAAGCTCACCGCGTTATTTTTTACTTATAGGGTACTGACGTTACTTTTTACGTTAATTTTACACCTAAATAATCCATCTGTGAAAAAAAATTATTTAACAATAAATAAATATTGAATAGAATAATGGCAAGTTCTATTGAATAGGGATCGACTCCAACTTCCTCCATCTGACACAATCTAAACATTGACTTCCTATTCCCAACTCAAGTCTGTCCTTAGCACCTGCTTCTATTCCGCTGTTGTGGCAGAAGGACTGTTATAGACGAGGATAGTTTTACAAATCTTTATTTTAAACTTTGATGGAACACTCTGTTAGTTTTAAAAATAGTTATAAATATCTTAAAATTAGAATATATGATACTTACTATCAAGGCTATTATCATCTACTCATCGATTTTTTTACGGATAAGTTATAGGAGTACAAACAACCTGTCTACATATAAGAATAATTAAGACAATAACTTTTAAATTATAATTTTAAGGATAGCTACTTAAATCGGGTAACATACCGTGATTTGATGATTTTTTAATAATCCGATATTTCGACGCTGTTGCAAGAGCCTCATGATCACGGCATAAACTGATTATTTTCAAAAACTGATTCTGAAACTTCAAATTGAACTCAAAAGTCATGGTATATTATTATAAGTACTCGTAGTAATATAACCAAGACTGTGAATGTAAACAGAATACCGACTGGGTATTAATTCTAGTTGATAGTCAAAGTTGGCATCTGCAAACAATTCGTATTTTCTACCTTATGAAGCATATCATATAAGAAAATTGGACATTGTAATTGCCTAATTGTGTTGATGAGCATGATACTGATAAACTATATCCTTTATTTTCAAAACTTGGATAAGAAAATAAAAAATCCTTGGTGATCCCTTATTAAACTATATCAGTCTGTAAAACCTTAAGCAGCTGCGTATTAAATCAGGGCTCGCAACTCTGCATGCCGTTCGTCCAATAGAAACGCAACAAATGCACCTGCCGGCAAAGGAAGCTTTAATGAGACGACAACTGAACTTTAGCTAACTGGTAAATTACGTGGCGGTTAGGTAATGGTATATCAGGGGCTTGGTGTCGCTTGGCCGTGGGATTGTTGCGTTGAAGGAAGCTACTGTTAACTACAATACAATTGAATTCAATGGGTAAGACTTTTTACAGGTCTCATTGCATGACGGGGTAACGTCATGCCAAATACTTAGCATGCTCATTTTAGTGAATAAGAATGTTGTGTTTTTCAATCAAACTCCGAAGTGATCGAATCGATCTGTTGAATGAAAACAGCCAAGAGGAATGGAACATAATTGGTAAAATGTTAAAAAAATGAACAAAATTACAGAAGAAGCTCTAATGAGAAGAAACCCAATCTTTATCTCAACTGGTAAATTTATTTATTTATTTTTCATATAATTCATTTATTAATGTAAACTAACACGATTTATATAACCAATTACATTATTTACCATAGATATAAAACATAATTATCAAATAAGTTACAAATTAATAATATCATATCGAGAATGATATACTGTTATTATAATTTAAATAATTTTGGAGCATTAGATACATTTACTGGAATAGGAATAAAACAACATTATCATAAATTAAGTAAATTAATATGTACATACTTTTTTTTTATGCTGCATAAGCCTTCATTTGACCACAATCTCATCTGATGTGAAGTGACGATGTGGTCTAAGATGGAGCATGAAGACCTAGAAGGTAGACGGCTTCTCCGGACCACATTACGAAACACGAAAAAATCGCTTCACGCACTTAAATAACTAATTATTTCTAGCTAAAAACCAAAAATTCATAAATTACGTCTCGGTTAGGTAATGATTGGTATATTTATATCAGGGGTTTGCTGTCGCTTAGCCGTGGGACTATTGCGTCGGAGGTAGCTACTACAATTGAATTCAATGCGTAAGAATGGCAAATTAAATTATATGTCGGGGATACAGTGGTAATGTCTAGCAACATTAAGAAATTTGTACAAATGAAGAACGCACTAGAAAACTCTTACTACGTTGTATAAAAAAAATTGTGTAAATAAATAAAAATAAAATCTGGACAATCCACACAACAACACCCTGCACCGTGGTAAGCTCTAAGCTGAATATAATAGACATACATAAATAGATATATCTTATTACAAATATTAAACACCCAGATTAAGGATATATCTTCTGTAGTTAACATAGACACTCTGATAACAGCTTATTATGGAACAGTCGAGTCCGTTTTGAGATTTGGTATAATTTTTTGGGCCAACTCTACCAATAGAGAAATAATTTTTAAGGTACAAAAAAGATGTATTAGATCCATGTTTAGCTTACATGTCACCGACAGTTGCAGGCCGCTGTTTAAAGAGCACAAGATTCTAACTATACCTTCATTATATTTATTTGAAATGGCATTATTCGTTAGAAAACATCCTCATCTTTTCCCATGCATGTCTGATTTGGTTGTACGAAACAGACGCGATAACTGCAAACTGCGAATTCCGAACAATAAAACAGCATTCATGCGGAAAAGTGTGGTATGTATGTCACGCAAAATCTATAATAAAATACCAATTTCATTAAAAAAACTTAACGATACTATGTTCCCGACTAAACTTAAAGAATTACTGACAAATAAATGCTATTATAATATTAATGATTTTATGACAGATAAACTAGCTTTTTAATCAATTTTCATAATATAAAATCTTGACATTGTTATTTCATTTATTTATTATTATTATTATTTTTTCGTTATTGACTTGTATTAAATTTTATAAAATATTTGCATGCTATTTTTAGTAGAATATAATTGATACAATATTTTTGTTAACATCTGTGTGACCTACATTGTGTTCAAGCAAATAAATTATCTTTATCTTTATCTTTATCTTTATCTTTATCTTTATCTTTAAGGAGAAAGTGATTGCAGAACATACAAACACTTGCCCCCTCGGCGGGAATCCAACCCGCTACCTCTTGCGCCGCGAGTGGACCGTGGCCCACCGCGCCACAAAGGCAGGTATTAGGTATATTGATATTAAAAGATGACAAAGAAGTTGAGACGTTAATTATTCAATAGGTAAATTATGCCAGAATAAGCGAAAAGACAAGATAAAGGTTTTTTTATGAGTTTTCAAGCAATCCATCGGAATAATCTTCCAACTTTTCGGTGCATTGTTCATAACTTTAATATCCGTTTGGCTGCTCAGGTGTACCGCCCCACAATCAGCAGTTAAAACGAATGAGCTTTAAGATATTCCACATTTATGTTTCTAAACGTTCACTTAAATTTTTATTGACTTTTAACTGTTTCAGCAGTACTTTTCAGTTTCGCTAGTTAAAGGTATAAAAGTGGCTGTTGGGAAACATGAACAGCATAACAATACATGTTTACGATATGTCTCTTCGCCGTCATGTTATTTATACGAGTACATAGGAGAATGGAAGGCTTGATTATTTTGATAACTTGCTAATAACCAACTTCATCGTTTTGAGATACTTGTAAAAAAAAGGCAGACAAGTTTACACAACAGTTTTAGCAAATAGAGCCCATGTTTTCATTTTAATAGGAATTCTAAATATACATTTATTTAGATTTAGAATTCCTGTACAGTTTTTTATTTGCTTTTGACTGGCTTTTGAATACTAAAGTATTAATTTTATTAAGCAAATGAGAAAATAGGTTGCGTCCCCGTAACTATCTTATATATAAAATTCTCGTGTCACAGTTTTCGTTCCCGTACTCCTCCGAAACGGCTTGATCGATTCTCATGAAATTTTGTGAGCATATTGAGTAGGTTTGAGAATCGGCCAACATCTATTTTTTAATTTGCAAAACAAAGTTTGCTGGGGTCTGCTAGTTTAATATAAAATAATGTTATCCTAAAATAATGAATAACGTGATTCTTCGTACAAAATCTGAATGGATCAATCGATCAACCCCGGAATAACAGGAAGTGAAGGTATATCTTCCAGCTTCCTATCTTGCATTACCCACGTTTCTTGATGAAACATTATCTATGTTCTACGTGCTTTCAGCGAATCCGTGATCCAAGTTCTAGCTGTGTTTGCTATACAACGTTTATCACATTGCTTTGTTTACCCCACGTCTTCTAGCTGGAATAACAAATACAGCTCAAACGGAAATTTCTAGGAATCTCTCTGCGATGTAACTCATTCTTGAAACTAATTCGAACATCTTTAGATTTTTTAGGAAACATAAAAACTACAATGTAAGTATATGTTTTGAGTATTATATTTTAGAATTGACGTTCGTTTGGGGTTTTTATTGTAAATAAAAATGGCACGCATGCTAGTTATCCATTTATTTATTTATAAGTTGTATCAACAAAGTGGACATGATCACAAACACATGAAACCAGTGGCGGATTTACATATATTCAAGGTATAGGCTGAACAGTTTTTGCCGCCCTTGCCTCAACAATTGTCATATCATACATTATTTTTACAATGCAACAATTTCGTTGAAATTGCAAGTAAAATATTACTTCGGCATATTTTTGAGCTAATCGGTATAAGTTTGCTACTCTCGGAATGTGCAAAGACAAGTGAGAGAGAAAAGTCATCGGCAAAATTCGTTGCAGACTTCTATCTGTAAGGCATCAGAAAACCGTCATAGAAAAATCTTTTTGATTTATGAGGTAAAATAATATCGTTTCCCAAATTGGCCGCCCCAAAAATCTGCCGCCCTAGGCTTGAGCCTACTCAGCCTGCTGGTAAATCCACCACTGCATGAAACATAAATTAAAATTGATTCTACTTTACGAATGTTACCTTAATTTTATGTAGATACAAACGTCTTTCCCAAAAAAAAACCTTTAAATAATTACATACATCAATTTTAAATAAAATAGCCTGTAAGAAAAAACTGTTAAATAAAACATTAATTCATTACAATAAAACAATCAATCCGCGGCTTTGACCGCGTTTTTAAATTTCCTGGGGCAATTTCACATTTTCGGGAGAAAAAGTGTATATTTTAAACTTTTACGTGAAACCTATAAAACGTTACAATTCTCAAACTTTACCTATTCGTTATATGAGAAATGATAGCTAAATTAAAAAAAAATCCTTCCTAAAATAAAACATTACATTAAAGTGGATATTGATATTAATTTATTAAGCTTAAAATAAGTTATTATCATAACTCACTTTGAGTGGTCTTTTATCTAACAGTTGGTAGGTAAGTTGGTACAGTGTTTATTTATTCAAAGCACCAGAAACCATTTCGGCCATTGAAAATTTAATCAGATCGTAAAAGTCAATCATTCTAAGAAATCCAATAATTTCGAAATCCAAATTTAAAGGCAAGACTGTCAGGAGATAATGCTATTAATTTATCTACCTCTGTCAACGATATACTGTATTGAATCACTGGATATCGATACCATCCACTCAATGCCCGATAAAGTTTAATGCCTCTGTAGTCTGTACTAACTACCTGCGTAGACCACAATAATGATAGCACACAGATATTACAATGTTGATAACGGATTATTTTCTATGTATATATTTTAGATACTGTTTTATATTATTCATTAGTATCTGTACATGAAGCTGTTACGGCGTAGATATTGCTGTGTAAATTGTCCAAGGAATTATTAATTCATAATTATATTTTTGTATTATTGTTATCGTAAAATTGTGTCGTGAAGATATATTTAAAAGTATCCAAATGTTCTGTTGTGAATTGCGGAATCAGTCTCCATAATATGTAATATAAAACTCAATTTTTGGGATTATTCTGGGTCCGGTATCTGTTGTTTAAAAATATATTATGCTGTGGAATATACATATATTATATGTATATATTGCATCGGCTTATACGTTAATTTAATTATGCAATCCACTCTTGACCGTATATTTTCTTAACTAACAAAATATTTACCAACACACATTCCAAATGATTCCACTTATATGAAGGATAATTCTATTAAATAAATATTATAATAACTTGTTCACAGTTTCATCTTATACTTATGTAATAAAGCTGGTAATAATGCGTCATGAGGTAACAGCCAAAGGACAGACAACGCAACTTTCGCTCTTAAATTTTTGTGCATAAAAACTTTCGATAGTGTATTATGAGCCCAACTCATACTTATCGAATGAATTCTTACTGTTTGAAACATATTTTGTGTTGTCTGTTTGAAATACTATGCTGTGTATTTGGGTATACACTTTCCGCTTATTATAGATAAATTTGGTAACTATCAGCTTGTCGCAGTTTTGTTAAGGGTATCTTCTTACATTTGACCGAGTTCATTAAACAAATCAATTCCTATTGAAGTACCTACCTAGTTATTTTTGTAATCCAATGTGCCAGTAGAAAATAACCCATTTTAATGGTTTTTCAAGCGATCTTTTGTGAAGTGAGAGTTAAAAATAAGTTTTGTAGTGGTAGTAGGTTAAATTAAAGGCATTTAAAAAACTATGGGCTTAAGGCTGTCGAACATAATGATCGATGTGCCCATAAACTTTAGCAACCTCAAATTTTAATACAATTGCTCATAGTAAGTTATTTTTCCGTTTCCTTCAACGTTATTATCACACCCGTGTATCATATTAAATCTAATTATACGAGTAATTGCTGCTATCATAAATACCAGTAAGTTTAGGTATTTATATAATATCACATCTGTTGTAACGCTTAAAGTGGCATGGAAGACGGCTTGGCGTCGCAAGCGCAGGTGGGCCATATTGCAACATTACCGCATTCTTCAATCCAACTGTATACCTACTTTGATTCTCATTAAATACTCACCCACCATGATACACGAAGTTGTATCAAGTAAATACCTATGGTAATAACAACCTTAGTTATGTTTACCATATATTATGTTTAAGCTGCTTTGAAATTAGGCGTTTGGACGTACCTTCGATTGTTTAATACAAAGAGCATCGTGCGGCAACAGTGCAGCATACGCAGAGCAACCTTTCCGTTTGTCGTACGGTCGCGGTACCGAAGCTTTTTCATGAAAATCGAACGTACGTCAAACGCACCTCTTGCCGCGCCGCGGACTCTTCTCGCAACGCTGTGACAATCCTAGAAGGACAACTGGGACATACCCAAATTGAAAGCGCCTTAAGTGTTGGGGTTGTAAATTTGATTCATGTTTAAAAGGAAACTAAGGCTCTTTTTAACCCCCGACCAAAAAAGAGGGGTGTAATAAGTTTGACGTATCTGTCTGTCTGTCTGTGTGTCTGTCTGTCTATCTGTCTGGGACAACATAGCATAGCTCCCGAACGGATGAAGCGATTCCTATTTAGTTTTTTTTTATAAAAGGTGAGTCTGGCGCGAGTGTTCTTAGACATGTTTCGTGAAAATCGGTTGTGCCGTTTAAAAGTTATACGGGTGTGAGTGGGAAAGGAAAACCGAAAATCTAGTGTGGGGTATCAAATGAAAGCGCATCGCGTGCACATTACAAAATATTATGTTGTTTTACATTTAAGAAAATTAAGACCTTGGAATCGTGGATTTTTCTTTAATTTTAAATTTAGTTATTTAAACTCTCTTATATAAATTTAAACTTAATTGAGCAACACTTACTATTTGAAAAATATTGTTAAATTTCTTGAAAATTTATGAATTTACGAGTATACTTACTAAATTGAATAAACTTCGATCACATATCATTCAACGATTTCAACAAACAGTTCGCTAAGTCTACGACGGTAACTATTGTCTTCCTCTGCAATATCAATAAACTCTTGAAATCTTGAAGATCTTATTTCTCTGAAACATGAACAGCTATTCAAGAATATTGCATTAAGTAAAACGAGTATCTGTAAAGTTGTATTTACTGTGATAGGATTACTATTGTATTGGTAAACTATGCAATTCTAGGTAATAAAGATGGTATACTACCTAGTTTTTCAATAATTTAACAAATTTCATCATCATCATCATTTCATAATTTCACAGAAGCCTCCCTCAAAGATGACCAATTATTCCGATCTACATACTTGCTAGTTTGACCAAGTCCATCTTGTTGGTGGTCGTCCGACGCTGCGCTTACCGAGTCGTGGCTTCCATCTGACAATAACAAATATACCTATCCTATACTAGAACAAGGTTCTTTATGGCTTGATGGCTTTTTGGCTAAGTAAGCCAACTAAAACTAATTTCTGATGTTCTTTCCCGAGTCCAAAAGAAGGTTTTTATTTTACGTAAGGTTTGTTACCTCATATTAAGATTACATTGTGTCACTTTAAAATACTTATTCTCGCTAAATATATATGTTTGAGTAGAGACAAGGTCACAATAACATTGATTAGCCCCCATAAACTTTCTTAGGTGAACTTATAATCTTGGTGTATAAACTATTTTAATTGTAATTTATAATTGATTTTTTTTTATATTAACATTGATGATTAGTTTGAATGACATAAGAATATTGTATATAATTGTTTTTCTTTATAATGTAATTTGACGCAAACCCAATTTGCATGGGCATTTCCGGGCATGTACATTGTACATATCGACTTAAGATGTAACAATTGACCTATATCTGTATAAATGTACATGTTAGCAAATAAATTAATAAACATTATAAACATTTAAGCTAAACTTGGTTATGATCGCTGTAGCAACATGGTTGTGCTAAAATATCTGCATACTTTGTATCCTTTAGAATTAAGTTATTTACGTGCTTAAGTAGTCACTTAGCTTAGCTTATAAGTAAAATGGTTCTTTCGACTTAAAAGGCCTTAATTTGCACCTTTGTAGGCATGTGTAAACGAGATTCATATCTTAACTGTTATTGAATTAAATTAAGGTAAATTGTACAAATTGTACTACGCTGCGGGACAAAATAACAAAAAGTAAACTGGTTGGTTTGTAACAGGAAAACCGTTCAAAGAGCTTACTTGATATTAACTTTTCAGCAATTACCATGATTACTTCAACTTATAGGTTATTATGTCGGAGTCTAGTGTTGTCGAAAGTCTTTATAAGTAAGTACCTACCTAAGGTATATATCAAATCGTTGGCGGTCGAGTGAAATAAATTTAATTAGTATGAGATGGACTCATACTACACCCAGGGTCCTGTGTACAGTTTATACAAATTTTGCAATATAAAAAAAACATTGCATTTATAGTATTTTAAATACATATATAAAATCCTCAAAATTTCAACTCTCTGTCTATCATGGTTCTTGAGATACAGCCTGGTGAGAGACGGACTGACAGACAAACTACCTCCTGTTCTACCTCTGGGTGTGTTTTACCGTTTGGATACGGAACCCTACAAAGTAAAGTGAAATTCATCCATAAAAAAAAAAAAAGTTAAAGTCAAAAGTATAATATTAAGAATGATGTCAAGGTTATTTCATTATGTCCATTCTATTAGTAATCTTAGTAATGCCACTGCATTGATTTTATTTTATTCGCGCACTTTTATATCACTGTTGTTTTATATCAAACAAACAAACCTCAAGGTATTTTATATTTGATTAAGATAATCTTATAAAATAAATCTTTTTATCCCAAGTCGATCGTAAATAAACAAAGTTATATAAATACCTATTCGTGCTAAAGAATGCTAAATCATGCTATGGTAGGTACCAACTTGCAAAACCTTGCAGTACTCGTACTAGGTTCAACATTCCTTGATAATGGGCACAAGATATCAATACAAATAGTAGGTATAAATACTAATGGTGTAGTTTATGTTTATACTGTGGGCAGATAAGATTTATTTTCGCGAGTGTAGCCTTGAGTGGTAGACTGCGTGCCTCCAAACGGGCGCGATGACATACACAGATGTCCCTAATATAAACAGCATGTTTGTATCATATTTACTGCCATACATTATGCAAGGGACCTCTAAGCCACAAACAATGCTTCAGACGTTCCATCTTTTTACGATTCACGACCTTTTTTGTTCAAGTCAAACCAGCGCTGCCGCATCATTAGATTGCTATTCAATTAACTTGATTGATATTTTGACGTTGAATAAAACTCATAATTATTCAGCCTTCGCTGCCAGGAAACGATTATCAAGATACTGAAGCTTTTTGCTTTGTACTTTGCCTTGTGTAGGAACTGTCAGCTAGTTAATTATTAGCGTTTTTCATGTTATGTTTACGAACTTCACACTAGGGGGCTTATAGTTACCAAGATACGTATAGTTATGCAAAGTACACGTATCTAGGTAATTATGTCAATGTCATACATCTGTTTTGATGATGAACAGCTATTATATAGATTATAATTATAACTCCTTATTGTACACCGCAAAATTATACTTACAGTGAACAGTAATAGAAGGCCATACATCGGAGTACAAAGAGCGTTCTTATCACTCTGAGCTATGTTTGCGGCTTTATAATAAAATATAATAATTAGTGATATGATTATTTACGGTATTTTGAGCCCTGATTTCACCATTCGCTATAAAAGTGTACAAATAAGGCTAAACTCGTTTTACCCCCTGACTGTGATCAAATTGCCATTCAAACGATTGTAGCTTAAAATTGTGAAATTGGGGCTTAGTTTCAAAGATAGGTTTTAATAATAAAATTTAAGTGAATCCAATAAAATCATAAAACAACTAATGAGCAAACAATTTGACATTTAATAAAGTCTGATTTCTTGGGTACTTTCAAAATATTGTTGCTGGCCTTGGGTCATGAGTGTCCAGGCCAACTATTGATTCTCGGAACTCAGAAAACAAAAACAATACGTTTGTACATTTTACAACATCAATACGACATATTACTATTAGCCATAGTCTATGAATCATTCGTGGCTATAAGTTAGATACTACCTATAAGTTAACAGAGCTTAGCCGATCCAAGTCAGAATTGAATTGGATTTCTGTGAAATGAATTTGCAACATAAAAATTGAAATGCCTATTCTTGGAAACCATTCCGCTGCTATAAAAGTTATGCGGAATCTATATACATCTATTTGTATCTTATAACCTTACACTCTGTACTTATTTATTATTACTTTTAAGAGGCAGACGCCCACGCTAAACAAATCGATTACCCAAATATTGACATTACCTGCTTTGTATATTCACTACTCATTGTAGAACTTTCATAAATGAGCGTTCTAAGAACTAAATACAATCTATAACATAAAATTGTAAAATGTTCTCTAAAGGATTTTACTTGGCTGTGTGTTAAATGGAACGGCATTCGAATTATTATCTTGTAACTGTCCAGACAGTTTATAGGATCCCCATTTTCTATGCCCATTTGCGGTGATAGAAATTTACGAACTACTGTACACAAAATGGCCTCCGATGGCTATTATTAAAAGCCTTAAGTACGGTATAAAAATAGTAAGAAACAAAAAATGTCCAACAGTGCCTTATCCGACAGTGAGTTGGTAATTTGCGCTTTCCGTGTTCTTAGATTTAGTCACGTCTAACATTCCCATGAAAAAACTCGTTAATAAAGCCAAATAACTTTCGATCGAAAGTAGTCGCGACTTACCCTATTGTTATTTTCACAAAAGATCAAGGTTACACTTCAATGACTCTTCGTTAACAAGCTTTTTGAATTGCATTGTACTTTCATTTATATCTGGAGACAAGAGTCTCTAAACCCATAGGCAGATATCAAAGTTCGTCGGTATACAAACAAGTTGCGAGCATCAACATTTAGAAACTTGTCAGCGGGGTATTAACAAGATTATGGCACCTACGTAGCACTAACTATGAAAATTAATATTAGCCTTAAGATGTAGATCACGAACTTCCAAGGTTCAAGCTGATTAATCGTGGTTTGCCGGCTGACATTGCTTGCTTATAACAATCCGATGTTTAATCCATGTAACACAATAATGTCTAAATTATTTCAACCTACGAACAAAAAGTGGTCACTTAATTGTAATTACTTAAAACCTCGCTTAAGGACGTAACGTTCGCGAAATATCTAATTACATTTTACAATCGCTTATTACTTACTTTATTAATGTCTAAGACTATTAATAAATAACTCGTAGGTAAATGTGTATAGAAGCTCTTACAGCGATATTCTCAATTGGTAATATCAATATTAGAATACTTGCTTTAGAAATATATTTCCCAATGATATTATTATCGTATTGGTTCATTTTGTTCATTATGGTAATGCGCTCTACATTAGTATTTTGTTTTGTATCGTTTTCTCCGGTCCCATTAGGGAATCTGAGGCAGTTACTGAGACTATATGCGGCTTGGGTGGTTTTTGGGGCGTATTTAGGTACATCAGACACGAAACAAACGTTACAAAAACAATCATTAGTTCTTCTTTCTCATAATGTAGTATAAGTACATTATTATAGTTGTTGCATAATCAATCAAACAACCAAAGTACGAAAATGATATTTTGAAAGTATTTAGGAACAGTTTTGATTATGCATTCAGTGTATATTGTCGGAGTATATTATTTTCCTCTTTAACGTGGGGTACGTTGGTGATAATTACAATTGCGGAGATTCATTTGTTTAAACTATATTTTACACAAATTCAGCTTTTTTTTTTGGGTTTTTATCGTAACTTAAATTTCCGTTTAAGAAATCATTAATATCATTATTTTCATTGAAACATAGAAGAATATTATTTGTAACTAAGATATTACGACGAAGTGGATTACGAAAAATATGAAGGATAATAATCATGTTCGGTACGAGTAGGAGGAAGATAAGAGGGAGACTTATATCCATCTGTAGGACAAAGCGGTTTAAAGTAATTAAAGAATACCTTCTTGAAAAAATAGGAAGAGGAAGGCCAAAGATAAAATTGATGGACTGTGTGAAGGATGACTTGTGTAAGAAATTAGTTAATGTTGAGATGACGCGTTACAGAGGAAAAAATAAGTAAACAACATGTTGTGGCGATCCCACGTGATGTGGAATAAGGGCAAGAGAATGATGATGATGATTCAAAAATATTGTTTGTACGAGTATATCTCATCCCGGTTACGTCGCTGAACAGATACCGAATACTATTTTTCTACTTTCTCCGGACGGAGAGACCTCGACATCGAGTTCCTATTATTCAGAACAATATTTTGTATTTTATTGTAATACTCTTAAAGAGAATTATGATTTTATTGATTTTTATTTTTTTTCTTTTTGTTTGTATTAGTCTTTGAAGTTTCTATGTGTGTAATGTGTATGCTTCCTTTCGTGTTATAGCATCATCGTCTCTGTGAGTTTGTTCCTATGCTAATATTTTTTTTGCACTTAGTGATCGGATCTCATCCATCTAGTTAGTTGAAATCTGATGGATTCGGAACGGATGGAAACGGATATTTTGGTAAAGGCCGCAGGTTGATACAAGCAACTGTAATAACTAGAAATATATGAGAAGACATATTTACAGCATTGGATGCTGGTAGGTAATGATTAAGAGACTTTTTAAAATGCTAAATAAAACCCCAAAAGTAATTGGCAATATTATTTACAGCGAATACAATAAATTTTTCTATTGCAACAAAACTTGTAAAGCTACATAAAACCCTGACGGAAGGGTTACCAACAAAGGCAGCGGTCAGACTGTTGATATACAAACACTCTGCGAGGAACAATGCAGGTTGGATGACACCCCCTCGAACAATGGCCTCGTTACTACAACAATAACAGTTCACCTGCTGACCAGTTACTAGCACTTATTATACCACAGCTAAAATTATTCCTATTGAAAACCTTTGCGCCTTTGGTAAGGATGGGTTTATACAAGCTGTGCCGGCTTAGTCGGGAGTACTCTCAGATATAACCCCGTTGTCGTGCATTTGAACCTCGTAATGCTCTAAAGATTACCGGAAAATGTATGGGCTCTCTCAACAAGGCCAGCGGTAAAGAAACAACTCTGAGAAAACACGCGGTAAGAGTGGAACTAATCCACTATTATCATTATTATTTTCTCAAAAACCGGTTGGTTAATCTAAGAAATAGATCTAGTTCGGAACTAGCCATACATCTGATAATGTCAGTAGAATCAATCGGTTAAAGTTTCTATCTTGCACAAGAACATCAGATTGATGTAATAAATTGGTCGCTAATGTTATAAAAGTGATTGCAGTTGGAAAAGTAAATCAATGTTGATTAGTAAAAACTCATTAGCTTTCAGGGTAAAATCGGCTAGCATTAATCTCAGTAAAACTCTCACGTGATCTAGACCCTTTAGAAACTTTTAAAGGAAGTAGAAAATCATAAAACAGTATTGACTGACCACAATTCAGAGGGATATTGCATGCGTAGGCAGATATGACAGGCAATCACATGCTGGATGAGCTTGCCAGTAGGCGATGTGCCACTGCTGATCTCTAATGGAAACTGTCTGGTCTGTTCATTTTTGAACTAGATAAATTGTATTCGTTTAAAAAAAATTAAATAAAAATAATTTTGGGATGGGAAACTGACTTACATTTGTTGTTAGGGAAATTTAAAAAACGCAATACGGGTATATCTATATTGTAGGAATTTAAAAAATTCTCAAGTAATAAGCTGATTGAAAATTATTTACTTCGATGGAAATGCTATTCGATATATTCTTTGAAATTTCATTCAAAACAATAATTAAATCATCAATAGCTGGAAACATCCTTGTTATTCATATGAATTTAAATATATTTGATTCTAGTGTATATGTCGATCCTAGTAAGTCCACTTCCTGCCAGGCTTTTGTCCTTAGAAGCCATGTATACTCCGCCTAACCCGAGCCTCTTTGTTCGACGCATGCGACAGTCCCCGACCGGTCCAGCAAGTGTAACAGCTATAATGTCTAGTATAACTATCTACCATTCTGAGCTGTAGCAATACCACTATACGGTTCAAACTAAGCCGATACATAAACTAGCATGTTGCGGAGTCGTTGTATAAACATCAAGTTTTATTGCTTGGCTGTGTTCCACGCAGGGACGTTAAACCCGGTTCAGCCCTCGAGCTGTTAGTATACTGGATAGTTTGTCGATGCCAGAACTTGCCAGAATGTCTTGCGTGAACGTGCGAAGTTTGGCTTGACTTAGCATCAACATGCTGCGCGCACGCGGTTATAGCACTTGGCATTCACGTTGTGGGTACTGGATAGCTGTCATCTACACTTTCTTTTGCTTAAAGCCGGTAAGTGTGTTTGTGGACTTTGTGGAATAACACATTTATCGTAACTTGCATAGCCATTTCCTTTTATCACTACTCTAAGTCTTGCACTGCACATTTACAAGTTGCCAATGAGCTTTGTACGTAATTGGCTTTATGCATAGACTAAATCACTAGTAAAGCTTTAAATTGCTGAATACAAATTGGATAATGGTTTATCATATTAATTAAGATTGCTGATGAGATCATATAATAACAATTCGATCACACATTGTAGTTATAGGCGATTTTAATGGCAACAAAGATTTGAAACCGTAACTTCATAGCATATCTTCAAGAAATAGGTTTTAAATTATATTCCTAAGCTTGGCAGATCCATGTGATTTGTGAACTGTTAAATAGACAATGTACTTTCAATCAGTACGGGCGGTGTTTGCACGCTCGCTCCTTGCGGCCGGCTTTAGATAGTTACTAATGGACGTCTGCCAGCTAGCTGCGGGCGCCACTACAATATTTTGATGCCAAAATGTTAACCGGAATTCAATTCAGCTTTGGTTTCAACGAGTTTTTGTTTTGTCCCTGTAAAGAGTCCCGATTGATGTCCTAATTTCACAAACCAGAAATTCATTTAGTTGATTAGTCTGTGGTACTGAATGTCAATGTAATCCTCCTCACTCTTTAAATATTTTGTGATCCATCTTGTACATTATCTCAAGAGATCATGTATAAAACATTTTTTTCATCTTTATCTGCTGTTGAATGACCCAATTTAAAACATATATATTAACCAAAACCTGCTTTAACAAAAAAGGCAATGAGATACTTTTGGATTAGGCTGTACCAAAGTGGTAATATTATTTCCAGGCGATTTAGTTTTTGGCGAAGTGGTTATTTATTCGAATTATCCCGATAGCACTGCAATAACACTTCGCTGCGCCCATTATCAGCAATCACCGATTTGGAGAGATTGTGAACAGCGATTAGCGCTTGTTTAGCGGAGCCCTAATTTATTATTCAGTTTGTGTCGCGGGCGGTAATTTATATAGGCGCACTCGCAGACGAATGCGGCTGATTACAGCTCCTAGCCGGAGATAACACAGAGCCGCGGTGCATTTGCGGGGCTTTGACACAGTTTCAGTTAATCTGACATGCAATAATTGCAAGGAGGCTAAATATAATGCAGGAGATTGGCATTCTGTCCGCCCGGTCGCCGCTCGCCCCGACGTCGACGTACCTCACACGCATTCAAATGAAGCGCTCTCCCTGCCTACGAATGAGAATTTAATGCAATGTTTTTTCTTTAATGTGTTTTAAAACAATAGCGTTATTACGGCGCTGTTAACAATGCTCACAATCGGCTACTACTATTTTTACTACATAAATTAATATTCTTGCTGTTGCGCCGACATTATTTTAACGACCACGAAGTCGAATGTTTTATTCTAGCGAGTGTTGAATTGTTGATAAATTGAACGTACAATCGGACAAAAACGTTCTTTGAAAAGCGTTGGCGTGATAAATGAGTCTTATCGTGAAGAAGTAGAGTCTATTTGCGCTAACTGCAGCACTTCCGTGGTCCACCGTTCAATATTATTACAGTAACAGTTGTGTTAATAGTGTCCAATGGTGACCAATGTGAAGCCGACATAAGTGCTTATTCACGGCTCGTATTTGAGAAGTGTGTTGTATGTAAATATGAAGTACCGCTATTGGCTTCCCGAGCACACTAATGAAGAGATTTGGCACGAAGCGCGGGCTTTAACGGGTCTGTCTCTGTGGAGATAAACACGTTTGTTACATGCAATAATTACACAGACGCGAGTCTCTGTAACCTATTAAACAAAGTATGGTTAGCTGATAACATTGCATTACAGTACCAAAATGAGTAACGATTCGTTAGTGTTTGGCGTAAGGCACAATTGTTAGCTCATATTTGATAACCAAATGATTTATTGTAGTAATGCTTCTATTAAGTTAATGTGTTTTTATTGATGTAACACTTAACTTTTATGTATGCATGGACTTGAATCCCCAAATGACATCGATTACACGTCTAGCTCAAGAAAAAAAGCGTCAATTTCCCAGTTCTTATTCTCATTCGTATAAGTCTGAACATTCCAAAGGTTTCTTGTAATCAATCTGAATATTTCTCTTTACATCAGTTTTCTCGGTACTCAAGCTAATGGAGTGCATTTCAACTGATGAGTTCGTCAAATTATACGCTTGTATTGGTCACGAATGCCTTCACGACAGATGTAGGTAAGAACCATCAGATTTGATCACGACTTGGAACAAATATACCGGCGGTTGTACCGTTTTATCATGTGGACGATTGTCGCTTGTGGCCCACACACGTTCCTACAATCATTAAGAAAAGTTTTAAAATAAATTACAAATATGGGTGTTTTAAATGTTTTGGGTCTAGGAATAATGTTTCTTTATCTAAACTGTGAAAAGCTTTCGAAGCTCGTTGATAAAATATGTTAGTCTCTTAGAACTCTTTCGACTGATTATTCGTCTAGTCGTTGACTTAAAAGCTAACAGCAACAACAACTTAGCATCGTATAAATATTTATTCAGTTTACAAAGCACAGGAACTGTTGTTTTAAGTATCCTTTTACCCCAGTTCTAGGACGGAGTAGGTTTCATAGAGCTCTTAAAAGCATAGAAGCATTAGGAACATTCTGGTTCAGTGTACTTACATATCAGAGCCTCAGAGCCCACACAATGGGGACGACGACAATGGCACAAGCGCCGTCACCGCTACTCCCAATATTCTTCATTTGCATACTGTCGTACCCTCGTACCATTTCAATTCTAAAGTATAATGCATAGAACCGGAAGCCATTTCCTCATCCAAAGCCACAATGCATATTTCCACGATAAGCTAAAGGGCTCCCAAGAAATTAGTTGCCCGTAACAAATGTGCGCTTTATTCTGCTGTGAGCACGTTTATAAAGTTGTTTTTGTTTGCTCCAAGTCTAGTTTCCTTTCTATGAGACATTATTGTATCACTAACGTTGGCTGGTACCCTTTACCGCCCCTTATAGCGCGCCGTTTAGTTAGACAAGTCGATATACATATAGGTAGGCGTGCCAGTACAAAAGGAGTTGAACATCCTCATATCCCTATCTCGTCGGATGATGTGAAGAACATTATTGTTACGGTACCTATTGGATGGAGATTTTTGCCCATAAAAACTAAGCACATCTCCGGGTGAGAATTGAACGAGCAGCCTTAACATTCATTGAATTGAAACTCCGCTTAAATTTCAGGAAAAACGTGTACGATAAAATTGTTAGAATGCGCAAATTTAATAACCAGATATAGGCGTTCCCATTTTTACAGTGAAAAAGAAGGAGCTGCGAGAAGACAATTGCAAAAACGACAAAAACAGGGGAAGCAATCCAGAGGCATGCTCTTAATTGGATGAGACCACTTCCTCTAAACGACACCGCGCCCCGACTGCGACTCTCCCAGCTTTTCGTATTCAAGTAACAAGACTAGTACTGGACGGTTTCTGTTAGTTTTAAAAATCGAGTGTATTTATGTATTGTTTTGGTATGTGCAAAATTCAGACCTAGAGTCTGATCGGAATTGCGATTTTTGATATATATGTTTTATGATGATCATTATATAATTGCAGTCACCTATAGACTCATAACGATGATAACCAATATTGAAAATGAATTGTGCAGCTCGCGTTAGTCTTTGGAAACGATAATTATCCTTACTTTGCAACAAAAAATATTAATGCGAATACAACTTTATCTGTCTGGTACCTCTTCCGACTCCAATTTTTTTTTTTTTTTTTTTTTTTATATTAATAAGACTTCATTTGACCACAATCTCACCTGATGTAAAGCGATGATGTGGTCTAAGATGGAGCATGAAGGCCTAGAAGATGGCTTCTCCGGACCACATTACGAAACACGAAAAAATCGCTTCACGCACTGGCCCAGCCCGGAGGGTGGTGACAAGCCGCGGCCGAAGCCTACCACCAGAGACTGTTCTTAGCACCACCCGGAGGTCACGTGTAAGGATTCAGAGGGTTACCACTTACGGACGTGAACAGACAAAACCTCCAAAAAGAGAGATGTATATATGAGAGTTGGTTTAAGTCCTGAGAACGAAAATTTACTATTTTATTTTTAAAATAATAATTTTATGTAATCAAAGCCGCAGTTGAAAAATAATAAAAGCAAGAAACATGGAAGCAATTATCTAAAATTTTAATTTTCGAAGCTCGAAAGGATATCAGTGAATCTTTTGCTACAACACTCGTATAGAAAATTTCTTATACTGTAACAGAACTTAGATTCAGAGAGTATCTTGCACTTACATGATTCCTGCAGGGAAATACTCTCACAATAGCGTAAGTGCAAATAATATCAACAAACTATTGTTTGAAATACATACCGCAAAGTGTTAATGTTAATATTAAAGTGTTATTCGGAAGTGTGACATAAATATGACATAAAAAGTAAATAAATAAAAGCAATAACATTTGAATTCATACATAAACGCGTGTTTTTAGTTCTAGACATCAAACATTCAGTAAGCAGCTGACGGCATAAGTGAAGGCTCAAAAAGTCGAGAGCATTTCGTGACGGCCACAAGGCCAAAATAATCACCAACTACTGGTACCAACCACGGTACCAGTTCAATCTGTTATGACTGACAGAAATGACTGTCTCAGTGGCGCGGCGGGCCGAGGCCCGCTTGCGGCGCAAGAGGTAGCGGGTTCGATTCCAGCCGAGGGTTCAAGTGTTTGTATTCACTTTCTCCTTGATCTGGATGTTTAATATGTATAATAAAAAATATCTATATATGTATGTATGTATATTAGATTAAGTTTATCAGATGTCTAGTACCCGTAACACAAGCGCTGAGCTTATCACGGGGCTAGATGTTGTTGTGTGGATTGTCCGGAAATATTTATTTATTGCATACTGATTAAACACCAGCGTGGCGCTTGAAAAAGATCTTGACAGCTAAAAAAACTGTAATAACTTAATAATGCCTCATAATTTAATACAAATACTAAAAAACATGAATGTTACGTGGATTGGAAAAAGTTTAAAATTTAATTGAATCTTTTCAAATATGCAGAGACTTTTCAAATATTTATAAGTAATTTTAAACACTAAAAGCTTGGACATAGTGGACCTATGCGCAAAATAATATACTTATAATGTTAAAAATAAGTTAATAAGTTAAATGAATAAAAATCTGGGTAAAAATTTTAAAGTTTTCTTAGAATATATCATACTGAACATTGATTGGGATATAATAAAATATTACCTTTGTGCGCGTCCATTTTCGTCACAGAAGTTTTTCGGCAAAAATAAGACTTCAAACCTCCTTGATTTTTTATTTGTAATACAGGAAACAGCGCAATATAACCGAATGTATCCAAATTTAAATTATAACATTTATATTCTTGATCTTCTATTGTCAGGTGGAATAATTAAATGTTTTGCGATGTAAACAGGCCTACAAATCACGTCGTTATAGAAATTATCATACAAATAGTCTCGCCGCAGTATTAACTAGCGCGATATCCATAATTTCTACTTTATAGGCAAGGTATCTAACTTATTCTAAAAGTGGGCTCTATGTTAAATCTAATAAGGGGACTTATCAGATTTACATAAATAAAAAGACCGCGTATTCAAGGGTTGAATTTTAATTTTGTAGCAGTAGACAAACTGGTCGGACGGCCACCTTCCAAAAATAGGTTTCCGAGGTCATTGCCACGTGCGGCAGGTGTTTTATACATAAATATTACTGCGCCCATACCATGCTCGGAAATGAATTTTTGTATTAATAGTTCACTAAACAAATGTCAATTAGCGTTTGAAAGATGGAACTTGTAAATGTGCTAGTTGATTTACGAGAATTGAACGGTAAATCAAGTTCTACTCAAAACAACTATACTGGTCAAAACATTAAATTACATAGAATATTAAATTTGAATGTAGAAAAAACAGGTAATCAATTTATTTACTATAATATTACTAAGCCAATAGTAATATTATAGTTTATTTAAGTGATAAATGGGGTTATACGGGTCTGTTATTTTTTTAATCGTGAATATATGGATTTAGATTTTCGGTCGGGAGTTAATAAAATAAGACAAATTAGACTTAGCTAATTGTCTGCAAAAACTTTCAAAGTTGTTGTTCACTTTCTTATTTGTTTAGGTACTTCAAGCGCATCCCAATGAAAACAATTGAAAACAGTGGCGTAGCTTCAACTTGTAACCATTGTGCAGAATGTAACTGAATTTTATGCGAAAACTGCTCTTATCTTGCAGATAGTAAGATCTCCCGAGCCCGGGACTCTACAAGCTGTTCATAAAACCGATTCCTAGGTATTTTATTAAAAGTTTTGTCGCGTTGTCTATGACATTACTCTGTGCTTTGTCCCTTTTTCTTTCCAAAGTTTATTTAACTCGTTCAGTGTCTAAGTTACTTTTAAAGAAGTTAACAATGAATTCAATCTTATTCTCCGGCAAGTATCTATTAAAGCACAAAGACGGGTCTTTATGCTGTAAAGTGGCTACTTACAGAGAGGCATAATGATAGGCAATAATGAAAAATACACTGAATATGCGGCCTATTTCCATGACGGCTAAGGGTTAATCTTGAAAGTTGACCTGAAAGATTATTATCTATCAGCTGCAAAGGAATTGGATCAAGAAACTTTGTGTAGTTTAAATTATTTACTATCTTAATGAATTATCTACGTCAAGAAAGTAATATATTTAAAAAGTTTAACTGAAATTGTGCCTCTTTATTCATTTTAAACGAACGGATCCAGAAAAAGCTTAAAAAGTTCTTCTTTATAAATAATCTTATAAAAATTATACAATTATTTAAATTCCGAAAAAGACGAGACAAAGAATCCAAAAATTATTTTTTTCTGTTTAATTACAAATATTAAACTATTAAATTATAATTTTGCTTGATTACTGCCAAGTTTTTGTAATTTTAAACAAAAGTGGTCTAAGATTCGCAAGGAACCTAATTTTAACCTCATTTTTTGTTAGTTCTTCTAGTAGCCAAACTTCTGTCATAAAAATGAGTGCACAGATTTGTAGGTATATAAATTACTTCATTTTAGTACCTAGATACCTAAGTACCTAAGAGTGGTGTTATAAGTCTGACGTGTCTGTCTGCCTGTGGGTCAGTCTGTCTGTCTGTCTGTCTGGGACATCATAGCTCCCAAACGGATGGAAGATTTATAATTTAGTTTTTTTTGTATGAAAGGTGTGTTTTGCACGAATGTTCTTAGACATGTTTGATGAAAATCGGTTGACCCGTTTAAAATCTGCAAATTTACTCAAGTGCATCACGTGTATTTTAGAAAATAGTATGACTTCTTACTTTTAAGGAAACTAAGTTTCTAGAATTGGGTTTTTTTTTGTAAATTTAGATTATATTATATCATCTCAATTTAAAACATATTCTGGGTATTATAAAATGATTTAGTACCAACCGCGAGTTTGCATAAATGTGCAACCACATCCACCCAATGTAACAACTTCAATTTAAGCCATTGAAACTTTTTCTGTATAGAACGCAAAGTACCATATTTTATAATAGATGTTGGTAGTTGCAATACAACTGCAAGCAATCGCAAATGTAATAACGCTCTAGAATCAATGCCATGACTTTGCAGTTAAGGTAACTTGCATAGAAAGACTAACGTTTAAACATCCGGCTGTTAAACAAACGAATGCCCGAATGAAATGGAATTGAATAGAAGCGTTGAAAAAAATCACTTTAATCGTGTTGTCTTTGAATATCGGTCAAGTAAAGTAAGTCAGTAGTTGACCGACATTAACAATTGCTACGAATTGATCCCCATTGAGAAACCTCGTATATCAATCAACTTCTATTCCCTCTTCTCATCAATGTTTATTGATTTTTTAAGTGCTGAACACTGATTGAAAGATTCATGAACTATTATGTCTGTTTGATAAGTTTTATTGTTTTGATAGGTGAATTTTACAGTTGAAATTGAGATGATCGGTGGTTGAATTTGACGTTTACACCGATTATACAGACGTATTATAAAAAAAATAAATTTCAAATTCTTTCTATTATTAAAAACATGTGTTAAAAAAGGATAAGATGGACGCAAAATGACGTACAGCTGAGTGACATCTTTTTAACTTTATAATTTTATTTAACTCGACACACGCTTCTAGCGCAGAGTCCAACTACAAGCAACTCAACTGAACTGAAAGAAGGATAAGACGCATCCGGCAATTGAAGCCGCACAAGTGAGGCTTATGACGTTTAAAAATATTGCATCCTTACATTAAAATACAATAATACACGAGTTGAACCGGCAAACGTTGTTTTGCCAAACGCGTAACGTGAGTTATTCTGTCAGTTGCCATATTTATCTATAAATAAACAATACTTTCTCTGTAAATCCTTGATCTCGATTCGTTCAACAATTATCATCATAATTAATCTAATTCTTACACATCCCTCACAAACTATCTAATATATAAAATTCTCGTGTCACAGTTTTCGTTGCCATACTCCTCCGAAACGGCTTGACCGATTTTTATGAAATTTTTTGTGCTTATCCGGTATCTATGCGAATCGGCCAACATATATTTTTCATCCCCCTAAATATTAGGGGTAGTCCACCCCTAAAATTTAAGTTTTATTTTTTAGACATAATTTTTAATTTCTGTATTTTATGATACAACATACAAAAATACATACTATCCTCAATTTTCACCCTTCTACGATCAACCCTTATTTTTTAATAGCCATTTTAGTAATTTAATCATTTTTCCTCTCCGGTCGAAAACTTAATATGGCAAAACAACGTTTGCCGGGTCAGCTAGTACAATATAAACCTTTCTCTTGTATTTACTTATACCTGAAAATTGCATAACGAACTGTTAGGGACAGATAGACGCGGCAGGGGACTTTTATAATTAATTAAAAATCAAGTTTTTAAACTATTATGGGAAGGCTCATAGTCTTCTCTACCTACTCGTAATTATTTTGCAGTGCAGTGATGAAACGCAAGTCAATCGATAGAGTAAATGCTTACAAACAAGAAGTATAAAACCAAAACTGAAATATTTTCTTAAAATTATAAATAAAAAATTCAGGGTTTTTCTTTTATTGGAGATATTATGTTATTTAAAAAAATATATATTGTTACAATTGCACCTTTTGATCGTCATCGTAAAATTAAGTGTGATGATGTTATACCACTTACCGGTAATGACAGGCCATTTTTCAAAAATCTTAGAAATCAGTTTAAGTTGTTTTTAAAATCAAAATGAAGTCTTCTTCCCGTAAAATTTTCTATCTTCAATATCTAAGGGTTAAATATTAATTACATATTGTGAACCAAGTCGGCAACCCTTGAAAAAACTAAAAAACTTGAATATCTCCAAAACTATCAAAAATCGTAGAACATACATGGGGTTGAAATCGATGCACAAGACTCTCCCCCAGCCTCAATTTTATTTTGGACTACATGAAATCAATCACCCTGTATATGACGGTTAATACACCTGCCATAATGTAATGGAAATGTCCAAAAATTCTACAATGTATGCTACTTAATTGTAATAGATTGCATACCAATATCAAGAACTGAATTTGGACTTTGCGTGTCGCAATTTTGTTAAACCAAGGACCCAAGGACTAGATGAAGACATTATGACAATAATGGTATCTGATTCTCTGAGTATTGAGTCCTTCGTTCAATTACTGACATCGACATTAATTTTAATTTATTTAATTATAATTTTGCCCCACCTTTCTCTTCACAATCCTGAATAAATCCTTTCTATTTTGTTACACCGTCTTTATGAGGGGTTAACAACATTTTCATGACATTTAAGGTAGGTCAGTGAATTTCGTCTCGATAAGCACAATAAATATTGACATTGAGTATAACTTAGTAAGACTGAATGAGAATTTGTTAACTTCTAGCCTTATGTCAACAACTTCTTCTAACTTCAAAAGTAAACTTTGTTAGTATGTTATCAAAAGCTTTTATTACTTACAATAGATTTACGTGACTCATTTTGACCTGTTGTTAGTCCCTGTGGGAGCTCCTGCGATTCTTTTGGTCGAAAACATTTATTTAGTTAGGTCTACTACTCTGAAAAAGGCATTATTTAAATAAAAACGTTTGCGCTGTAAATAGCCACCACACAATAACGAACGCGTATTGTTTAAACGCTTAAGCAATTAGCTCAGCAATTTTATCCCCTACGAATCTCGTGAAAAAATCTGGAATGGAATACAAATTCAGAGTGCGTATTCATGAAAAATGTTTTAAACGGCGTATAAATTAAATTAGGCAACGACTAACAGACTTGAAATGGCCAATTTGCATTGCAGTGCGATTTGCTGTCGTTTTGTTAATACTTGCGTTGAGAAAATTTCAGTTTTATATTCTACTTTTCAGCTTCGCGGGTCGTTAACTTTTATTTTCAGTTTGTGTAATTGTATGGCTTAGTTAGTGCTTCCTTGTTTTTCAATGATGAGCTGAACAATACTGAATCTGAATCTTGCTTAGGGCAAACAATTTTGATCTTTAAAATATTTAAAACTCGTTGGTTTCTGTTAAGTGAGCCTTTTTTTGTAATTTTGAAACCTAATATTTTTTAAACAGACTTAAAATGTTATTTATTACTTAAATTAACGCAAGGAGAAACCGATTAGGACCAAATTAACTTACCTAATGGCCATAATGTCCCTTGTCATTAATTTAAGATTACAAATTGTGGTTCTAGTTCTTTGTATTTTATAAGTCTGTTATCAGAAAGATAAAGCGTAATACGAGTACTAATAAGAGTGGGGAGTTTTTTACTAACAGTTAGGCATTTTGTCTCTTATTAAGTACTGAGTAAAATTAAAACATAAAACATTTTGAATACATGTGTGTGACAACAAGAAGTAAGCAAATATGTACATTAGAGTTAATATCACTCCGACGTTCTCACTGCTGGGACACAGGGAGTTCTCTCTTGACGGGGGAGATTAGGCCTTCGTTCATCACGCTAGCCAATTTTGGGTTAGTGAATGTTGTCACATGTTCTTTAAACTCCTCAAAGTTCATTTTTAAATTATATAAATAAAATTAACAAGATAGAGACAGTCAGTATTTTTCCCTTAAAATAACCCTCCGGGCTGGGCCAGTGCGTGAAGCGATTTTTTCGTGTTTCGTAATGTGGTCCGGAGAAGCCATGTTCTAGGCCTTCATGCTCCATCTTAGACCACATCTTTACTTTACATCAGGTGAGATTGTGGTCAAATAAAGGCTTATCAATAATAAAAATAATTTTTTTTTTTATTAATTATAGATCATATTTTTTTTCCACTGTACACCTATCCACATTCTCCCATCCATCACTTCGTATTCTTCTGTCTCGAGCAGCTTAAATATAAATCCTCAATGAGCGATGCGCACGATTCTCTAATCAAAACAAATGTCATCGTTATTTACAATCACGTCCGACTGCCGGCAGATGGGTGCGATAGGGCACTGAATCGTAGGTCACGATGCTTCCCCATCTGATATGCGAATGCCACATAATATGCTAACGAGGGCATCATAGTATCAACATCATCATCACCACCCTTTCAACGTTCCCACTACTGGGGCACAGGGACTTCTTTTCAAGAGAGAGATGAGGTCTAATTCACAGCGCTGGCCAAGTGCGGGTTGGTGAATGTCGCATGTCCTTCAAACTCTTTTTAAAGTTATCAGAACATGCCGGTTTCCTTACGACGTTTGCCTTCGCCTTGAAACACGTATTTTAAAGCGCACATATTTTTTTCAAGACGAAAAAATAAAAATAAAAAATCGTCGACCTTTGGAATGAAAGTCGAGTGTGGCAGCACACTTAGCCAACCCGTCTTTTTAGCCATAGTATACCGAGATTAAAATGACTACGCCGTGGTCTTATTTGGCTCGTATTAAACAACTAACTGGTGCCCCTACTTGACCTCTACATTATTTTAAACAAACTTTCCATCTCGCAGCTTGGGATGCGCTAGAGCGGACTTTCTCTTGTGGATATTGTAACTTCCCGCGGTAAAAGTTAACTTATATACTTTTCGGCTCTTTAAAGTAGAGTCATGTAGATATGGCGGCTCTGAAGCAAATCTAATCTTAATACGTTCAACGGTTTGAGCGTGAAGAGGTTCTAGACAGGCAGAGAGATGTTGCTGTAGTATTTATGAGTATTTTCCGTACAATTCAGTGAGCTTTTCGCAGTTTGTGTTGCTCTAAACTGAATTAAACCTCAATATTGTATCTATGCCTTGTAAAAAGGGCGGTCCATAAAAAATATTCTTGAGCTAAAACAAGCCACTTATTATTTAACCAGTAAAAAATAAGGAGAAAAATTGTTTTTTCTCGGCAAGATAAGAAAGTGGACCTGGGTTGGTCTGGACGACTTCCTCGTACTGCCAGTATCAATATTCACCTCAACAAAAATAGTAGGGCATTACATTTCATTATTTATTTACATTTGAGTTTGCCAGCGAAATATGGAGCGTATTATTTTAGGAGTAAATCTATTAGACCGCATACAAAACAGCCTAATACGCTCCAAAACGAACATAGTTGATGTTGGTCAAAAAGCGGGCAGCCTTAAGTGGAACTAGGCTGGACACATCTGCCGAATGGCTAGCGACTTGTGGGCAAAGACTACTACTGAGTGGAGCCCACCCAACACTAGAAGGCGACGTGGAAGGCCCAGGATGAGATGGCGGGACGAGCTCGACGCCCACCTAACATCGTGGCCTGAAGTAGCCAGCAATAGAGGCGAATGGAAAGAGAAAAGGGAGGCCTTTGCCCTGCAGTGGGACAGGATGGCTAATAAATAATAATAATAAAATGTAATTATTATTAATAATAATAATAATTACATTTCAGGAATCAATATGGGATGGTCTATATATGGATGGGAGCCACGACTCTAGCTTTCCTCCATCTACTAGTAGGTATATTGCCTTACAAAATTCATGTTTTGACTGCAGTATAACTTAATCCAGTCACTTCACAATAAATGACTACAAATGCTCATAAATTAATACGACCCGACTTCGGTATTTCCTATAGGATCTCGTGCAGTACCGTTAGTAGACAATGAACTGCAAAGCAAGGCACAATCCGATGAAGATTGCCTGCTCCTGTTCCGAGAACAAAGGCTTGGGCAATATATTGAACGTGGTACATAGTATAGGCCTGACTATGTAGCTATGTCTGTATCCTTTCGAGGCCTCTGAACCCATGTAGATGGAATAGATTGTATTGTTTCTTTTTTTGCTGTTTTACTATAAATACATAAATCAACTGGGTGTGGGTGCTGTACCTACCACAGGATGATAATTAGTTGCAAAGTTTTATTTTGTTTAGCAAAAAAATATACAAATTTTTGTATTGTCTTGTATCAGGCAATCCAAGATTGTTAAAAAAAAGATGAGTAATATGTCCTGTTAAGCTTTATTTACCTCCTTTCTACTGTTCTTGATGTTTACGTAACATACCACCATAGGAACCAGTGCAAATACTGAGCGAAAATCGAACGCATAACCCCTTATAACGTCCGCGAACGTTCGTTCACTGTGCCACTGAGGCTATGAGGTCTACAGTAAAATTATAATATTCAATAATTGATCAATAACCGATTCGCCATAATACTAGAATTTGTCTGTAATGTGCCCATATAATTAAAAAAATGCGTTAAATAGTAACGTACGTGGTAACTAAGGTTCCTATTGTAAAAAAATAATACAAATAAAGTGATATCCTTATTATACGCAGTATCGTTTTGTCGCGGGCTCTAGGCACGGGGTCACGGATCGTATACAGATAATATCTCATTTGCATGTTGCGTGGGATCTTTGTGTTCTTGCAGTTGTTTTTGCAGCAACTGATTATAATTCAAATAAGATTTAATTACTTTAATTCATTATCATCATTTCTGCTCCCATAGAAGATGGAGGACAACATTCTTACGCTGTATAACCCGGCCATCAAAAGGTGTACAAAGTATTCATGAACCTCACCAACTAATATTGCGCGCTTCCCTCAACTAATACTGCCAAGTGTGATCATAAGTGGCTCATCGTAATGGTTAGGTTAGGTTGATGGTTGATGATTCTATCAATCTTATTTCAGTTCTTGATATAGATAAATTTTTAAATAAAATTTGTATTTTCTTCTGCTATGAATACAATAGTTAATACCAAGTAATTGTCAACTATTTACGTCAGAATAAATTGTGCGCAACAAGGGACAAAATCAATGTAGCTCGGTGTAGGCAATTTTCGTTGTTTGCCGAAAAATTTAGGCCAGCAAAACAAAAGCTATCTGACCCTACTAATTCGCAAGACCCTATTAAAAATGTATTGTCCGCGTTCACTTGGGTACGTAACTACGTGATCCGGTTGGGAATGCCGATTATCTCGTTTTTTAATAAATATATTTACTGAGGGGATCCTATGACCCATATTTAACAAGATATTTCCGGCCTTTGTGTCGTTTTATCCTGTAATTGGCTTTTCTTTAGATGACCAGGGTTAGATCTTATGAACATATATTATCTTTGAAATTATTGTTAGATATGTAGATATGAAGACCCACGGTCCAAAAATAATGTTGATTTGATATAGGTAGGTACAATAGTAAAGACATTGAAATTATACACTCAAGTATTGAAATTATAATGATTCAGTAGCAAAGTACGTGTATTAAAACGGGTACAATGGTTAGACTGTTTTTAAGTTTTTCAATATTTCGACGCTATCGCAAGCGCGATGATCAACAAGTAGTAACAACATTATAGTGTTTGTCAACCTCGCAATAAAAGACTCAGAAGAGGGTAGACCGGTTTGTTTTTGTTTAACCGTCAGCCTTACCGCAAAGACAATCAGTTTATTCCGCGATCATGGCGCTTGCAACAGCGTCGAAATATCTTTAAACTCAAAAACAGTCTAACCATGGTATGGTACCCGTTTCATGTTTTAATATGGTTAAAAACCATACGAGTTTATTAAAAAGTAAGTGTGTGAGATCAAGTCATTGAAATGAAATCAATATAATTTGCTTCCAATCCTGTAGAAGAAATCCTATGGTTAGGTTAGCTCCACTGCTAGACGAGGGCCTCCCTTATTTACCGTAATTTCTACTTTTCTGTTATATTTCAACAAGTTTTAAATATTGTTGTCCTGTTTTAGGTGTAGATTACGTAACTTTGGTTGGGTATATATACGAGTATGGAGGTATGTATATGAGTATGTATGGTTTTTATCTATCAACTCATTCAAAACTTTTGTATTTAACGTATTGTTTCATTACCAGAACTTTAATTAACAAAGAAAGTAAGGAATTAAAAATGTGTACTACAGGATAGGTATTTGTCAAACACAAACTAAGCTGACTCTGGTCTAACCCTATCATGAACTTTCAGCGAAAGCTCGGTGCCGTTATGGAATCAAGTTAATTGGTGAGCCTTCACGTTCAATGTTACCGAGCGGTAACATTCACTCGCCGTAGTCACCGTCCTACTAGACACAGTCGCGCGCAACACTGCTGGTCCACACATTTCTTCAGGTAAGCGGAAATTATATTTAACTAGCTTTTCACGACACGGCGTAGCCGTGATCTATGTATTTTCCCGAGGTAAAATAGCCTATAGCCTTCTTCGATAAAAAGGCTATTTAAAGAGGTGAAATAATTTTCAAATCGGATTTGTTAGTTAGATAGTTCCTGATATTAGCGCGTTTAAACAAACAAACAAACTCCTCAGCTGCATAATATCAGTAATTAATTAAATAGCAACCCTACCACACAATCCTACCACATGAATAATTTTATGTATTTCTTAAAATTGCATTATAATCACATAGTTTAAGCAAGTAACGCAAGTAACGTTCAGCAGTTTAAAAGATTTATTAAATAAGAAAATAAGATGTATGCAAACAGGCAGCGAACACGACTATTTTATAAGGTGGACAAGATGTGAAGAAGTTGTGCGATGACGTCATTGCTAAAATTATTTTCTAAAGTTTGATTTCACTATAAGCCTACAACTGAATATCTGCTAATTTCACGCGATACGAAACTGCATACAGTCATATCCATTAAAATAGAGTCCAGTATTCCGTATGCGGTTTTGTTTTGCGAAGTAAAAGAAATAATTAAGACGCCAGCCCCGCTCATGGTGCAAATGCACTTTGATACAGGGCTGTTCGTTGTTTAAAGCTCAATTTGGAAACGAATCAAACAACTGAAAGCATTTATGTAATGTTTATACTTCCATGAATATTACTATACCAGCAATTCTTACTTAGCAAATTTCAAAGCCTAAAAAGTTTTATTGAGTCGATGTTTCCACAAAATTTTCACGTGTAAACCTAACGTATCAGTTCTGTATAAGGGTAATTTAAGCTTTCCAATTAACATTTTCCGGATTAGTGGTTCAGATGTGTTCTCTCAGCTGTAATTGAATTATAGACAGTAGGTACCACTGACACTCACCCACTTTCAATCATGCAAACCGGTCCGGACAAAGAGCTTGTTTCTTAACGCGTTATTGCGCCAAAATATATTTATTGCCTGGTTGATATTTAATTAATACAATGTTTACCTTAATACATTTGACAATTCTTGGTAATTGCAAAAAACATTGCGAAGCTTTGAAAGTTCAAAATATTAACCTACTTTGTTTGCCGTTCAATATTGTCCTTGTTTTTATTTTGTTACTTTGACCGAATATGAACATTGCTTTTTAAGTGCGGGATTTTACAGTTGTGATCTTTATTTTTTATATTGGACGCACTTAGGTACTTTAATTTTTACCGGTATAAACAACTCCCGTAAACTTTTATAAAGCTGCCGATATTTAATATACCTATAACTTTATACAGATACAGTTTTTATTTATTATTTAGAGAATTTTATCCCACTAGTAAAGTTGGTTTTATTATGATTAAGCGTCACTTTAGCAGTCAACTTAATACCGCGGAGATCTCTATAGCCATAATATTTGACATAAAATATGTCAAATATTGCGTTATCTGTTGTCTATTATTTGTACCGATTACTTTATCTTTGTTAATTTATGAAAAACTTTAGGCTTTGGCTCGTTAGGGGTGGGAGTGAGCAACAATATTTGTACCTATACTCCGTCCAACCAGCATAGAGCATATTTACTAACAAACCATCTGACAGTTAAATCAGCTGATGCAGGGGTAAAAAACATTTTATTATAATTATTTTGATTGAATCAATGCCTTTATGTTGTTTATGTTTTAATTTGTATAATGTCATATTAATTACTGTAACTGGTGTAAGCCGTGGTGATTAAATAAATCAATAAATTATTGAGGTTAGCTCTTGCCTGCGGATTCGTTTGCGGCCTACAGCTATACGTAATTTATTGTCCTTATTCAATTTTATTGAACCAAACATTATAAAACTTGACTGCAACAAACAAATTAGTACCTGCATAACCTATCAAGATATACCATGTAGTGGCTACTATCTTGAGCTTTGATGGGTGTGTCTCTGGGCTATGCTAGATATTTGATGTAAATTTATGTGGCACAATTAAACAAGACAGCCTAGTGAAATCAGCCTACTGGCAATTTTTAATCGTTACCTATTCTTAAAGAATGTAATACAAGCTAAAGGAAGATGAAATAACTATAAATGGAAATTAAAGGAAATATTTATTTATGGATCATTCATTACATTAGACTTCATTTTATTTTTTCAATACATGTGTCTCTCTTCTGGGACAATCTACTCATGATCACTGTTACTATAAAAAGTGATAAAAAAATAAAAGGATGTCTTACAAATGTAAGTCATCCTTTTATTTTTCAATACATTTCTCTCTCCTATCTAACACCACTAAATAGGGTAAGCTGAAACCAGCTAGCAACACTTGCTCTTCGTTCCTTTCGTTCCAAGATAATCCTACATCAATTACATCATTACATCAAATATCTAGCATAGCCCAGAGACACACCCATCAAAGCTCAAGGTTATGCAAGTACTAATTTGTTTGTTGCAGTCAAGTTTTATAATGTTTGGTTCAATAAAATTGAATAAGGACAATAAATTACGTATAGCCGTAGGCCGCAAACGAATCCGCAGGCAAGAGCTAACCTCAATAATTTATTTATTTATATAATCACCACGGCTTACACCAGTTACAGTAATTAATAAGACATTATACAAATTAAAACATAAACACCATAAAGGCATTGATTCAATCAAAATAATTATAATAAAATGTTATTTACCCCTGCATAAGCTGATTGAACTGTCAGCTGTCAGATGGTTTGTTAGTAAATATGCTCTATGCTGGTTGGACGGAGTATAGGTCGCCCCCGCCTGCATTTATTGGTAATTGAGTGACATTGCGGCAACATGAATTCATCTGAGCAATCACCCGCTCTCTATGAGCCAAATGACGGCAAATTGTAGGTACCTACTTTAATATGTGAGTAGCATTATTTTAAAACATTAGGAAGGAAAGAGATTGTTGTCTAGTCTTGAAACATATTTCACAAAAGTAAAATCATTTTGATCAGTCAAAAATAAAATACATTATCTATAAAAATATCAGACGAACGGTTACGTAAACCGACTAGTAGGCAGTTGCAATAGCCAAAAAAACATCAATGAATTTACGTCATGGCAAATAGCCGTGTCTGCGTGTGTAGGCGTCCGTAGACACGAGACAGCCGTCTCTTGCGCAGAAAGCTTTACGAGCTACATTTTACACCTTCGTGAGCCATCGGACAACCTCGGTGAACTTCGCCGTTACGATAGAGAAAGCTAAATATAGCTTTTTCTTTCCCTCGTATAGGTGTACTCGTTACTCCAGAGGCAATAAAAAAGCAAAAAGACAATGATGTCGTCCGGCCGAGTAGGGTTGTAAAACCGGTTTTATATTGTGTTTCCAACTCGTGATGGTAAAAATGGTATGAAAAGTTCAAAAGATAAAAACGTTCCTAAATATAAATAACTCTTAAAATGAGGATTCCTATTTCACGTAGGAAATTGGTAACTAAAAATACGAACATTTAAGTAATGAGTAATTTTTATTAATTTATATGGTAGTAGGATGTATCTGTTTTTGTTTAAGAGATCTTCGAAAACCAAAGTATTATAGCAAAACCACAGATTATATAACATTTTTACTAAGTAAAACAAAGCTTTTGAATGGAAACCTCGGTTCGATGAGCGGCGCGCCAGACCATGCATTACGATCTAGATATTTCAATCCATTTATTCACGAACAATGATACATCTCGCATCGAATAGCCCAAGCTGGCATCACCATTGCATTGTATCTTTTAGCCTTAAAATAAAAACTCATGCATAGATAATCTGGGCACAGTTGAGACAGTCGTGACCACAGATTGGACAATAGTCAGTATCTATCAGGCTTTGCATGTAAGGTAGCTGTAACAGAACGGAAATGACTTAGTGATGGCTATTACACTGAATTACGATTTTACACACAGGTTAGTATTTAATTTATCCGGTTCGGATAAAATTGGTTCCACTTTGCGTTTATAAACCATTTTATTGAAAAGCTTCAATGGTGGAACGTGGTGTGATTCCAACCGAAAGGGCTTCAAATCTAAAAGTTGTAGAACATAATATGTTCACCTGATGTGTGCCATTCACACCCTTTCCGCTGTATATTATATACCATAAAGGAAACGCTTGTATAGCTATATATATTGCCAAGTAAAAAAGAGTTTTCGATCATAGGTAACTAAAATATGAATATAAAGCATGATATTCATTAGATCATGAGAATTACCTACAACACGGCATTATGGACCATAAAGTATGTCATATGATAAACCTTGTCTTGCGGGTTGTCGATGAATGAATGTTTAATTCTTATTCCAAGAACTGAGCGATTACTTAATAAGGCGACGGCAAAAATGAGGAAAATCACGTGGAAATTAAAAAGAGGTACATTTTGTATTTTGCTACTCTCTAGTTAAGTCTGGTAGGTTTAACAAACAAAGTTCGAGCACGAAAATTTCTTCGAAATAATTATACCTTGTGCCTTTTTATTTTAGGGATAAATTAATATACTTGTTTGCCATGTTTCTTTTTAAACTGTTCTACGAATCCCCAATCACGTTCGAAGATAAAACCAACGTCAAAAATTTCTGAAAACTAATTTATTGCCTTTTTATAATTTTTTTAATTTTCGCAACCTAATGCTACGTTCTACGGAAACGTTCCGTTTTAATAGAAACATACTGAAGACCAATCATTGCTGTTAATAGTAATATGAATTCTAAAGAATAATAAAGTGCTTTAACGGTGAAGGCAAACATCGTGAGGAAACCGGCATGGTCTGAGAACTTTAAAAGAGTTTGAAGGGCATGCGACATTCACCACCCCACACTTGGCCAGCGTGGTGAATTAAGGCCTAATCTCTCTCGTCAAGAGAGAAGTCCCTGTGTCCCAGCAGTGGGAACATTAATAGGGTGATGATGATGATGATGAATAGAAAGAGGAAAGTGGACGGCTTGTTAAATAAGTTAATGGTTAAAACAAACACAACAACCACTACCATAATAAAACACATAAGATTCTCATTCAATGTCAAAAGAAACTGAAGTTACTTGACTATTATTAGGTAGGTAAAATTTATAAATGTTTTTGACCTCACTCAGGAAGCAGCCGACAAAGGCTGCTCGCGGCGTAGCGGACGTTCAATTCAGTTTTAATGCCTACGTTGCTCGAGTAATTGTAAAGGTTCGATTTTTGCAAACATTTGTGCGTAACATCAGCATTGTACGTGCGTCAGTAAGTCAACCAAAGTTAAAACTTTGGCCGCAATCTGCACAGTTCAGCACACTGCACTGGTGGAATCGCACCTTTACTGCTCTGTAATTATCTGTAAGTGATAAATATATCTATCTGTACGTATATTTGTATTCATTCAATTAAGTGTAGGTATCAGATTCTACCTCTAGAACCCGTAACACAAGCTCGGAGCTTACCAAGGGGCTTGCGTGTGGATTGCATTATCTGGATTTCTTATCTATTTATTTTTCGCAGTAAGTGTAGAGCCCGCTGATTTCACAGAAAAGTGACTATCCAGAATTTATTAAATTTAAAATAGGTTGCTTTGTTTTTACTCTATTTAAGTAAAATTATGAATATGCAATGCACAGTTGATTCAAAATTCATACTTTTCTTTAATTCACAGATATATGAATAATACATAAGAGAGGCGTTTCATTATTCTGTTGTATCGCAGATGCACTAGTCTTGCAGATTTTATAACATGGAATAAATATTCTAAAAGCTGGTCCGAACTCCGAATGCAACTGAAAAGCTGTCTCTGCTTACAAATGACTTACCTTGGTGCCTTGGTTATACAGGTATAGGTAGTGTTACAAGATATAAACTGAATAAGAAAGATGGTAGGCATACTATGAGCACTTTAATCCTGAAAGCTTTGGTTCGTTCTTTCAAAGGCACAAAGGCTCTATTCAATAAACAAAAATGTTTGTAAAATTATTGAATTTGAATAGCCCCGGATCATTTTGTTTTATTATGTTTATCTCGCCCTTTAGTTTGATACTATTAGGTTCTCCTTCTATAAAATATTTATTTTCAACTACTTTCAAAGATTTAGAATCATACTAAAAATTATTAATTACTTTTATTATTAATTAATTTTAATAAGTATTCCAAGCTCATTTCAGTTATGTATTTTGATCTTGCAAGTTCTATATTTAACTGTATTCATGTCAGGTATAGTAATATACTACCGTTCTTCTGAAGATCAGCACCAACCGCATTATTTCATGTTTTAAAACAATTCCATCCCGCCTGAAAATTCTCAAAGACCTCCTTTGATAAAGTGACAGACTTCAAATATTAGCACTATTGCGTCTGTGCAAAGTCTAGATTGGAATGCAGATTTGGGCACAATTGTCTTTAGCTTCCAGGACAAGAGGCCGCTAACGAGAACAGCGGTTGTTTGTTTTCCCACGCCTCTTGGACTCCAGATACACGGCCATTCATGCGGACCAGGTCACCCAAAATATTTACACTACTTAACAACTTTGGTGGCAATGCTTCTACATTATATACCAAGCACACGGGTGATATACTTACGAATGATAAATTTAATTAACTTTTTTTTCGTTTGATTTTAATCACACTTTATGGTAACTGTCGGTGTGGAAGAAGATAGATCACAACGATATAGCAGGTACCTTGTCTTGTCTTAAGAGTACATTTTCAAGAAATTGCTTGGTCAGTTTAAATGAAAGATAAAATATTAATAAAGATTTAAAATTAATCAAAATTAACTTAAATTGGTATAATAAAACAAATGAGGTTGTCTTAAATAAATAAATATTTCCGGACAATTTACACAACAACATCTAGCCCCGTGGTAAGCTCTAAGCTTGTGTTACGGGTACTAGATATCTGATATACTTAATAATATACATACATAATATAGATATTTTTACTATACATATTAAACACCCAGACCAAGGAGAAAAGTGCTTGCAGAACATACAAACAATTTTACCCTCGGCGGGAATCGAACCCGCTACCTCTTGCTCTGCAAGCGCAAATTGAAAATACGCTTTAAAATACGCTTCAATTTTGTAGACGTTAATGTTAAAAACAACAGAGCTCTTCTTTTTTTTTCAGTTTCCCAAAAGGTCTTTGAATAAATATAGTACCTACTCCCGTCGGTACATTCAATAAATTATATTTTCCTTGCCTTTAACTACAAGGAACTAAAAGCAAACTGAACAATGCTTGGTCAATCGTTAATATCGAGCAAAGCTTTTCTTTCCCTCTCAGCTTGTACAAAACAACAATGTTTCGGAATAATTGTTTAAAATAGTTTAAGGTTCTGACCGAGGAAAAACTAGGAATTTCAATGAGAGGACGTCGCGCGGTTTAAATAAAGATAGTGAATTTTTGATTTGTTGTTTTGTGGGTCTACGGAATAGTAAGATTGCCGTGGTCTACAGCTCTCATTGCCAAATTTCTTTGACGGAAATAATTATCCTGTTTTATTTAATTTCAAATTATTGTATATATTTTCATAAATCCCTCGTGATATGGATATAGATAGTACATATACCACGCAAGGCGTACAGCGCCACCATAACTCGAATATTTGTTTATACTATGTATTTGTGTTGCCCATTAAACGAGGCTATATTAAAAGTCGATGTTTTTGTATCGCTGCATCTTTACATGGAAGCCATTAAATTTGCATTAAATATCTACTTTCTAATTGGCAATAGACGTTTACATACAAAATCATATCGGACTGTGATATTAGGAATCTTCAGCATTTATTTATTGACTACAAGAGGAAAAAATACAATGAGATGGTATTAAATTCTCGAATGTTAGTGATTGATTATAATAAATTTTATTAATTAAGCATGTTCGCTTTCATATTTCTCGACTTTGCTTAATGCTTACTGGGCCATTATTTTTAATACAGCTTTTGTAGCAATCATAGCAGCAGTACCTCGCTGTGATTGGTTCAAAGTACGTATCAGAATCACATCAGAATTTCCGATCATTGGTAGTTAATGCTACAATCCTCTTAGTTCTGGTAATCTCACAGATTGCTTTTGTGAATTTAGTGACTGTTTATGCTGATTTTAAGCCTACAACTTCATACATTTATTGAACTGGACAGTTAACCGAGTGTGTACTGACTGAGCTTTATTATTTATTTATAGAGATTTTAATGTAACATACACGAACTAGGTAAATTAATGCTAGTAACAGTAATTTAGTTACTTTGGCATCGCACGCTGAAGCTTACAATAAAAAGTTTTCTTCTTGTTAATCTATACTAATATTATAAAGCTGAAGAGTTTGTTTGTTTGTTTGTTTGTTTGAACGCGCTAATCTCCGAAACTACTGGTTCGAATTGAATAATTATTTTTGTGTTGGATAGTCCAGTTATCGAGGAAGGCCATAGGCTATATAACATCACGTTACGACCAATAGGAGCAAAGATATAGAGGTAAATGTGTAAAAAACGGGAGAAATTGTTCATCTTTGAAGCCTTCCGTTGCGTGCGCCGTGAAAACGGTTCAAGATACACAAAAAATATGTATTAAAGAATAATAGCTCTTTTAATGATCTAAAAAACAGTCCGCAATAGTATATGTCTATCTTTTAAGATTAACTCACAAAAACCGTTTTGATGGTACCTAATTTGGTCGAAATAATTTGTTTAAGTTGTATCAACATAATAATAATAATCTTTATTCAAATAAATATGTTGTTGGTTAAGAGTACTTCATCCATTATAACGCGGGTAGCACCGCAGGGCACAGCTAGTCTAGCTATAAATAAGTTGTTCTTGCATGAGAATTACAAACGTCGAGCTACGATAAAAAAACTGAAATAGATTTATTTTCTGTTACAACCTTTTACAACAGTCATAAATGTCAAAACGCGATGTGATTCAAAAGTTCTTGTAGGTCATGAACTTATAGATGCAAATGCAATGTATATTTCTCAATCAAATATTGACCTTAAAGATGCTCAAAACTTTCATCATTTCATGGATAAAATATTTGCATATTTCATGCTTTCATGTTTGGGTAAAATTCCGTACACTTTTGCGCTATAATTCTTACGTAAAATCCGCTTCAAGTTGCTTTGCTTTAATTGATATTAGCAAAGATCATGTTGTTAGTAAAATTCATCAAAATATATTGAAATATTCTACAAAATTAAGAGCGGAAGGCTCATTGGGGTGGCTATACCCTACATGCATATCCCTCTCTGTACAATGAGATTCGTTAACTTTATTTAGGGTTGGTGTGGGGCGCTTTTTGGAATAGGGGCCTTACCTTTATGTGGACAGAGATGTTAAAATGAATAGTTTATGCAGGAAGATAGAAAAAACAATTATCACTAAAAGCACTACTAAATTATTGAATCAAGTTATTACAGCTGGTAACATTTATATTTATTAACATTACTATGGGTCACAAGTGTTGATGAATAATGTACATTAGGCTGCGGGTTCGATTTCCTCCAGGGAACTAGATGACTTAAAAAATCTTGTTTCGTGTTTTGTCGTCCCATTATTACGATAAGCATCACATACTAAAAGCACTGATTAGTCTGAGGTTACTTCAAATACTGTGTTAATTACCAATTAAACTTACTACGCTATGTCATTTTCTTAGACATTAATAGCAAATTGAGGAAAAAGGCATATTATTTAGAATATGGCTGGTTTAATACTAAGGTATTTATGAGAAAGATATGAGTAGGTGGATATTTGTATTAGAGAAATGTATGAGCCGCCTTGTCAAACACATGGAGGCAGAAGTAACAAAAGAACTCACAACATCAAGAAGAAACAAATATTGGATTTGTTTGGGTTGCAAACAAAGTTTTTGTCGACTTTGTTCTGCGTTTGACCCACGATTATCCTCTTGCCACCTACGCCTAGCAAATAGTGATCGTATGAGTATAGGCCCTCAATAAACATACATTTAATACAGTTTGATTTATTTTTATTTTTTGTGACGTAGTTTAGTACGGTAAGATTAAGTTAGTACCTATAAAAACAATGTTGTGCTTTTTTTTATCAGTTCTAAAATTATTATCATCGATCGACCGATCGAAACCATAAAAATATACCTCATTCCATAAAACATGTTTTGAGACGACACACACACCATATACCAATTTTGACAAGTTTGGATCGGACGTTGTGCGAAAACGTTCTTAGTGAATTTAGACTAATCCAGTATTACGAGTAAAACACTTGAACTGTCATGGCAGACTTTCGATATTACTCAGTAATTATACATGCTGTATCGTGCGTACAATTAAATTATAGTGCCTAACATTTTAACTCATTAAATTAATTACTATATTTATGATATTATATTACCTAATGCACAAAGCTTAACAGGTTAAATGGAAATGCGCACGCCTAATCATGTAGTAAGTAGGTAGGAACCTAGGTATATATACATAGATAAAGATATCGCATATAAAGCTTCTAAACTTACCTTCAATGCTTCTAACAGTGATTTTCTTAACACAAACTTCGTTGTCCTTCACTCTCAAGTTTCGATATAGAGAAAAGTTTAGATATTCACTTGAATTTCATTCCTTCTTCCGTCTTGTTACAAAAAGTATTTTTCAAAGGATTACATTTATTTTGAACGTCTCTAATTTTGTACCATAAAAAGCAATAAACTTCTCGACGAAATTAATCGAACTCACAGAACAAGTTATGATTATTTTCTTCAAATAGGAATCGCATAACATTGGTCTATTTTACTCCAACGTTAAACATTTATGTCATTTTTAATGGAAATTGTTCACATTCTATTTTGAAGGTCTGCTACCGTCATCGCACTAAAACAAATCACTGTGTAAATACCTACTCGCAAAGTATTTACGCAAAGCATGAATTTGTTAAGCGGCGGCAAGCGTTCGTCCACTTGGGCGGCTCGCGCGACACTGGGCGGGCGGGAACTCACCCGCCCTTGCGAAAAGTTCACGGCAACATTTTCTTTCTGCTCAGTGACATTATTACATTTCAATCGCAATGTGTATACTGAATATTACGTTTGTAATAATATTCCCGATGGAAATGCGTATATGCAATTATTTCATAAAACTCGGCCATTTGTGAGCGATATATTTGATAAAATAGCTTTACGAACATATATTTTATTCAAATAGCCAAATAACCGCACGCACATTGTACAAATTGAGTTGGCAGCGAACAATTCCAGTTTTAAGAGGCTTTATTAGCTAACTGGTTGCTATGCAGATACTATAACATCCGTTCGAAGGGTAGTAAATGACCAACAATGGAGGACCTTTTGTAAACCCAACGACCTTAGCAATTGAGCGATTCTGCTTAAATATCCTACACAATTCAACAATAATTCTTACAATAATTCTTGCATAATTCAAGGCATTTTGGACGTAGTAACGAGTTTCCTATACTTTGCACATCTGAGCTGAATTTGGCATTTCTCCTCCTCAAAGTTTGCGTTATGTAGGCACTCTGTCTGAGACACATTAATGACTTCAAACAACAAATGCTCAACCATAAGGATCTACATATTAGATTGAGTTGCGTCTTCTAAATGTTGTGTATGGTCAATGACCTCAATCGATTCTCGAGTGTAGATTATTTACAGTTTTTGTGTGCAACAAGACGCCCTGTTGTTTGTTACCTCACTTTAGTTTCTAAAAATATTTGCGTCATAAAATGAAAAAAAAACAATCTAATATGTATACTAAAACTTAAATATATATTACTAATACTTATGACGACAAAAAATGGTCGCCACTCGGTGTAATTCTAATTCTATTTAGAATGATTAACACACATGACATACCATATCGATCTTCGATATGTCCGTCGATCGATTTACATCATTTTATTTTATTTTCAGCGGGCTCTATGCACTCTCAATAGCTTCTGTAGTGCGCGCGAGGATGTTGACTTGTTTGTAATATCGGAAAAAAGTTTAATAGAGCCGTGTCCCAGTAGTTAGACGAAGTAAACAGAATCAATTGGAAATAGAAATAACAATTAAACAATATGTTTATTTGGTACTTATTATTTTCCTTGTCGCATTAGTTTTGTACTTTAATGGCAATGTAAAAGTGTACCTACTAACGAATAAATGATTATAGGAATTAATATTTACAATGAACGTGCCTACTAACTACTTTATTGCAGTTTGTTCTAACGTGTCTAAGTTATGTGTATGCAAACAAAATAAATAAAGAAATGGATGAATATTAAATATCAATTGCAAATAGAAATAAGAATTAAACAATTATGTATATTTGTAATTATGTAACTTAATTTATGTACTTATTATTTTCATTGTCGCATTAGTTTTGAACTTTAATGGGAATGTAAAAGTGTGCTAATAAATAAATCATTATAGGAATTAATATTTCCGATGAACGTGCCTACTAACTACTTTATTACAGTTTGTTCTAGCGTGTCTAAGTTTTGTATATGCAAACAAAATAAATAAAGAAATTGATTAATATGAAATGTAAAATATGTGCTGGACATAACATCAATTATCGGTCGCTTGTTCAACAAACTTAGAAAATCTCTTGAATACATAACTGTCATCAGGTTCACATAACAAGAATGTAAACAATCGTTACTCAATACCAAAATACAGTATCAGTCAAAGTCCCACAAATACATGCTTAATCGGATCACACGGCAGTCCTAAATGCGACCCAGTTCCGATACAAAGACGCAAGTTATTTCTGTTATTCGGCAATCGGAACCATCCCGGCTGAAACCCGCCCGTTTGACAATACGCCCAGTATGCAGATACCGATGAACGCCGCTTAATCGAACCCAATGGATATTCACAACTGAAACAGATGCTTACGTATATAAGATAGCTTTTGGGGAATACAAGCATGGTTAGGGGTACCTAACCATGCTTGTTTTGGTGTATTAGATACGCAGTCATTGTGAAAACTACGTTATTTTAAAGAATTTATCAAAATAGCGATTAGTAGGAATTATTATTATTAAAAAAGTAGAGAAAAACATACGCGTTGAATTGAGAACCTTCTTTTTACGTTAAAATTCGGGTAAAAATTAAAAAAATATTAGTATAATAAAGTATAGCTCATGCGACACAGTTTACAACTAATGAGACTGAGAATAGAGAACTTCAAAATTATACGTAGGTAGATAAGTCCCGAAAATCTATAAAGCACGGCAACACCTTAGCATGAACAACTAGTAACTAATGAAACTAACAGGAACTAATTCGAAAAATGTCGTGCCAAGCAGATATCAACTCATATCGCTAAGTACATAAGTTGGATTATCTACTCAATGCCATTTTCCATTGCTGCCCATAATCCGTATCAGAGTAAGTACCATCTTACCTCACAGCATTACGGAATTGGTATGTAGATACAGCTTAAACGCCCCTTAATCGTCGCAACCGGGTATTCAAACTACAGACACTGAACCGAACTGTTTTAGGTAAATAGACAGAGATGTAGCACAGCGTATAAAAGACCACAAACTGCTGAGCGTTGGAGGAGAATAAATTAGAACTGAATTAATTCTTGCATAATTCGCGTAGTGATCTTTTGGCAAGTTAAACCTGATGTTAACGAGATGCTGTCAAGGATATTAAATGTTAGGTTGATGTTCATCTTAACATTGTTTTTATGAAACTTGTGATCTCATCCGAACATTAATTTGGTAGGTAATTATAAGGTAAAGAGTCGGATATGCATATTTTGTCAGAGCTCTTATTTAATACAATTTACTTTTAGTTTAATTAATTAACAGTTGTTTGTACACATAAACAGAGATTACCATATAAAAAATTGTTATTATATTCCCGAGTGTCTACCGTAGCTGCATGTGATGATTTTTCAAATAGGCTTTTGTGGGTTCTGAAACATACATATTAGAGTTTAATAATCCATTTATATAAAATTTAAACTAAGGTATAGGGATTCTTATAATTTTCAGGTAAAAATAAAATTAAACAAAATATTTTTTTTTATGTAATGAAAACGTCTATACACAACGACCGAGAAACAAAAATTCTACAGCCAATCTTTTATTCTATATTTACATGGAGTAAATATGAAATCAAATTTCTGGAATATTATTACGTTATGTGAAAACACCCTTATCTTCTTTGATATCACGTACCATTTCTCTGTGTTTCGTTTATTTGAAGCAACAACTGGAGATTTATGATCCAGCGACGAATTTCTGTCAATAATAATGTGGATTTACGATCGAAACTACTTCAATATTAAAACAAATATCTTACGATTTGTTTATGTCTTCGCGAAAGCTGATTCACTGGAACCGACATTATGCGATACACTAATACAAAATATTGAATGTTAAAGTTCTTCTTCAATTGTCTGGAAATATTTATTTATTTTAATGTTTTTTTTTAAGTCGTGGACTAGGCACTTTTTTTACTCATAATCGGCTCGCAGCCACCCTTAACCTTCTACTTTGACTTTGATCTTGTGGTGGACGTCGAACACAGCGTTCGACAATCCGAGGACCCCATTTTTCAAAATTTTGGACCAAATACCGTTATGGCCTGGCGCTGATCTGATCAGCTTGGTAATTATCGGTAACCTTATCATAATTGGTAATTCTTTCCCAATAGGCGGAGAGTAGCTCAAGCTATAGAGCTTATAGTACTTGAGCTAGTCTGAGCCCATTCAAATACATCTATTAGTGAAGCATCAGATTTCGGATCCATTTGTCAACGGCACACCACACACCGATTGAAGAAATAGTTTAGCGTATGTGGCATAATCTCATGTTCATCTGCGTTTATGTTAAAAGCTGTGGGTGAATCTCTTGTGTTTATGTACACGTAAACTGAGATATGACATATTGACACTTAGATGGTTGGTGTTATGAGAAAACGTATAAACTTGATGGAGCAAGGCCTCGACAATATCATCTTGTCCAAATGACTTGTATAAAAGATAATAGGTACTTGCGATAGATGTAAGCATGTCAGTACAGTACTTAGTTTTGAGGGGCAGAAGCACAAGAATTTTGTTACTGATAGGTAAACGTACATGATATATAGTTTTATTATAACTACACGGCTGAGATGAGTGAAAGTGCTATTGTTTGTTACTTTGTTTTATTTATTTAGGTAATAACTAGCCCGCGTTAAAGGGTTTTCTTGAGGGAGTACCTCACTTTTATAGATGTAGCTTATGAGTTATTTTCAGATACCTACTACGCAACACTCGACAGGATAGTTTTAATAACCAAAACGATAGAGATTAATATATCCCGCTCGAAGCAGGGAACGGCAACAATATAATTTTAGGAGAATGTGAGACAACAGAAGCTCCATAGAGAATAAAGTAAAGTTTGGATGGTCGAAATGTTGTAATATTACCTACTTTATAAATGTGATACTGGTACCCCAATAATCTCTCGTCAAAGTGCTTTAAACCCAGTATAAAGCAGTGTGAAAAGTGCAGTGTCTCATTTCTTGTTATACTGATAATTGACGGAACCTATTCTTGATGTAGATTATCGCTAGAAAGTTGAAAGAGACCAGAACGCTAAACTCATAGAACTAGATAACGGACGTACTGCCTCAGTGGCGCGTGCAGGAGGTAGCGGGTTCGATTCCCGCCGAGGGGTCGAGTGTTTGTATGTTCTGCAAGCGTTTTATCCTTGGTCTGGGTGTTTAATATGTTTCAAGTAATCTATCTATGTATGTCTAAGATGGAGCATAAAGACCGATGGATAGAAGGTAGATGGCTTCTCCGAGCCACATTACGAAACACGAAAAAAATCGTTTCTCGCACTGGCCCAGCCCGGAGGGTGCTGACAAGCCACGGCCGAAGCTCACCACCAGAGACTGTTCTTAGCACCACCCGGAGGTCACGTGTACGGATTCAGAGGGTTAACACTTACGGACGTGAACAGACAAAACCTCCAAAAAACGAACGTAAAATATCGGCAACCGTTTTAAAGAAAATCAAGACTTCAGCGCCTCAAGTATTCCCTTGACACCCTTAAGCCCAACTCCAATTAAACCGTAACAAATGATGTTCCGTCTTGAAAACATGTGCTCGTTTCTCTTCTGACATGAAAATGAGAAAACGCTTATAACAGACTAGAAGCCGTGGCGATCCCGAGGGAGCAGTTTTAGGGAGTGAAATCCTACGGCTATTTGCTAAACGACATTACGTGGGGTATGTACTGTACATACTCATATGAACGGTCCATGAAGTACAATGGGGTATAGTATCATTTTAATGTGAGGATGTGCATACTAGATTAGGTACAGGAAAAATGTTTTTTTGTTACAATGAAAAGTATTTTGTACACGGAGCCTCAAATTGTGGCCTCCTTTTCGGACTATTTATAAAAACTGTTTTTTAATACTACTCAAATCTTAAAATAATAATAAATGTATATAACCTAACCTACTAACCTAACCTGTAAATATATAACCTGCTTTCAATACCTAGTTTCAAAAGTTCTTCCGGAAAATCTAGTTATCGAAATGTCGACCAACGGTTTTAAGTAAATCAAGACTTCAACGCCTCAAGTATTCCCTGTACAGCCTTTAACCCAACTCCAATTAAACCGTAACAAATGATGTTCCGTCTTGAAAACATGTGCTCATTCTCTACTGACATGAAAATGAGAAAACGCTTATATCAGAGTAAGCCGTGGCTCCTGGGGGAGCTGTTTTCGTCTGAGTTAAATTCTATGGCTATTTGCTAAGCGACATTACGTGGGGTACATACGAGCTTGTACTTGCTGTTCATGAAGTACACTGTGACAATGGGGATGCTGAATAGATTGAATAATGTATTATTTGTAAATATGTAGTATGGGGTTTGTACTACAAGCGAATTAGTTTCGTGCTGATTGTGGTTAAAAATTGTGGCCTCCGTTTTGGACAATTTCACTAAGATTCTGTTATGTGTTCATTTCACTTCATAGCTACATTTTCAAAACTCCTTCAATTCGGGTATTAATGTTACATAAGCATTTATTTGACCAAAATCTCACCTGATGTAAATTGAAGATGTGGTCTAAGATGGGGCATGAAGACCTAGAAGGTAGAGGCTAGGCTAGGCTTCTCCGTAGGGTAGATGAAATCTACTTATAGGAATATGTCGCCAAACGTAAACGTAACAAACGTAAATGTAAGAATATCAAGACTTCAACGCTTCAAGTAATCCTTCGACACCCTTTAACTCAACATCAATTAAAGCGTTATAATAATGTCCCGTCTTAAAAACGTGTGCTCGAAAACGATTATATTTTATCAGACTAAAACGGCGATCCTGATGGAGCTGTTTTCGTCTGAGTTAATTCCTAGGGCTATTTGCTAAACGACATTATATGTATTATATATAAAGAATGTTTTTTTGCTAGTAATATGATGTAGTCATTGTACATGGAGCGTCATTAATTTGAACAGAATCATGTGGTTACAAGTTATAGGCTCCTTTTCAGATTATTTTATTTATTTTGTTGGTAACATTAGGTCCTAATCACCCAGGCTGGCTAATTGTGGGTTGGTCAATGTCATATGTTCTTCAAACTCTCAAGAAAATTCCCAGAGGTCTGCGTCGAGGTTAGAACCTTCGTAATGAAAGCCAAGTGTGCTCCCACTTAGCCAACACGGCTTTTGGTAGCATACATAACTTGAAATATCGAATCGGAATCCTCTTATGGTAAGTTTCTGCTTTTTAAGTGCAACATATGAAGAAAAAAAATCCGTACGTGTAACTATAATTTTATTTGTTTTATAAATAACTGACTGCCTCAGTGGTGCCGTGGGCGAAGGTCCGCTTGCAGTGCAAGAGGTAGCGGGTTCGATTCCCTCTCAAGGGTCAAGTGTTTGTATGTTCAGCAAGCACTTTCTCCTTGGTCTGGGTGTTTAATATGTATTGTAAAACTATCTATGTATGTATGTCTATTATATTAAGTAAATTAGACGTCTAGTACCCGAAACAGAGCTAAGAGCTTGCCACGGGGCTAAATGTTATTGTTTGAATTGTCCGGTAATATTTATTATTTATTTACTTAATTAACTACAATGTACTACAACATAAACAACAGTACAACTCTCTACTTCCGGTAGATCTGCTTCCATTTACAGTAACCGCCTGAACGCAGACTGATTACGATAAAACGGTTTTTTTTTAAATTAGCCTATAGTGTCCCACTGCAAGGCAGAGATACCATTTCAAAAATATTAAAGAGAGGATACATAATATCAACACCAAGACATTCGCAGTACAAGTAAAAGAAGGGGGAGTGAAATGAGAAAAAGTCATGCTCAGCATGTCAGTGAGCATTACTTTATTCATTAATGCCTTATTTCCATATTGATAATCTATTTATGTTCTACATTTAACTACCAACTTTCATAGTCATTGCCCTCCGGGTTTAAAATGTAATATATCCAACATTCATAAGAAGTTATATGGTATGGTATGCGTGGAAAAAATTAACCGTATCAAATTGATAAGTCGTTTCAACATTCCTGGCATGATTAAAATCAATGTTTTCGTTTATGACGAAAACAGGTGAAAGATTGTTCAATAGATAGGGTACTTAAAAGGAATAGTAAACGATATATCCAAATAATTAATTAATGTTAATTGATAAACTCTCTTTGAAACTTAGAAACTGTATATGTTTCATATCACGTATTTTAATTGCGGACTAGTTGTCTTCTAACGGATTGTTGTGGCAAGCAGGCAGGTGTGTGTTGGAAATATCAAAATTATCTAGTATTCCAAGACTGCAACAATCTAACAGTATTAGTATACTTGAAAAAATTCATTGATTTTATATTTTCAATAGATAAAAAAAACTTATTTATTTCTACAAAAACTGTCATTCTATAGATTAGATACATCTATCTAAATCGTGGCGCCTTGAGTTATTTCCGACACAATGTTAAATTTATTTAAAACTAGCTGACCCCAGCAAACGTTGTTTTGCAAAATGAAAAATTGATAGTAGCTGATTCTCCAGACCTGTATAAGCATATAAAATTTGGTAAAAATCGGTAAAGCAGTTTCGGAGGAGTACGGTAACTAACATTGTGACATGAAAATTTTATATACTTTTGATAGATATGATCTTTGACGTTAGGAACACACCTACAACAGTGAGTGCTTGTAATTTAATATGAACTTTATACCATAGCAATAAAGCTCAAATTGACTACGTTTTAGTTACAAATCATTTGTATGGGAAAAAGAAAAGGGCTATTCTTAGGGTTTTTCCAGCAATAATTCTAATTTTTCTCGCCGTAAAAACCATCCTTGAACTTCAATGAACATTTTTTAAAAAGATTTGGCCAAATTGGTCCAGGCGTTGTTGAGTTATGCGCTTACCAACACATTTTGCGATTCATTTTTATATTATAGATTCAACCATTTTACGACACGCACAGGATACAAATGGATACGTACACGTCATATGGATGCATATTTTTTTTTTCTCTAAAGGTTGTCTTGCTGTGGAAGAGATCACTTTTAGTGATAAGGCCGCCCATTGCAACATTATTATTTCATGTATTTTAGCATTGTACTGTTGTATTATAAATTTTGTGGTTCAATTAAGAGTATTGTATTGTATTCCAATATCAGCCTACTGTCATGTCACTGCAAAATTTATTTGGGAATTGCGTCAGTCGCCGGCCAAGCATCCAAACAGAACCGTCGCCACGTGAGCGTAGGCTAGATCATCCATAAATATTTTTTAATTTTATATATAACAAAATCAACATCCCTTATATTTATATTTATGACATGACAGTATACAATATATTGGATACAGTATATATTGAAATATGCACCTGTTTTCTGTGTAATTGTAACCTCATAGGCTACCGCGGAAGCCGAAAACAAATTACCAAATGGAAGATGTGTCGGTAACACTGCGCGGTGCAACGTCCTAATGAACTATTTGAAATTCTTATGATTTGTATCAACTTGCCCCATTCTACAGTAATGAGATTTTGTTTATTGGTTGGATATATTTTATCTGTTAATACATATTCTATTATATTATATTCGTTTCTATTCGTATTTCTATCTTAGATGGACAGATGACTGGGTCATACTTATTGGCTCACGGTGGATGCAAATAGCGACCAATCGGAATAATTGGTCGTCTTTGAGGTAGAGTTATGTCCAGCAGTGGACGTCTAATGGGTGAAATGATGATGATGATATTCTATTCATCAACAGAGTTCAAAGTTTATAAAATATTATAGCATTTTTTTCAAAATGTAATAAATGTCCATGATTATAATCTATACAAAATCAGCAACTGTGAACGAATGCATTACCTACATATAAGATAGAACTTGTCAGTAACTCGTGAGCCAAACTAAAGTCATAGTGGATTTCGTCTCCACGTTTTCATTATTTCAGACACTCATAAAATTGGGTTTTAATTATCATCTACCTAAATTGTGGAAGATCTTTAAAATTTATGAAGGCAACTCATCACAAAAGCGAAGATTATTATCCAAATTACGCCGAGGATTTACTTAGATTTATACAACCCACTGATAAACAATTCCTAGAAAGCTTTATCCGTGCCGATAATGAATAAATAGGTAGTTATAGAGGTCCCTTTGCCATAACAACCCGAGAGCTGGGCTATCATGATTATGTGTTATAAAAACTGCTTGTTTAATGTCGATGTTCCCATATAAGTTGTGAATCATGGTGCGTTCGCGGCGGTATGTGATTGCTGTACCTATAGATGAGTTAGAGGAGTTTAAAATAAACATTAAGATGCTAGGCTCTATTTAATGTCCTACAAAATAACTATAAACATATTCACATGTTAAGATTGGTCCTTTAAAATTTAATATACTTAGTAAGCTTAATTTATTTACCATTCAACGCAACGCCAGTTATAAATTTTTTGTTGTCAGTTGTAAAAAGCTCATTAATAGAGTTAGAATCTAATCTCTCACAAACATCTTGTTGGAGTCCACGGCTGAACAAGGGCCTTCCTAAAGCTCAAATGTTTATTTTTACCCGATTTCTTTTTAAAAATGAGGGTACCTCGATGAAAAGGGCTCATACAAATTTCAACCTACCAACCAACGAACGGTATAAAATAAAACCGCCAAGTTTGCTCTAGCCCGTTGGGCGATGACCGTTAAAATTCCACGGTTCAGGGAAGGGGAAATCCTTCCGGTGTTCGCTACAGAATAAAGCTACGTATGGTATTTTATTTCCCGTTTCCGAAGGAAATAGATAGAAAAAATATTTTTTAGATAAGGACGAAAATTTCTAGATTTTCGTCAACATTGCGCAAAAGCCACAAGGAGTGGCTTCAGGACAAGTGATTATACGTTCTTGTTCCTTATAGGTGTTTTTGAAGTAATTATTTCAAGTTCTTTTACATTATTGTTTACCTCGTCGATGTTTGTGTTGTGCGAATCCTTTCGCACAATATTTCAGAGCAACAATAAAAAATGTTTATCCTTAAATATTGTACCCGTATTTTTTCTTGCTAACGGAAATTCTACCCATATTTTTTCTTGCTAACGGAAATTCAAGACCTTACAGTGCATTGAAGTTTCGCGTGACATAACCCTTTTGAGCGATTTATGCTTAAGTCAGCAGTAACTAACCCCCACTATGGAACTTTCTACCATCTTTGTACTTACATATTCAATTTCAAATAAAGAGTCCAGTATTATTGGACGGGCAAACAGACAGTCCGTCAGTTACACAAAATATGTAGTAATCATGCATATTTACTGTATGTAGGTAGAGTACAAACAGGGACAAAATACGATTACAGAATTTCTTATAAATTAACAGGGAATTTATTTTTTCGAAATAGACCCCTATAGGCAAAAAATAATCTTCATCTATAACAAGAAGCAGCACAACACTATAATACCGGATGCCGTGTCGCCTGAAGGAAAAAGTCATAATTGCTTCAACGTATCGCTAATTTTGTTACCAACTTGGTTCTAATCTGTGTTTCCCTGTTTTTGCGACGCACTCTGCAGTAGCTGTGGCCATTATTCCCTAGGAGGAAATGGCGTCCAAGTTAGCCGCAAGTCTGGTCAATCTGGTATCTACTCCTTCTTTGAATTGTTGCTTTGATGTTCGTATCCGGCTGTATGTGCCAGTAAATGCCAGTAAATAGTATTCGGTCTTAAATTATAACGGTTCCGATTTATAAAAAAGTTAGTTCTGAGACGCATACGTTTTTTATTTCAAAACCCAAGTTAAGTCGGAAAGCAACATGTTGACTAGACTAATGATGTGGAAAACTAAGCAACATTTAATATTAATATAATGTTAAGCTTTACCAAAAAGGTTGGTAGGTAATTACAATTTGCCCGTGGGCGGCTACCAACAGGTCAGTCAGGAAATAATTGAATTTTAACAGCAATAATATTTCACTGACATAATATCATGACCCAACATTAAATTTTCATCAGAACTGACCTAGTTTGAACTAAGCTTAATTTATAATACTTTCACTATACATATAAGCAGGGTTAAATCAAAGTATTTTTTGCCAGTTCAAGATTTACATAATAGACCATTAAGAAGAAGGTACCTATGGAGTCAATAAAAAAAACAAATAAGAACGGTATGCAGAGGTATAACTATCTTAAATAATGTCGTAACCGTGAAACATTTCGAGACAGGACCTCCCTCTATCAACAATAAGCCCCCTAACATCCAATTAAAGATCTTTTTTTGAACAATGTCCGTCTTGTATATTTTTATTGATTGAGTTTGATATCTATCTTGCTTGTAGATCTATTTTATTTTTTTCGGATTATTGCGGCAAATTCATTTATAAATTCACTTTTCAAACAACTACATACCTAGCTGTAGTAAGCATTCAAGTTATTTACAGAAAACATAATCCTACCTTGTAAACTGACTTGTATCGTAACAGTTACCTACATCGATAGATGGCCTACCACAAAGAGCATGAGGACATGCAAATTGTCTGTATTATTATGTCGTTGGATATGAGATTTACATAGGAATGGGAGTTAGCGGCAGTTAGGCGCATCCGTGGGTCGGCCGCGCCGGTGGCGCCCCCAGCGGGCCTTGCAAATCACAAATCTACAACTATTCTACGAGTACAACCCTCATTCGTAACTCCGAAGACATCTACATAAACGTCCCATTACTAGATTCCCTGCAAATCTAATTCCAAGACCTAAATACAGACGAACTGAAATTGTCACGTTTTGCTGAATGGACTCCTTTCAATTTCATGGTTTGCACCAGAATTTCCTGTGAACTCCGCGAAATCTAAAAGTTTATTCAGAGATATGAAAATGAAAATTTTACTATCGACATCTGAATAAACTTGTGCAACTGGGTAAATCTTAAATATGAATAATTTACTTCATACCAAATTATTCGTCTCTGGTATTTTTTTCTAGATACTCAATACCATAAAAACGTGTTTTCCATAAACAGTGTAATTATTTAGGCATTGTAAAACATAAGATGATTAATTAGATTTTAATTGGCTTGCGGCCTGTCTAGTCGCGAGAAGTAATCGCGCAATGGATTGCATGGCTTACGTTAAGATATCTCTAACCTTGGAATCGACGAACTTTACAAGATCAAATGAATGACAGACCTATAAATATTTCTCATTCGTGATTATGGTTAGATTCAATAATCTATGCATTTTTTTCTAAAATGATGTTTGAGATAGATTGCGCAGCCGCGTCGCATCGATATTGTAAGATCAATCATAATACACAAACAGTGTTTATGTAGCATGATTGATCTTACAACCACTGAATACTAAATTACTATGTAAACTATAAAAGCATCCAATAATTTAAAATGTCTGCCTTATATTCCGAGTTAACCCTGAAATTAAACAGTTTGTAAATTGCTATATCTACAAACACCAACAGATAAATAGAAGGCTATTGTGTCACGAGCCTTCCACTCCTTCGTTGTATATTGATAAATACTTTATCTTTACAATCTATAAACAATAGACGCTGTAGTTCAATAGCCTTAGGTGCCTAATTTGGCTCGACTTCAATGTATCCTTTTAATAAATGACAATCGAAAAAGGAACCTATACTTTTTACGTGAATAATCATTTTATTTGGCTACTTATGTCAATGAGACGTAATGTCGTGCTCTACATAAGTTTTCGCAAGAATTTAATTTAGAGTAAATTAAATGATTTAATTTTTTGCAGAAACCAGTGAAAACCTTGATGAGAATCTTCCGAGAATCGAGATGAAATTGAATCTTTATTCACAATTCTCGCGTTCTTACTATCTATTACAATTTCAATTTATTATCTATATATATAAAAGAAAGTCGCGTTAGTTACACCACTTATAACTCAAGAACGGTATAACAGATTTGGGTGAAAATTGGTATGGAGGTAGCTTAGAGCCAGGAGACGGACATAAGATACTTTTCATCCCGTTCGACAGTTGGTATGGAGGTAGCTTAGAGCCAGGAGACGGACATAAGATGTTTTTCATCCCGTTCGACAGCGTTCCCGTGTGACTTGACATGAAACGTCAGTCACTATAAAACGTGTTATAACAAAAAAGAATCTGACTTGGAATAACAAAACGCAAATGATTAAAATAAATTTTTCGGTGAATTGAAGTGAAGTGAAGTTTAATTAATAATGCCGCGAGCAAGACGATCGAATCTTTCCCGACAAAGCCGTAATGCAAGAAGAATACGAAATACTGCAAATGAAAGGAATGAAGAAGAACAAGAAATTGCACGTGAACAGCGCCGCGATAGTATGGCTCGACTTCGTGCTTCTCAATCACGAGAGCAAAGTGAAGCAGCACAAGAATCACGCCACTTTCTTTACATAAAATAAATACTCAATATTAAGTACCCACAACAATCATCCAAAATTAAATATTAATATTAGGTAAATATCATAATATTTTAAGTTAGATTGGTATTTGGAAAATAATAATCTACATCTACACTAATATTATAAAGAGGAAAGATTTGTACCTATTTTTGTATGTTTGTAATGAATAGGCTCGAAAAGTACTGGCCCGATTTAAACAATTCTTTTACCAATAGAATGCTACATTCTTTAAATTTGACATAGGCTACATTTCATTTTGAAAAAAGTTAGGGATCCTTGGTAAAATTTGAACAATGTAACCGAAGGTGTATAAAAATGAGTCTTAAAATGTCGTCGTCGAATGCGCTGCCGAAACTATTAGCGATAGAACAAAATAATGTACCTACAACAATATTGAAGAACATCATAATGTCTTCAAAAAACTCCGCGGTAGCATTACTTTTTTCATTTTAAACATTAATCTTATATATAAAATGTAGTAATGATCTCTGTTTTTATGTTAGTATCTCTACACTACTGTGCTTATGAAGCTCTGACGTGGACACTGGTAAACTGCGACAAACCAAACGCAGTAGCCATTAATAAGAAACTGAACTGAACTGAATCGCAAAATGTGTTGCTAAGCGCATAACTCAACTTTTTTTTAAATGTTCGTTGGAGTCTTAGGATGGTTTTTACGGCGAGAAAAATTCGAATAATTTCTGGGAAAATTTTATACCCGTGCGACGCCGGGGCGGGCCGCTAGTTTTGTATAAAAGGTGAGTTTCGTTCGAGTATTCTTAGACATGTTCGATGTAAATCGGTTGACGCGTTTAAAAGTTGTGAGGTGTAAAATTGGGGAAGATAAACCGAAAATCTGCAAATATACTCAAGTGGGGTCTTAAATAAAAGCGCATCATCATCATCGTGCACATTTTAAAATATAGTATGACGTTTTACTTTTAAAGGAACTAAAGTCTTGGAATCGGGGAATTTTTAAATAGAGTTTATCAATTACCTACATTAATTATCGTTTAAAGTCGGTAACCAAAGCAGGCCAACATAAACAACGTGTATTTTATAAGGCGGCTGGTGCAAGATGTTATCACAATGCAATTGGCATTTGTCTAGAGACCTTATCACCCCCATCGCTAGCTACTGCTTATAATGGACAATAAAATACGCAATCTCGATCGTGTTAGTAGATACTTATACCGTTCGATAAACGATAACATTGACAGCTGAATAATTAGATCACTTATTGGTATTTGGACATAAATGTATTTACTTTTAACCTCCGACGCAAAATGAGAAAGGGGGAAAGGGGAGGGGTGCTTAATTAAGTTTTTTTTGTATAAAAGTTGATTTACGTGCAAGTGTTACCATGTATAATGAAAATCGCTTGAGACATTTAATATTATACACTCGTGCCAAACTTACCTTTCATACAAAAATAAACGAAATTGAAATCGCTCCATCCGTTCGGGAGCTATGATGTCCCAGACAGACAGATAGACCGACAGACAGACATACACGTCAAACTTTTTTGATTGGGGGTTAAAAATATAAAAGATTAAGATTAAAATTCCCGTCGTTGTTCGTAATAATTGTATTTTCCCGCAAAAGCTAAATTTCTGTAAAATTTACTAGGGTAAAAAGTAGCCTATTTATTATTCTGATATGTAAGCCATATTATTATCAAAATCCATGCAGTAGTTTTTGCATGAAAGAGCAGCAAACATACTTACTTATAAACTTATACATCCTCAAAAACTCGTGTTTATAATAATAGTAGGATATAGATAATATTATCAATAACAAAGTCACTATTGCGTTATGAAATTATTTAATTATATAATTAATCTGCTTATAAACCATGTCAATAAAAACAGTTTTCTTCCATATTTAAAAAAACTATTCTTAGAAATCTTAGCAAGTGCAATTCATTTCATTCCTATTGCTTACGTAGATATATGTATTTACATATATTTTACTTCATATACAAAACTATTACATAATGTAAAAAATATATACCAATAAAATCAATTAGTTTCATGGTTTAATCAACTTTTACTTTTTTAATCAACAGTAACTGTTAATTCTTTATATAATATTTCCTATTATTGAAATATCTTATAATTATCAGATAAAGGTTATCATAGGCAGATAAAACATGAGTGTTTATTTTACGATTGGTTTAAAATACGTTGGATCAATTCTATCATTTTATTTAAAAGTTATTGGTAGCAGCAAATAAATAGTGTTGGTTTTCACGCGTTAAAATTGCTTGAAAAAGATTGGTAGGTCCCTAAGTAATTTCGTGCATACTAAAGTAGGTACTAGCAGGTATTACAGGTATTTTAACAAAGAAACTTTAAGATACCAGTTAGATCTTTGTGATTCAAACCAAGGCATTGTATACGCAAGATTTAATTCCAGATCTGTCTGGGTTAGATAAAGGTAGGTAAGTCTTTGAATGAACTTGTTTAAATACCCATTCTAAACTTTACCTTCCAAGTGGCTGACCTAAAGTTGCCGTGCTTTCCAAAATGAATACGATTTCGTGACCATAATTCACGCCGAAATTATACGGTCGTCGACCGGTGCACGGGGTCTCATTGGTTATTTCGAAAACTTCGCCAAAAACTCTTAAAATAAACAATAAGTTACTATAAACTTTATTGTTTACCATTGGAACAAGGTCATTGTACATTGTTTACTCATACTTTGAAGTGAACATCTAAAGTACCTAATGATGTTTAAGAAGTTTGCTTAATTTATTTACGAATTTGATTCCGACCTACGCGCTGTCTCTTGCGCTGATGTAACATTGTTACCGCATTATCGAGAACAAAATCCAAAGTTTATTTATTTCGGATTACCCAAATACGCCGTTAGCAAACTTTTTATTCGATAAATTTTGTTCTCTCGGGGCCTAAAATTCAAAATATTAACATTCGTGAATGTTGCGGTTTCTTGTTGATATTCGTCCCTGTAGGCATGCTTCATTACTTATTTCTCACAATACAATCTAGACTACACAATTCCAGTGAATTGTGAAGTCTAGACTCTTCAAATTTGGGATTGACGTCAGTAATCTCAGCAGCAGGTTTCTACTTAATTTCTTTTAGTATTTTGTTTAAGTAATTTTTGCTGTTAATTTTTTTTTATATCTGCCTTATATAAGAATATTTTCTAGTGAAAAACAATAGATTATTCATTTCTTTTTATTTTTCAAATTAAATACCTACTGCTTTTTGCTTAGCTTAAATTTACTTTGTGATTTTGAAGTCTCGTTAAGGCGAGAACTGGGTCAGTAACTTGTTGTAAACCTACTTATTACTTAACTGAACTTATTATTATTACTGCCTTAGTCTCAGTAATATCTATACTAATATTATAAAGCTGAAGAGTTTGTTTGTTTGTTTGTTTGAACGCGCTAATCTCCGAAACTACTGGTTCGAATTGAATAATTATTTTTGTGTTTGATAGTCCAGTTATCGAGGAAGGCTATAGGCTATATAACATCACGCTATGACCAATAGGAGCAAAGATATAGTGGTAAATGTGTAAAAAACGGGAGAAATTGTTCATCTTTGAAGCCTTCCGTTGCGTGCGCCGTGAAAACGGTTCAAGATACCTACACAAAAAATATGTATTAAAGAATAATAGCTCTTTTAATGATCTAAAAAACAGTCCGCAATAGTATATGTCTATCTTTTAAGATTAACTCACAAAAACCGTTTTTATGGTACCTACCTAATTTGGTCGAAATAATTTGTTTGAGTTGTATCAACATAATAATATTAATCTTTATTCAAATAAATATGTTGTTGGTTAAGAGTACTTCATCCATTAATAACGCGGGTAGCACCGCAGGGCACAGCTAGTGATTAATATTTGGCTACGGAATCCAAGTGATTATTAGGTTAAGTTCATTATTGTTATTTTGTTTAGTTTGGATATCAAACAGCTGAATTTGAAAACCAATGACATATTAGTTAAAAAAATATTTTCAGCTAAGTTTACTAAGTACTTAGGTACTTACTTATTAAAAAGATAACAGACAAGTATGGCACGAAGACAATAGCGAGAAAATGTAATAATGTATAACAATGAAGTCAATTTAAACTATCAAACTCGTTAGTTACGGGAATAAAAGATTCATACAGACATACCTAACTATATGACAGAGTTCTGTAAGTAGGTACATTTGTAACCGACTTTCAACAAAAAAGGAGGTTATCAATTCGTCGCGTATGTTTTTGTACTACTTATTACATATTGCCAATTTTGTTTTGAACTTTGAATTTCTGATTTCCTTGTCATGACTTTTTTTTTATTGATAAGCCTTCATTTGACCACAATCTCACTTGATGTAAAGTGAAGATGTGGTCTAAGATAGAGCATGAAGGCCTAGAACTGATCTACCGATTTTGCTATGAAACAATATACGCTTTCAAATAAAATCTACCTATAAAATTCCTACGAAACTTAGCCAATTGCTTACAGAGAAAAACGATGCGATGTTCATTCCACCAGAAATCAGAAAAAGGAAAAAACGCGGAATAACGAGATAGTTAGCTGGTTATCTTCAATAATAATTAGTTTCCGAAGCGATCGATAGAGGTCAGCATCATAAGAAAGAAGCAATGGATGCAGCCATAGATGAATGCATAGTTTGGTTACGCTCCATCGGGAATCCGGTTCGTAAAAAGTGCGGTCCAGTGGGCAACGGGAAAAAAGGACGGGTAAGGTTTCTTATTACAGCAGAAGCCACCCTACACCTCACAATAACCCAGTAAAGTACTTAATAGTTTTATGTTACTTTAGTGTTGGTTAGGAAAACTGCGGTCTTCGTTTTTTATTATTTGTTAACAGGCTAAAAAAAACAATTTTTACTTTCCTTCGGTGTTACCTTAAAACTTTTGATTTTGAAAATTAATTATTATAATGAAGATTATCCATCGAGTTTCATTATATTATATACAATACAATGCTCTTTATTAATACACGATTACAATAAAACTCAAAAAAGAGCAAAATGTACAAAATTTGTGAATTTATTGATTAATACATATTTTACAATAAAAGTCTCTTGATTTTGTGAAAACCTTACTTGTTTATTAATGTACTTAACGGTAAACAAGTACGTACGTTGTATGGATATCTGCAGTCATTTTAAATAAATATTTCCGGACAATTCGTATTTCGTATTTCAAACGTAACTATAGCGACCTATAGGATTGTTGTGATTTAAATTTCACCAGTCCCCAGACACAAAATTGTCCGGTATCCGGTATTCCTGTTAGTATCATAACTTAGCGTCACCCAAAAATACGTTACATAAATCATACCTTTATCTTGCTAAATTTATACCTACTTGAAATGTATTATTAACTTCATCCATCAGACGAAATTTGCTTTTATTAGGCGAAAAGTCTCTTAGTAAAATTAAAGGTGGAAAGACGTTGGTCGTTTGAATCTTTAATAGCGTCTATTTATAATTCGTGTGGGATGAGGTTATCACACTCCAATTTTATTCAAATAACGGCCCGAAACCTGGTTCTGTAATCAAGATGCATCATAGCTGGTCTATTTAATCAAGGCAACTATTATAATATTAATTTTCCCAGATTATTGTGATATTATGCATTGGGGTTAGCCGATGATACCGTTTGTTCTTTTCTACTTCGAAGTCGATTAATTCTTAATTTCGGTTCATGACAGAGTCAAAGTCAAAGTCAAAGTCAAAACGTTTATTTCCTTTGACGCATAAGCATACATGGACAGGTCAACTTAAAGCTAATTTAAATAAAAAACTAAGAATAATCAAGGAAATAACATAGTCTTGACAGTTCGCTTCAATTTTTTACACTGAGTTGAGAAGCGAATAGAACAACCCAGCTTTCATCTCTTATGTTGATATAATAACAATATTGGTGTACAACATGGTTACAATTAATTATACATTTAAAATTAACAAAATGCTAGTCAAACATGCACATAACAGAAAAAAAATCAAAATTCAGCTATTTTGTCCATCCTAGTGGAACGGAGCTACATCCGTCCAAGCATTATCATCTTTGATATAGTCTTCTATAGAATAAAAGGCTTTTTTCAGAAGACATTTTTTAATTAAAAGCTTAAATTTCTGAATGGGTAGGTCAGTTATAAACTGCGGAAGCTTATTATAAAAACGGACACAATTTCCCATAAAAGATTTCCCAACCTTACGTAATCTAAATGTAGGGATTTGTAGTTTATTCTTATTTCTAGTATTAATATTGTGAAAATCACTCTTTTTTAGAAAATCTTGCTTGTGTGTGTACAACAAGTTCTCATAAATATATTGTGAAGCAACAGTCATAATATTTATTTCCTTAAATTTATCACGTAAGGAATCGCGTGGTTTCATTTTATAGATTGAACGCACAGCTCTTTTCTGAAGAATAAAAATAGTTTGAATATCAGCTGCCGTTCCCCAAAGCAAGATACCGTATGACATGACACTATGGAAGTAACTAAAATAAACAAGTCTCGCGGTGGCTTCATCAGTTATATATCGCATAGTCCGTACTGCATAAGCTGCTGAACTAAGTCTACTTGCAAGAGCATTAATTTGAGGTTTCCATTGAAGTTTTGAATCAATATGTAGCCCTAGAAACACTGTTGAGTCAACAAGATCTAGCGTTTCATTATCTAATATTATTTTTATAGGACGTTCTCTGACTGTTGGTAGTTTAAAATTAATACATTTCGTTTTTTTCGCGTTCAGTAACAAATTATTAGCAGTAAACCAATTAAGTACGCTAGACAAAGAATTATTTACGTCGTCAAAGTTATCTTTATCTCTATCTACCTTAAAAATAAGAGAGGTGTCATCCGCAAATAAAACTATGTCACATAGGTCCTTGGCATAAAAAGGAAGATCATTTACATAAACTAAAAATAAGAAAGGTCCTAGAATCGATCCTTGCGGCACGCCTAGTTCTATTTTAGAGCCCGTGGATCTTTCAGTTCCAACTTGTACTATTTGGATTCTATTTGCCAGATATGACTTAAGAAGGTCTAAAGCTTTACTGCAAATACCGTAATGTTTTAATTTATTTAATAACGTAACATGACTTACACAGTCAAAAGCCTTCGAGAGATCACAAAATACACCAATAGCATTTTGTGATTTATCCCAGGCCCCTAAGACGTGTTTTAGTAGTGCAGCACCTGCATCATTAGTGGATCTACCTTTGGTGAAGCCAAACTGGTTATTATGTAATAATTTGTTAAAATTAAAGTGTTCAGTGAGTTGATTTAAAATAATTTTTTCAAATATTTTACTCATGACAGGAAGCACTGATATAGGCCTATAATTGGCAGGGTCGTTATGACTGCCAGATTTAAAAAGAGGGACAAGCTTACCATGTTTCATGAGATCTGGAAATATACCCATCTCAATACACTTATTAAAAATATGAGCTAGATATGGTGCAATGTCGTAAATGATGTTACCTAGAATTTTTGTTGATATGTTCCAAAGGTCCTCGGTATTTTTTATGTTAAGGGACTTGTATGTTTTCACAATATCGTCAGTGTCAACGTAACTGAAATCGAAACTCGGTACACATTTATCAACAGATAATTCTAATAAATCTACAGCCTTTTCGGCGGAGGAGTTTAATGATTGGGTTACAGTCTTAGAAACGTTACAAAAAAACTTATCGAAGGCATTCGCTACCTCTTTATTTTTAGTTAAAACGGTGTCATTTATTTTTAATATAATATCTTTCTTTTGTGGCTTTGACCTTCCAGTCTCATTATTTATAATATTCCAAGTAGCTTTAGGTTTATTAGTAGAACTTGTTATTTTGTTTCTAAGAAAGAGAGATTTAGCGGTATTGCATACTTGTTTAAACAGCTTCGAATATTTTTTTACGTATGAAAGAAAAGAGTCGTTATGTAACATTGATTCCCTGTCAGAATAGAGTTCGTATAGTTTATTCCTGCTTTTAAAAATTCCTGGCGTAGCCCAGTCAGTGAAACTAACTTTTTCTCTAACCTTACAAAATTTAATCTTAAATATATCCTCGTGTGCCCTTGCAATAATTTCGGATAGCGAAGTAAAAAGATCATTAGGGTCATCAATATAAGGTAATGAGACAAGATTATATGCTATTTTACTTTGGAAAATTGAGATGCGCTCCTTTGTAATAGGCCTGTAACTAAATTCCACTAACTTATTATTAGAATTGGTATAAGGGAACTTAACACTTTGTCCATAATGGTCTGAATTCAAATGTTGTATTACTGATTTACAGATAGGAGATTGATTACTGAAAATATTGTCTATACAAGTGGCGGTAGTTGCAGTTACTCTAGTTGGTTCATTAAAAATGTTATGCATACTAAAACATTTGAATAAATTAAATTAACAAACAGAAGAAAGTTTGCATTCCTACGCATTTTCATAATCACGATAGAAAGTTGATAAGAGCAGCTTTGTTAGATGACAATTGATACCAGATTAGACGAGTAAGATGACCGTACTGATAGTGAAAAAAAATCCGTGTTGCTTAAGTGTGAGCACACTCGACTTTCATTCCGAAGGTCGTGGGTTCAGACCCCGGCACGCAACTCTGGATTTTTCTTCTTGAAAAACGTCTTAGCGCTTTAATACAGGCGCTTTTATGGTGAAGGCAAACATCGTGAGGAAACCGGCATGTTCTGAGAACTTAGAGTTTGCAGAAAATGTGACGTTCACCAACTCGCACTTGACCAGCGTGGCGAATTAAGGCGTAATCTCTCTCGTCAAACTCGAAGTCCCTGTATCCCAGAAGTGGGAACGTTAATAGAGTGATGATGATGACTGATAGTATCGACCGCTTACATTTTTGTGCAGAGGCTAAGTTAAATAGCCTTTCATTCGAGGCGTCGTTCCGTTAGGCACTGAAGGGTAAGCCCAGGCCATGTGAATATTTTAGCAGCAACGGTATGCCTCGAATGAAGGCAGGCTGTTTATTTTGAATGATGTTTTATAATCATGTCCGTAGAAGCGGGTTTCGCCGAGGTGACTAAATATTTAATGATGAAAATTGCCCATTCGTCCCCGTCAACCTGCTGCAAACCATGTAGGTAACGTTTCTCATCATATTTTTCTCTCACAAAAGCAAATTTGCATAAATAAATACAGGAACCATGAAAGGAATTTCCTTGAATTTGGAATGCGGAACATAATATGGTGTTTTAAAAATACATACATAAACGTATGACATAAATACAATAATATTCCACTGCACGGTAAAAGTTTACTAATGTGCTGAAGAAGCTAAGCCACTGCTTAATAAGTATGTAAGTAAATCTTCACTAAGATTAACTTAACAATCTTTATATCGCAAAAAATCTTCGCATAGAAACTGCAAAGTGAAACGATAAAAAATGCTATTGTTTGTTTTAAAATGCTATCATTTGTTCACCGGACTGAGTCAGCTTGAGTGATCGTGTTTGTCACGTCTTCGTTCTGGCAAACTGGTAGCAACGGCACTGTACCAAATTTACCAACCCGTCAGTCTTGTGAACGCAAATTTCACTGTGATTCATTGACGTTGTGACTAATTCATTTACCAGGTAAGCCATCAGTTTTTGTTCAAGGGGTACCTAATAATCCATATCCCACTCGTGACACGGTGCAGTGAAATGTTTGATGGCAATATTTCTTCTGTATTTACGTACAGCTTGTAGTACTATATGAGCAGGGTTAACAACCTAACGGTGCGACCATACGCTTGCCATTTGCTAAAGAGACAACTTAAATGTCAGTTGACATCTTGCATTGGAGAATTTATGTGTATCGACTTGCCGCGAGTTCGCCTGCATGGACTTTATTTGTTATTCTGTTTATTTACTATTATTATTTTTTATTGTTTTTATTGTATGCAAGGTTTACATATTAATAGCTTCCCACAAGGCTTAGTGTTGCTGTGTGGATTGTCCTGCAATAGTTATTAATTTATAGTAGCGGTAATATTATTATTATAATGTGTCCTTTATTGCCTTCCTGAGCTATTTACGTAATATCAGAAACAGTCAAACTTACATTCAACTCACATTTCAACCTTATTTCAAAACAAGTTTATAACGAGTCAGTTGTATTGATAATATTTCTTTATGTCTCAATACTGGTATTACTGTATCTTCCAACAAAGCAATATAGCAAGTCTCGTAAGCGTTAAAAGTAGATTTGAGGAGGAATTTATCGGGTCCATTTTTAAATTTCAGAAGATCGTTTTTGATATGAAGCTGCTGCTGAGACCTTTGAAGCGAATGTGAGTAAATCCATAATAGAACTTTCTTCAGCATTCTCAATTTTTCTTAAACACAATCTGTACACCACAGCGATCCGTGTTTTGGATTTTCCCGCGGGAACAACAACAATCTATTCAAATCGGACCAGTAGTTCCTGAGATAAGCGCTTTCAAACAAACAAACTCTTCTGCTTTAAAATATCAGTATAGATTATAATATTAGTATAGATAAAAAATCTTCGCAAGTCGCAATTAAATTCTTGCATATTATAAGTATGTATAAAAAAGTTGCTCCTAATGATCCGCCCTCATTTTCGGTGTACAAAATTTCCAATTTTAAGCTTTGTTTTAAGTATTTGATACATGTTTAAAGATGATCAACAACATATTTGAATAAGCCACCGTACACCAAACTGGCTTTATTAATCCCCACAGGATCACAAAATCACTGAATTTCGAAAATAACTCATGATCACGAAATTAGACACAAGTAAGCTACTGAGCTTGGTCGTTTTATGGCGTCAATATCGTTTTCTTTGTCGTTAAGGGACCGCAAATAGAAAGTGTGTCTACAATGCATGATCAGTAACAAACTACCTAACTGCTTATGGCGTGTGAAAGTAAAATAGCAGCTTGGGGCTATGCTATAGGTAGGTACTTGTTTGGTATATCCAGTAGTAATTTGTAGTTTCCAGCATCTTGTAGCTGTTTTCAATTTTCAATTAGGTACTTACTCTTTGTGATTTTTCAAAAATGGATCAGATATTTTCGTTTAAAGACTAGTTTAGCCACTGGTTTGCTATTTAAAAAAAAAGAGCATAGCGTGCACATTACTAAATGTTATGTTATGGTGTTTTACTTTTAAATTAATTTTAGAAATTAAGGCATTGGAAACGGGGGTGTTTCTTAAACTTTAAATTTAGATTTATGTTAGAAAGCATTTACTCTGTCAAGTGAGAAAATCACTGGCCGTAGAATCAAGTTTTTTGCAAAATGGGCAGGAGTCGATTTTTATGGGTTTCAAACCCAAATAGTTTAGACACCGTACAACTAAGAGGTATGATTTCTATACACATTTTGTTTGTCAGAATTTACTCTATCGATTGACATTACATTTTATGATAATTACAAAATGCATTGAAAATTTCTTTAAAGATTACTACATACTATTATAGAAAATAATTTACTACACACCAAACAAAGAAACGATACAATAAGAAATTAAAACTAAACCAAGAATGCGTAATGGGCTGTCTTATTGCTTAAAGAAATTTCTTCCAGACAACCGTGGATGGAGAGAAAAAATTACAAATGTAATGGACGGTGGTTTAAACAAAAGATTCTTCCATTACAACAATTGAGTCCACTCCAAAATCAATGTATCTACCTACTCGTACCTGTCTACAATCTTTACAATCGTTTAACTTTGAATTTTTTTTTATAATATAATTGAGTACATCAGATAGAGTACCCGTAACACGTTTATTGTTAAGCAATATTAGCTATTAAAATATATTTCAATTATAACTTATTTCTTGAGACATCATGCTAAAATTGCAGATACCTATGTAAACACGTATGTATTAAATTAGGTGTACCTGCAATAATTACCTAATTAACCAAATTAATTCAAAACAGGTGTCGTGTAGACACTGGTTTTATGGCTCCTGCGTAACTAATGCTCATGAATATAGCCGAGAGTACCAAGTATCACGTAATAAGGCTGTAATAAAGTATAAAATTTAATAAAAACGAGCTCTTTTGCTGCTCGTAAAAATATTTGGGATTGTTTTTTCAAGGTCAGAGTTTTTGTTATCAAAAATCTAATAATTTAACGTTAGAAAAACTGATTCTTAATACGAGTATAATGTTATTGTACAATGTGGTAGCAAATACGAACTTAAACATGGTCTTAGATGATGATTATAGACGGATTCATTGTTTTTGATATGGAGCAATTCGACAATAGGTACTTAGATACGTCTTTGAGATATGATCTATTATAGATATGATATTTAATGGGTAAACTTATAATTTCGAGATAAAAGTCTTGGTAGTAATTATAGAAAGTAAATATAAGTAGAAAAATGTAAACTGCATTAACAAAAAGTACTTACTGAAATAATATTTACTGGTACCTGACCAGTAAATATTTTAAGTAACTAGCGTCAAATTTCAAAGCGATTGTTTTGCAACTCAGGTACAACATAGATACAGTCAGTGGCGTAGCGTGCCATCTCAGTGCCCGGGGCGGAAGACCCATTTTGCCGCCCCCATCCTTAGTTAAAATTAAATTTCACATGCAATGAGGTATCTACAAAAATTGATTTTAAAAGCTTTTTGAAATCAATACTTGTAGCCAATTCTTGTCCAGTCGACATTATAGCCATCATATACATATAAGAGATAATTTTTTATTAGCCAACTTCGGATAAAATTTCACACAACTTGCAAGACGCTAAAGCGAAATGTTGCCCTTTGAAATACTATATTTGGCACCGAAATCCCGAGATTCACTTTTTGGATGAACTGCAGGAGCTATAGTGGTCTTTTACCCATATCCTCCCCCCCTAACCCCTCCCCCCTGCCCCCAGACCCTTTTTAACATCTTACAGTGCTTGGTTTTACAAATCATAGAAACGTCAAAAATAAAACACAAAAAAAAAGTGTGTGTGTGTCAGCTACGACGCACGATTGGAGTTTACTCCTTACGAACGATAATTATGATATATATCGAATAGAAAAAAAGGGTAAATGAACGCATCTGCTAAAATGATAAGAGAAACAAACATATATCTGTAATTATCGGGCCTTATAACTCAAATCGTTTCTTAAGGAGTAAACTCCAATAAGATAAATAGACAATTTATGATTAACTGATTTTATTATCTGTGCGAATGTCCCTGAGCAACAAATCATGCTTGTTTTATATGATTAAGTACTTAATTTAATAGTCACTAGCGGCCCGCCCCGGCGTCACACGGGTAAAAAAAGTTCCCGGCAATTTTTCCTTATTTGCTCACCGTTTAGACCTACCCTGGACTACGACAAACATTTTAAAACCAAAATCCGCTCAATCGGCCCAGCGTTTCTCGAGTTTTAACCAGACTAACGAACGACAATTCATTTTTATTTATATATATATAGATAAGCAGGCAAAAGTCACTTGACCATAAAGCCAAGTGATATATTATATTGCATACAGCCTCGTGTTCTGTTTTCAAAAAGTGAAAGAACCTTCTTCATTTTTAAATATCGTAATAACAGCATACAACCTTTTTATTTTTAAATGCCGTAGTGGAACCTTTTTACAAGCAATAATTATGAGAAATGAGATACGCTGTGTAATGTATTCCATCTCATTCTTTTACACGTTCAATCCTACAGATATACATATATCTTTGTCTCTTTCTACGTAACGCCTCAACTTTTCGTGTTAAACTTGATTTTGATTTTACTCCTCATAAAATTTCCGTACCGGGCCTTATAACTCAAATCGTTTCTTAAGGAGTAAACTCCAAAAATAAACAAAAAAAGAAACATTGGTGCTTAAAGATAAATAGGAAGTCAAATTATCGGATCTGGTCGCTTCGCTTTTTTACACTAGAGCAAAGTAACGATTAGAAAATCTAGCTCATTTTTGTTTTGAAACTTTACAATAATTATTTGTTAGAGTTGTTTTTGATTTGCTGTTGGAGCAGATTCCGTTCCAAGCAGTTTTGTCATCAAGGTAATCCGATATTTCAAAATAAGCTTTATCAAAAATATTGTTATTTCAATATTTTTAAATTAAGTAATTGTCAACTTTTGCAATTCTTTGGGAATCATGTTGTAGAAGCGTAAACATTGCCCTTCGAAAGACACATTAACCCTAAGCAGCCTATGGTGGGCAAAGCGAGTTTATATTTATTTCTAGTATTATGTCTTTTTCACTATTTTTTGTAAATGAAATTTATATTCTTATGCGTATACATAATGGCTTCATAAATTAATTGACAAATGACTATGTTTATTTCTTAGAATTTATTACTTAGCGAATCTCGGGGACCCATATGATAGATAGCACGAACAGCCCTTTTCTGCAGTACAATATCAGTTAAAACCCTAATTTTTTTGACTGCGAAAGCTGCAGAACTGAGCCTTTTTGACAATTTATCTATGTGAGGGTCCCATTGAAGCTTGCTATCAAAAGTTATACCTAGGAATACAGTATTTTCAACGAGCTTTAAATTGTCGCCCTTTATTTTAATATCTACAGAACTTTGTTTTACATTGGGTAGTGAAAATCGAATATACCTACATGTATTTTGTTTCATTTCATTCAGTAATAGATTATTGGATTCAAACCAATGGACTACTTTAGAAATTGCATTATTTACTTTGTCAAAGTTATTAGTGCGACGATTTAATTTAAATAAAAGAGAAGTATCATCAGCACATAATACAATTTCATGTTGATACTTTACAAGATGTGGCAAGTCATTAATATATCAAAAAAAGGTAAGATTTGTAGTATGTATACCAGAGGTACACCCATTGAAACTAAGGACCCTGGAGATCGTTTCGATCCAAAGATTTGCCACTAATTCCATAGTGGTTCAATTTTCTGATCAATGTTTCATGGTGTACGCAATCGAATGCCCTAGTGAAGTAAAGTGATCTAATTTTAAATTTACGTAATTAGTATTTAAAATATTATTAATCGTCATTTTGCCGCCCCCGCGGGCTGCCGCCCGGGGCGGGCCGCCCCCACCGCCCCACCCACGCTACGCCACTGGATACAGTCAACAGCAAAAGTAAGTGATCAAAATCAACGCTTTAAAACATCTTGTCGTGTGGCGTGCTAGATGTAACAAGTTATACCAAAGTTACACTTTTTTTATATAAGTATGTTTTGTTTCCCGATAATGATCACTTACTTATGACTTCTAACAAACTAGAATAGTCAATACCTTTTGACTTGATTTAATGTTAATATTTTTTTGGGACCTTATTTTATTAATTTATTTTGCTGTTGACTGTACTTCTGAACGACATGTTATGTATTGTAAATTTCTGCTTAGTTCCCATAAAATGTAGCTTCTCATATTTGTCAAATTGTGGCACGCAAGTAGATAAACTGCTTGTAGCCAAACATGTACTTTTTGTTATTGCGATTTTATTTCCTGAAGGAACGACTTTAGACAATGTTTTGATGGATCACAAGTTATGAAACGCATAACTGGCACTTGCACATCCTGTCCAAAAAGATTTCTTATCATATCCGAGAGTATTTGTTCAACAGTAATAAATCTAGTAATAATTGAGTTGAGTAATAACTATCATCGTACACATGCAGAAAAGTATTTAAAATCATTATTCCGAAAGGTTCTCGAATGGAAACGCAGCGTTTAACGTCCACCAACAAGATGGACGGATGATTTAGGCAAGTGTGCTGGGTCGCGTAAGTTGCAAGTCGCTTCCGACCGAAATAATTACATGTCATTAAGTCATTAAGCCTATGTCCAGCAGTGGATGACCTACGGGTGAAATGATGGTGATGGAGATCAGAGATAGGGGTTGATAGAGATCTTACACATACAAAATTTAACAACTTCTGAACTGAACTGATTGTGTTTTTGTTGTTTTATGGAAACTTAGTTAAATTTGGCCCACTAGGACGACCTGGAACTAAAGTTGTTTATCTTTAACGCTGATTCGCTGGCGCAGATGTATTTTTACAAATGATGTATCATCTGATACTCAAAATGTGACATACCAGTTATATACAACATATTATTATTTTTGGTATATAATTCGTCCCGAATATTACATATTGTGTACATTGCCTTGGAATTGTATACATCTGAATTATACAGACTGCCAGTAACATATAATAATGAAAATCGAATACACATTTATGAAAATACACAAACCTATAAAAATAAGCAATTGATTGAGTCAAACCGAAGATTTAAAACAAAACCTCTAGCTCCCTCTAGTGTCGAACAATTCGATATCAGCAAAGCATTGAGCAAATCAGAAGCTCTGCAAAACAACTAATTTTGTCCATAATTAATAAAGCTAAAAGTTGTTTTCGAACCAATAGGATCGCTAACGAGTCTTCTGGGAAACGTCAATTTAATTTTATTTAAAAGTTCTGACGAGTCAACCAACATCGCTTTCGCCAGCTTTCCGCGAAAAGGCAAGGACAGACATTTTACAAATAAGCTATTTTAGAATAAAGGTACCTTCATTGTGATGTTTTTTGTTTTATCCATGTACCTACATACAAGTATCAATGAAATCAATATTTTGATTTTTGAAGTGTTCAAAACACTCAACATATTGATTCTTAACTGTTGCATTTTTGCCTGGGAATGTTTTTGTAGAAGCGTATAAGTATGCATTGCCTTTTAAAAGACCTTGAGCAGCAGTTTCTTGTATCATAAATATCTTAAACATTACATTTAAGTAAATATCTTACACATTACATTTAAAAAACAATTGTAGGATATGAAAACAATGCATTTTTTTTTAAAGCATCAAGTTTCATTGTGAAATTTTGTAGTCATGCTCTACACAATCCATAAGTAGAAAGAATGACCTATTAGTAAGAATGACTAGTTTTATTTTACAAAAAGTCCGGGGTCGATTTCCTAGCAAATTACCTATTGTTTTTTTAATTAATGAATCTAATTTTCCTGTGAACTACGTATGTATTTATTTCATGTAGTCTATAAAATGCGCGATGGGGAGGTTCTAGTGCAACGATTTTATCCCCATAGTATATTCTACGATTTTAGATTTTATTTTAGTTTTGGCGATATAATTTTTTTTTTTGATAACCCATTTTTTTTTTAATTACAAAAAAAATATTAAATATATTTAAAACCAAAATTGATTAATTAATAAACTTACGGTAGGTACTTATTTCTAGAATCAATTTATAATCTTGGGGCTGTTTTAAAACTACGATAAGAAAACATCTTCCAAATTATAATTTTGAGTAAGTACCTATTTTGTTCAAACGTTAAGACCAAATTATAAAAAAAATACACTTTTTTTTTGCAAATACTTTATTAGTTATCTAGCTAATACCAACAAATTTGTAGTAACCTATAATGACTGTAATCACAGTGACACAAAAATCTACCTTAAGATTTATTTTTATTGCATCTTCAAAAGTTAGTATCAAGACCACTCCTGAACTTCCTGAAAAAAGACGACACACGACAAGACAGTAATGTAGTCATAGTATTTGTATCATATAATATCATCATCATCTTCCCTATTATTGGCACATCAATTCAAAAATGGCCGGCCGATAGTTAAATGCTTTAATAATTCGCATATTCCACGTCTCGAATATTCATAAGTCTCACAGATGCCGCGATTTATTTTAATTCCAGTTAATACCTACGTAGCGGAGAAATAAATAAAACGTAGCTGTATATTTATGGCACCATTGGCATCGCGCATCTATGGTTATGTATTATTTGATTCCTCACTTTTATACAAGTTACGGGCTCTGGGTACAGTTTCCATATGCGCAAAAGATAATAAACTTAACGTATAAAATTGTTTATTTATGCACTCGACTTTCATTGCGAAGATCGTGGGTTCAAACCCGGCCACGCACCTCTGGATTTTCAATCTTGAAAAATGTATGTGCTCTTTAAAACGTGAAGGCATACATCCTGAGGAAACCGGCATGTTCTGAGAACTATAAAGAGTTTAGAATAGAATAGAACTTTGATTTGCCATAACACATGTGTACATATATTGTGTACGTACAGTTTGAAGGACATGTGACATTCACCAGCACGCACTTGGCCAGAGCGTGGTTAATTAAGGCATAATCTCTCTCGTCAAGAGAGAAGTCCCTGTGTGCAGTGGGATCGTTAATAGGGTGATTATGATGATGAAATTGTTGTTTTGAAGCTGTCTCTTGAGGCTCTTGAGCTATTTATAAGGTAGCTGTAAAAACACCAACTCATGAATAGCTATAAATACATTTGATTAAAAACATAATACATGCTTTGAATTAGCTCGTGTGTCGTGTGCTCATCGCGGGAGTTAAGGCCAAAAATGATGATTATAAAATATATTATATTTTTTTCCTATAAAAAATATTTTCTATGAAAATCTCTATGTTGAGCATTTATAGCAGACCTATAATAATAATATTTATTCAGAAAATCACTTAAATCTAAAGTTGACAAAAATCCTTTAAATTGAATTAGATCTATGATATTTTGCCTGAACTAGGAGAATCCTGTTTTTCATTCATAAATTATTTGTTGCGTTGTAATGTTACTCCAAAGGATATCATTTTCTTTGACCCTAAATTAATAACCGTTATTTTATATTTTCGAAGTTTTGATTGCATGATTGCCAAAATAATAATAATCAACGGTTTGCATCATCAAAAAGCTTATAAACAATAAGATATGTTTGTATTATGTGGAGTTTAATAATGTTGAAGGTGTTTATATTCCATCTTATATTGGTTTATTGACGAATTATTACACATTTCATAAGAGCTCTATACTTCTTCAAACGGTCATTATCTAGAGTTATAAATAGCTGATCTTGGTTCCTGGGACAGCGGTAAAGTTATTTTAAAAAGTAGGTTTTAAAAACAGCTTAAAAACCCTTATCAACTCTTAGGCATCTACTTGCTTATCCCTTCTTAGTGCAATAAATAACAGAGGGGCTATTTGTGGCACTGTCCCTAGTGCATTGTAAGCACGATCAGATTTCAAAGTTGACCTTTGTTGTCCATTATTCCAGCCTCGGGCGGAGGAAGTTTCATTGTGTTTGAAACTATTGAGATTAGCTGTAATCCGGCTGAATCGAGACCCTTCCTGGTGATTCATTTAACCAGGTTCAGGGAGATGTAGAGATCGTGTGTAGAAGCCTTTTCTGCTTTTTTGGATAAACCTAATTAGCATGTACTAGCTGGCCCGTCCTGTCAGTACGGGTGCAAATTATACTTTAAACTTTCCTTTGAATCGATCTATTGCTGAAACATAAAAATCCGCCCAGTATCCGTCGCCGCTTACTCATAACTTGCAATATAAATAAAAATATGTATATATATTTCCAGACTAATCACACAGCATGACCTAACCCCAAACTAAGCAGAGCTTGTACTATGGGTGATACGTGGCTGATATACTACATAGATACATTTATTTTTTACTAGCGGCCCGCCCCGGCGTCGCACGAGTAAAATAAGTTCCCGGCAATTTGTCCTTATTTGCTCACCGTTTAGACCTACCCTGGACTACGACAAACCTTTTAAAACCAAAATCAGCTCAATCGGCCCAGCCGTTCTCGAGTTTTAATCAGACTAACGAACAACAATTCATTTTTATTTATATAGATAAATACATACATATAATACATAAAAACAACCAGACCCGAAACCAGATTGTAGATCGTACAAAATCTGGTTTCGTGGAGGGAATCGAACCCGCAACCTCCTGCGCCTCAGGCGGACTTTCGCCCACCGAGCCACAGAGGTCGTCAACTAACGATAATATTCGTCAATTTCGTAACTTTAAATTAATTCTCGTAATTAGCTATGTATGTATTACTAACAGTCTTATGATGGACCTGTAAAATTAGGCTTCGACGGGTGGCGATGGCGGTGCGGTGCTGGTGTCTTGTGCAGGAGTGCTTAGATATGTACAATTTTAACCTGTCTTAATTTTTATTCAGAATTCTCATTGCGAGTAACAGATAAGAAAGTATTTTTGTTCAAGTTGAAGAAGACACATACGAGTAGTTTGTTTACTCGCACAGAGAATCATTTCAGAAACACAAATACCTACTTGAAATTTTTAAGTCCAATAGAGATCTAGACATAGTAACAAATAATTTGTTAGATCTACAATGCGTAGGCAGAGAGATTGTAGGACATTTTATTTTAGGACCTTCGTGATTAAATTTTTATGTTAAAGTCATTGGGTTCGTCTTCTTCGTTGAACTGCAGACCTAAGGTCAAAGCATAATTAGTTCTGTGAACTAGGCGGCGCTAATGTAACATCTCAACATTGGATCACGCTAATTTATACGAAACACGTAGCGCAAACTTAATTAGACTAATATAATTGATACAATGTGACTTTTGCCGTAGGTAAATGTTCTATGCTTAATATAGCATGTAAAGGTGTCACAGTATGTTATAGTTAGTTATAAATCAAGTTTATTATTTATAACATTTTATTTGTAGAATTGACAGGTCTTTAGGAAGTAACTCTTCAAAATTATACTTTCTAGCTGTCAAAAGACAGGTTTTTCCGGTTATGTAGAGATGATTTATCATCATCATTTTGGCTTTTGGCTCAAAAATTGTTTATACTATTGTCAGACCACCCGACTACATTTTGTTTAGGTAATTTTTTTTATATGTATACATTTTCTAGTTTATATATTGATAATTGAAGATGGAGTTACGTATGGCAACAAGACAGTTAGCTTCGATATTGCCAAAACTAAGCATGGAAATCAAAAATGAACAAAAATCTCACAGATTTGGTGAGTTGGTGGATTTAGTAAAAAAAAGGTCAAAACCTTATATCCATATTAAAAAAAAAATTAAGCAAAACTATAAAAGTTATAGTGGGTTACCTACGCCACTCCGAGACAATTACGAATTTCTTTACACCAAAAGCTCAAATGGTCGATTAAATGGAACACTCGTACGTGTTGTTCGAATAACTTATTCATACAGTACACAGTACAGTATACAGTATACGGCATACGTCACTTACTCTGTTGCCGCTATAACAAAAAATACGAAAAACATACAATAAATAAATATTTAAGTGGGCTCCCATACAACAAACGTAATTTTTACAAGGATAAGCAACGTTGCGCTAGGCCCGAACTTGGATGGGTGACCGCGCTGACTGGATCTTATTTGTTAAAAAAATTTTTTTGCTTTTTTTGTTTGTTTTTTATTGCATAAAGTGTTAAAACTGCACGGACTGCACCTAGGTGTAGTATGAGAACATCATATACTTTTCAAATTTATTTAGTAAACTACCCAGTTGCCAATTTAATTGTGGCCGCAGGTATTTTAAAAAATTGTTCCTTGCGTTTCAGAAAAATAACGCATTCACATGTTTAAAAATATATCATAAAATTAACGACAATCAGGCTATAAAGTTCGTAACCTGGGAGTAAAACAAGCTTTGATACGTGACTTGTATTCTATCAAGTTTAAAAGTTAGACCTAAGGTCAAAATGTTAAGTCTGCCTTTGTGCATCACCAAGGGATATGAGTTAATTAAAGTTGTCTAACTAACACTTGCTGTTTCTACTCTCCCAGTTTTGATTAAATGCTACATTTTTATACGTACCTTCCCTCCGTGCTAATACACGAAAACTGACTGCCTCAGTGGCGCGGTGGGCAAAAATCCGCTTGCGGCGCCAGAGGTAGCGGGTTCTATTTCCGCCGAGTGGTCAAGTGTTGTAGTGTATGTTCTGCAATCACTTTTCTCCTCGGTCTGGGTGTTTAATATGTATAATAAAAATACCTTTATACATATGTATGTCTACTATATTAAGTATATCAGATGTCTAGTACCCGTAACACAAGCTTAGAGCTTACCACGGGCTAGATGTTGTTGTGTGGATTATCCGGAAATATTTATTTATTTGTTTGGTCTTTAGGCACTGGCATATTAAGAACACGAAGATGTTGTGTAAAAAGTTTTGTGCTTGAAACGCTGCTCAGATGTCAGATTGATCTGTTTATCCTAAGTACGAGTAAGTATACATAGGCGTCAACTACTTTAACAGCTTGCTATATCTTCCAATAATCCTATCCATCCCATTATGAGGGAGATGCGATTTGGACATAGATCAAGTAACTTTAAACTCTTCTATACTCATTTTACCGTTCCCGTTGGCAGACACGATTGAAGTTTTCTTTTTTATTATTAGCTTTCTGTTGCTACTAGGTTAGTTTCATAGTGTTTATTTTCCTTTAAATAAATAAATGAGATTGTTGATTGTTTTGAATATTATTTCATTTGCAAGATTTCAGTAACACAAGTGCTTATAAGCATGTTGACGCCTTTTAATAAAAACATTATTTTTTAGTTTGAATGTGCATTTGAATTAGCAACTAAAATATTTAAATTGAAAACTTTGATTTTGGCTGGAAAAGAGAAAATTTAAATATTCAAGACGCTTTTGCGAATGATTTGCCTAATCTGTCTCGGTGTTCGTTCGTTACTGTGAAATAGATTCATTATTTCGTCCAATTTGTAACAGTAATCATACCGTTAACGCTACGACAGCTGAGATTGGATTTCAGATCTAAATAGTTTTAAGCGTTTAAGTTTTGATGAATTCATTACAGGTTTAAATGAAAATGCTTCGTCAGATTTCCAATATTTTCCCACCTGTTTTAAATGGTATGTAAAATGGCTGCTGAACTTAATTTGTTCATCACTTGAGAACAAATTACACTTAGTTTTTCCCATGAATCAGCCGCTTGTAGGTACAAACAATTTTACAAGACTATGTGCCTATTTTAAAGATAAACTTTGTTCGGGTTTTTGATTATTTTAAGTAATATTGTAAATATAGGTATTATTTTTAGACACATTCCATTTATGAAGTAAAAATCTTACCATTTTGAAGGGTAAAGATGTGCGCGTTTTGTCTCTAGCTAGGCAAGAAATAGTTTTACTGGTAAAATATGAAAAAGATGACGCCAAACGTTATCAAATAACGTTTGTGCGACAGTGATTGGAGCAGTCTTTTATCTTTTAGGATTGGAGTCGAGAGCTGAGCGCTTTTTGAGAAGAAGCTACGTTATTTTTTACGAGTCTCGATGAAGCCTTTTCAAAACAGTGAAACCTTATGTTTTATAGGGATAGTTGGAGGCCGTAAGAGAGAGATAAAAAATCTAATAGGTTATATTCTGGTTTTAGCTCCGTTACCAGTAGTATGTGTCCACTCATTCAATATTATCTCTATACGTATTTTCGAATTATGGCAGATATTTTAAGAGCTTTACATATTTTTAATAACTTTTTGGATTTAAACGTAATTGGCCTGTGTGTTAATTAAGAGTGAAGATAATTTTTGTAATGTAAAACCATGAGAAAAAGGTAAAGACTAAAGCCGAGCCGTTCCGCCCCGCGACCAGGGGTAAGAGGAAGAATTATAATTAGCAAGGAGCATGGCCCCGGGAGTCCAGTGCAACTTGCTTATCTGGACATAAATTAGTTCAGAATGCCGCCGTGGATGTAATTCGCCGTGCAAATTCGTTGGATCTTATCACGGACAGAAAATATATTTTATCCACGATCTTATCTAAATATTCAAAAGGATATGTAGCGTAGCGAGATAAAGATAGCTTTTGTGGGTAGTGTCGTATTACTCACCAAAATGAATACAAAAAAAAACAAAACATATGATACATAGATAAAAATACACTACAGAAAAACTCTGAAAGTTGTATATAAAACCAGCGGCCCGCTCCGGCTTAGCACGGGTATAAAATATATAGCCTATGTGATTAAAATCGATCCAGTAGTTTTGAGAAAACCGCGGCCTCAGACGCGCTATTTATAGGCACGCTCTTGCCGCACCGGGCGGCCGGCCGGTACCGCCGCAAACGCTTCGTCCCGCAATTTTTAAATCTGTAATATCTTCGAAAATATTCACTTAAATCATACGGTGTAAAGAGCCATATAGATCTATATTAAATGAACAATGTATTTTATTGGTTAAGGTTTAATGCTGTATTGGTTAAAATCGCTTCGAAAATTTGCCATTATTTGTCGTTAAAAGTAAATGACAAAAAAAAGTTATTGTGGGTTATCCATAAGAGATAGACATATACCATCACGGACTTTTCTGTAGACCTTTTTAATGTGTACAATACCTAGTACATTATTTTGATAAAACTCGTAGGGTTCAGCCTGCGTTTGCAATGTAAGCGGAAAAAATGAAATTATTTACGACATCACATTAGAAACCTCAAAAATAACAGTACTTTTCCACTATTTAATGGATGTTATTATACATATAAACCATCCTCTTGAATCATTCTATCTATTAAAACCGCATCAAAATCCGTTGCGTAGTTTCAAAGATTTAAGCATACAAAGGGACATAGGGACAGATAAAGCGACTTTGTTGTATACTATGTAGTGATTACAAATCATCAACATTCAATCAAAATTATGTATTATGTAAAAAAAACTATTAGCTTACAATATTTTTTTTATTTAATAGTAAAGAAGAATGTTGTGATATTGACCGCTATGTGTATAAGTGAGTGAGTGTTGCCGCGTGTCTGTTTGTGCAATCTAGCTCTAAAACGGGTAAACCGAACGAAGTTTTTTATTGTTTTTTATACTAGCGGTGTTTCGTAGAGTATATACATTTGGAGAGAGAGAGAGAGAGGTTGTCATTTTAGCTATTGAGTTTGTCGTATTTTTTATGAATTTAACTTCAATACTTGAATAAGATTAATCAGTTATAGATTTTCTTACAAATAATATAAAGGTTTGTTTGTTTGAACGCGCAAATCTCAGGCACTCTTCGAAAAATATTTCACCTTTGAATAACCTATGTATTATATATATACTTTTTACCCCGGAAAAATAAGAAGTTCCCGCGGGAAAAAAAAACCACGAGCAACGCCGAGACGTGGCTAAAACTAGTTTAAAATCAAAAAATCTCTAGTTTGATAAAGTTTTGTCACCAAAGCTTCTACCAATTAACTCATTTAGTTTCCAAAACTGGTTAACTCATTCTAAACAGGCCCACCAGTAATCTCGCTCCCGTCAGACCTTTCAACGGTGACGTGGTAATAAAAATAAAAAATACAGTGGCGTGCAATGTAGGGTTTAGAGCTGAGTCAACGCCTCAACGAATTCCCATGACATACCTACTCGTAGCATAGCGATGTGTAATTTAAAGCTTTAAATAAACTATAAAGTTATTTTTATTAAATGGCATAATTTAAACACATCAGGGTATCGCGATATATTTATATAAAGGAGTAAGGAAATTGAGAACAAAAAAACCGTTTTATAAGAGTTAATGGAATTACTTCTAATTCCATTAATAACAAACTAAATTAATAAAAAATGACTAACTGTTACCTAAATAAAATGTAATTTTCACAGTTTTAGTTTATGTCGGGCAAAATGATTGGCCTATCTGTCGATAACCATATTTTTATTAATATTTACTTTAATTTAACATTCAGTTACCAGTTATTTTGGAATAGGGACCCACTAACAAAGCGACATGCAAAGATTTGTTCAACTTTATTAAACAATTTCGTTGTAGAGGCTACATCTCCACCAAAATGTCATAGTACACACCAAATTCCTTAGTCCTACACAATTTCGTGACACAAACGATTTAAATGTCTACACACCTACAGGTCCACATCCACACGCAGGCCGCTCTAGGTCAAACAAATTACTCGTAGAGTAGGTATGACCAATTTCATCAAATCAACGTAACTAGGCCGTGATATTGCGCGATGACCGAGATGAGTCTAGACTACAGTATCCCCCCCCAGTTATCCCAACTTATATTGTGAAAATTAATCTTAAAATGTTGAACAGCGATTTTTAATTTTGCTATTCATTAAATAGGCTCGCTCTATTATGTTGTTGGTTTGAGAACAATATGAAATAAAACACAATAACATTACAGAATAGATTATTTTCCAGACATTAGAGCAGACGAAATCTAACAAAGACTAGTTCGGTAATAAAAATACCTCCTCAATAAAAAATATACTTAGGGTTCACTCAAAACTTACTATATTTTGTTGATGTGCTTGCAATGTTTCTCTGCTTTCTAGACAATAGCTAAGGAAATAGAACTCTAGAATAGGCAAGACCGTTTCACTTGAACCGTTAGCAAAATTACCGTACCTAGTCCATTAGCCCAACCGAACTTATTATTTAATTTTCCTAATTATGCTGCAGTAAGTATCTATATAATTTGCTAAATTGGACGCTAATATCTAGATTTAGGTAGATGTTCGTAGTCTAGTCTACTATTTGGAAATTGTTCCTGATAGTCGGGTTGCTTGTCTTTGTGAATTTTGTAATATTTTAGCACTAATAAGGTTATTGATAAAATTAGGCGAGTTTGGCAACTAATGTTTCAAATGGCTAACAAATATTTATTTCAAACATATCTGATGTGCTATTTGCATTTGAACTTGATGTCACACAAAGACTGCAATGGAAACTGTTGCTTTTTTTGTGATATGTATAAGTACTATGACATTTTACTACATAAGTAGTGAAACCATGGTAGTTATGTTAAATTCAAGAAAATTTAATAAAATCATAGACACAAAACTTACTTACTATTTTATTTAATAATCACCTTAATTACACATAAGCTTAGTATTTTACGAAGGATTAACAAGCAATGCTTGCTATGTAAATTCAGCAAATACAATACAATTAGGTACGATAGCTTCTTAGTACTATTACTTGTATATCTCTGGGTGTATTAATCAGAATATTGATACATATTCATGTGGAGCGAATTAGCAATCTGAAGCCCCAAATGAAGCAATCAATGGATCTTTGTTTGGCGTCCTTACCGTTTTAGATAAGGAAGAGTGTTGAACAAGCAGACCATTGCCATATTGATGTATTTCGATTGTCTTTGCCAAGGTAGTGTTCAATGTAGGTTATTGTGTCATTAGCCCTAATAAGTCACTTCAATGCACGTGTTTTACATGCTGATTGTACACATACAAGTTGATATTGAAGACACCTACTGAACTCGTTAGTTGTTAGTGACCTATTGTTGAGCCCACCACAATAGCGAGTCGGTACCAGAGGCGTTATAAAATCCCGATTGACATGCAGAACATTGGTATGTAAATTTTCAGAACTGTACAGCGGTATTATTTTCTTGTTTGAGTAAAATGATTGGAAATGTTAGAGAAGCAGAAAGTTGGCACACGTCCAGATCGACCATAGAGCCTGTCGTAAGCGTCAGCTGCCTCACAGGTGTAGTTTGCCAAGGACATTGTATTTTCAATGATACCCGAGATTGTGCTACACATGCTGTACAATATACCTATATCAAATGCGATATAAGATTGTTCATGAAAAAACGTTTAACTAACTATCAATCAAGTGACGATTATTAGATGAAGTATTAAAATCAGCTGTATCTTTAAGTCTATTGCGTCTATGACTTATTATAACCTTCTGATCTCAGCTGGTTTATAGGTCACCTTCTCCGTTGTAAAACATGGGCACAATGACGTCAGCACTTCAGAAAACAGCTTGAGCACTGCGCCCGTCTCATAAAATTGATAAACTTTGTATAAGTTGCCGTGGTTACACAACGTGCATACAGATTCGCGGTTTCTATCGAAAACTTCCTGGAAAGTTATTGATGAAGTAGAAGGCTGTAATCAAACAACAAAGAATAGGAAGATGGATGAACCGCCGGCTAAGCTTAAAATGAAACGGGAATTTCCTTTGTGAAAAGCGGAGTCACGAAACCTACACGTTATAACAAAAAATGTGGAGCAAACATATTTTTTCTGTTCCACATTTGAAGAACCCCTAGGTTTATCAAGGTTAACGTGAGCACTCTGAGACCATTTTTTCTAACGAGCGAGTTTTCAAATTACGTCGCCATGACAGAGGCAGGTAGGCGAGTAAATAATATGGTGAATATTTTTCAGTGAAATTGCTTGCCAGGATGTGGTGCTGAAATAAACCCGGCCTGCTAAACATCAGTATATTTTCATCTCGGAAGCTGCGTATTCTGCAGACTTGTCTTGCTTTGTTTGTTCATAATAGCCGTGTTATGCACTAGCCCCTTATGACCTCGCAGGAGTATCTCGTTAGCACTGTATTGCAGCAGTTAGCACTTACCTTATGAGTTAACTTTTTAGCAGTGGAATGTGAACAAGACGATGTCTTCCCTTTATAGTAGGGGAGCTCACGGTGCTAAATGGAAATTTATTCGAGCGTCATGGAGACCTATTTGGGTGCGAAGCTTAGGTGATATGAAACAATTTTACAATGTATACTTTTTCATCTTGTTTACAACTTAATATGACCATTGCTTTGGTAGAACGTAAGGGTTGTATATGAAAAATACAACTAGAGCGCTTTATATTTTTTAAGGAAATAAAGTGAACCTAAAATGTTAATGCTCTCGGTTAATGCTGTCAGTCTCTAATCTGACGATTAAATAAAGGGATTGGCAAATCTGTTTTTTTTTTGTTATTATTATACGAGCGAGGCTGCTAATATTCGGTGGAAGTGCTTAATAAAGTGCCTATAAGTTATCCCTGTGTGTATTTAAATCCCGAAATCCCCTCTTCGGCTCCCGTACCGGCTCTTTGGCGTCCGTTGTGGAAAATGTAAAAACTGTGACAAAAACATTTTGTTCACAGTTTTTTTCTTTATTTCTTTAGTAAATTCCCTGTATAACATAATATGTAGGTAAGAAAAGCATTGATCTTCTCCCAATGCAGAGCAAACACGTAGACAAACAATTCTACTATCATCAATCAATTTGCAACTTTGGTAACCAATGATACCTACACATCATCCTACAAGACTTTGGTACTTACTTAGTTTTACAAAAAAAATATATAAATTAATTAAAAAGCCGTGTTGGCTAAGTGGGAGGACACTCGACTGTCATTCCGAAGGTCGTGGGTTCAAACCCCGCCACGGACCTCTAGATTTTTCTTCTTGAGAAATTGATGTGCCGTTTAAACACATGCTTTAACGGTGAAGGTATCGTTAGGAAAACTGCATATTCTGAGAACTTTAAACAAATTTGAAGGACATGTGACATTCACCAAACCGCACTTGACCAGCGTGGTGAATTAAGGCCTAATCTCTCTCGTCAAGAGAGAAGTCCCTGTGTCCCAGCAGTGGGAACGTTAATAGGGTGATGATGATGATATATAAGTTTTACTTATAAAATGCGTTTATGCTTACTCATATTTTAAATGCGAATGAAACTTTGTCTGTATGCCCATCTGTCGCGTTTTCACGCTAAAACTTTAAACTACAACAGTAACTTCTGACAATTTTTATTTCAATGAAAAGTATGTACTTTTACTCAAATTTTTGGTGAGAAATCAATTTTAAAGTGGGTTACACCGCGAGGCACTGCTTGTAACAAACATCCTACTACTATTATAAAGGCGAAAGTTTGTAAGTATGGATGTATGGATGTTTGTTACTATTTCACGCGAAAACTACTGAACCGATTTAAATGAAATTTGGTACACAGAATCTCTAGAGCCTGAAAAATAACATAGGCAATAACAAACGTCATTCCGCGGGAAAATCCATTATAACGCGGGTAACACCGCGGGGCACATCTAGTAATGTAATATTTTTAACAACTAAAATGCATTACCTTACCTTGATTTTATATTTATAGGGGAAAAGAAAATTAAATGATAAGACTTACGAATTAATGTAATAAAACAGAAGAAACATAAATAAAGCATACCTTTAATAAGTCTCCGATTACTTAGCGTACCCTAAACACAGATTATATAACTTTATTAGGATATCAAGAGGATACATTGTATGGAACTGAAAAGCGTAATACAGCGATTGATTTCTTTTTCTGCCTTCTTCATTCGGCTGCCCTGTCCGTAAAACCACTTACCTCTATAGTAACTATAAAACATGACTTTTCCTACTCCTAGCATAGTTCTAGCATACACCCAATTTCGGCAGTATGATATCTCATAATTGATCCCAAATTTTTCCTTATTGTATAGAGATTTCAGAAAGATAAAAAAGTATTACTTTGATTAGAATAAGTCACCACTCTTATGTTTGGTTCTCTTATTACGCCTAGTGCACATAACAAATCAAAAAATCTTCAGTATTCGATACTAATCTGGGTACTACGTTATCCGACGTAGACACAAACTGATCGACTTACATCATTATGGTAACAGCGTTGTTCTAGGTGACCAGTCAGATTTAGCCAAGAACCGATACCCGGTAGGATAAATGAATTCTCGAGTGCAAAACACCCAGATGGGCGGCACTGAAAACCAGCGCTGTGTCTACATTCGTGCAGACACAGCACATGCCGAGTGTCGACCCATTTGTGTACAATAATCTAAGATGATTCTAATAATGTTTGTTCTCTGTAATATTTTTTGTACACAAATATTTTTCTTTCTTTCTTTCAAATCACATCATGACGTTTTCCCTTTCGGCTTTCTCGGTTTTCGACTTCACGCAACGTTATTTTTCGTAAAACTATAATTCAGGGGTATAATGCTCACTTCAATGACTTAATACTATTGACTTTTACACAGGACGTAGGCTCCCCTCATTAAATGAAATTATCAGGGTCAATGAAGGAAGAGCGCCAATCGGACCTTGAAAGAGGCAGATTTTGGTTGTTCGAAGGTGTTTGTCTCCTTATATCCTTTGATATAACCTTATTGCATCTTATATATACAGAATGTATCAAAAGTTTCGGTCTGTTTGGGAAGGTCTGAAAATATAAGATATAGCGAGATTTGTTCTTAGAAACCATGTCATCAATTTTAGCAAAATGAGAACTTGCATTCACAATTTTTTTTAACTTGTTCTTTGCTAGGACTTAACGAAACTTTTGTTACCGCCTGTGTAACATTTTTAAATATTCAGCTAAGTACCTATCAAGCTACTTTCGGGAAGCTATGAAAGTTAGTTTTACTGCGAGGGAAATATAATATCTTATCATGTCTAGCCCACATGATTTGATAAAGGACAAAATAATAATGATGCCGTGGATTAAAAAAAAACACCTAAACCTAAGCCCGAGTCTTTAGTGCACACGAAATCTACTTTTCTGGCGGGAATTGAATGCGCCCACTAAGTCATTACAATAATGCTAAGATAACATTGTCTAACCACCAGTCGGTTTAATGAATGCGTTTGTTTAATGCTTGTTTGTCGTGCAGCGGTTATACTGGGGTTTCATGGTATATCGTGCAGTTGGTTTCACTCTGGTTATTAGACAATCAAATAAAAAGTCATACTATTTTGTATTTTGCACGTGATGCGCTTTCATTTGAGACCTCGAGTATATTTGCAGATTTTCGGTTTTCCTTCCCCACTTTTACCCTCATAACTTTTAAACGGGTCAACCGATTTTCACCAACATGACATCAAACTTATAACACTCCTCTTTTTTGTCGGGGGTTAATCAAATGTAAGTACTAGGTCATTTTTATAGGCCTCATAAAAAACATTCAATAATTCCTTTACATCTATATATAGTAGGTATGTATGTTCTAACACATAATCTTCTGCTATATAATTTTAATAGCTAATACAGTTCCATTCGCATTGCTTCTCATCTCACGCGTTTTGTATGGGAACCAACGCATTTTAAGTATCATACTCTTCCTTCACCGACCGAGACCTTCATTTACGGTTCAGTAAATAATATCTTATGTAAATTTATTGGATATAAAATTTAGATGTGACTATCCGTATGTTAAAAACTTAGATTTAATTTTTGAAAATTACTCGTAATGGAAATCTTAAAATACGTTTTTATGATCAACTTATTAAATATTAAACTTTATAAACATTTAAATAATGGTAAAGAGTAGAATGTTGAGTAATTTTGATTGTCCACTTAAATGATTTTCCCTAATATTTTTGTTAGCATGACACTGCAGCTGCGGTGGGGCGGGTGTTAAAGTTGCAAGGTATCGTCTGTTCAACTTAATTGGCTCTGATATCTATGTTACTTATCTATCATTGAGTTTCAAATAGCAGAGTTTGCACTAGAAACGTTGTTAGCCAAACCCATAAATGCCTTAGTTTGAAACTTCAACCTAGCGTAAGTCAGTAACTGTCGCTACGAAGTAAGGTAATTGTATGTTCGAGGTAGGTAAATGTTTTTGTAATAGCAAAGCCTACAACGAGACGATGTTTTATTCATTTCACGTCATTAATGTGATTAATGTTCAGTGTGGACTTGTAGAGTTAACAGCGAGCGGTGCCTACGAAATTTTTTTGTTTTTATATGTACTAACCACTCTGTTATTTACTGGTGTTCGTGACTGGACATTTCAAAGTCTGTATATTTATAGGACCATATCAAAACGTCATCATTGTCATGACTAAATTCTCCATCTTATCGAAGGACTACTTATACAGATAATTATGTACTTACGCCCTATAGTACCAATCAGTGCTTAACCTGCAAAACGTCCTAACATAAATAACATTAATATAACCTAGAATTTTCCTTGAATAATGTACCTTAATTTACGCTCTTAAACGAGTAAATGACCCCTAACCTAAGATAACAAGCTTAAATTTAAATGATTTCCGAAGGGGCCTTATATAAGAAGGCATACAGAGGTCAGTCAGTATGCCACCGAGAACACACAAACTCAAGCTGTGCTAACAAGCGAGAATTATAATTGATAGATTCAGGCGTTGCGGAAATCCATTCTGAATACCTAATGATGCATGATAATTTTGTAGGCTTCCCAAGGACAAGGGTAGTAACTACCGTAATTTGTACTTAATATTAAGTTCCATATAGGTATTTATATAAGCTAGAATTCATAAAAGCTTATTAGTTTTCATACCAGACCTAAATATACCGGTCGATGGGCAGTCGCGCCGTTAGAACATTAAATTCCCATTACTTACTTACCCACTTCGATATCATTCATTTCGTAGCTTTCATACAAACGCAAACGAGTAAAAAGGTCAATGCCAAAGTAAAGTACTTTTTTATCTGTTTTCGGCGATGTTCAGTTCTGATGGGAACCGAGATATGGCATGTAAAATGCTGTCATCATAGGAGAGACTGTTGCGGTCGCCCCGAGCTACGAGACCCTTTCAATTCTGATGACATCAAAAATTATCCCTACACCGAAGATAGTTGTATTTTATATCTCGACACGATAATATACGGGCGCATGTAAGTACCTGACTGAGCAGGTATCGAGTAACGAGGCTCTATAAAAAGGTTTTATCTACTATTTATCGACCTCAGCGAAACAAAATTGTTGATAAAAATAATCGGTAAAAATATTTTATGGACGAGAAAATACGGTTCGGTTCGGTTCATACAAGGCATACGCAGCACAAATATAGAATTTATCTGCTATAACATTTTCATTAAAATGTTAACTAGCGCATGAGATAAAACCTAAATACTGCGTTATTATGAAGTACAACATAATAAACGCAGTTTTTGGCTTTTTATATTTAATTATTCATTATATCACAGATTACATAATAAATTATATAAATCGTGGGACAAAATGAAAATGTGGGAACCAATCTTTCACAATCAAATTAATAAAAAATCTTGATTTCGGTGAGCAATGGTAAAACACGTCCTTATACTTTAGATACAGGCTCTCTCTACGAAATATTACCACTTAGAACGAAGAGGAAGTTAGAGGTAATGGGCAAACCAATCAAAAAATTATGGGCTAGTCTAGGCACTACGTTGTCTTTTACAGCTTGCTTCATTCATAATTTACTAAATTGTTGGTACGAGTAAGAGTATAAACATGAAGATCAGCCAAGTAAAGTGCAGTCAAAACAACGTTTTGGTAAAACAATTTCTACCGCATTGCGAACCGCCATTGTAGATCTGCAGACACTATTATGCAAAACAAATAGCTTTTAGCGTTACGACTGCACTAATTATAACATTACCATGGGAAATGAACGCACAACATCGACGCTTTCAATAACTTCAGTTCAGCCATGTCGAGGTCGATAGGTGAGCCACGTAAATGGGTGAACGTTTCTGTCTGAAAGTTGCAAATGCCTGTCGTTAATCGCGTCTGGAATAAATTCGCAACATGCGACAATGTCGAGATTGCCACGGGACTGACGGCTCCGGGAAATGCGAAAAGTTACGAACTTAGCCTCTATCTGAAAACCTCGCATCTGCCTTGACGACGTGCCAAATGGAAAAGTGGACTTTAATTCCTGCGATGTCGTACTTACCGAACAACGGATAACTTCCACTGAGAGGAAGATGCGGGGAATCTATACAAGTAAGAACGTTTTTTTATTAAATTTACTGCCACAACAAGATTCTCTACAGTTTTTAAGAAAGGACTGTTAAGCGCACAAACAAAGACGACATTTCAGCGAGAAATATAATTTTATAGCAACTCCTTTAAAAACTTTTTATAATGAGAAACAAGAACAAAAACCAATTTTTCACGAATTTCAACTTAATAAATTGTATATAATGAATAAATTTATGCTACCGAAGTGCGCAATGCTACTTCGCTCGAGATACTATTTTTACTGGAACAGTTATCTTGTGAACACTTGACAAATCTGAAGTGGCCCGATGGTTAAATTATTTCCAAACAATATTTTACAGTGCTAAGTGACGAGAAAAAAGTGTTGAATGCAGAGATAAGGCATCACTTGTGTTGCAGATAAAAAATAATCTTGAGTTTTTTGATGAGAATAGGACTAGCTTAGGACTATAATAAACTGACTGACAATTTTAAATAAAATATAGGTTTCATTCAATTTCTTTACATAAACAACAATATTTAGAATTAATACCGTCCATAACTCAACCATCCACATCTAATTCTAAACCTAAACTTGGTCAATCTTGTAAATGGTATAAAAGCCTTACAATTCTGCTAATCTCTATGAGTTAAAATATTAACTTAACCCAGATTTACAGAGGTGCCCGATCCTGCAATCACATCTGCAAGTGAAAGCAAACCAGTCGATATTCAAATACTGTAACCGTTACGATAATGTTACGAAAAACTCAAACATGTTTATTGGACTTATACCTATTTATAAAATATTGTTTGCACAAAGTTTACTGATATTATTTTCGAGCTCATATTATGAGAGGCAATCCAGCTTCCCTTATGATGATTCCTTCCTGAGGGGAATTGAAACGTCGTAACGTCATAATTGCGTCGAAATTACACGTGAGTAAAACCAGTTTTCAAAATATAAAACGAATAGTGTAACTCGTGTTCGTTTTGAGAATTTGAAAAAAATACCCAAAGTCACTATTCCTCGATAACGAAGTCACTGGCACAGCTAAAATTAAAATTAAATTAAATTATCATAATCAACATAGAAAACGATGTTACATAAACAAATCTATTACGATATTTTGAAATAACCACATTCCTAACCTCACCTCTGACTCTGCATCGAATTTTATAGTCGCTTTATAATGGCTTTATTGTTTTAAACTAAACCAATCGACAAAACGTAGGTGGAATTAATACTACGATTTTCCATCATTAACGACGTAGGATGTTTTTATTTTGTAACTTTATATGACAGTATTATAAAGTACTAGCGGCATATTTTCAAATACGTACCATCTAATCAATTTTGCCCTTTGACAAGTACGAAGATTGAAATTAGGTTTTGTCAGTGCTTTTGTAGAAAACAACTCATCATCATCATCATCTTCCTCATCTTCATCATCAAATCATACGCAACGAAGGAGAAAACATGTTGTGCCGACCCCACGTAATGTGGGATAAGGTCAGAAAACAACTCATTACTAAATATTTTGGCACTGTGTAATAAACTTTAATTACGCGTTAATATAATAGATATGTATTTGAGGCATCTCTTGCGTAGCCTGTATTTTATTATTTGTTGTAACTTGTTTAATATCCACCACAAGTACCTAGTACGTTTGTCATAATAAATAAAAGTACTTTTAAATATGATTATATTCTTCGATTATAGCCATAATAATAATTATAGATGTAATGACTCTAGGTTTCATTACTTAAAAACAAAGTACTAGTAGCGTAAACATAATTAGATCAGTAGACAACAAATTGCTTCCAACATTGTGACAGTCCAGATATCTAGATTATATGAGATTGAAAGCACTATGCATGCACGTGGACAAATTATCTTAGCATCGTGATAGAGTTAACTGCATTACCATATTCGTGGGGATGTGTACTGACCAACGGATGGTCACGATAAACAAGCCTGGAGCCTAGCCCATAGGCTGTGCGGCTGTGCCTTGCTTTATCGAACTTGTCGTGCGGTTTAATGAACTAAGCATTAAACTTGTCAACGGAAAAAGTGGCACAAACATTTGGGCATATGCCAAAAACATGAAGTACTTATCGATCGGAATTCAGAACAGCTGACACACAAAGCCCACAAAGCGGAAGCAAACAGAGGTAAAGCTGTGATGTACCAACATTATAGTTCGAGTATTAAACAAGTTATGAGAATGGGTTTAGCCCATATTAAAGCTCAGCGTTAAGAATTTTACGTCTGTAGAGATTTTTTTCTTTGCGAGCAGGCACTAGGCATCAGGTGGCGCAGGTAAAAGGCATTAAGTTTATTTTTCAATCATAACCAAATTGTTCTAGGACCGTTTTTGCAAATTGAATAATTGAAGAATGCTCATTCTCAACATTGTTATAACCATTTACTGTGTTTATGGAATGGAAATATTTCGATCTATACCTACGTTTTAAATGTATCAAAAGTATTTGAGAGATTAAAGGTCTAAGGCCACTTTAAGTGAGCCAGCCATAACATTAGCTGCGGAATTAATTAGGTTACAATTTGCTTGGTCTAATAGAACACGCTGTGAGTAGGCTGCTTCGACATAAATTGGAAAATGGCCAATAGGGGCGATGTAAGCCTATCATAAGCATCTGTTGCCGCTCAGCTATCTAGTACCAATTATGTGCTACCACAGAATTCATATAATACAAGTATTATGTATGAGCGTAATAATATATCGGTGATCGTTTATCTGCCAGCGCCCTATTTTGCTTTGGCTAATCCTTAGAGGTGATAAAATATTCTGACTTGATCTTAATTAATTACTGATGTTATGATTTCAAAAGTACATAATCAGTTAATTTTGTACTGCATCAGTGTTTTGTTACAGGGATATTAATCATAGCACTCAAAGACAAGTACCTATATTTCAAAAAAGTTCATTACCTTTAAAGTTGCGCATAACGTGAATTTTGGCAAAAACCTATTAAAACTTTTTCTTTTATTTAGATTAAAAACGTCGTTATAATTGGGTCTATGAAGGGTCCTTACATAAATTGGGTCTAATTTCCGTCTATATTGAGTAATAATTATGAGGTATTAATTGAATTACTGGTTAAATAATTCGCATAAAATTATGCCTAATAGCTTTCCATCTGTAATACTGTGTTAAACTTAATTATAACAACATTATTAGATTTTGTAAATGAGATGAACTTAGCAAATGTATAGGTCATCAACATCAAGAAGAAATTTCCCGGCTGAATTATAAAGCGTTTAATAAATTCCTAAAGCAATGAAGATAGCAGTTTAGATCGAGTAGCGCCCGAGAGCTCGGTCGCCTATAAAATTAAAACTCTATTTCAATTTTTCAGAGCATTTTCGCCGATAAATAGGTAATATAAATTCCCGTGTCCGAAGCAGACAATCTCTATCAGGGGGTAATTCAGTGGTCGCCACCCCTTGGCTCACATGTTTCACGGAATGCTCCGGTGGTCCAAAACCTGCGGTCGTCCAGTAAATTCCACGCTTTATGGCCAGCTCGACCCTTTCGGTCAAATACGTGTGACGTCACTTTTACTACAGTAAAGCACCTGAAGAGACTGAGATTTTGACTCTCCAAAGTAGGTACTTTATTTTATCTTTTTTTGGAGATAATCCGACTTAATGGTATTAACATGCAAAAAGATTAACAACGATAATAAATCTTGACAATTTTATTTCGTAAAACCATCTCAACAAATTAATCGTAGTCACTATGGAACAATTATATCAAACTTATTACTTGTTGCCAGATTCATAAGATTCCGTTTGTGTAAGTAAATAGAGTTATTTTTTGGCAATGCCACCCGCGGTCTCACACTTCATCTGATTCGGCTTTTATTACGGGATACTACGGAAAGAATCGTAAAGTCCGTGATAAAAATGCTTTTATCGCGTCCACATTCAAACATTCGCTCTCCTCTGTGCCCCTAATCCTAACACGATTACCGAAATCCAATCCATGCAAAATGTAACAGAAACCTCGAAAAGTTATTATTATTTTTAAACAAAGTTTGAATACTGCTAAAACACAGATCAAATCGATATTTTACAGCAATAAAAGCCATTAAGATAATTTATATCGGCCATTTTGGTGGATAATTCGCTCATGAATGCTCCCGAAGGCACCCCGGGAGTCACGACGCGGCCGGCGCAGCGCCGCTAACCTCGTTACGACTCCGGGCTCTGCAAGCAAGCAATGCCTCGGTGATTCATTATCTGAAACGGAGCGGCGCGGCGCGGCGCGCGGCGCGGGGCTTGTGGCGGCGCAACCCGCAGCCGATCATTTGCGCAGCTCGTGATTACGAGACCCTAGATGCGCTCCGATTTCCGCTCACACTCATTCATTGCCACTTTCTGCACTTATCTCAACTATAAAATCCGTAACCAACTATAAATAGGGCTCTCTTCGTAATTGTAGTCGTACGTTATTTATAACGTCGGCTGCGGTCGGGCATCGGGCAGACATAGTCGGTAATCGCTACTGGGAAGAGGGTTTAGAGCACGTGATAATGAGGCGTGAAAGTCAACAATTCCTTTCCCGGCAATTCTCCTAGTCGGCAGTTTAGCTAAGTGGGTTCTTCCAACTTCCTAACTATAATAGTCAAAAAAAAGTTAACGGAATTGTCTTTGCTTTTTTAAGCCCTATTTTCCACTCTCTCACTTAATGTTGTGTACGCAATCATAGCCGAGCAATAGGGCGTAATAAATTGTATCATTGGTAGTAATTTATCTCACTGCTCGTTTACAGTTGTTGATTCGGATTTCAAATACGGTGGTGGTATAAATTTCCTAGTGCGCTCACGCTAACAGAGCGAATGTCATGGTTGAAAAATGGAGTCGCGACGCGGTAAGTGATAGGGACTGCAGTGGCGGGCGCGCATGTCGAGTCGATACGACATACGACAGATATTTTATGCGTTGACCGTCGATAATTGTATATCATTCGAAAAGTATATCAATTTTGTCTAGACTACTTAATATAAATTTTAAATGATCATGGTTTTAACAATATTAAGACTCAAAATGGGTACCGGTAGCAAACTATTATTTAAAATATCGAAAAACTCAAAAACCGTCAAATAAATAAGTCAAGTCTTAATAATAAATAATAGATATATTAAACATAAATAAACTTTAATACACAAAAAAACATTGAATCACCATTGAATCAACATTGTATCACATGCAAATGTACTGAAGAGCTGATTGGTATTCATAAGAGGTTAAAAATTAAGATGAAAATGCTTACCTGTGTGTCCGAGGTTTTATAGCGATAGTTAAGATGATTCCCTTAGAGCGTTCCATTTTCATTTCTCACTATTCAAGTCTCGAATCGAATCAAAATTATACTTTCTTTTTTGCATTCAGCGAAATGAATTCGCTTTCTTCGGTTAGGTATTCGTTCCCGTTTAAATAAATCCGATGCTTGAGGTAACTAAGCTATTTTTATTAGAAATTCTTTATATAACTCTTAAAATATAAAATTCTTTATATATATAACAGTATGTTCGTATGTTCGTGTTTTGCACACAAACAGATTAAGTAGTTTAAATTTACTGACACAACACAGACTGAAAAAGTATAATTAGAAATTAGTAAAATTATTATATTATTGCAAAATTACCATTTTTGATATGATATTCCACAACTGAGACTAAATGTAAGTGCTTAGTCTATCTTTTTATTATAAAATCATTACATCACAGAGCTTTTGCCGCTCAAAGAATGCATCGATATCTGCATGAGGTACATCACTATTATCGCCGTGAACATTCAGCATGCACAATGCGTCATTTGCATTCACACCTGTCCTATGCGTAATATCTACTCAGTTCCATCATTGAATAAATACCTACGTACGCCCGCTGCAATTTCTATGGCAATTAATTCATGATATGCTTCCATTAATATTATTTGTTCATTTAGATGTGTCTCATTCATGGATTGATATGGAGCGAAATCTCTTTTCGGATAGTCATCATGTTTTCGATATCAGAGATACTAATGAAGCAACGTCTTTCGTTTTTAAATCAAGCACTTTGTAAAGTGACTGGTTTTAACCACACAGTGTACAAACTGAATCTGTAGGGATTCTAATATGAAAAGTTTTTTTTTGTAGAAAAAATATGGGTTTTACATCAATTATAATTATTTAATGAAAATTTCAGGTTCATATTCCCAAATATTCAAAGCACAGAATATATCATATTATAAAATGTAATGCAACGACACGAATCGTAGAGGCTTGATTTTAAAAAGTGAGCCACCCTTTCGCTTTATCCGCGGCCTGATTTCGCCGGCCACATCAGTCTTCAAAATCAGAGCAGATATGAAATGTGCTGTCAAGTAGATCGCCAATGTTCCCGTGAGCAATCATCGGCATCGCACGATCACTATGCCCCTTTATTAATTAAACCAAACGCCCTCATACTTAACCCGAGCTCTGATTGCTTTTGAGCCCTACATCCTTACCTATAACACGTTTTAATCTGAACGTATTACGTACCTTGTGTGTTACTGTGAACTGTACAGCCCTCTGTTGGCAAAACGGATTGGTTTTTGCGTTAATTTGGTAGAATTATAGGAGCACGGGCACGGTGCTTAATTGGAGTGACAAATCCTATAAAATTCAACTGTTGTTGAATGATGAGATAGCGAAGAACGCGGGGAGGTGTACGATGTTTTGTTTTCGATAACAACGTTTATTCCGGGACTTTATTAAATGGCTTATCCTGTCCTGAACTTTCTGGCCGTAAATACAGAGATTTTTTTTTTAATATCTACCTAACTGCAATGATTTTGGGGCTAACTAATAGATTAAACACGATGATTTCACGTAGAAAAACACTTACACTTAAATATCCTACTAGTCTTACTAATAGGTATTATAAACGCGAAAGTTTGTGAGGGTGTTAGTGTGCTCTTTCACGCCAAAAGTACTGAAGTGATTTTAATGGAAGTTAATTGCACAATAATGTAGTTTACATATTAAAATAACACATTATTTACTTTTTACCGTGGTAAAATACCAGTTTCTGCGGGAAATTCAATAACTGCGAGTGTAGCCCGATTTAGATCAAATTTGGCACGAACATAACTGTCTTCACTGTTTTCAAATGACAAAAACTACTTTTTACCGCGAGTGGACAGCTAGTCAGTAATATCATCATCACCCTAATAACGTTCCCACTGCTGCTGGGACACAGGGACTTCTATCTAGGCAAGAGAAATTAGGCCTTAATTCACCACGCTGCTGGCGAGTGCGGGTTGGTGAATGTCACATATCCTTCAAACTCTTTAAAGTCCTCAGAACATGCCAGTTTCCTCACGATGTTTGCCTTCACCGTTAAAGAAAAATCCAGAGGTGAGTGGCGGGTCTTGAACCCACGACCTTCGGAATGAAAGTCGACTGTCCTCCCACTTAGCCAACACGGCTTAGAAGGTAATATAGCAACGCCTAACTTATGCCTGTTTTCACTAACGTTTCCGTTGGACAACGCTAACTTGACTATAATAAAAATCTTAATTCTACCGTTCTTTATGTTTTCTATCACGTATTACATATAAATTAAATGTTTCTAAAACTTTAATAACGTGCCTAACATTAACCAACCAATGAACAAGGGTACTTAAATTCGTGTACAGAGGTACCCCACTGTCTGCCTGAATTCACAGGATAACATCGAAAAGTACTTAGGAGAGCCCATTAATTTGAGTACTTAGGTCCGTTATTAGAACGAACCGGTCAAGTGTGACCGAGCCTTAGGTATCTTCAATCAAAATATACCTATGTAATATTAATTGTGTAAATAAAATACTAATTGAGACTAGACAAAGTAATTTGTTTAGAAAAAACAGAGCTAAAGCTCTGTTTTCTATCAGCTCCTCCATCATATAGGTACCTCAAAATGTATATATAAATTGATCTTTATCATGTGTATCAGGCACTGTAAAAAAACAATATCAATTTTTCTCACGTCCTCATTTTTTTTAAGTCAGTTTGGTTAACAATTATATCTAGCAGGATAAATCCATGCGCTGATACTTTATAATAACTCTCGTAGGTACAAAATGTCATCTTTTCAATAACTAACTGAGCCTCATAAAAACGATAGATAGATAGATAGAAAATACTTCATTACACTCCAAACAAAGAAACAATACAATAAGAAATTAAAAACTAAACCTTAAATGCTTAATGGGCGGTCTTATTGCTTAAAGCAATTTCTTCCAGAAAACCGTGAAGTGTTCAACTAATTGAAACAGGTACTAACTTGAAATTCGATTAAATTGCTCTTATTTGAATTAAGCTAATTATTAGTTTCTTTACTAATAAACTATTTCCTTGTCTACAACTATGTTGTATTGAAATAAAAATAAATTTATTTTATTTTATAATTTTGTAAACATTGGGTCTGGCTGCAGTCCTCAGAATGTTCTATAGTTTAGGTACGTAGATATTTACTTGCAGCATTCCGCCGCGCCGGTTTGAGCTGATCCTTACACAGAGTTTAACTGAACGATTGACTGACTTGGTTGTTTAGTTAACGTTCACCTCAGAACTGTAGCTCAGATGTGCTTAAACATAGACATATGTATTTATAATTAAACTAGCTGACCCTAGCAAACGTTGCTTTGCAAAATGAAAAATAGATAGGAGCCGATTCTCAGACCTACTGAATACTCATATAAAATTTAAAAAAAAATCGTTAAAGCCGTTTCGGAGGAGTATGGTAACTAACATTGTGACAGGAAATTTATAAATAAGATTTATGCAAGAGAAAGTAAAATAAACGTATTATAGAAGAAACAATTTAATTAGAAATAAAGTCTTTTTAACGAGGATCATAATTCGAAGCGTGAATTTTTAATTTTAACGCCATTAGTATAATATGAGCTTTATCGTCTAATATGCAGCACTGTTTTAATGAAAAAGCTATACTTAAATTTTATTTACAAGTAGTTTCTTAATGTTTGTTAAAAAATTTTTTATTGACAATTGTGACTAAAAGGATAAATCCAAACTATTTCGTTACTTAAAACTACTGCTGTATAAAATCATTTTGCTATATAAAATACTAAAATGATTGAGTCTTATAAGAACGAAGTATTCAACTGTTTCTGCAAACATCTAATCTGGCCACAGTTCTCAGAATGTTCTAGAGTTTAAGTAGATAGGTACCTATTCGTATTTGCTTGCGGCATTCCACCAGTTTGAGCCGATCCTTACGAAGCGTTTAACTGAACGATTGACTGACTTGTTTGTTAGGGTAAAATTCATCTCAGAACTGTAGCTCAGATGTGTTTTAACATGTATACGTACAACAATGGTCAAGAAAAAGTTATACATATATAAAAAAGAATAGAATAGAACTAAAGTATTGTTTTTTAACGAGGATCATAAATAGAAGCGTGTATGTTTTATTTTTGGGCCATTAGAGTAAAACGAGCTATATCGTCTGATATCATCGGCAATGTTTTAATGAAAAAACTATACTTATTTAGTTAATTCGCTATAAATGTTCGTTAAAAATAAGTTTTATTGAGGATAGTCACTAAAAATATAAATATTATACTCTTTCGTTACTAAAAACTACTGCTGGACAACATTTTAATTCCGCCGGTTCGAGCCAATCCTTACACAGCGTTTAACTAAACGATTGGCTGACTTGTTTGTTAGGGCTACTTTCATCTCTGAACGGTAGCTCTGATGTGTTATTTTATACATAATGTATTGTAAATTTTAACAGACAGACGAAAAATAGAAGATAGGTACTTTAAAATCTGTGTACCAAATCTTGGGAAGGTATTTGAGGCAGCCTGTAAACTTGTCCAATGCCTTTCCTGCTTTTTATTGACACTGACGAATCTTAACTAGCAGGTATAATTGAAGGGTCTGTTGACAAGGTTGTACACTGCAAGGCGACTACTTGAACGACCGAGGAACTAAACCCTTCAATACAACTCGAAAGAACGGTTATTCTACAATATTGTTAACTTGTCATAAACCACAAGCACCCCTATTTACGTTCCCACTGCTTGGACACAGAGACTTCACAGGGTCTGAAGTCATAAAATTATTGTGTAATTCGCTTTATGCTATGAATTTAACAGCAATGTATTCAAAAGTAATGCTAGAAAAACATGGCGTCATCTTTGATATGTATAATTGGCTATAATTAAATTATCTTTGGCTATTACGATGAAATAGCCGTATGGCAAAATTATACAAATAGCAGAAAATTATAGGCTCTTAATTAAACCCGTGGAGATCTAGGCTTGCTTACAACAAAATAATAATCTGTTATTCATATTTTATGTCTTTTCAATAACATTAAACTTGCAGTAAAATTAAAATACCTAACGAATCTAATTTACGGCGGACAATTTTGTCGTGAATTTTTAGGTTAATCTCGATTTATAAACTCGAATTAGAATCTGGCCTGAGATTAGGTGTATAAATTCACAACAAAATTGTCCCCATCCAAGCTCCATCTGACATTTTATCAATAGGATTATAAACAGATACAGATACTAAATTTAAAAATCAAAGAATTGAAAAGTCAAAAACAGATATAGTTTTACTTTTTCGAAGGTCCCTCCGGGCTGGGCCAGTGCGTGAAACGATTTTTTCGTGTTTCGTAATGTGGTCCGGAGAAGCCATCTACCTTCTAGGTCTTCATGCTCCACCTTAGACCACGTGAGATTGTGGTCAAATGAAGACTTATCTAAACATAGAAAAAAATTGTTAATAATAATTATGCAGAGTAATATAGTGCACTTAAAAGTTTATTGTTTCAATTCTTGCCGTTTTTTCTCGATTGGTCGATCTCTATACCTATTTTTCTTGGTTTTACTCCTTCAATTTATTTTTGTAGTAGTTGCATTATTATATCAGGAGAATCTTTAAATTTTAAAAATATACATGAATACTAAGGATAGGTATATTTTTTGTTGCGTTGCTTTAAGATTGTAGGTCTAGGTTCTAACAAATCCCAGTCACGCATGCAATATAATATGCGAGTTCCTATTTGAAGTCATATAGGCTCTAGGATCTCTCTCGCCTAGAGAGAAGTCCCTGTGTCCCAGCAGTGGGAACGTTAATAGGGTGATGATGATGATGAGGTTCTCCGCATTGGAGTAAGCCGCATTAAAATCAGTTTCGTAGTTTATTAGTGGTAAGCGTATAAGCAAGCGCCAAGATATGAATTAAACAGTTAGGTACCTACGATCTACAATAAATTTTATAAATATGAGCTGAACTCGTACACCAAGGGTTCCGTGTATTTAAACAGTTAATACACGTATTGTATTCAAAAGAAACACTTAAATTAAAAAAAAACTTAGTGAAAATAGTTGCAATCGAGTTCACCCATCAAAGTACTGACCACGCTCAAGGTAAACTTTATAAATGAAAGGTAAATTGAGGTTTACAATTTATGACGAAAAAAAATACTAACTAGATCTCGTTCAAACCAATTTCAGCTGGAAGTTTGACAATGACGTATCATAAGGGTTCCGTTTTTTTACCATTTGGCTACGGAACCCTAAAACAGACACATTTCATTTTCATTTATTTCAGTCCTAGTTATCTTCTCTCGATTGCATAGGCAAAATTATCTACCAATACCTCTCTATTTCTGAATGAGCTACTTGAACAAGTTCCTTATATCATTGTTCCCCTATCTATTTACTTCGGCAAGAAGCTAAGAAATAAACAAACAAAGTAACGGTCAGTACAAAGGTGATAACTTTTGGATGTGAGGCCTACTTCGAAACCAGCTCCGCAACGCTGTTTGATTAGAACAATCGTTCCAACTTTCTACTACGATTGAGGTGCTACCGTGAATAGCTGACCTTTCAACTTAGAGAAATTTGAAACAGTCGACCGAATTTTGCGAATGGTTTAAGATATTCAGTCAACTATAGTTTTGGGTTTAACATAGATATTTTGAATTTTATTGAGTTACTTCTATTATTTCACTTAACGCTTTAGCGTTAACGAAATTTTTAAATCCCTAAAATCTATGTTTGTACATGAGGATTATTAAAACTTAAAAATCTCAAACTACATTTAAGTTAATAGACAAAATATGTATATTTTAGGCCAAAGGTTTAAGGTTTCTAGTTTTTTCTTAGTTTGTTATAAGATGTTGTTTTTTGAAATGTAGAACACATTACAAGATTCTATGTTTAATTTAAAGAAATTATACAACTTCGATAAAAAAAAATATAAAAAGCTTTAATTGTTGTTTGCAATGACTTACAAGTTATTTTTTTTTACAAACACATGTAATCGTAGACATGAGTATTCGCTATAAATTTAAATTAGAAAGTTAAATCATATTTTAAAAAATGTTTTGAAGATGTAACTAAAAATTGGTTATCAACAGTTACCGCCGTATTCATAAAAAATTTAACAGATATCAAGGAGGTTAGCAAAATACGACATAAATATGCTTATTGTGTAGTCCATTCAGTTATATTAGCGTTAGTAGTTTATGAAAGTTTAAAATCTGTTGTCGTTACTATTATTCGTAGTAGCACCTCAGTGAGCGTTACAAATTGATAGTCGCCCGTGGCAGGGCCGCTCTCGGTAGCACCACTATAGTCAAACTGATTATGAGATGAGATTGTATCGGTTCTGTATAAATTGCCTTCCTTTTCTATGCCGCCGCCATAACCATAATATTTCTTTACACAACGGGTAAACTAGCTTTAGTGGAGGATCGAATTGTATTACACAGGATATAAAAGCCAGGGAAATAATCTATCGTATCTATATAATGTATGTATACACTATATAACTATTTATTATAATATAATATGAAACTCAGGAATGGCTCCAACAATGATTTACACGATGAAGGCACTTATTAAACAATCTTCAATTACTATCGTGCAATATATCTTTAATAATTTGACAAATGAAAAAAACATGATAGACATTTCCGTAACTTCAGACATTGTAATAAAAATGTATTCAAGCCCAGAACTCAAGTCACATATGATTTTTATAACTACAATTTCAGAAGTCACCAACCTTTATCAAAAGACGACAGTCTGTGTTTTAATATGAGACTTTTAAAAACCATTCTAAAACTTGGACTTGAAAATTTCAAACACGTTTGGCATTGTTTGAGCGCGTGTTTCAGTACTTTCAGTTGAAGGTCAGTCCTTAGGTCAACCAATTCGTAAAAAATATGCTTTTCATGCGTGAATTCCAGACTGAAAGTAACGCATTAACAAATAGCTTTGGAGCAAAATTGGCCTTTAGAGTAATGCTTTATAAAACTTATGAAGGTCGGGACCCCTTTCATTCTTCATTATTTTAGATTTAGAATAAAAAAATTAAATGAAGATAACAATGGTCACATTCTGCGTACATGAAGTTATTCTGAGTACCATAGTAAATATTAGAAATAATTCAAGCATAATTAAATAAAAACACAAAATTATACTTAACAACAGCCAGTGTTTATATTGCCTTGGTCTGGGAGTCTTTCTGTTATTAGAAATATGTATCTGCAAAATAGCCGTGAATATAAATGCATAATATAAATGTAGCCGTGTTGGCTAAGTGGGAGGACACTCGATTTCATTCCGAAGGTCGTGGTTTCAAACCCCGCCACGCCGCTATTTTTCTTCTAGAGAGATTTATGTGCGCTTCAAACACGTTCTTTAACGGTGAAGTCAAACATCGTGAGGAAACCGAAATGTTCTGAGAACTTTAAAAGAGTTTGAAGGACATGTGACATTCACAACCCGCACTTGGCCAGCGTGGTGAATTAAGGCCTAATCTCTCTCGTCAAGAGAGAAGTCCCTGTTTAAAATTAAGAAACAGTTAAAGTGCACTAGCAACACATGCGTTACCCGAGGCCCATTCTAAATTAGCGACCACATGTTAAATCGACGGCTAACCCCGGACCACACTATTATCATTTATCGGTTAATAACAAAAATCAATAGTTGAACCGTTTAAACTAAGCCAAATATATCTGTGGATTGTGTTTGAAAAATGGCTCTAGAGAGCTTAAAAATATTTTGTGAGATATTTGTAATTTTTTGGAGGTACTCGTAAGTCCTAGACCTGAATATCCCGATTATTATTATTACATTAAAATTTGGTCTCCGAGTAATCTTCTAGAAATACCTTAGGGTACGTCAAGCTGCTGTTGGGGATTGCGGATTCATAAATTTATAAATATAAACTTATTATATGGTTACAACAAAAAAAAACAGACAATCCACACAACATCTAGCTTCGTAGTAAGCTATAAGCTTGTGTTACGGGTACTAGACATCTGATATACTTTTTTATAAAACATAATTATAAATTAGGACTGACGTAGACAGTATCGGATTTTAGGCATTTAATACATTTTCATTTAGTGTTTGTTTATGTATTTAAAAGACAATAAGATATAATAAGTTAAATAAGTTTCAAAAAACTTATTACCTCAGCTATCTTTGCTTGAAATATTACATATTGACGTCTAAGCTTTCAAATCAAATAGCTAGTATTAATATGTTTAATTATGCACCAAAATAAGACTCATAGAATTTTAATTATAATCAAACTCGGCCATTCTATCTAGTTCAGCCTGATTAAAATAATTGAGTAAACATACGCAAACAGAACGGACTTGCAATTTAGATGATAACTTGTTAGGTATATGGTAATATTTAATTAATTTACCGTAGATCGTTAAGAACAGTTTCACAGCTTCGCTTAACTACCGTTTGCTTACTTTACTGCAACCTGAGAACCGCACAACAAAGAGTAGGTAATAATGACGTTAAACCTATTCTGGATCAAAGCACACGCGGGGTTGAAGGGAAATGAGAGAGCGGACCAACTAGACTACGTAATGCATATTATCTGTGAATAGCTTATTTGGTAAGTACTTATTTATTCTTCTTTTAATAATAATTATCTTCTTTACGCTACGCCACTATCTTTGTCGTTCTATTTCTTTCCTGGCCACCCAAAGGTTGCCTGGAAGAGATCGCTCAGAGCGATAAGGCCGCTCGTTGTATTCCGATATATTGCCTTGTTACTGTTTACTGTTTGTATTATATTCGTGGTGTACAATAAAGAGTGAACTATATTATATTGCTTATTCTGTAAGAAAAGAAAGAAATAGCCATCATAATTGTGTTGTACTTTGAATAACGTCTACGTCAGGTTTCTATTGTAAAAGCTCTTTAAATTTTCTTCTACAAGATGTAATTTATGTAAGGCTTCTATGTATATTAAGGAATATTAATATTCCTTCAGTGAATTATTTGTAATCCATAGACAATAGCTACTCAATAATGACTTGAAATTTTACTGATTTCAAATGAGTATTAAAGAAATTATTGGATATTATAATGAATTAGTTTTTCGTAATGCAATAAAAACTCGTAGATGAAAAAAGCGATTCGAAGCAATTATAATCTTGTGATTAAACGTAGCAATTAAGAACATGCTTTTTATATTATTTTTTATTGGGCTGGCGTGGCGAGGGCTTTGCTCGGGGTTTCTCTATGGGATTCTAGGACAGAGATATAGCGAGCTAACCCAAGCTAGCTAAAAAAGGAATTTATACGACAATGAAGAAATAGGCGTTCGGGCACAAGTTCTTGATTGGATGACTGCGAATCGGTGAATACAGCGTCGGACGTCCATCAACAAGATGAACACATGAGTTGATCAATAGGCATGTTGACTACATACTATCTATAGACTATAGAATATCTACCCTATTGTGCTGGTTCACGGTATTCTCAAGCCACACTCCACCGCAATCATGTACTTGAAATCAAAGAAGAATGATAAGAAATAATATTTTAGCACTAGAATTACCCTTAATTGATGATGATTTAGGTATATCTAATCTATAACCAAAGAAGATATTTAGGTAACTAGGGACTAAGAAACACTCCTAAACATTTTGTCTACGAATTCAAACTTTGTTAGAAAATGTGTTTACATGCAACTAAACAAACCGACGATCATACCTGATCTCATGTCAGCATGTCGTATCACCTGATCTCAGACAATGCAAGAAATTTTGAGCTTTTAAAAAGAATTGCGAATATGTGGATAATTACTATTTCAGAAAATATGGTTTTAGAATAGTTTCCGGTATATCTAATATTATTATTTATTGCGTATACAATATTTGCCATTTCATGTAAAATTGTAAGCATTGCATTACAAACAACCATTGTAATTGCATGCATGCATTAACGACAAATATTTTGATGTTATGTTGGTATTAGCGTGTGATTAGCATATTCAAATAATGTCAAATAACATCAACCAGGATTGAGTACCAAATAAGTAAAATATTTTAGAGTAAATGGCAGTTGTTTATATGTAGTGGAATGTTATATTACTTGATCAGAAGCACCACGCAGTCCAAGTGCGAGTTGGTTGGTATTTCTTTTGCATTATATTTCTTACAAATATCACATTTCAGATTATGTTCATACATAATTAAATTACTTAGGTCCTGTTTCACGATCTCCCAGTAAAATTAGACAATGGCTATTACTATTCTATTGTTGGTAGCTATTTCGTTCGCTCAGTCTCAATATGGATGTCACAATCATGTTATGTGTCAAAACCATTGGGACGTGTTATTAATATATCTACCAACTATCCATTTCTTATTTTATAAGGGTTTTGTAAAATAAACCTTCACCTACAACAATAAATACATAGTTTTAATTATTTACTACTAGGTTTATAGAGTATAATTATAAATAAGCTCAAAAAGTCTTTCAAAAAGCTATTGAGAGGGCTTATCGGAATCAGTAATAAGGATATGTATAGGAGAATGGGAATTACCTAAGAAGGCAGGCCAATTGGTATAATAGTAGGTACGTAAAACTAGAAGCTTTACTCCAACAACAGATCCAATGGCCAATCTGCACGTGGATTGGCAAGTATAGTGTATACTTGCCAATCCTAGCAACTACTATGACGGATGTACCTACTAGTATAATAATGACCGAAAGAATAGGTAAAGAGGCCTATGTCCTGCAGAGGACATCCTAAGAAATCATAATAACTATGAAAAGTATTTGAAAATCTTGGACACTGGTTCATTTTATTTCAACCCAAGACCGTAATAATAAAACGACGAGGTAACAGAGGGTACTTTGGCATCCGTGCCCCTTTTTAACAGCACATGGCCAGTGAAATAAACTGTGAACTCAATGGTAAATGGTGGCATTTATTTCTCAGCATCCCAGTTAATTACCCCTAAACCGGTGTAATGAAGTAGATTACACCCTGCTACCCCGTTAAGTACTTGTGGTGGTGTTCGGAGCAAATTAGCAAATAATTCCAGTAATGAAAGTGCTTCGCTGGGCCACATTCTAATTTATACCACGACCATTTCATGGTAAATGCTCGAAATATGAGGTTGGCTTTGATTTTGCTGTGGTCGGCCTTTTCATTACTGCGTTTCGGTCGCGACTTGCGAGCTTTGAGTCTAGTAAAAAACAAGTACTTACTATGAACGACTTCACTTTAGTTTCTCTCATTACGTCTTACGTCCGCGTAATTTAAGACGAGGACCGTAGTGCGAGCTTTTACGGCTTAAGTGTTACAATTTCAAAGATTTTGGTTAATGATTAGGTTCCTAAGAGAGTAGGTGTGTTTAGATAGGATAATTTCCAAATGGGATGTTATAGTAGAGCTTAGTAAAACTTACTTACCGGATGTAAATGACAATGTCAAGGCTTGCGTGTTTTTTAATTCAGACAAAGTTTTCACAAACAGAACTGCGCAAATTGAAAACAACGTGGGATCACTTACCAATATTATGTAAGTGATCATGATGTTGGACAAACAAAATCGAAGGAATACAAAACTATCGTGAGAACATGCAATTTTTTAAAAGTCGAGCGACAAATAATCGTGCTGTTCTGTAGTGTCTGACACTTTAATTTGGTTCACGCCGAACCGTTGACTTGCACGCTAGTTGTACCTAATAGTGACAATGTCCTCGGGCGAAATGAGTTATAGACAGCAGACACGATACCTATGAAAAAATATAAATACAGCGGCTAAGAGTGAACAATTGCACTGAATGGGGTTCCGAGTTAAAACCTAAAACAAATCAAGGCTGGAAAGAAGAGTTACGTAGGATTCACACCAAACCGCATCGGAACGCACTTACATGCGCGTACAGAAAATTTAATTTTTAAACAGTTCCCAAGGTCGTGTTTGTATCACAAGACAAACGAAGATCGCGCTGCGCAAGTCGAATAATTTTGATTTTATGAGCTGTTCATACACATAACTTAAATAAAATTTACTGTCATGTAAGTGCGAGTCGCCGCTCGGCTTTCGGTGGGAATCATACCTAAGGCTTTATGCTAGTTTATATTTTACGTACCTATTTTTTTTTCTAAAGGTTTGTGTGTGATTGAAACGCACTCTGCGCGATTAAGTATATAGATACCTAGATTTCCCGAATTACCTACCTAACTTGCTATAAATTTGGTAAAAATGCAACGTGCATGAATACTCGTTTAACCAAAATTATATCTAATAGGTAACTATTGGATTCGAGTCCAAGTGATTCTTTATTTTTATTTTAAGGTTATTTAATAGCAAGATCACACTGCATATAAGCCGTTCCTGAACGAAACCACTGAAAAGTGTGCGCAATGTAAATGATTGGTGAATATTTACCAGTTAGTAAGTTTACCTTAAAGTCTCATTTTTTGCCAACAACCTACAGATAAAACATGACAAACTCAAAAACGTCAAATTTTTTAACCTTACGCTACTACTTAATTTTTACGGAACTCTAAAAACAGAAACACTTTCACTTACAATTTCATTATGCAGGTGTGTCCAACGTAATCAACTTTACAAAAAATAACAAGCGTTCTATGTACCTACTCTAAATTACTCTTTGGATGGAGTTGGCAGTTTCGAAAGACTTTTCAAACATTCTAATCTGAACAAATCTAATTTTACGAGTCGAGAGGAACTGTAAATGGTAATGAAATGACGTTAGACTACTTAGTCCTAACCTTAAAATTTTTGCCGACATTGAAAAAACTGACTAAAATGGCATATTTTTAAGTCAGGTGCCGACTTTTAAGTCTTATAATGTCAATACTTTAAAAATAATGATATAAGATCAAATCGTGTTTAAATTTTGTACGTCCGTTTTACTATTAGTCCGTTTGAATTATTCCGATCTGTCACCCTTTAACTGTATAATCTGCGGTTTTGCAATTAAACGATTCCTTAGTTTAGTCCTTTAGTCCTTAGTTCCGCGCCTGTGCGCGAATGTTACGGATGTGTCTTAATTTTTTCTGCATCAAAATAGTTAAACCTGCAAAGTGAGGTAGGTATATCACATATTAAAAACATTAAAAATCCTTAGTTAAAATTTTGCTGTACTAATGTAAATTAGTTATCAAAAGAAACTCTACTCAACTCCACCAAATCAAAAATATAATACCTAGCTTTTTAAATTATCATGGTTTTTAACAATATTATGCCAATATTGAAGGTTTTTTGAATTTCAAATCAAAGTAAATATTAAATTACTTTAAACCGGTAAAATACCAATGGTACCGATGACCTTCTAGGTCCTCATGCCCCATCTTAGACCACATCGTCACTTTACATCAGGTGAGATTGTGGTCAAATGAAGGCTTATCTAACATAACAAAAAAAGTCATAACTATATAACATTTCTACAAATCTAAAAATGTTCTTGGTCATTCACCATGCAGTTTTTGCATACAAATCTTTGTGGAAATGTAAAAACCAAATAGTACCAAAGCAGACTTACCTCTGTATGAATTGCTATTTGACATTAACATAATGAGATTCCAAATCATCATGGACTGCCGGCAAATTAAGCCCGTCGCGTGTCCACCTAATTACTCCCATGTAATTTGCCCGAATTACTGTCATTCCGGGTGCCATTATCATTACCAAGTAGGTACAGGACTACCAACTGCCTGCATAGCTGATGATTCCAACACCTACAACTAATACAACAAAAAAGCTGTTTCTTTTTAGGGTTCCGTACTCAAAGGGTAAAACGGGACCCTATTACTGAGACTTCGTTGTCTGTCTGACCGTGGTAGAAAAAGTGTTGAAATTTTGAGGGATGATATTTCTGTTGCCGCTGTTGCTATAACAACAACAACATTGTCCAGCAATAATTTTAAGAGGTTAAGCAACGTTGTGCGATGCCAGTAGGTACTTGGATGGGAGACAGCACTGCCTACATCTTTTTGCACTCAAAAAATGGTTTTATTATTTTTTTGGTTCATTTATAACAAAATGTGTATAAACTGTACACGAAATCTTAGTTATATGTAGTATGAGCACAGAATACATTTATCTTATACATCTCAAATTTTATTCGTTACTCGCATAAAAAAATTATCACCTCTGTTGGATATAGGTCTCCCTCGAAGATGACCAATTATTTCGCAAGGAAACTAAGTTATTGTAACCACCGTGGGCCTAATGAGATAATCCGTTAAGGTAACCTATGTTTTTCTGCGAATATCCTCATTATGTCCATTATGCTTATTATAATTATGAATGAAATCTGCTTAAGTTACACTGTTATTCTATGATAGGAAAAGGCAGCTGCAGCTAGATAGATAGTAGTAAGGTACCTACTTAAATATATAAATAAATATATCCGGACTAATCACATAGCATCACCTAACCCTAAACTAAGCAGAGCTTGTACTATAGGTGTTATGTGACTGATATACTTCATAGATACATAACTACTTGACATAGTGAGGACAGGAAACATTATAAGATAGGATGGTCCAGGGTCATATCAATTGCTTAGAGGAACGCGTCAATACGTAACATCTAGCCCACACATTTCCTCAGCGTGGTTTCCTTCAATGTGCGGCTACATTATCGGGCTAAGATTCGTGTCGTATTAGCGTTCTAAAATCATCGAACGTGTATAAGCGATGTCCTTGTCTACATTGAGGTACACAGATTTGTGTCGCGTTGCGGGCTAAAAGATTATTTGTATCTTAAATGTAGTCATGCCCAAACCAAACATCGTCTTCACCCAAATTCTTCGCTTTGCAACGATTTACCCGGCCACACACATCGCGTTGACACGAATATTCTCCGTAGACCGCTAATGCATGCACTAACAGCACATCAAAGAGAAGGCAATTTGAAATAAGTGTAGTCAACTGGTATATATTTATTCTCGACTCGAAATTAATTTTCTATCAATTCTAATCTTGAAGGCGATGTCCGGTGGAGTTGAGAATCCAGTTTTTCTGACTTGGGAATGTTGACTATTACACCTGCCCTAACACGCAAGTGGCTTGGGAAATAAAATAAATTGATAACACGAAGCTATATTGAAATAAACGTAAGAATGAACAGATGTGGATTATATGAATTCTTGGGGCTCATGAACGCATCTGTTACAGAATACCTTACCTTATATTATTTTATTAAACTATAATAGGAAACTTACGCATAAAATAATTATAAGAAATTCATGAACTAGAAAATATTGGTTACTTTATAAACGAGTTCTGAACTCGGTTATTAAAATAAACGCCCGTTATTTTATTAAAAAATAAATAAAAGCATACAATTGATTTTTAGTAAACCATATATGTACCTACGCTTCACTGGAAGTCTTTGAGGGAGGCCTAATGTTATGTAGTGGACGTCCTACGATATAGGTACGCTATTTAGATGAATAACGGAATGTTAACCATGATTGATTGTCTGTTGAGTTTCCCGATATTACTGCACAGTTTCATATGCCATAATCAGTTTAACCTAGATAAATCTAAATAGTTTCATAACCGATAGTTTCAAAGGTTATATCATATTTGTACTTAGTATCGCAGATAAATATGAATCTATTTTTTAGATCCTGATCAATATTAAATTGGAAGTATAAACATTCCATGCAAAACTTACAGTTTTTTGCTAAAAAGCTGTAGTTTGTCGGCAAGTGAAGCTAAATCTATCTAGTATTTCTAGCCAGCTCTACATAACCTGTACGACAAATTGAGTTGGCTCTTCATCATAAAATGATTAGATTATTACAAGATACGCTACGCCGCTTTTCTATCTAACATTTTCTCATTTATTTTCTATTGACAGGAAGTGATTCTTAAGATGGTAATACCTAGTGTGAGTTAATGACTAACTAGTTCGATTGAATTTAATTTCTCATAAAATATGTAATAGGTATACACAACATCTTTCAAACATTATACTGCCTGAAGCGTAGGTAATCTTAAAAATAATCAATAGGAATGCCTAGTAGAATATCTGGTACCTACTGCCGAAATTTAATACCAAAAACAAAAGACTATAAAAAGATCCTATATGAATTTAAAATGTGTCATCCTTTAACAACCGTTATATGTAACTTTTTTGTGAAAATCCCCATTTCATTGATTGCAAATTTCCAATAAGGACCTAATTGTGATATAAGAATCGCTTTTACAAAATCTCTCGGAATCTGAAGTGAATTTGAATTGCGCCAGACGGCGGCTGCATTGAAATCATAAACTGTGTTCCTTAGTGGCAAACCTAAAAGATAACTAGCAATGAAACGATGGAACATTAGATTACGTCGCTAGCTACAATAAAGTCTTTTGAAACCTCTTGGCAGAGGCCATTAAACCTTAGATTTATAAGCAAAAAACCGAATGATATATATTATAAATGAATTTTAAGTTATTTTAACTATGGGACTTTTCTTTAATAATCTTAAAATAATTTTAAATTCTTGTGTTTGTTGTATTATAATTGAGGGAGCACTGTCCATTAACAAATCTTTTTTAGTGATTTATTATATTATAAGAGATGTGTATCCTTTTTTGGTAATCCTTAATAAATAAATAAACGGTACTGCTAGATGTAGGGTTCATAGGCATTGCTATTAGACTTTATGTATGTATTTGAAAATTCATATGCTTATACAGTAAAGGGCTTTTCTTTATACTAAAATCAAACATCGAAGCATTTAGGTACATAATTACTTAATTTTGTTTTATGTACCTACCTACAGCAGCTTACAAAACCATGTCTGAGCTTTCAAGTTGTTTATTCAAAATGTTACATTCGTTTGCTTTTTATTTTAACAGTTCTGTTTTTATTCTTGGCTATTCCACATAATGTTTATTTGGTATCATTACTAAAACATCTGGACATCTCCCGCACTTATGAAATATGATGGCTGATCCTAAACGGGTTTATAGACCTACAGCGAATAAACCGGGTCAGTTTTGTACTAAAAATAAACATTAAATTGCTTTAATCCGATGGTCTATGGAGTTTTTGCACGAATCTCTCAGCTACTTGAGTTATTATTTATTATTTCCTTCTATTTAAATCTCATTGGTGAGGAATGAAGTTTGAATAAACGAGATTTTAAATTGAATTGTATATTGGAATTAAATGTTTTGAAAACTAATGTGTGTTAAGTACACACATTAAGGTGTTGACATTGTTTTTTTTACTCAAGTAATACTTTTCCAGGAATTTATGATAGCTACTAGGACAGTTCTCGTAGTATTGTTTATATTTTATCATCTTAACATAACGAGGTATTTATTGCCTTAATATTGGGTCAACCCCGAAATGAAATATAATAATTAGCCGTAAATTGTATCATTTGTTGCTTTGGCCTTTTCTCATCCTAAATTTTGTCTCAAAAGTCACAATTTTGGGTTTTGATTGGGTAACAAAGTTGATTTGGAAAATGCTTCATTTGATACATTTGGATCGCATATAGATTCAAGAGCAGCGAACGAGTGCGATAAAACCAATGGTAGTTTTCATAGACTCCGAAAATTCAATTTCAATGTTATACCTCTATAACTCTTGAAACTTTTTCAGGCTGACAGTTAGTTTATTAAGAAACTAAGTACCTATCTCTTATTCTCACAAACACGCCGACATACGGTTATCGACTGGACTCGACTTCGCCCGAATCTCCCCAAAAAGAGCTCGACTCACTCTGCCGTGTCAGTGAGCGCGATGACATCCGCGGAGGTACCGATTGACCAAGTCCGACCGAGATCTGTTTGAAACAAGTGACACACGGATACACTCGAAGCGAGATAAGAGTTTTCGGAACAGTGTGTCATATTCTTGAAACGTATAACTGTGTCGTTTTATTAAATTTTATACACAATGTCTTGATATTAGAATTTTTAGTTTTTTATTTATAGTTTCAGAAGAAATTTGTAGCCCAGCGCATCTACCATATATTGCATATATTGAAGGTAGATGACCTGAACCGAATGTGTATAGATGTACCTAATGATACAGGGAAGTGGTCGTTAGAATACTTTATACCATCTCAAAACCCATAAACCCGATATTCACATACCGTTTCAGCTAGACAAGCTAGCTTTTAATTTGTGTCAAGTTTACAACTATATTGATGCATATCATTGTATCTTATCATGTCTTCCCGCCTCATAAACCCCTAAATAAAAGCATGTACTAAAGAAGTACCTAGCTACACAGTATTATTCAGCTAACATATTTATCAGTTTTACATTGTGTTTGATAAAAAGTGACGAAATGATTTATACTAAAACTCGGTATGCTATGTGTAGGTACACACACGATGGTCGCAAAATGGTCACGTTATTTTTAAATCTTTCCCAGTGCTATTTCGTGGTTTTAGTGCCGTTGACATATTTATAAAAACGTAGTTTAATTTATACAATACGCCCAATTTTAAAAATATGCATTGAGATATAATTTGCTTTACTTCAAGCTAAAATATAATAATTATTCAAGCTAATAAATATACTTAGGTATCTACATACAAAATAATCATGAACTCAATGAAAAACTGTTTGCTGTCCTGTTATCTGCATACTAAGCGTTTAATGCAGCTCCTATAACACAATAGCTAACCCTTTACACGAAATAATAAATATTTTGCTTCATAGTAATCAAGGTTCAAAACAATGAAACCTCTATTCCAGTCTATAGGTACCTACGTATTGCGTAAGCTCATTTATCTCTTAAACGGTCATTCAAACACCCTGTATCACCCCATCGCTAGGTAATCGAACGTGGGCAGGTACCCAACTACTAATCTGGAAACTAATTTCCCTACAAATTGTTAGGGTGGTTTTGTTAGGGAAGGGTTAGGAAGGGCTAGTAGAAATTTCCTTAATAGCGATACTAAACGGTATGTCGCTGACTAGACTAAACAACATTGACAAGTTCTAATTTGTTTTTCAAAATATATTGATGACAGACTATTAACATAGAGACAATTTCATTACTAAAACCACTAAAACTTAATCGCTATGATACTTTATTTTAATTGATTTAAACGATTGTAAAATTGAATTGATAAATAAGTAACAAAAAAATGTATTACTAAATTGTGAGTCATTGCTAATTGGTAGGTTTCTACATTGACATCATAATAAAATCTTTTTTAAACGCGTTTTTATAAGCCTTAAGAGAGTATACAAAACTTTCAAGAATTGAAACTGTGAGAGACTAAACTTGATGCTAAAATCTGTATAACCCATCTACTCTACATTTTAGAATCCTTGACCGAGTCTCCATTAAGTTAAACTGTTATTAAAGGACTCTAATCGGTTGTAGGTACACAACCTTTGGTCGGCACTTATGCTAAGACACGCTTCGTAGGTAAGCAAAGCAACACAACTTTGGCATATCTACTTGCTGGCTGGCCTTTTAGGCACACAGCTAAGTTGAAATATATACGGTAGTCGGACCATATGAATGAGTGTATTTTAGACCTTAGCCCAGATTCTAACGGTTCATTCATGGAAGATGAAGCCTTGAAGTTGCAAAAATGGAAGTAATTGATGCCGATACAAGATCTTGTAATTAAATTATGGTTTGTTGTATTTAGTAATGTCGATGTGCTGTTTACGATTTATGTAAAAATACTTATTATATTTGAGAATAAGGGTTTATTTCACATAATCCGCTGAACTAAGCAATGGTTTATGTCAATGGTTACTTAAGTCAAGAGCTAGATCGCTTTGTCACATGCAACGGAGAGAAATAGCTCTATATTTTAACTATTAAACAATTTTACTAGATGGAGAATCAGGCATTTAATGCATTTGTTTGTTTACATCGATAGGGTATTTAATTGAATACAAAAAAAATTATATAGAGGTACATAGGTATAAATGAGAGCTCCTAATTTTCGGTTTTTGTATCTCACTTTACAAAAGTATAAAAAGGCATTCCGTTATATAGTTTTTTACAATATATTGACATAAAAAAATTAAGGTTGTATCGTTGCAGGTGCATTTTTCGTGTACCAATATCCTTAAGTAAAAAATTGTCGTAAAAACCACAACAAAGAGAACACAATCCACAATAGTATGTAAAATCCCGAACAATGCAAAATGATGCCGTAGGCGTAGCAGATTGTCCAGGACAGGCTGATGGCTTACGTGTTCCCATAAATCGCCAGCTCAGCCCACTCGACCTAAATGAATCATATTCAAGCATTGTCCAGGTTTAGACCGACTGAAACATGCAAAACACCGCTTCGAGGAATTATTGCCTGTCATTCGTCATCGGACTTTCCGAAGGGTTGCATTGAGGGGCTGTGGCTGAAATAACTGAAGAGGCTCTTGTGTCATCGTTGTAATTTACATATCTATGTATTTAGGTTTGTAGTGGTTGTGCTAACCCACTGCTGTTGTGTAGAACATATAGCTCAATGTAAATTTCTTCAATTATGTGCGAGTATGGTAGAAATTTGACCACTTTTTTGTAAATATGCCAACTGCACTAAAACCACGAAATAGCACTGGGAAAGCAAGCTTATAAAAAATATCGCAACTTTCTTATATTTGGACTCTGCGCTTGAAGCATCAGTTTGTCAGTGTCAACTGAAATAATATTATAAAGTGATAAAGATGTTGAACTCAGTTGAACGCCATTTTGCGTCCTCTGCGACCCTCTCATGCGTAATACTTAGCAAACCATTAAATGATTTTGAAACTTTTTATCAATCATAATGTCAACTGATAGATTAGTTCATAATAGTAAGCTGAAAAATACAATGCGCTTTGTGACATAAAAAGGTTTATTTGAAATAAAAACCATAAGAGTATTTATTTTTACACAAATATCAAAAGGTAATCATAATTTTATCTATACCACAGTTTTTGGTACTGCTAACAAAACCATTTTTGATAAATCATAAAATGTATGTGGTAGGTAATAAAACCGGAAACTAACTTGGGCACTTGTAGCCATAAGTAGGTAATGATCTGTCCCCAACAGACGTACATTACAGGAAACTAATGTTTTCCATTTGTCTTCTTACAAAAACAGTTTTGTAAGTGGCGGAAATGGTTAGCCACCCACTTTCCTGAGGACAAGACTGGGCTAACAAAAGAGAAATGTAAATAACACTCATTCAATAAAAGCAAACTAAGTTGTACGAGTATAATGTCGTGAATAGACATAGAAGGAGCTCCTTCTTGATTTATTTTTAAATAGACCGAAAATGTTCAATGCTTCGTACCAATATCTAAGTATTTCATGGAGTTATTCAGTACTAGGTACCTCTGAAGAATCGAAATTAGTGCGCAGTAGTTGCAGTTGCTCCCTATAAAACAGTTGGAATATGGAGGCTTATGTATTTCCGTTTACAGCCTGTGTTTTTATAATTATTGATGATAAGTCGTAGTAAATAATATATCTATCAGGCTCTTTGCAAGACTGAGGGTTCCATACTAAAGGCCTCCATACTAATCGCCAAGCGGGATTATAATCAAAAGTTACTATCTAGTAGTTTCCCAGTCATTTGCAAAATGAATTAAAAACTGATGTTTAATTTAAATCAAATCCTTAAAAGATCCTACTTACGAATCTATATCATAATAATAATACACATTTAACTATTTACATTCCCACTGCTGACAGGGACTTCTCTCTTGACGAGAGAGATTAGGCCTAAATTCACCACCAAAGCGCGCTAAGTGCGGATTGGCGAATGTCACATATCCTTCTAACTCGACAAAGTTCCCAGAACGTGCTGGCTTCATCACGATTAACGTCAAAGCACATAATATACGACATAACTATTTCAAAAAGAAAAGGCCAGAGGTGCCTGTTCGTGTTTGAAACCAGCAGAACCATCGGAATAGAAGTCGAGTGTACTCCCACTTCGCAAACGGCTTTTTAATAATCATCATCATTATCTCCCTTTTAACGTTCCCACTGCTCGGACACAGGGACTTCTCTCTTGACGAGAGAGATTTTTTAAATAATGACACCAACATCTGATGAAAAACATAAACTCCGGCTCTTAAACCGGCACCCAGTGCCGTCTCATTAGTTTAGGTAGAACCCACGCTTCGCCTGGAAAACAAAATATTCAAAAGTTTCTATTGTTTCTGTGTCCTGTAAGTTGAGCAAGTTTAAAATAGCTTGCAGAAATAAGCTTTACAACTTACAAGTGCTGTCCATAAACACTTTCTATGGGCGAAGTCTGAAGCTGTTTTAAAGTTTACCAGCTTCAAAGAGCCGTTACCGTCATTTTCTGTAAGATATTTAAAACTACGTAATGTTTGAGCTGATACTATGGGCAAAGAATAATAAATAATTGCGTAAGTTTGGGCTATGTTTACAGTAAAGATGTTTTTGGTGGGCTTATACAATTAATTTGTACAGTATACCCATACATGCGGTTTAGTTAATTTCAAAAAAGACAACAACATCATAGAGCATACATAGAGACTTTTCTTCTTTAAGTACTCAATGATGCTGTTCTTTTTTTTGGGTGAGTCAAAAGTTTTCTTAGCTATGGTTCATAAAAACCGGTTAAGCCGTTTGCATTTGGTTTCAACAGATTATTTCTTCAAAGAATAAAAACAATAATGTAAGGCTACTGTTGACATAAATATTGTGACAACCATAATGTTTTATATTGTTATTGTTTTTTCCTGTTTATATACTTAATAAATTCATGTAAAGTTACAACGAACCTTAAAGCCGGCAGGTGTTCCACAAAAGGCCCAAACAGGTATTGCAACGTCAGAAGGTCTGATGTATTACCAAATAAATCAAAACAATAGACCTAAATACATAATCATGACAAATGCTGCAATTCAGCAAGTCCTCCCACTCTGTGTTAGAACTCAGAACATGTTTAGGGTACCTATCTACCCTGGGCACGGCAGTAAGCAATTAGTGTTTGACAATAAGTACACCAGTACCTACCTCAAGAAATGATGTACATATAAGGAATCTCGATCTACAAAGAAAGGAAAGTAATTACTTATTTTGAGAACCTTTTCAAAATCTTTCGTATTTTGATGATTTATAATTTAAATGCATTTATGTAGAAGGATTACAAAAAAACTAGTAAAATATTACGTCGGCTAACGGCTAATAAGTAGCAAAATGTTATTTATTTTTATATTTAGAGCTTATTTCACAATATACAAGTAAACTAAGCAATGGTAATGTCGTCGTTAATACGTGTAGGTATATGACAGACTTAATAACGCTTAGACACATGTGACTGAACGAAAAAGTTTTATATTTTAACCATTGTGTAATTTAACTCGAAGATGGTGAAACATGCCCTGAAAATTATTTCTTTACATGGATTTTTAGTAACCATTCATAAAAATGTTATGCAAAATGATACAAATATACTTAATATTCTGTGTCGTGAGCCAGGCTTGAGAATATTATTGAAATTTTTATTTAAAAAGATAAAAACAGTATTATACATAATATAATATACTTACTTCAAACCTTAGAACATTAAAAATGTTGACATTTACCAATCCGTACTTGGCCAACGCAACGTGGTGAATTAAGGCCTAATCTCTCTCGCCTAGAGATAAGTCCCTGTGTCCTAGCTGTAAGAACATTAATAGAATGATGATGACAGACTCAGACTATGTATTTAGACAGAGTATGTATTTTTTTTATTTAAATGCAAAAATAAGTAAGTGTCTTCACAACGGGGACCCCGCACCAGTCTTGTTTGCAGGCAAACGCATTACGTTTCTGCCTTGTAAGGAAAACTTTTTCATAGATCCTTGTTACAAGAGTTTAAAAAGGCACCAAGTAGTGCTGACTTCCATAAACGGGCTGAGTACCTATATCCACATTAGTGCGCCCTGAGTTTAAACAACATGTTATTGGTTGTAGGGACGAATCTAGGTACAAAAATTTAGTTTTTCTTGTCAAAATTTGTACACAGAATTTAAGTCGCAACGCCTTTTACGTAAATTTTAAATATGTTTATTTGGAAAACATCTACTTATATAAAACTTGTTTTTCAAAATGTTGACCTTCCTGGAATATTATATGACTTGACGAAGGCCCAGAGTCAGAACCATATACCCAGGGCAGGATTTAGGCCTGGTTTCTATTTTGAATGCACACCACTTTCAACCCCAGATTGTCTTATTACCAAGCACAAACCCCAATGTGGTTAAATAAATGAAATAACGGTAAGAATTTACAAGATCTGTCTGAATTTGAAAACTTGACAGTCATAAAGATATCATTGTCTTTTACATCCTCAAACTAAGTATAGAGTAGGTACTTAGATACGAGTAAACACATAAAAATAACCCTCAAAACTTTGTAATTTTTTATGAATGTTCACTTTAACCACTGTGAAAAATGGCCGACGAAGGCCATCTTATCTTAATTCTAGACACAATTTTAATGTTTTTCATTAAAACAATTTTATATTCAACAAAACTGAATTGCAACAGATATTTGAATATATAAATTAAGGCCCTAAATGCTAATGCTTATCTGAACCAGTTAATGCTTAAAACTGGCTCACCTAATTTTATTATCTTACTTATTTCTATAAATTGGTTTATCTTAAGCCTTATAACGTCCCTGCATGCAAAAGCTTTTGTAAAACCAGTTTAGCTTTATCGGCCATTCTCGTATTTAACCTTTTCAGCTCGACTTGCGGTAGGTAGCTTTTAAAACTTGTTGGTCACTTTTTCCTGTTTACCGAATCACGTTCGATTTAACAAAATATCTCTCTTCATTCACAAAAGTACATATTATGTAGTCGATAGGCAGTTGTTACTAAACTGAATATAAATTGTAGGATAGTCAATATTGTCCTAACGATAGTCCGCTTGCTATTTAAAATGTCCCTAATGTGTTCTGATACAAACGGTATACCTATCCACAGGTACGAGTTTATAATTAAAATTGTATTACTAGTAAGCCTGATATATCTAAATAAGTCTAGCACAGTGTATCGTTCAATAAATTTATTACTGTTTTAGTAAAAACTAATTCCTACCTAAGATACTTTAAAAAAATCATATCGGCTTAATGCAAATATATTTAGATATTGTGTTGCCTGTAAATATTAAAGTGACAAATTGCTTTAAAACATCTAGATGGACTGCAGATAGCATGCTCTATGCCCCCTTAATTTAATTGCTAGTGCAACTGCCAAATCAATTACTTAATAGGCAGATATCTATGGGATTTAATTACAGCAGCTCGACAAGCAAGGCATAGTCAGCCACTAGCGATAAATCAAGGGGAGATAGGACAGTCCGCGTTACAGCTTTGTATACATAAAGCACTGTACAATTTACTGCTTAGATAGTACCTACAACTTGTTTAGAGTTGAACCCCTCAGAAGGGTCAGTACCCAAAGGGGTGAGTGTTGCCGCGGTGCAATCTAGCTCAAATATTGATACGCATGGTTGAATAAACCTTGGCGCTCGGGTTTGAATGTCTTTGTAAACATATTTTTTTCTTCGTATGGAAAAGTTATGCACAGTTTGCGTAGAACAAACTGGTATGCATATAATGTAGGTGCACACGTTCACATTTCTGTATAAATGAATACTAGGGAGATTATGCAGATTACAAGTAACAACATTGTAAAAAATAAAACTAAGTGTTGGTAAGAACAAGAAGGATTGATACTATGTTTACTTTAATAAGCTTTGCCCAAACTGTACCTATGAGTATGTCCCGGACAGACATTTTGGCAAAACATTTTTGTGTATATGAACGATTTCTCCGAACCTTTATCCGATATGGATGTATTTACAGGGTATGACAATTACGACATTTCACATCAACGCAGCTTCAAGTTACTTTTTTGGGTTAAGCAACAATTTTTAGTTTGCGAATTCCCCGACGACGACCTGTTTTTTAGTACCTACTTAACGTTTACTGATGCACGTAAATTGGTTAAGTACTTGCTTATCGTGCTTATGTAAATAAAACTAGCTAGCCGCGGTAGTTCTCTCTTTAGTTTAGATTTTAATAAGTGTAATCCGAGGTAAACCTAACAAATATTTATTAGCTTTAGCTACACAAGATTATGTTACGTATGCGAGCTTTGGTAGCACCTACTATTGCCACAGTAGTCGAATAAATTAATAAGCTTTTCCACCTAGAGTTAAAAGCACTTGTAAATTAATGTTTGGTTTTATAACTACCTCTATTAATACTATTATACATCCGTGCGAACAGATTTTATCGTTGACTGTCCGTCCAGCGAAGCTTGTCTCTCGGCGGTTGGCCATTCCGGTGTGCAATCGAATGTGACACGTCGCAATCATTATTTTTAAGGCCCTTGCTGCATAAAATGTTTTGATGTTTTGTGTTGGTATGGTAAGTTAGGCTGCCTGCTCAAATATTAGGAACTCTGTGTTCGATGTGCGTGCCTGAACCTATTATAATCGGGAGACTTCTAAACCTTTACAAAAGCCTTATAATAGGTAAATTTGAATATTTTTAATGACTAACGGCGCCTTACAGTAAAAACTAAGGAAGTAAGTATCAAAATCGATTTAGGACCAGGAGAATTCCTTAAATGTTGAGTTTGCGAAAAGTTGAATTGGCATCATGATGAATATCAATAAGTTGAATTTGCATAAAGTTGGATTCCTTAATTGTACATTTTGCAAAAAGTTGTATTTGCGGCATGTCAAATTCCTTAAATTTTAATGTGGATTGGTAAAAGTTTATTTCATAAGTTCTATGTTCGAGGAAAATAGCTAATTCTGGGTATACATGCTTCCTATCAAAATAATAATTATTAGCAACTAGATTTTTCAAAATACGAGTAATCTGAACTAAAAAGTACATAAAAACTAATTGATATAAGCATCATGGTCAAATTATCTCATTTCTATTGTTTAATTTTAACCTGAGTTGACAAGGTGTTCAAAATGATCTGTGCTTATATCAATTTGGTTTTATGTTTTCATATTATTTTGACTACTCTAGACGTTTATATCAATTTGAGGCTGACTGTACACAAACATTTTAGAGTTCCAATTTATACATTGGTTATGCTGTATGGATTATTGAGAAGAGACCGTTAGAGCAGGAACATTAGGTAGCCGTTATAGTTACAAAGAAACGGTCTTATGAAACTATCCATGTTGGTGAAAATATTCTGAACTGCATTCACAGATTTTGGAAAAAAGTTAAAGTCAACTAGAAAAATGCTTAACTATCATTAGATAGAAGATAGTTAAAGATAAAGAAGCCTGGGCAATTGTTAAATAGACTTGTAGTGTGTAGGACATTGATATTGTGAAAATTATTATTTTAATCTATTTTTTTCAATTTTTAAATGTATTTTGTGACTATTCTAAGTGCACCTTTATTTTGCCTATGGAATAAATGATTATGAATTTGAATTTGAAATAGATAGAAAATTCTTTATTACCACCTATAAACAGAAATACAAAAAAGTTTAATAGTAAAATTAAACCTTACTGCTTGAAGAAATTTCTTCCAGACAACCTTTGTATGGAAAAAAAATAATTCAAGATGGTTGTGGACGGCGGAGCATTACTAACTTTTTATTTTATTTTCCAATAACACTACCCTTAATGGTTTATGAAAATAATAAACTGTATACAAATTATTGTCCAAAATAAAATTATTACCTAAAACCGATTCAGTATGAGATGGAGTAAAAGGGTACCTAGAATTTCCTGTAGGTATGTCAAAGTCAAAGTCAATGTCAAAACGTTTATTTCCTTAGAAGCACATAGCCTACATGTACAGTAACAAAATGTAAAAAAAATAACAATGAATATTTTCCATCTAAGATATGGCGACGCGAAGGGTTGCTTCACCTTTAAACAACAGTTTTTTGTGGCTTAGGAGTCTATGGTAGTCCATGGTTCATGTCCTCCCCTCTTAAATATTTCTTTATTACGAGTTACTTGTTGCGGCAACAGTTATACCTAATGCCTGAATATTTCAACGCTATATCTAAATAAATAAATAATCTGTCACGATGTTTGAGATAGGTACAGCCTGGTGGCAGACGGACATAAAAGAAATAGAGTACCTACCTACCGGTGTCTTGTTTTACCATTTGGATGGGACACAAAATCCTTTTTTTTCTTCTTTCGTCTATGTTGTCTCACTGCTGGGCAAAGGCCTTCTTCAACTCCCTCAAACAATCCCTCTCCAGAGCTGTTCGCCACCAACTTTCCTAAAGGTCCTAAAGGTCGTCTCGCCAACGCCAACAAAATTAATATTCAAATAAAATTAAAAAAACTGTACCTTACAATGCTGTACGTGTACTAGTAACGCCATCTATAAATGTTAACTGAAATTAGAAAGGCAATGTAGTGCTGCCATCTGTGCTAAACGTGCTAAGGTTTTGTTCGTAACTTAGTTGCATCACGTTCCTTATAGACTGTGCGAAGTGTACTTCTTTGTGATAACATGAGATGGCGCTGTGTTCGAAACCTCTTCGACGTTTTATTCTATGATTAGCACCCAAGCTACATTTTTAGAGCTTTTTATACAGAATAATCTCATGACATTGATGTGATGACTAATCGGCTTTACTACTGAAGTTTAACATACACTAATAGGAACAAATTATTGTACTGGTAACTTGGTATAGCTTTATAATATAGGAAGTCAGCAACAAAAATGATAAAATGTAAACATATAAAAATATTAAGTCACTAAAGTAAGTTTTTTGTAACAAAAAAAACACCTAAAAACCGAATTAACAACACGTCAATATAAGAAATGTAAGAATTAAAATAACCCTCAAGAATGTACAAATTAAATATATACCTAGTAGGTATTATTCGTGTTATGATATGGTACGATATATTCCTAATTATTCATATATTATTAAATGACGTATGCCATTGCGTTTCAAAAATTCATATGAAACCTACTTACATTATTTTGAGGTCCGCGTTGTACTCTTTCGTATGTTACAGTAGTACCAAGCGCCCATAAATAGAGCTTTGAATTCTTCTACGGTGTACCAACATGAAAAAAAATTGTAACTCTATAACTTTTAAGCCTATGCGAATTTTTCAGAAGTGAGAATCGCGGAAATCCTATTATTAAACCTTGGTTAGGTACCAGAACTCTGTGATACATCCTCCGACCACATTGACATTGACAATTACCATCAGAGGTGAGATTGTGGTCAAACAAAGGTCTATTTACCATATAATTCACACAAGAATGCCGCAAATATTTTTCATTGACATTTGACTATCTATTACGTAAAATTAGTTCCACTCTTATGTCCCGAATGATGGAAAACAACACGCACCTATGTACAGTTATGTACTGGCCTTCAATTAGTCATAGTCTAACTATGAAAACACCGACTTTACTTCGAGACACCTGTATGTATTACCGAGACGTTGTTTCTTTTGAAAAACACGTAGGACGTAGGTAGATACTTAACGCGTGATTCTGAAACTGAAAACAATTGTTAAGTTGAACGATAATATTATTATTCTGTTTTATAGTTTTTTGCCCGAGAAGCATATAGCAGTTATCAAATAATAGGACAGTAAAAAAAGCAAACACAAAATAAAACTTTGAGCTCCGTGAACGTTTTTCGATAATTATATTGTTAAATAAAAGCGACAGTAAATGATTTATTCCGAATCAGTGTCATAATTAGTCCTCTCGGGAATAATTCCCTCACATATAATTATGATGGAATTAGAAGGTTTGTAGATATGTGTTTCAGAACATTTATTGAGGACGGCTGTATGCCGCTATTCCTGCTGAAAAATCCTAACAATTAAATAAATAAAATATTGCCAAACAATCCACACAACAGCATCTAGCCCCGTGGTAAGCTATAAGCTTGTGTTACGGGTACTAGACATCTGATATAATTAATATAATACACATACATAGATAGATATTTTTTATTATACCTACATACTAAACACCCAGACCAAGGAGAAAATGCTTGCAGAACACACAAACACTTGACCTCTCGCCAGGAATCGAACCCGCTACCTCTTGCACCGCAAGCGGACCTCCGCCCGCCGCGCCAGCCACTGAGGCAGTCAAAAAATTGGGCAGTTGATAGTATTTCCCCGCGGTAACATAATCTAACATAGTCTTCTTTTAATGTTCTGTCTGCATCTAAAGTATTTTTTTATGAGACAATTTTTTTTTATCGGATGGAGATATATATTTACAGACATAGAGAGAAAAAGATGAAAGTCCGAAGAGACTGAGGGTTATTTAATAATTAATTAGTGATGTGACGTCGTGACGATGACGATGTGACGTGAGCGCATCGCGTGCGCTAATTTAAAAATTAAATATTTTGAAAGTCCATACCATAATTATACAATGTATGCCCTGTAAAAAAAATAAATAATAATAATCCCTACTAATAATACAAATAATCCCTACTGTTATTCTAAGGAAATAAACGTTTTGACTTTGATACGATGTGTCAAATCGTTAGTTTACCAATTTGTGTGATGTTTTAATCCACCCGCTTTTTTAAAATATAGGTTAAATTTTTTATTTTTAGTTTTTTTTAGAGTTCCGTCTGTCGGTCACCAGGCTGTATCTCAAGAACCAAGATAGATAGATTGTTTAATTTTATGAGAGATGAAGTATATCTGTTGGCGCTATAACAACAAATACTAAAAACATATAACAAACACATATTTATGGGGGCTCCCATACAACAAACTAAATTTTTATAAAGTTAAGCAACGTTGTGCCAGGTTAGTGTAGTGATTCTTAGATGGGTGACCGAGCTGACTGCTTAAATGCTACTGCTATGCATAAATATTTATTTATTTATATTTATTTATTTATTTTATCGATTCTTATGTTTTTAATCACACACAGTGTAAATATTGTTATATTTCACCAACCCTCGGTGCATATGTCCATCTCATACTAAAATAAAGCTACATTGATCAGTATAATACCTATAATAATGGGGGTGGCTCTGACTGCAACATAGTACACACTTTTTTTTTATTCATTTTCTACTCGTATGTTGGTATACACGCAACCGTTTGCAAGTGTATTAGTCCATCAAATATTTGTCAAATTTATTTTAATGACAGGTATCCTGATAACTTTCTAGGGAATGCTAAGTTTTGTACTAAGACGAGTTAATCAATTGCTCTTTTACCAGTTACCCAACAAAACGGAATATTTAAAATGTTTCGGACAGACATATTGTATAAAGAATGCCATCCATCAAGATCGCTCCCAGAAAACCGCGTTTTGTATGCCAATAAAAATCTAAATATATCCCGCTCTTTGTCCGGTAGCTAAGCAGCACCTCTTCAACTGATTGAACCATTGTTAACCCACTACATACTTTGGGGTATATGGAGGGGGTCGGAATCGAGTTTCATATTGGGTAGGGAATTATGTTGGTGTTATAATGAAGTTGAGCAACTGTATATCTATTTGTTAGGTACATAATGGTGTTAAAATATAGCGAGATTTTTTAAAAGCGTAATTTAGTATTATGTAATTTAAAATAATATGTTTTCTGATAAATGAATGAAATATAATGTTGTCGCATTAAATAGTGACAGGTGAATTTAGCTAGGTGAAGTTAGTAGCCGTAGTCCCCCTGTCATGGGAATATGGTAGGCTTACTAGAATAAAATAAAAAAAACCACTGCATATATTGACTAAGTAATTATTATAGACTACATTTTAGTTACTTTACAGTTTGATCTTCTAGATGTTTGAGTAGTGGCATTGTGTCTTTTTAACCACCGACAAAAAAGAGGGGTGTTATAAGTTTGACATGTCTGTCTGAGGTATCATAGCTTCCCAACGGATGAAGCGATTTCAATTAAATTTTTTTTATATGAAAGATGACTTTTACGCAACTGTTCTAAGACATGTTTGATGAATCGGTTGAACAGTTAAAAAATTAGGGGAGAAAGTGGTGAAGAGATCCGAAAATCTGCAAATTTGTATACTCGAGTGGGGTATCAAATGAAAGCGCATCATGTGCACATTTCAAAATAATATGATTTTTTACTATGAACTAAATTATTGGAAACGGGGGTTTTTCTTATTTTTTTTATTAAAATTACCTTAAGTTCTCATTAAGGTTTCCAAAATCTTTCTATACCATACCATACAATACAACAGTTGTAGTATGTCGGGTGATAGAGAGAAATGGAAACAAAATACATGGGATACGGTCAGGAACATGATATAAATTTAAAACCCGAGATGCACAAGTCGAACCCGTTAATCCAAGTACATAATATTAATATTTTTTTCTTCCACTCTCTTTCTGTCTTTCTAAAAGACAGCAGATTTTATGATGAATAACTTTTTTATAGGCTTTTTTGAATCATTTTGAGTGTATCTAATACGGCTAACAGCGACGGGTTACGAGTAACACTCAGTAATAAATAGTAAACAACAATTTTAAGAAAAAAGGTAGCCCTTTACTATTTATGAAAAGGGTTAAAAACGCATGATTCGTTTTAAAGATTACCTACCTAAGCAATCCACGAATCTGATCTATTTATCCATTTTTCATAAAAGCCTAAATAGCATTAAAACGGTAAGTAGGTACTATTTGCTTATTAGGGACACATTAAATGCGTACTGTCCACGCACTGAGGCATAAACTGCGGGGAAACATAATACCACGGAAGCCTATCTGAGGTGCTCTAGAACTTCGGGTCATCGATCGGACTAAACAGTTTACGTATCATTAGTTCCCAATTGAGATCCATAATTAATACGACCTCAATGTAACTATCCATGATCCATCATCCACCACATTTCAAGAAACAAGTTTAAATCAAATCCACTTCAGGATGCAGTTTATTACTCAAATTAAATACCTGCTTATATTACGCACGTTTACAAATCGATTAGGTACGCTAACACGACGGTGAGGCCTAAATGAACTCTGATAAAATTTACGATTATAGGGAAAACTTGTAAAATGTATCTTCAGGAACTAAAGCTAGATTAGATATGTGCAGAGCAGGTCGAATTTCAGTCGCTGGATAGTGGTAACGCGAAGTCATACATGTGTCTCTCTCCACCCGTGTCACACGTAACGTACACAAAATACTTACAACAATCCAGACCCTTAGAATATTACTTGCACTCTCTTTGTACAGCTGTTAATATATTCCCATTTATATTATAATATCAGCCGCTTCGCGTTGTGTCACACAATTACACCGTGCGTGTTTAAACAACTCCGTTATATATTTATTTTTTAAAATGAGTGTTAAATATGGTGCAACTGATGTGAACGACAAAGTAGTGGAAAGTGAAAAGAGTGAAACCAAATCTGTGGAAATCGATCTCAGGTATCTTAACAATTAAGAAGCATTATAAATTCATTGCGAATTCTGGTCCATGCAATTTGTACAATTGATAACAAGCAGTTGGCCCGAATTAGGTCTTGAAACGGAAACCATTTAAACTGTTAAGTTGATCTTGTGTGGGATTGAGGAAAACTTCAATAAACTCATTGGTCTAGTACCGTCACCAATTGTTCATTTCTTTTGTGTCCTTACGAAGTTTATGTAAGAGCTGCCTTCTCTTGGTGGAATTTTAAACATTAGATATATATAGGAGCATAGATGATTATTAGATTGTACTTGGTCTATTTCCATTTTACAAAAATATGTTCTCAAATCTTACTACAGAAGTACTAAAGGTACTTCATATTGATAAATATGTATATTCATATTTACACTAAAGGTGTGACATATTTCCTAACCCTATGTAACATAATACAACAATAGACTTACGCCTTGTGGTTTTGTATTATAGGCTACTTGGTAACTTTCTTATAAGAGAAATATAGTACACTACCTCTTAGAATCGTTAGTTGACCGGTGATCAGCACGGCACCGGCCAGTGGGTCTATCCAACAAATCTGTAGAATACCTATGCACTTAACTACAGGACAGTCTTATATTATTTTATTTATAACATTAACACAACACAAAGTAACACACAACACAGTAGTAGTGTGTGTAACAGTAACACAGCTTCTAATAAGCACATGAGGTATAGTCCTTAAGACTCAGTTATGTAGGTAATACTATATAACTAAGCATAAACACCAAAACTTGGCACTTTATCAGTTTATAAAATACGGTAACGCCTTAGAACGAATAAACCTTTTGATAACCTTTCGCATATACATTTTATGTTGAATTGCCAACAAATTTCCTACCTAGGTTCTAAGACTATTATACAAAAACCTAATTTATATAAAAACTGCTTCCATTACCTTTTATATTTATATATAGTTACTCGTATGGTAGAGAGTATTAATTACCCATCAAGTTTTAGGTGAAGATGGTTGTTTATGATTCTCAGGAATTACCTACTCAATAAATATGAAACGAACGGAAATGAAATGTCCTATTTTTGAAATTCTCAGTAAAATTGCAGCTATGTTTACTAATAAGATGAAATTAATCACCAAATGTATCCATCCAACTTATGTATGTCTGTTCTTAAAACTGTTGTTCTATTTTTAGCGTTCAATATAGAAGAAGATGGTGGCGAATAGGACAAAATGCCCTTTACGGACTTGGGCATGTCCAAAACGACCTCTGTGCAGCCATGTGGTTTTCATACATGATGCTCTTCTTCCAAGCAGTGTTGGACATGAGAGCGGCCGTTGCAGGGACTATGCTTCTTTTAGGTTGGTTACTGTTACTAACCAATAAGGTAGTTGACTCCTATTAAAATATGAAACAAATACATTAGTTACCTACTAGTTTTATAGTGAAATTTTTATTGAACCGAATTAACTGACACAGTATTTAAAAAATAAAGACGGTTTTTATAAGATATCATTATTTAAATACTTAGTAATATTGTGTCTTTGATCGCCTGACTCAAAATGATACTTTTCAAAATGGCGATAGTTAGATATTAATTATTGACGTAATGAATATTAAATTGCCAAAAGTGAACTAACGCCATTTTCAAAGTAGCATTATATTAATAATGCATTGTTTTTTACCGAAATATTAATTTGGTATGGTTCTAATGAAATATTGTAATAACCTATTATTATTTTAGGTTTACTTAATTAATTAATTATTTAATCCTCTATTATCCAATTCTTGGCCTGATTAATTTAATTCCCAACAAGGTCACCTTTTGTAAGATTAAATAAATCTATAATAAGTTTTTAAACAACCCTGCGCGTCTGTTATTTATTTTCCTATTTGGCACTTAGGATTTGGTTTACAGGATAGGTACCTACCAATTAAGATGTTCTTAATTATTTTCAGGACAAGTTATTGACGCTTTAGCCACACCCGTAGTTGGAGTCCTAGCCGACAAATACGGCTCTAAAAAAGCTTGGCACTTAGCTGGTAAGTAGCTTTTTGAATGAAATTGTAATTTGTGACTGCATTCTCTTAACCGACCGATAAGGTGTGATCTTTACGTTTTCAAACACAATAAAATGTAGTCGAAAGTAAAAAAAACTATCTCCGACAACAATGCTTTGCAACTTGGTTTTGTTTTTTTCATTGCTTTTTTGAGCATAATGTACGATTCATGGTTCATGGTATTATGATTCGTCTTCTTCAGCCTATTCATTGAGACATAAGCGCTGACATAGGTCCAACCAATATCTCTAAACATACTTAACTCTAAATCATTACATGTTTTGTAATGAAGCAAAACTCTCATTTGTTAATTCTCTATATGCTAACCTTCGTAAACGCACTATTTTTTTTTATTCTGTTGACTATGTGATACAATCACACTAATATCGCCTACCGTTATTGTTGCAAGCTAGTGAAGGAACTGATAATATAAACTGGTGCTAATCTCATAACAAGCATTGTTCTGGTAAGGAAATCTCATGGGTTCAGTTCAGCTGTTGGTTTTCTTGTTGATATCCGCGATATAATCTAAGACCTTATCAACTATAGTTGCTATGCTACTTATAACCATTTCACATTGCATAAACTGATATGACCTGCCGTGAAAGCACACACAAGGCCAATCTTATAATATCATTTATAAATCAATATTTCCGGACTACTCACACAGCATCACCTAACCCCAAACTAAGCAGAGCTTGTACTATGGGTGACTGATATACTACATAGATACCTACCTACATTTTTTTTTGTAAATACATTTCTTATGATACGTAGAAAACACGCAGATCCGATACCAGAAATTGTTGATCGTTCAAAATCTGGTCCCCCGGCGGGAATCGAACCCTCAGGCTCTGTGGGCGAAGGTCCTACAGCCACAGAGTTCGTCACTAATCTTATTATTATATAAAAACTAACCGACCCTGGCAAACTTTTTTTTTGCAAAATAAAAAATAGATGTTGGCCGATTCTCAGACCTACTCAATATGCTCACAAAATTTCATGAGAATCGGTCAGGCCGTTTCGGAGGAGTACGGGAACGAAAACTGTGACAGGAGAATTTTATATATAGGTAAGATGAATCGCAAAATGTGTTGCTAAGCGCATAACTCAACAACGCCTGGACCAATTTGGCCAATTATTTATTCAAATGTTCGTTGGAGTTAAATTATGGTTTTTACGGCGAGAAAAAAAATCTATTTTTACGTTCTAATAATTGCCGGGAAATCTATTTTGATTAATTACCAGTGCGAAGCCGGGGCGGACCGCTAGTAACTAATAATATAAGAAGAAAACTATATAGATAAGACTTTTATAATCATTTATATACCTTAACTACTTTTCCTTATTTGTAACACAAGCTCAGAAATCACTAGGGGGTCGGTGATAGATGTTTATGTGCTGATGGTCCAGCATATGTTTTTATGTTTAATATACCCAATTATTTATTAGACTAATTTCAGTACCTACCTACTTTCTACCTAGTACCAAGCAAAGTATAGATAAAGTAGAATACAAGTTACAATAAACCATAGCTTTGTAATTATAATTTCAGCGCAGGTGCATTAACCTATTCGGTTAATTAATTGTTTGATGTAATAAGTAGGTAAATGCCAACACATGAACTCAAACCACAGCGTTTCTTTCTTTTTGTCATAAGATTGCATCTGTGATTCCAGGTTGTGTATTGGTCACGTGCACGTTTCCTCTCCTCTTCGTGCGATGCTGGGGTTGCTGGGTTGGAGGTGCTGCAGATTATCTGGAGTGGTGGATGCCACTTTACTACGCGATCCTCATAGCGTTCTTCCAAATTGGATGGGCGGTGGTACAAATATCCCATTTGGCTATGATCCCGGATATTTCCGAAAATATACAAGTTCGATCTGAGTTGACTTCGATAAGGTAAGGGATAAGCAGAGGTTTAATGGTTTGTTCTTTTCTAAAGCTCACGTACATTAAAAGAAATTAACGAGCGCTCCTAGACCCGGAAACATATTTACCCAAGTTAAGTTATTTTGTTTTTGTTATTTCTGCTAAAAAAATCCAATTTCTTATTCTTAATGTGACGAAATGTCTATAGACTATAGTAATTTCTTTACATTGTTTGTAAAACTAGGTTAACAAATTACACTAGTTATACAGTATGTTATTTAGGTTTTGTTACAATAAATATATTCTAAAAACAAAACAATTGTTTGTTCAAAATAAACATTCGCTAGAAACGGTTTTTAGGAAATTATTTTACCAGCTATTCGTTTTGCTTATTGAACTTTCTTTGCCTATTGTTTTATGATTAAACGATGCAATATATTAGTATGTATAATTACGTAATTTCGTTCCATTTTCACAGATACATGGCCTCAGTAATTTCAAGTTTAGCAGTCTATCTAATAACATGGGTGGTGTTGAGAGCAACCAATTATAGCACTTTTATTGGACCTGCCGACGATTTTAAATTCAGGGTGAGTCTTTTGCTAAATATAATAAATCCACTGCTTTTACTAATTAAATAAGTATTTGGCTCATTGGGGTTACTTCATCTAATTCTGTTCAATAAATTGTCTGGTTATAGCGGCTGTATGGTTTCTAATTAGATGTTATGTTTCCAGAACGTATCAATTATAATCACTGGGCTGGGTATACTGTCCTTCGCATTGTTCCAAGCCTTTTTCAAGCTTAAAGATCCAAAGGAGATGAAGACAAACGGACATGCTGGCAACGGGACCGTTGCAACAGGCATACATGAGGAGGGAGGCGAGACCATTAAGTTCGCCAAGTCGAAGATTATGTACTTCCTGCAGATGCCATTACTATATCAGACCAGCTTATTGTGAGTTAATTTTATTTTATTTATAGAGTTGAGTTGAATTGTTTAGGGTGGACTTTGAACGTAAATGCAATGTGCATAATATTTTGATATAAAAGGCACTATTCAAATACGTGGTTTACTTTCAATCTGCATAATCACGAATAGCTTCCAAGTAAATTAATATGACGAATATATAGTAAAGAAGAAGAACATTTATTGTAAAAAACCGGAACATTTATTCTATCACAGTTCTTGAGATACATCCTTGTGACAGACAACAAATCTACTGTACAGACCGCAGACAGACGCCGAAATCTCTGTAATGGAGTCCCCTTTTTAGACCCTAAGAATCTACTCAAAATATACCCAAGTAGTAACTAAAATTATATGTTTAATATTATTTACAGATATGTATTCTCCCGACTCTACTGGGCGTTGAGTCTAGTCTACGTGCCCTTGTTTCTTGAGGAGCGTCTCTCAGTGAACCCCAGCGCTGGTTCTGAACTAGTAGCAAGCGTGCCCTTGATGCTATACATATCGTCATTTTTCTTTTCACTCATATTTAAGAGCAAGCTTAATATACTAGGGAACGAGGTGAGATTATACATTTTCTATCTTAATATGCGTCCTAATTCATAAAACACCTAATTGTACAACAGTTATCAATAAAAGTTTTTGTATTTGAATTTGTTTACATATAAAAAATTAGTAGGTATTCTACTTAGTCCGTCTAAAAATTTGTTTATTTTTTGTCAATCCACACAACAACGTGGTTAGCTCTTTTCTGGAGTTCTTCTAAATTATGGAGTGAACGTCACCGAATAGTATAAATAGTGCGTAAATGTGACGTTAAGCAAAACTTCAAGGCATTGTATAGTCTATATTTTCGTTTGTAAGAAAATAAAATATACATTAGGTACTAATTATATGAAATAAAATTAATAATCTTGATGACGAACTAATTATTATTTCTTAGTCGTCTCTTTTAAAATACAGGTGTAAAACCGAAATACCTAATTTTCTCCAGGTGTGCTATTTGGTCGGCAGTTTCCTGAGTCTAGTCAGTTGCCTATGGATAGCATTGGCTATAGACCCTCATGCCAGCATCATCCAGATCTACATGGTGGCAACATTGATAGGTGAGAAAACTTTGTGTAATCATAATCATCCATTTGGAACCGTCACTTTATAAACTAGCTAGCTTCAGCCCGCGGAATAATAGATTGGTAAAAAGTAGATTTTGTCCTTTACTTACCGGCCATCTACCTTCTAGGTCTTCATGCCCCATCTCAGACCACATCGTCACTTTACATCAGGTGAGATTGTGGTCAAATGAAGGCCAAGAAAAAAAAATAAAAAAGTGTCAAATTTGATCCGAACCGGGCTTCGCTCGCAATAATGTCTTTTCCCGCAAAATGTGATATTTTACCGCGGTAAAAAGATGCCTATGCGTTATAATACCTATACCTAATTGTAGAGTTTCATCAAAATCCATTAAGTAGTTCTAGCGTGAAGAGCAACAAAGACACTTTTATATTAACTTTTATTTTCTATTACTTTTCCATCCACGGTTGTCTGGAAGAATTTGCTTTAAGTAATAAGGCCGCCTATTACGCATTTTTATTTTAGTTTTAATTTCTTATTATATTGTTTCTTTGTTTGGTGTGTAATAAAGTATTTTCTATCTATCTATCTATATATATTTACTTCTTCACTAACTTTCTCGTTTATAATTTATGTAGGATAATCTTATACTATTTTATGTGCCGTTAGATATGCTGGGCCCACCCACCAACGCTATTAGACCGTGTGGAAGCCTCGGTAATAAATGGTGGGACGAGCTTGATGCATACCTTATCTTGGCCTGAAATAGCTATTAACACAGGGGGGTCGAAAGAGGCATTTGCTCAGCATTGGGACAGCATGGATTTCAAATACTTACCTAATAATTGTTAGTCCGTTTGCAACTTCTGGTTTTCAAAACCTAGAAGACTAAGTTAACGAATAGGTAATAATTACATTTACAGACACTAGTTTGTCATTCCAAGGCGTTAACAGCGTTTTGTGGATTTTTCCGCGGTAAAATAGCCTATAGTCTTCCTCTTTCAGGAACTCAAATATTTTTTCCAATCGTAGTTCCTGAGATAAGCGCATCCAAGTAAACAAACAAACAAGCTTTATAATATCAGTATAGATAACAGCTTACCTATCTAATTCCAGGAGCGGGTAGTTCCATCACGCTGGTCTCGAGCCTGTGTGTGACTGCAGACCTGATCGGTCCTCACTCCCACCAGGGCGCTGCCATCTACTCCATCGTGACGTTTGCGGACAAACTGGTCACGGGAATCGCTGTTGTAGCTATTGAGAACTAGTGAGTTAAATTCCGAAAATCTCTACAATCCGCTCATTTCTGTTACAAATCATTGGGGACATTGCTGTAGCTAACATTTGTACTAACTTGATTAGAATATGTGCATGGTATATATTGAGATACAACTTGAAAAGATCGACCTACCGACACGTCAGAATACGTTATAATAGGTATGTACTTTTATTATTAATGTAAATAATTCGTACTCATATATTAAGTGAACATGTTGGTTCTTTTTTGTTAAAGTACCTACTTTCAACCGAAAGTGTTATAAAAATGTTTTAGTGTTTTAAAATGTTTGAAAATTTTATCAGAAATAAAATTCTGGGCAATCCAGCTTCTGCTACGGCTACTGAGACTACTTGGAATAAGTCTATAAGCTTAATATAAGTCGTATAGGTACTTACTATATTTTCACACTAATGCCTTTAATAAAAACACTTAGGCCATTTCTAATGATAGGTAGGTAGACTAAGTAAAGGGGTTACGACATTTTAGTATGGTGCCTGCCTATCATACTAATTTTTCACAATTTTTATTTATTATAATGTCGATTATCGTGCGTTTCAGCACTGGCCGCTAAGTCACGTTTTTTTTTCAAAATGGCTTACTAGTAGGTATTTCAAAATGTTGGAACACCTCTCAGCTGAAGCTCATTTCCCAATAGGAACCACGTATTACAGTGTCTAGGTTAATATCTTTATATATATAAATCTCGTGTCACAATGTTTGTCCTCAATGGACTCCTAAACCACTTAACCGATTATAATAAAATTCGCACACCATGGTGCAGTTCGATCCAACTTGAGAGATAGGATGGTTTTTACGGCGAGAAAAATTCGAACAATTTCCGGGAAAATTTTATACCCGTGCGACGCGACGCCGGGGCGGGCCGCTAGTAAATTATAGGGTATTACTCACAGGAATCCAAAACATAATTTAGATTTGGTAGTCCTATTAAAGATGTCAAAACAAAAATTGTGTGTTATAAAATTATCACTGAATTTAGTTTTTCGGTTTATATTTCAATTGAAATTTTATTTTTACAGCAAATGCGAGGACGTATTAGAATGCCCCCAGTATTACAGAGGAGTCCTGACATACGCGTGTGGAGGGAGCGCAATCCTAGGCATCCTGTCTTTGACTATAACTAAACTGAAATTCAATCATAAGTCAGACAAAAGTATTAAAGATACTCCTTTATAAGAAATACAGTTTTATTAATTGAAGCCCTTTATCACATGCCCCATACCCTTTGATGTCTGCGGTAGGTTGGCTTAACCTAAGGAAAGAGCAAAGATAAAATAAATAATCTTTATCAACCTTTTTCCAAAGCAGTATAAGGAAAGTTTTCGAAAGGAGACTATGCAGCGTAGGGTGCAAAGCACTCTTGTCTGGCGTTTGACGAGGACATGGCGCGGAAATAAGGTAATTATTTCGACAAATTCAACGGGCTTCATCGGATGCGCTAAAGCACGCCATTGGCGCCCGTGCCCGCTTGTAATAAAAACAATGTGTTTTGGGCCTAGGAAGGTCACCAACTATGGATGCACCTATGGGTGGTATGGTGGGAGGCCTATGTATCTACAACAGTCGATGTCACATGTTGACTATTAAATTAACAAAGTTAAGATCAAAATCAATAAGAAATAATAAAACAATAATAATGCGTGTACTTGAATTGAATATGTATGCTCCTTTATTAGACTTATTGAAATTCCTTACATTTATGGGTATTAGGTATACAATATTTAGACACAAGTAGGTATACTATTGATAATGACCAGTGATAGGAAAAGGTAGTGCAATTTGCCTGGACTTCATGAAGATATCTTAATATGGACATGCCACTAATCCCGGGAATTTAATGAGAAAATGTTATTGTATACTGTGTAAAATAATATTTTAAAATACATTCTTAAGATTTATATTATCATTTCATCAGATTATTAATGAAGAAAAATATTTTGCATATTTGTATTTACTTCAAGTTAGCCGCAAAATATTATAGAATGCATTGTTTCGGCTTTACAAAATGCGCGGCGGCGATAAGATAAGAAGGGAATTAGTGAGTAACGAGGTTCGTTCGTTTTTTTTCATTAAGTTACAAATTTAAGTAACTTGATTGAGTTGATTAGTTTAACGACACCTTGGCTCGTTTTATGGACTGATTCAATCTCATGTGTGTGACCATTTGGCTTTCGTATACTGGACCTTGATTTTACTGGATCAGATTTACCTATTTTTTGTAGAGCTGGACCGTCTTTTGGAACAAACCTAAGTTAAGGACCAATCCTTATAAATCAATTTCAGGTCCCGTATTTAAATGAAAATAATCAACTAAACCATAAAAAAATAACAATATAATAGTATTACATTTTACTAAACTAGTTTTTCAAGGGCTAAAATATAGCAGGAAAATTAACCTATGCCACTTCTCAAGCTTCTAAGAATCTGTGAACCAAATTTCATTCAAATCAGTTGAGTTTCCCAATGCAATAGGGTAACTCAATTTACATTTTAATATAATATTATTAATTTCATTCAATTGAAAAGATTATTCATATACATTAGAAACATGGTTTTGTTTGGAATAATGCTAATCTGCAATAATGTAATATGATTTTTAAATTTTATGCAGAAAAACAATAAGACACAGCCATAACCTTTGCACACAGGATTCGAATCTGCATCTCCAGGATAGCGCCCCGCTATGTGCTACCAATTACACTAACGCGTCATTAGGTGATCGGTTGAAATTTTTCTACACTTTGTAATATCGAGTAAAAATTGAATAATAGTTTAACATGCAAAGTGAGGTTTATCACTTATTAATAAGATTTAATGTAATATTATGAAATTATATTTATGTCTGTTGAGAATATTTATTTTAATTGTTATAGATTATTGTCATGGGGTTTAAAGAAATAATAAAAGCAAAATGAAAATAAGGTATTTATTGGAAATATGTCCCGTCATATTTTTTTAATCGTTTTCCTGGAATCCTGGGGTGTATACATACTATTGATAATGTTTGAGGTCATACCCCAAAATGCACTACCTATTCCTATCTCTAATAATGACAAAGCAAACTTAAAACTCGTGCAATTATCAGCTTAGCCATTTTACTAAACGATGCCATCTAATTTACGTCCTACTAGAATAGTAGTTACTACAAGATAGTTAAATCTGTAGCCTACCATCGGCTGAATCTATACCACATGTCTCTTTGTTTAATGTAAGATTAAAAAGTTAATAACAAATAAGTTGATACAGAAAGCATAAATCATCTATGATTCATGTATAGCGACGTTTTGTAAAAAAAACTAGACTTATTTGCGACCTTCCACAATGTTCATTGTTGCAAAAAAAAAAAGAGAATTTGTTTTAATTGATCAAACACGCTGATAGGATACTTTATACCTACCTATACTTATCATAAAAAAATACAAATCTAAGAAACTATCAGATTACAAGAGTAACCTCAACTCATAAGTCAAACGAGCCGTAGGCCGTTCATTAATCACATGATGAGTGATGATATTTTAAGCATTTCTTAGCAAATAAAAATAAATAATGTTGCCGGTACCCTACATACCGCTTTCCGGGCCAAAAATCGCACGTTGAACGAAAAAAGGATTGGATTGGATTGGAGGGCAATAAAAATAACAAAAAGCCTCAATCCTCACGTGATTAATAGACGGCCCCATAGGTACCTTCTTGCGGGCAACCAATAAAAATATAAGTCATGTGAAATATTTTTTCACACCCTATGGCATGGTCGAAGCTCCGTCGACATTGCTGTTATTCTTCTATGGATTATCAAAGTATAGTTATTTAAACTCACAAGTTTCAATTTAAACTATAACTGATAATATTGAGGTCTTGACTGGGCTTAGAAACCGTTATGAAAACTTAAATATGGATTATAAAGCTAAGTATTTATAATTAATAAATTAGGTCTTAGGACACTTCTGCTATGCCAATAACCATGGATGAGATGACAACTATAAATAACAGGCTGTGTTTTAAGACTACAAAGTTTAAATGTCACACTTATTACTTTGTATTACAAATTATTATATAATTTATAGATCCAATAATATACGGCGCTTTCCAAATAAATTGTGATTCTTACAATTAGCTATAAAGTCTACAAATTTCAGTCGAAGTTGTAGTCAGTCGACTAAAAACTCATCTCTTGGTCTCAAATTCGTGCCAGCCCTTAGATTTTGACCAGGTACAACGAAAAAAGGGTTGTTATAAGTTTTACGTGTCTGTCTGTCTGTGGTTCTGTCTGTCTGGGACATCATAACTCCCAAACGGATTAAGCGATTTCAATTTAGTTTTTGTTTTGCATGAAAGGTGAATTTCGCGCTACGTTTGATGAAATAATAGACATGTTTGATGAAAATCGGTTGACCCGTTAAAAGTAATAAGGGTAAAAGTGGGGAAGGAAAACCGAAAATCTGCAAATATACTCGAGTGGTGTCTCAAATGAAAGTGCATCACGTGCAATTACAAAATAGTATGACTTTTTACTTGTATGGGAATTAAGGTTCTGAATTAGGGTTTTTTTTAATTTTAAATTAAGATTATTCCTAATGACATTCTACTATGGCACTTAAAAAACATCTATATATATGTATTTTATTTTGATATATAAGTCTAGTTCTAGTACGATTAAATAAATGGATTAAATCTGTTACATGACTAGTTTCTGCATGCGACTTTGTACGTCGATATTTATATTGAAAAGTAGCATACGCGTTCAGTTTATTTAAACATTTAAATGTTTTCGATTAAGCGACCAAGTCACAACATGAATCTTAGTTTAAAAACATTTAGATAGCAAACATCCTACATACTTAATGGTTAAGTTTAATTGGATTTAAGTTAAATACACTGACATACTGGTCGTAACTGTAGAATTTTTTATCAGAATCACATTTTACGTTATGTAGGGACACTTTCAGATGATATTTATTCAATTTAGCTTTGAATTTATTTATAAGTTTTAAATTCCTGGCACAAGCTGTTTCTGACATATAAGCTTGAATGTTTAAATTGTGGAGATTAGGGCAGTGTAAAATAATTAATTCAGGATTACACAAGTTTGTATCTTCAGCACAACTCAATTCTATAATATATAGACTTTCAAGTATTGTGTAGTTCGCAAGAGCATCAAACACCAATTTGAAATCTATACACCTATCTGACAAACGCAAATTTTTTATGGTATTACTGTGATGTATATAACGAGAAATCTGTTGATAACATGGTGATAGAGCTGGAGCATCAACATTCAGTGTGACTAGATTAACACAGCTTTTAAACATGATTTCGAAAAAATCCGTTGTTAGACGCACAGATCCTGACAAGCTTAAATAAGTAAGTTTTCGAAGGTAGGTACAATCTTTAGGGAGTGTTATTGGATTGATAATAAATTCATCAAAACATAAAGATAGCTGAAAGTTGTCATTAGCCGCAAAAACTTTGTCATAATTTAACGCAACTTCCGGAGGCGCCTTTCGTTTTTTACCCTTAGGCCATGGTATTTCTAACTTACTATCTGGCACAGTTGGAATGATCTGAAACCATTCATAATACTTTGGCGCTGTGGAATCAAGGATTCGGGTGCAATCGTAAGGAAAATACTTTTTCAAGTTGGTTGCTAATTTTGTGAAGAATTTTTCATCAAATGCATTTGATGCTTTATCCCATATCATTATCACTGCATTACCCATTCTAACGTCATCATACTCAGAAATAGATACCTTTTCTGTTTCAATATCAAAGTACTCTAGAAATAATTTATCAAAAACTGGTGTAGAATGGACTCTGTAGGTTCTTATATTTTGCCTTATAATAACAATTATTTCCACTTTATCTAAATTAATCATAGCTAGAAGAGGGAGCATAAAAAATGATCCAAAAAAAGCATAAACAGTTGTCCAGTCCAGAAAATACAAAGAAAACTGTTTGAAGGATACCATTGGGCACTGGGCAGCTTTTTCTGGCACATAGATTGTATGTAAGCGATCACTTTCAGCAATGGAAAACTTCAATGTATTTAAGTTAGAATCTTTCAACAAAAGCAAGGAAAGTTTGCCATACAGTAGATTTGTTGCAGATCCAACAAAATGGACATTCTTACAATTTTTAAATACATTCTGGCACTCTGCAAGACCTTCATCATTTAACTTGGATAGACCAGACTTCTTTAAGATAAAATTTAATGTTATGTCAACTATTGTAGGGCAAGCCTTGTAAATAGATAAAAAATCTGCTAAATTGAGATCTGTGTAAGAAATGTCTAATTTTAGTAGATTTTTAAGTCTTTCCATTCCTCGTAGGAGTATATTTTTCCTGACATCTGGTGCCCCACACAAGCTGAGTTCTTGTAGTTGTCCAGCCATATCCATGAAGAATGGCTTGTCAAAGTAATAGACAGCAGCTAATATGTTTCTAGAAAAGCTGCATTTCTTCACCACTCCCTGCATTTTAATCACATTTCTGAAATGACCACAGGTCTCGTACATACTGTGCACTGACTGTGTATCCAGATATTGGATTATCATGGCTATAACCTCTATAGGTAGATCTAAGAACTTCATTCTGAAACAAAAAATAAAATTTATTGAAGTATGATTGACACTTTTTAAACAAATTGCAATATAAGTAGGTACATGGAGATGCAAAATGGCGTTCAACTGAATAATATTTAGTATTTCACTTTATAATTTTATTTAACTCGACACTGGCAAATTGTCGCTTCAAGCGCAAAGTCCAATTACAAGAAACTGAACTGAACTGAAGTAGGTACATAGATTAATTAGTAAACAAATCATACATAGGTTCCTAAAAGTATTTAGAAAAGTACATCTTCGCATGACATTTTAATTTATTTTACCCTTTCAATATCATATCCAATTTCTCACAGATCAATAGGTATTATCAGAAAAATAGCAATAACAAACTATGAAGTGATGTATATTGTAAAATATCAGAACAACAAAGAGCTAGACTTTTTAAACACTTCAAAGTCTATTGTAAAAAAGAGAAGCAACCAGATGACAAACCAGAAGCTGAAAAGTTTGTTTGTTTGATTTAATGTGCTAATCCCAGAAACTACGGAACCAATATGAAAAGTTATATCAGTGTTTGATAGCCCATATAACGAGCTATGCTATAACCGCGAGAAGATGCCTTGTTCCCGAGGTAAAATCCATGAAACATGGGCTACGCCATGGCGAGCAAGGTATAAATGTACAGTTTATGTTTTGTTAATTTCTAAGCTTTGTAAATCAAACATGGAAATAAATGATAATTGTATCTTAACAACAACTTTCCACTTCATTTCAAATTTATTTCTAGTGAAGCCTACATGTCCTAGGACTCCTAGGAGGTCACTGCACAGACTAGTAGACTTTGAATTGACTTTAAAGGACATCAGAACAAATATAGTTCTTGTAACAGTGGCACTTACGTGATTTTTATTAGATAATCAATTTATCACCAGAATCCAGCTGATTTCGGCTCTATGTACACCAAATAAATAGAGTTATCTAATTTTCTAAGGTCCAAGAGCGGAATTATTTGCCATTTTTATGTGAAGACGCGCGCAGATTTGATTTTTACAATTCTTATTGTATAATTTACATCATAAATTTATCAATCCATCAACGATTCCAAGGTTGATTTAAATATTTATTAAATCTTTGTTTCGTTGTTCATATCATATCATTTAATCAGTAAATGTTAAAAAAAAAATGCCGGCCGAAAAATTAAGTCATGCTCATGCATGCATGGCATGACCAGAGACAGAGAGTATATTATAATCACTACCTACACTCAGTGTTGCCAGTCGGTCTTGTCAGAAATTACCTGAAATATACAAAAATGTAACCTTTTTGTATAAAAGGTAACCTATCATATTTTTTACTGGAAAGGTATTAAAAGTTGTTAGAATAGAATATTAGTTGTATTGACTTACAGGAACATCGATGAGTATTTGAGCACTTGCCCGCAATTCTTGATTTATACATACTAAATATGATTTTCAATTTCTTTATTATTTGTTTTAATTCCAAAATTTATATTTTATATAATCAACTGGTGATCCTGGAAAATGAAATTTATAAGTACATACTCTACATAATCTGTACAATTTAAGATTTCTATTGAATCTCCTGAGTCTAGTGACTTCTACTGAGTATTCCCTGTAGGTCTGACTGCACCATAGATATGTATATTAAGAAGGTACAATAACGGATTGTAGTACAAAGTTATTTATATTAATTATGTACAACAATTGTGATTATGAGACTAAAATAATAATATAATGGCTGAAGAGTACATGAGCGAAGATAGCACATCAGCCGATCCATTGATTTCATTGGTTCATATGGACGTATTTGACTTTGATAAAAATGTGTATTAGGACTTGTTAGATTTTGAAACAAATTAGACTTTCTGAAGCTTATTTGCATACTGAAATCGTGGATATATTAGGTAATGGATAACATCACGAAGTAGATACATTTCTAACCTTTAATTTGGTGTAAAAATGACGATTTTGACCGGAAGTGGACATATTGGTGTAAGTGTGAAAGAGTACAACGTTTTGTTCCCTATGTACTTGGAGGGAACTTCCCTCAGATGTTGTTCCAATAGAGACACAAAATACATAGACGGCTATGATTTTTCTTAGAGGTCTGTGGTTTTAGTTCTACTACTAACGAGGTCTATCAACATGAAACATTCTAAAACGAGCGTTCCGTTTCACGTTGCTTTTATGTAAGAAATAAAAGGTTAATTCTACATATTCCGAAAAATCACCTAAAAGTAACCTTTTCAATAGTGTAACCTAAAAGTAACCAAAGCAGTTCAAAAATCACCTAAAAGGTTACAAAAGTAACCTTCTGGCAACAATGCCTACACTACGTTTTATGAGACGGGACTAGGAAGGAAATTTTTGATAAGCAAAATGTCAAATCGAAGTTTACTATAATTGACACACCAACATAATCAATAATCTGTTAGAAGTTTAAAAGCTATGGTACCAACATAAAGATAATTTTAAACCTTTAAGAAGAAGAAGGTTAATATAGGGTTGCACTCGTACAGAATCGAGTTTTATCGATATCGATGATTTAGGTTTCTCTCAATAATAGGTTGGACCTACATACTGAAATTGGGAACAGGGAGGAGGATACTTAGTACAAAAACAAAGTGCAAAACAAAATATTTATTTGTACAATAAATTTGTTCATAGTGCGTAGTGCGTACCTATTATTTATGGCGAGATGTAAAACATCATCACATGATCATGATGATAACATGATCTATTGAATTGAATCAAATAGTACATAGTATATTATAATGTATTTTGAGTTACTCTATTGCACTAGGAAACATGATGTACAGAATGAGAAAGTAATTTTGTTGTTGAATAAATAAATAATTAACTTTTGGTATTATGATCAGATAAATCAAACAAAATGTTCCGCTATTGCAAAGTATGTTAGTACCGCAAATTATTTTTCAATACATGGAGATGAATCCTAGAATATGATACTCCTCCTATAATGTGTCATTTAAATGATAGACCAAGCATCATCTGAAAAAAAAGTTTAATTTATATTCGGAAAAACAGCACAACAACAAATTAATTAATATATAATATTTAAACTCGTAATCATATTGATGGTTAATGGTTGAACTGAGGATGTGGGAGACAGCTACGTTATATTTATGTTCAAATAAAGAAAAAAATAACAGGCCATAGCATATTATCGTGTTATAGATACAATTTTGAATTCCTATATTAAAAATGATGATGAATAATTCATATTTAATTTATAGCTTATAACCATTTAGGTCTGGTGGACTTGCAATTTTGTGGTATGAAAATATATCGATGATAGGCGAGCAAACAAAACGCCTATTGTTTACAGAAGCAATAAATAACATATTGGTAAATGTACTCACCGATCTTCATCCAGGGCAAATATTTGGTATAAGCTTTTTGTCTTCACTTGTCTGCTGTATGAGTTTCTTGCAAATTTCGCATCGAATAGAATTTTTATGAATTGTTTCGTTCTTCATAATTTTCGCAAATTTGCGGTCTTAAATGTCAATTAAAGGTCAAGTACTAGACTGATAGGTGACAAATTGACAATGATCCATGAAGAATAAAACCTATTTAACAAGAAGAAGAAGAATAATAATACCACTTATCTCAGAAGTAGCAGTTACAAAAAGATTTGCGAACCACTAATTTTTGGGCAACCAATCGGGCCCTGAACGTTTGAGTGGCTAATGCGTATTTATTTTGAAGTATTAGTCGCGATTAGTATTATTAAGTTGGCATTTTTTTTTATTAAGGTGGCAATTTTGTCAAAGCAATGCCTTAGCAAAGTTTTATGTCAGATTCTATCATAGACACTTGCACCAGCCTGGGCATGACTTTCTTACACGTACGTTGTCTTGTCTCTATGTATGTATGTATTGTACTGTACACGTTGGATGGACCAAGCTCTTGGCTATTTGGCGATCAGTTGGTACTTGGCGCCAAGATTCACCGGCCCTCCGAATGTTGTTGGTTATTCGGGCACACATCAAAGGATCTTTTTTTTTTTTTTTAATTTAGTTTTCACAATTTTTAAACAGAGTTTATGTCGGTTGACTAAATTAAACTAATACTAGGTTAACTTAAAAGAACATATTCATATACAAAAGAAAAAACAAAACAATTATCTATAAATAATTAACTTAACATTAATAACTACTCCCTACTTAATATTAACTAAATCATACAATAAAGCTGCCTCTTTACTATTAGGGTAGGATAATATTTGTTGAATTGAGCCCACATCTAAGACATTTATATTGAGCTCACGGAGAACCTGCCGCCGCTCGGCCTGGTTCCGGACACACTCCGTCAGCACGTGGTACGCGTCCTCCAGTCGGTCACACTCCTCGCAATTAGGTGATGGTACTTTTCTCATAAGATAGGCGAATTTTCTGAGTGGCATGTGTCCGGAACGAAGCCTATGAGCGGTTACAATATCTTTCCTACGTATGTCTCCCGTAAACCATGGGAGACGAGGAGGCTGACTTTGTATTATTTTATACCATATTCCTTTAGTTTTTGAGCGCTCATCAAAATATTCTCGCCAGAAATCATAACATATTCTTTTATATTTTGGTATTAGTTCAGAATACGTACGTATAATAAATGTTTCCGCTCCATCTGAAATGGCTGCCCGAGCCAAGCGGTCCGCCTCCTCGTTGCCCAACAAGCCTATGATCAAAGGATCTTGCTAAGGAAAGCTTGCCAAATACCAATTAACACCCAAAAATGAAAGATACAGCGATACGCTAACTAAACACTGGTACCCGTCCACATGATGGCGATTGTAATTGTACCAGTATCACGAAGCGATATTGGGAAGGCTAAATACGACGACGACGACGGACGATAGACGGACCGCTCTCTTCTGCAGTACAAAATACATTTGCCATGCTGCAGGCATGGTAACTCATCTGGTCGGGGAGAGGTTTGTCAAATGAGATGGTACCTACTGGTCTATAACAGAAAAACATTAAGTGTTATGTAAATACATAAAATATCTTAGGAATTACACAATTTTTTTATTCTTAGTTTTTATAGTATTTTTTTATGTTTTTTTTCTGTATTTAAACCGGCTGAGCGTTGTTGTGGTCTGCAGACATACGCGGGCTTTCTGGTTTCGATATCGATAATCCAACGTAGTGATTATAATTATTATATACGCTTTGGATGATTATTTTTATTAATAAAAGCTGTTCTTTGCAATTTGTTCCCAATTAAATTTTATCACTCGGATAAGTAATTGTCAACTTAAATTATATCGTAATTGTGTTTATATATTCTCAAATACCTAGATGATTTTTAGCTGAAATTTAACAAAATTTACATATTAGCTATTTTAATATAATATAGAGTCAGAGGCATTCAGACAAACAAACACTAGGTACCTCAAAAGTTTTATTGCATCGAGTTTTTCCAACCTTTTTACAACGTTTTACTTTCTGCCCAGAATATAAGTAGTCTATGGACAGAAGAGTACCCACTTACGGTTTACATGCGGTTTAGCTGCGGAAGCACATTCTAGTAGTATATTTTGTCAATTCATAGTAATTGATGTTTTCCGTGCCTGCTATCATTTCTTAGCGATATTTTCGCTTTTTTTAAGAAAGAAAGAAAGAAAAAACATTTATTCAGTACACAAAAACAGACACAGTTAAAATACAATAGACCAATAGACACAGGAAAAAACAGAAAAATAATATTCATAATGAAGAAAGCACATAACAGAACAGGTTAAAAAATTACATTAAAAATATCAGATTACAGCTAAACAAAAACAATTAAAACCTAAAAAAAAAGAGATACAATAATTATATATACACATCAGATATTCATTATTAATTTTAGTACAAAACAAAAAACTTTAAACATGGTTATTACAAAAAATTATACGTCAAACATTTCAGGAATATAAAATGAACGAGCATCGCTTTAAAAAAGAATTAATAATTGTTGCCAACACAAAAAAAAAATGAGGAAATTACGTCAAAACACAATGACAACTTCCACATGATTATCATTAGTGATGTACTATTAAAATACTAGCTATTCATAAACATATTATTTTAAAACAGAGGTTGACCATTACAGTTATTCAATACTACTTGATATTTCGTTGGTTGAAAGTAAGTAAATATTAATGTACTTATTCCGGAAATGTGACTCCGTGTTTCGATCTCATGGTATATTCTATGGAGTTTTTGTTGAGGCATGTTTTATTAAGATATAATTTTTATACATTTCATATTAATTACGTTTCATTTACATTTAAAGACATCAAAAACACTACTTTGGCTAATCAGAGTTAGCTATAAACTAAAAAAAAATTGCCATAGAGATTCAAGTAAGTGTTGCAAACTTAATTTTTTTGATGTACCTCTTAAAATCTTCAGTACGGGGGTACTGAAGCTTTTACCTAAGCTTTTACCGAAGGTTGTATGTACCAACTCGTAATGTTAGTAGCTTCAGAGATACTACCATGTGTCCGGAAATGAATTACTTAAGTATTTGATTCTTTAAATTAGTTAAACTTGATTCTGATTTGATCTGTGAAGGTTTTTCAATTACATATTAGTTAAGTCAAAAATATGAAAAAATGTCACACGTTGTTCGTTGCCGTTATATTGGACTTGGTCAGGAATTACCACAGCACTAAAAACGAAAAAATTATTGCGCTAGGCAGCTGGCAGATGGCAATATGGCTGCAGCTTTCGAGTTTCGCTGGCAGTGCGCGTTGCTCGCATCATTTCCAGTGTTGGACTAGTAATTCTGACGGCAGTAAAGTTTTCATTTTCGATTTTTTAGTGAAACTTGCTTCTGTTTACATTATTTTTATCCAATTTGTGCGTAAAAAATACCGTTTTTTCATATCCGTCGTCACCAATTCTTTCGACGACAAAATGGCGTCCATAAGCGAGATTTTATTGCAAAATTAATATTGGTTATAGTTTCCATAGGAAATAATTATTTCGGTTAATTTGTTTACTAATGATTTCAATACTTCATTTTATTTACATAACTGAAATTTTATTTGATTTGGTCGTCGGCTTTACAAGAAATCGTGTGTTCCTCGAATTTGCAGCAAAATGCTCCTGGTGAGTCCAATTTTGCTTATTTTGTTATTGTTTTTGTGAATATGCATTTACTTTCGTAATTCCTACGTCTTTATTATCTAAAGAATGTTCTGGAAATCTTGGGTGTGGCCCTGGAACAGAGTGAAAAACTGAGACGTAATTCTGTATTTTAAGGTGTTTTGTGATTGTTTACAATATATTTCTTTGATTTTATGTATGAAAATGTTGTTGGCTTCATATAAAATGGGTTTCATATAGTTAGCAGTTACGTAACCTTTCGACAGAGGCTAAAGAAATTTGTTTCAAAAGTCAATATATTTTCGCAATTTGAGTTTATTATACACCTAGGCCAAACAACTAGCCTTAGAGGTTATACCCTAGTACATTTGCTAATATTTCATGCATATAAAGACTATTTAGAGGCACAGGCAGTGTCCTGACTCTGCATTAGACAATGTGAAATAAGTTCAAGGAATAACATGATTTTCTGGATGTATTATGTTATTTTCTTAAAATTTGAGGTTATGTTTTTGTTTATTGATTAACAATAATCCTTGTTATTATTAACTATGCTCCTCTAAGTGCTGTCTAGGTCAAATAATTCTTGTTCTTTTAATTGTCTCTTTTTTTTGTTGGTTCTTTACAATATAATAAAAGTGATCATTTGTGTCTTAACTCTCTGTTGATTACTTATAGTATGATCTTTTGATAAACTGTAAATCTTTGTGATATGGTATAAATTTTAATGCATATATTCACAACAATGTGCTACTATTTTCTGTGGTTACTTGATTTTCCATCACCATTTAGAGATACAAATGCATAACCAATATAGATTGTTTTGTAATAATTGCATATGCAACCTAGATGTTTATATATGTATTTTTTTAACCAGACGGGACCTATGAATGAATCTGGAAGTGAATCTGCTAGTGAGAAAGGAGGGAAGACGGAGTCAAGTGCCTCAGGTTCAGGCAGTGAAAGGTATGTTTTTGTCTTATTAGAGTTAAGAATTCTTACTATTACATTATGAATACATGTAAATATAGTTATTGTTTACTTTAATAGTGATAGTGGATCTACGGGTTCCTCGGGATCAGCTTCTGAAAGATATGGTTCTGGAAAATCAGGCGATAATGTATCTAACCACAGTAATGACACAAAATCTCCAAAACATAGTCAAGCAAATTCTTCGAAATCAGGTCACCATACAGATAGAAATTCTTCAGATGATTATTCACCAAAGTCAAAATTTAGAAATAATCATGGAAAGGTAAAATCTGATTTGTGGGAGGATAATCCAGATATATATGGCATAAGACGATCAGCTCGATCACGGAAAGAACCAGAGAGATTTGCTGCTGATAACAGTGACTCTAGTGGTGAAAAAGGAAGAAGTAGTAGGAAAAGTAGACAAAGAAGGTAGGTAGACAAACTGGCTTTTTAATATTAATTTAATTTGAGCAATTTGATGATTCCTCAATTGTTTTAGTGACTCATGGAATTCAAATTCATCCGAAAGTGATAGTGATATGAAAGGTTCCCCACCACCACCATCCAAAAGACCAGGCCAAAGAAGTGTACCTCTTAGAAAAAAGAAACCAGCCAGAAGAAGAAAGTTTTCTAGTGAAGATGATGAGAGCACAGAAGGGTCTGATGATGATGGCAGAAGGTAACTATTTTTACAGAAAAGTAAACAAAATTCTAATTTCAAAATACTAAATTTATTATACCCATTATGTATAACCTGTATTAACTTAACTCAAAATGAAAGACAATTTCTAGTTTCAAACCAATCTTAAAAAAGTGTTTTTTATTGTCAGGCAAGCAACTAGAAGAACAGGTGCTGCAGTTAGTTATAAAGAAGCTAGTGATGAACAAACAGATTCATCTGATCTTTTGGAGGTTGATGGTGATGCAGATGCAGAGGCTGAACCTGAACCAGAAGACAACAGTGAGACGATTGAAAGGGTGTTAGGTGCCCGACGAGGGAAGAAAGCAGGTATTTCTTGTTCCCTTTTGGTAGCATTATACTTGATTTTTTCCAAATAACATAATTTTGCTTAATTTCTCATAATTATTTATAGTTTGCATTTTGGTGCAAATACAATGTTGAATTTTAGCTAATGTCTTCTTCTCATTATGCAGTCACTGGAAATGTGACTACAGTCTATTATATAGAAGAGAATGGCGATTTAAATGAAGGCTGTAATCCTGATGATGAAGAAACAACAGAACCTCAGTACCTGATCAAATGGAAAGGCTGGTCACATATTCACAATACATGGGAGTCTGAAAGATCTCTTGCAGAACAAAAAGTTAAAGGAATTAAGAAATTAGAGAATTATATTAAAAAGGAAGCTGAATTATCATGGTGGAGAAAAAATGCAGGACCAGAAGATTTAGATTACTATGAATGTCAATCTGAGCTGCAAATAGAATTGATCAAAACATATAATTTTGTGGAAAGAATTATAGGTAAGCTCAAAAATTTTATGGTATGCATACTTATTACTTAATGTCTTATAAGACATGTTATCTATTAATATTTCTATGTTGTAGCTGAACAGACTCGTGAGTTAGAAGGTGGTGAAACTGTGAGGGAATACTTTTGTAAGTGGGAATCTCTTCCATATGCTGATGCAACTTGGGAGGACGCAGTTTTGATAGAAAGGAAGTGGCCTGAACAAGTAGAGCATTTCAAACTAAGAGAAGCAGCAAAGACAACACCAACACGACATTGTCCAGTATTAAGAAGAAGGCCTAAGTTTCACCAGCTCAAAGAACAACCAGAATATATGGGAAAGGACCAGGTATTCAATTAATCTTATTTTTTGGTTATATTTTATGTAATGGTGGTTTAAAATGTAAGCTTGTATTCAAAATGGCAACAAGATTTATTTAGTTAATAATATTAGGAATAAGCTTTTTAATGCAGTTGGAATTTTTGGTATTTGCTATAAATACAATAGATATACCAAAAAGTAATATAGAAAACGGTATCAATGCATATAATATGCATTGAACTAGCTGGTAAAAACTAGGTTATAGACCTTTAATGAAAAAATAGCTTTATTTATGTCAAATTAATTTTCCCGAAATAATTGATTTTACCCAGAAATATACAATTTGAAATTTGGTATTTGGCAGGTAGGTTCCATATACTGTGTAGACCTCCGCTTAGAACAAAATTGATTAAACCCTATGGGTTTAATGGTGTTGAAAAATAATATAAAAGTCCTGTGTATTTATAGTAAGAGACTTGTAAAATACGGGATAAACAAAATGCCACCCTTAAGAGGGCAAAAAGGGGGTTTGAAAATGTTTATGAAAGTTCTGTGTTTTTAGAGCAAGACAAATTCCTCCTACTATGTTATATTAATAACGCAAACGCAAAACTACTAATGTATCTTGATGAATAATATTCCAATAATATTTACCTATACATATACATTTGATATAATATATCAAATTAACGTATAGGCCCTTTTTGCCCTCTTAGGGGTGGCGTTTTGTTTATCCCGTATTTTACTAGTCTCTTAGTATAAAAACACAGGACTTTTATATTAATTTCAACACCAATAAACCCATAGGGTTAAATAAATTGTGTTCTAAGCTGAGGTCTAAACTTTATAAGGAACCTACCTGCCAAATTTCATGTTTCATAAGAAACTTGACAAGAAATAGCACTTTCATACAACCTTCCAACTCCTGGTTTACCCCTTTAGGGTACGATTTAAGAAGAAATATTTTATTTTTTTATTTTAAATGAAGAAATATTAAAAGTGAATTTCATGTGAATAGATGCAGAAACAAATAAGTTTCACACCAACTTTTCACCCCTCTTTTACCCCTTAGGGGTAAATTTTTAAAAATCCTTTATTAGTACTTCCTTATGTTATGAAAGGAACCCCTGTGCAGAATTTCAAGTTACTAACCCTTAAAGTTTATTAAGGCCCTGCGGTGGATATATCAATCATCTTCTCCTTTTTTATATTTAGATTATTACACGTCCGCCATTTTGTATGACTGCATGACGCGCGACGCGGTCGCAGTGTATTTAGGTTATGAAAATTATACATTACAGTAAAATCCTTGGTTAAACACAAATTGTCAACTTAGCTCCCATAAGACTACACGAATATACGAAATAACTTTATTCATGTATAGTTTATTTATTTTAGATTATTGAATATTAGCAAATAGGTTGCTTATCAGAGAATTTTAATTTTATAATTCTCAACTAACGATAGTATTGTTAAAATGCTTTTTGTGTTTAATAACATGATCAAAATAATAATCTAACTTGAAATTTTAATAAAATCTCCGATATTACTTTCCTATTTAGTAATTTGATACAACGCCATCTTGTGGTATAGGCTCAAAATAGATAGTGGGGTATTCTCTTCAGTTCAGTTTTGCTCACGTTCTTAGAAAATTGCGCGCGGAATATCACAGCTGGCGCTGATAGCAACAACAACTTTGACCATGAGTTTGATCTTTTTCACCTTCTGTATTTTTGCATTACGGGTTTTAAGATTATCTTACATTATTATAAATAAGGCTTCATATTATATGATGCATATGTTTTTATTAAAAACAATTACAAGTCTACATTTCTTGAATGAACCTCTAATTTCATATTCTCAATGATATATTTTTTTACTATGCATTAAATATATTTCGTATTTTACATAAAATAGTACTCAATTAATACCTAATGGTTGATTATTTACAACAGTGATCACTTATCCTTCCTTACTTAAAATTGAAGAGAGGTGAATACTCTAAATACTGTTTAGCAGTATTGTGCACTTAGCTAGCTGGCTAATTAATAATTTTTATTTTTATTTCGATCCAGAGTTATATACTTCGTGATTATCAAATGGATGGATTAAACTGGATGGTACATTCTTGGTGTAAAGACAACTCAGTAATTTTAGCAGATGAAATGGGTTTAGGTAAAACAATACAGGTAAAAAAGATGATTGTATAATCAAATAATATCTCATTATAAACTTGAATTTTTCATAATATTTATTATTGTTTTCAGACCATTTGTTTTTTATACTACCTCTTCAAGTCACAGCAGTTGTATGGCCCATTTCTGTGTGTAGTGCCCTTGAGCACAATGACAGCTTGGCAAAGAGAATTTGTCCAGTGGGCTCCTGATATTAATGTTGTTACATATCTTGGTGATGTGTCTAGCAGAGATATTGTAAGTGTTAATTTTTTATGCCATATTCTTTGAATACAGTCTTATAATATAATAATGACACTATAAATAATTTTTTACAGATCAGATCCTTTGAGTGGAGTTTTGCAAGTTCCAAAAGACTGAAATTCAATGCAATATTGACTACATATGAGATATTATTAAAGGATAGACAGTTTTTGAGGTCATTTAGCTGGGCGTGCCTTCTTGTCGACGAAGCTCATAGACTAAAAAACGACGATTCCTTGCTGTATAAAGCTTTGAAAGAATTCGACACTAACCACAGGTTACTTGTTACTGGCACGCCCTTACAAAATTCATTAAAAGAGCTATGGGCTCTGTTGCATTTTATTATGCCATACAAGTAAGTTAGTTGCTAAATAAAAACTTGTGATTAGGGTATTTATAACGATTATTATGATCTTAATAAATGCATCTCTGTTAAAAGGTTTGAGTCATGGGAAGACTTCGAGAAAGACCATGAAGATGCTGCTACCAAAGGATATGAAAAACTTCACAAACAATTGGAGCCTTTTATATTGCGGCGACAAAAAAAAGATGTTGAAAAATCATTGCCAGCAAAAGTTGAACAGATTTTAAGAGTGGAAATGACTTCAATTCAGAAGCAATATTACAAGTGGATTCTGACGAAAAACTATAGTGCCTTGCGTAAAGGTGTGAAAGGATCTATAAATACTTTCATTAATATTGTGATTGAACTAAAAAAATGTTGCAATCACGCTTTATTGACCAAACCTGAAGATTATGAATCCAGAGCATCTCTTGCCACAACTGATGCTGTTGAGGTAATTCATATTACTGGTAAAATGTTGCTATTTGTATTTTTAATTTTGTGACCATTATCCATATCTGTTACAGAAATTGCTAAGAGGTTCGGGTAAACTTCTTCTACTGGATAAACTGCTTTGCAGGCTTAAAGAAACAGGCCACAGAGTACTTATATTTTCGCAAATGGTCAGGATGTTGGATATACTTGCTGAATATTTACAAAGACGACATTTTCCTTTTCAACGATTGGATGGTAGCATAAAAGGCGAAATTAGAAAGCAAGCCCTGGACCACTTCAATGCGGAAGGCTCACAAGATTTCTGCTTCTTGCTATCCACCCGTGCTGGTGGATTAGGTATTAATTTAGCTACCGCCGACACTGTGATAATATTTGATTCTGACTGGAATCCTCAAAACGATTTGCAAGCTCAAGCTCGAGCTCATCGTATTGGTCAGAAAAATCAGGTATTTTTCTAAATATTTGTTATCAGCTTTATTGTATTTTCTTGTTTATTTTAGAAAACTTCTTATTTGTATGTTTCAATATTATAGTACTTACATATTTACTTTATTAATTCTAGAATCATTCTTGTAGGTTACTAAACATAGAAACTTTTTATTTTCAGGTTAACATCTATAGATTAGTTACCGCTAGATCAGTAGAAGAGGATATTGTTGAAAGAGCTAAAAGAAAGATGGTCCTTGATCATTTAGTTATTCAAAGAATGGACACTACTGGAAGAACAGTCCTAAATAAACGTGATGGAGGAACTTCCGGATCAACTGCAAACAATCCATTTAACAAAGAAGATCTAAATGCAATATTAAAATTTGGTGCTGAAGAATTGTTTAAAGATGATGATGAAAACGATGAGGATCCTGTCGTAAGTGTTTTGTTTTAGTTTTAAACCTTGTTTATGTCAACGGAAAGAAACATGAATACTTAATTGATCAATTTCCTTGTAAATTTCTGAAAATCATCAACAGCTGTTAGGTCTTATTTTAAGTTGTAACTTTTGGGTACTTAATCAATTTAAGACGTCTCTCGTGCAGTTTCGCGTGTGTAAAATATACTAAATGTATACGTCACAGTGCCCAGATTTAAGTTCCGGAGTGGGGGACTCTGGAACTTAGATGTTGGCACTTATTAAATTTATCAACAAATAATAGATCTTTAGTATTTTTCGACGGGCTTTCAGTCGGACTAAACGGAACACCTATTTATTTATGTCAATAAAGAAATTTTTGACTTCACTTTACTTTTACTTTACTGTCTTTCTATGATTATGCTCGGGATCCAGTTAACAAGTACTAAAACTGTACTCTTTGCGGTTTTCAGCAAAAGACGGAACGCCCAGCTAGTTTTTTAAAAAAATCTGATTAAATGAGATCATTTATTAAATTTATTGTTACAGTGTGATATTGATGAAATTCTGAGGCGAGCAGAAACACGTGATGAGGGACCCACCATGGTGGGAGATGAGCTCTTATCTGCTTTTAAGGTGGCCAGTTTTGCCTTTGATGAAGATAAGGCTGTCATGGAAGTCAAGAAAGAAAATGTTGAAGAAGAAAGTAAAGACTGGGTATGTGCCTTATCTAGTTTATATTTAATTTCGTATATTATAGTTTACCGAGTCTTAATTGTAATTTTTTGTTTTTAGGAAGATATTATACCTGAAAATGTTCGAAAAAACATTGCTGAACAAGAGAAAAATAAAGAAATGGAAGACTTGTATTTACCACCAAGAAGAAAAAACTTACAACAAAATGATGCTGACAGTGAGTCTTTTTACTCAAAATTTCTTTCAGTTAAGAGAGATATATGTTGTTATAGATATGTAAATATCAGATTGGTTTATATAAATTGAAGTTGATAGGGATTAGTTTACATTATCTTGCTATTGTTTGCAAAGCTCTCAATCCATTAACTATGTACAAAAATAGTATTTATTTTTGGTTTCCTGGCAGATTAGTAAGGCTTATAATTATCCTATTTGTTACCAGAGGGAGGACGAAAACGAAGGGGTCGTTCTTCAGCCGATGGACAAGATGGCGACGGACCAGACGGCGACGGTGAAGCCGATAGTGACTATTCTGAAGGCGAAGGCAGTGAAGGTGACGATCGCCCAAAGAAAAGAGGGCGCCCACCCGCCTCACACAGGGAAAAAATTAAAGGCTTTACTGATCAAGAGGTACTTATACGATTAGTATCATTTTAATGTTGAAAATAAGCACACCTACTTAAAATTCCATGTACTATGCCAGTACTTCATGTGCGGTAATGCATTAAAATAAATATTTTTATTTTGCAGATAAGAAGATTTGTTAAAAGTTATAAGAAATTTTCGGCTCCCTCAAAGCATCTGGATAGCATAGCATGTGACGCAGAACTACAAGAAAAACCCTTGGCTGATCTCAAAAAACTAGGCGAGGTCTTGCAGGAGCGATGTAAAGCTGTGTTGAATGACACATCTGAGCAAAGTAAACTTTAAGTTTAATATTTAATTATATTGCTGTCACATGTTTTAACATATATTGTGACCTATTGTTCAATTAATTTCAGATGAAACTAACGAGGCTGGTCGCAAAAGTAATGTCAAGAAATTTAAACTTGGAGGAGTCCCAGTAAACGCAAAAACATTTTCAGCAGCTTTAGAAGAATTGTCTCCTCTAGATGTGTACTTACCAGACACCAAAGAAGAACGGCTAAAATGGCAATTAGATTTCAGGTAAATTAATTATATAACACCATTGATTTACATGGTATGGTTTTAAATAATACAAGTTTTCTACAAATATTATTTTCTTTTATATTACTCAATTATAAAATTACTGGAATTAACGCCACGGTTGCCCGTGTATGGATTCTCCCGCGGTAAAATAGCCTTAAGCCTTCCTCGATAAATATACTATCTAACAGTGAAATAATATTTCAAATCTAGCAGTAGTTCCTCAAATTAGCGCTTACAAACAAACAATCGAAACAACTAACTCTTCCGATTTTATTGTTAGTGTAAATATAGATTTATTGCTTTTTTAGGACACGCCCAGCTAACTTCGATGTCGACTGGGGAGTCGCAGATGATTCAAAATTACTTGCTGGAATTTACCAATACGGTATGGGATCCTGGGAAGCCATTAAAATGGACTCCTCCTTTGATATTAGCGACAAAATCCTTACAAACGAAGACAAAAAACCTCAAGCTAAACACTTACAATCGCGTGCAGAGTACTTGTTGAAGGTCATTAAGAAACTTCTTGATCAAAAGAATGGAAAACTAAAGAAGACGAAACCTCGGGGGAAGCGAACTAATAAAGAACCAGTCACAAAAGATATAGTTGAAGATGAAATTAGCTCTGCAGATGATAAAAAGAACAGGAATGCAAAGAATGATAAAAGTGAAAAGGTTTATGAGAGATCTTTATTTTATTTTATCATAGTACTAGAGTTTTTGTTAGGTAGAAAATTTACCTACTGAATTTGTTACAGGGTAAAATAAAACCAGAGGATATCTTAACACATGATGAAACTTCCAATGATAAAACGGTTAAGGATAAAAGGAGAACTAGGAAAGATAGGTCAAAAGGAGAAAAATCAAAAGGTCGTAAAAAACCTGCCGGCCCAATGCATTTTACCGCTAATAATGAACCCAGAGCTTTAGAAGTGTTGGGTGACCTGGATCCATCTGTGTTTGAAGAGGTAACTTAATTTTTGGCTGTAACACATGCATCATTATGTCTGAGCTACCTCCATTATGTTAGATAATATATTCTAAACTTGATTGTTTGCATTCATGAAGTGAATATAACTTAATAATATATATATATATTTGTTTTGCAGTGTAAGGAAAAAATGAGACCTGTTAAGAAAGCTTTGAGAGCTTTAGACAATCCTGATCAAACACTGTCTGAGACTGATCAATTAGCGAAGACAAGAGCTTGTCTTGCACAAATTGGAGCCCAGATTGATATTTGTTTAGAAGTATACCCAGATCCGGATAAAAAGGCAGAATGGAGAAGTAATCTCTGGTACTTTGTATCCAAATTTACGAATTTTGACGCAAAACAATTATACCGATTATACAAATATGGTCTTAAGAAACCGGATGGCCCCAAACGATCAGGAAAACACAAAAAAGAAAATCTTAAGGTATGTTTGTTAACTTAATTAAACTCGCTCAAATGTCTTATCAAACTGGAAGTGTTTATTATTTACTGGAATATACATCTTTATATAAACCCAGTGTCCCAATGCATAAAATCTGCCCTATACCCTACAACATTAATAAATTCATAAGAAATTATATAAATACATTTATAGATAAATATTTTTTCCATCTGCAGAATAACAAAAATAATCATGATACAAATAATCACGATAAAAACAAAAAAGAAAAACGAGACAATGGCACTGAAAAGAAAGCTAAAAAGACAGAAAAAACAGAAAAATCGGAAAAACCAAAAACAAACAATGATAAAGTCCCAAACACATCTGGTGTTAAAAGAAAGTTAGAAGATGGAGAATGTGATCCTGAACCTTCTGAATCAAAACGACATGAGAGGTAAATTTGTATGTTGTTACAATGACCATCATCATTACAATCAGTAACTTAATAAATAGTTTCATTGATTTACACCAACGCCTTGATCATTCACACGCATGCTTCTACTAATATTACCATTTAGCTAACTCGCTGAGCTCACGATCATACCGCTTATCCATCCCTGCAGACGTAAACACAAGCATAAGAATAAAGAACGAAATATGGAAGACTTGAGGACGGACGATTTGATATACAGAGAGCGGAGCCGGTCGGAGAGGGAGCGAGACAGAGAACGGGACAGGGATCGCGACAGAGAAAGAGACCGGGAGCGTGACCGCGACCGAGATCAAAAACGGGATAGGGAGCGGGACCGTGACCGGTCTCGTACGAGACGTGACAGTGGCGGGCTGGGTACGCCACGATCACGGCCAGCTTATGGGCCGCCGCATGCGCATCCTGATCACCCAGCGCATCCTGCCTGGACGCCGACTGCCTATCCCGGTCCTAGGCAGTACCGCGGTGACCGAACCTCAAGAACACATGATAAGAGAAGGTTGGTATTGGAAACTATTTTATTGCGAAAATGCAGTTTTATGCTTCATTTTGTTCTAGCATGGGATTTGGCCAATAGAAAGTTACAAGCTTAGAGCTTAGCGCGGGGCTAGATGTTGTTGTGTGGATTATCCGGAAATATTTATTTATTTATATATAGAAAGTAACTAAACACTTTAACAATAGTTGAGAAGAGAACTTTTAACCCTAGAGTACTAAGCTTATTTTTCAACTTCGTCGTTTCGACTAATCTGTCGAAAAGGTAGGTTTATTAGGTTTTATTGAATATTTGTATTTATATAATATATTTTTTTGTATTTTATTTGTTTATAACTATTTATTATAAAGAATTTTTAAACTAAGTAATATTCCTAGTCTTACTAAGTCAATACTTTTTTTTGTAGTCCTATATGCACACGACGCCGACGCCGGGACAGTCGTTACCTAAAAAACCACTGCCACCAAGTCAAAAGGATACATAATTTACAAATTTACTTACTCCTTGATGTGATTCATAAAGTTCTTTATTAAATTGTCAGCCGTTTGGCTGTGAGCATACGGCTTATATTTTAGCTCTGAATAAACAATCATTGATTTAAAAAAAAACTTACCAATGAAACCAAAACCAAAAAAAAAATTAATTGATAAGCGTGACAAAATCACAAGATGTTTATATTTATATAAATGAATAATTCAAACTTTTTACGTTTTCAAAGAACAGAAGATTCAAAGGTTGAATGTTATGTACTTAATCTGTTCTTTTGATGCTTTTTCAGCAGGTACGGTGCGGCCGCATACGCATCATCGGGAATGCAGCCTAGTGCTTACGCTGCGTATTACGACAGTGCTGCGGCTATGGCGGCTGGCATGGCGTTCCCGCAGCGGGCTTACCCTGAAGAGTGGCGGGGCTATACGCAACCGGAATCGTATCCCTATGATGAGCGGGATTACGAGCGGGAAGTCTACAGACGAGACTACGACCGGCGAGCGCCACCTACTTGAATTCCCTGAGTGGTATCAACACTCGCAGAATGTATATATCCATGTAATTTCTGTAAATATTTTTAGTGTTAAAATTGGATGTTGCCGGTCTGATCGATTTGAAGAGTGTAAGCGACAATATAGTGCTGTGTTTCTAATCTATGCTTATAGCATAGATCCATCCTGAGACTATGATGGCGCCCGTTTCAAGTGAGACTGTATGTGAATTTATTTATTGCTGAATCTGGTTTTGTTGGTTGATGTACAGATTTTAGATAAATGAACACCATATTTTGTAAGTATTGATTAAATTATGCCGCTCATTTTATCGGTTTTGATTGTATTTTAAAAACATAATCTGATTCTATATTAATTGCGTCATTATCACTTAATTGTATTGAATGAAATTAACGTGATATAGTAGTGGATAGATAGATAATGTACAAAATTAGAAATTGTTAGATTTGCGCGTATTTTTTAAAATCATGTGCTATTCAAGATACTTGTTTAGCTTGATGGAAAGAGCACATAATTCAATGTGGTCATTGCATTTTAGCAGTGCATTATGTATGAGTGATTGATTTGTAAATTTGTTTCTCATTCTATGTGCATTTCTAGAGTCCTAGGACTCATACAGTCCTATTTTTATACATTATGTAAATTCCTTTTCTCCTTAAACTAAAGAGGGAAATGTAATAAGAGTCAACGCATCTTAAATGGTTATTCACCATTATTAAAAAATAAAACATTTTAAAAAGTTATATTTTGTTTTCTTTTTTAACCCCAGACAAAAAAGAGGGTGTTTTAAGTTTGACGTGTTTGTCTGCCTGTGGCATCATAAGTCCCGAACGGATGAAGCGATTTCAATTAAGTTATTTTAACTAAGGGTGCGTTTCAATGATTGTTATTTGACATATTTGATGAAAATCGGTTGACCCGTTTAAAAGTTATGAGGGTAAAAGTGGGATCTCAAATGAAAGCGCATCACAAGCACATTGCAAAATAGTATGACTTCTTACTATAAATGGTTAGGTACTAAAGTTCTGAAAGCGGGGGTTTTTTTAAGTTTTATATTTTGATGTTACAAGTCGATTTTTGACAAAAAATTAACTAACTTTCAGTTTAAAATATAATGAATAACAAATAGATCAGAAATATAATTAGAATTTAAAGTATGTAATCTATGTCCTTATCCCTGTGACATACACCAACTCACACTTGGCCAACGTGGCCAAATCTCTCAAGAAAAAAGACCCTGTGTCCCAGCAGTGAAAACATAAATAGGGTTTGATGATGTTCTTATAACCCGTACCAACTCAAGCTAATCGGTTCAGCCGATTGCCCGAAAAAAGGGACAAACAAACAGACACACAAATACATAAAGTCCAACGAGTGCTAATTATAACAATTAAAGTTTTATGACGTTCGTTATATGTATAAAGAAGGGATTTATTCACGTCGCAACGCACCGCGCTGCGTCGTGCGTCGCTGCATAGGTATGGCTTATTTTAGGGTTGAGTGCGGTACTTTCGAATAAGTATAAAATATATAATTGATTGATAACTCGGGCCGCAGCAGGCACCGGCATAAGAACTTTGGCCCTATCTCCTGCCGTGGCGTGGGTGCAACCATTTTCCAACATTTTCGATACAAATTAAAGTTTTGTGAACTAAAAATACACGACAAATGCCGATTTTTGAGGTCCGCTAAAAAGAGAAATGTCCAAGAAGAAGCGTGAGCATTAAACAAATTTGGTATGAGATGATGACTATTTCAATATAACTCGAGAACTACTTTACCGATTGTTATAAAATGACCAACTAGCAAGCACCTAATACCAAATAGGTTAGTTAGTTAGTTAGGGGGGCCCTGTTTTTCCGCACTTAGACTCAAAGGTGGTCCATTGGTACCAAAACCAAATAGGTTATAGGTAATTTAAAAAAAAACATCGAAATCGATTCACGGAGATAAAAAGAACTGAGGTAACAAACAAAAAAATTCGCGACGAATTGATACCGTCCTGTTTTTCGATGAATGTCGGTTAATTTTTTTTTGACTCTTGAAGGGAACACGCTTATGTACTAAAACATTTTGTAACATTGTGTTGACGTTGTTAAACATGATACTTACAGTTTGTTTTGCCTACAATTAACCTACCTATCTATATTGTATGAAGATGTCACGGTGCGTTGTGCGCATGCTCGAGGTCCATTCAGTCAAGCCAAGACCACGGACGTCAGTCTTTCCCGACATCGAGGTCGGAAATATCAGAAACGTATCATCCTAATTCTAAGACATCTGTATCTTTCATACATTTTGTACGTTTTGTCACACTTCAACCTTGTGAAGCATTTGAAGCCAATGGTGAGTACGTATCAACTAATCTACATACAATTAGACAAACTTTTAGTAATTTTTGTTGCACCTACCTTGTTCTTATTCTAAAATCCTTTTATGACCTAGGTATCGATCGGAACATAATTTTTCTTTGTTATGATACCTAAAAATGGTCGAAATGAATGACAAACGTTATAATTGTCTTAAGGTGCATATGTACTTAAACTTCTAAGACAATTCTTTTTCTTTTATGAATAAATAAATCGGCTTTATGTTAGACAAATACTAGTTCCTTAGCTATAGACACAAATAATTTTGTAATTAATGTTAATAGGTAATAAATGAATACGAACGAATGCTTATAGGAGCTTCCAGTTCGAAATGAAAAGCGCGAAAATAAATTTTAATTTAGCAGAATTTAACATATAGTGCAATTCTATCGCCATCTATTCCAGTACATAATCACTTAGCTAGGTAATTTAATACTTCACAGCAGCTTGCATTAAGAACCAGCTCGGAAACGAACCAGCGTAATTATTATATAATTTTATGTGTGAAGTTTAAACATTTATAATAAGTACATAGAAATTGTGGACAATTAATATTTATTAATCTATTAAATGTATGTCTAATATATGTTATGTACTCTAGTACCTACCCGTAACACAACTTTAGTGCTTAGATATTGTTGTGTGTATTGTCCATAAATATTTATTTAGTTTTATATTTTGTTAAAGTAGGTAGTAGTACCTATTTAATTAGCTAAGTTTATATCAAGAATCTATAACTACATTAGACTGTCAGTTAGTTAGACGAATGGAAAATCGAAGTTAAATTAAAGTGGAGATAAGGCCTTCCTCAATAAATGGGCTATCTACTACTAAAGCATTTTTTAAATCGGACTATTTTATTAAATTAGTATAGATAGACGTCTCTAAGTCAAGTGTTTAGGTACAGCTGAAGCAAAACCAGCATTATACAAATGAACATTCCTTTTGTTCTAGCTTTATGAGCAGATATAGAAAACAATGTGTGATGGTCGCAAGAGTGGCCAAGGACAACATTGGTGCCAGAAAATGATCACATGGCTTCTTTTGTCAATATTATTAGTAGCGGCCGATTGTTGCTACCTCTTTCCAAGTGGTAAGTAAAATTAAATTTGATATTGATTAAATCTATTCATTACCTACCTACTAAGGGGTTTGTTAGAGTTAGTGTCAAAAGTTCTATGATCAGAACATTTTCTTTTTTTGTTTAAACACGAAAAGCTTGAACACCTGACCGACCTCTGCTACTACCTAATTTTGTGATACGTTGGGTATTATACAAGGTGTTGATTATCTTGTGGTTGTTCAAGACGTTCCAAACCCTTGTCGAGGAGTGGTTTGCGGCCCCGGCGCGCTCTGCCGACCGACTCCTGATGGCCGCGCGTATAACTGCGAATGCCCCACCTCCTGCCCTAACTACGGAGACCACGAGGGCTCCCGGCCGTTGTGCGCAAGTGACGCTCGCGACTATCCTGGCGATTGTGAAATGAGAAGAGCTGCTTGTGATACTAATACCAATATCACTTTCAAGTATTACGGTAAATGTGGTAAGTGCATAAATAGATAAATATTTTGTACTGTATAATATTTTATAAGCGGATTTAAAGACTCAAGCCAATATTAACCCGTGAAACTGTCGAACAACAAACTAGACTCTGGCACACCCATCACCAACCCGCATTGGACCAGACCAAAAAGGTTCTAGAACGCTGTGTATAAAATTGTCTTAGTTTAACAAATACAATTTTAAACTATGATTACAATCTAAGTATATTTTTTTAGATCCGTGCGCTGGCGTAACGTGCCCCGACCCAGAGATTTGCCAACTTGACGAACAACGCGCTCCGTCCTGCCGTTGTGCAGAGCCTTGCCCGCTGGAGTTCTCCCCAGTCTGCGCCTCAGACGGCAAGACATACTCCAACGAGTGCCAAATGCATCGCGAGTCGTGCCGGGCTAGGAAACAACTGAAGGTTATCTTCAAAGGACAGTGTAGTTCAGGTAATTTCTGATAACTCAATAGCCATTTGGGTAAATGTAATGAGCAATGGTGGTGTGGATCTCTTACCACTTGACTAGTGATAAGTGCACAAGTGCCATATAAGACTTATACATACGCCACACGCATGATTAATCATTACTAATCTGCAGTGGTGGATTTACCAGTAGGCTGAGTAGGCTCGAGCCTAGGGCGCCAGATTTTGGGGGCGGCAAATTTGGGGATCGATTTTGAGACGGTTTTCTCATTTCTTACAGATAGAAGTCTGCAATAAATTTTGTCGATGACTTTCTCTCTCACTTGTCATTGCACATTCCGAGAGTAGCAAACTTATACCAATTAGCTATTATTATTCAGCCGATACCTTGAAAATTTGTAAATCCGCCACTGCTAATCTGCGTAGAAGTTCTAAACTCCTTATATCATCAGCTTTAAGACATTAAGTGTATCTGTTTACCTTAACAATTGATTGTCCACGTGTCCTTAATTCCACATTTTATTTATTTTTAGGTGTAAACCCTTGCGCGGAAGTAGAGTGTCGTCACGGAGCTGAGTGTCGTGTCGAAGGGGGCGGAGCAGTCTGCGCCTGTCCCCCGCTTTGTGAGCCCGTGCTAAGACCAGTCTGCGGCTCCGATACCAAGACCCACGACAGTGAATGCGCACTTCGTAGAACAGCCTGTCTGCTGGGACGGGAGCTGAAAGTGTTACACTCCGGAGCTTGCGGTATGTCGACTCGCAGTTTTAACGTAAACCTCTGTCACTGAACTGAATCAGCGTGGGCTTATTAGCTTATTAAGTAACGTACTTTATTAAGTACGTTCTCTTTAAATCTTTATAAAGTATACGCTGCAATTTTCATTAATTGAAATTATCGTTTCCCTAAACGTTCCCTTGCTATCCAATGAAGGTGGTTGGCTTTAGTTATTTTTTTTTTACGTACAGTGCCTACTTGAGCATTCACACGTTCCGTTTTCAGTAACCTCCAGTTTCTTCCATCTTTACAATGTGACATAATGTATAGCTGGTATACAAAAGGTTTTAGGGCCAATTAAGGGCCAATCACGATGTTTCAGTGTGCAATTTTCTGATCAACTGAAGCAATTATTGCTTTTAGGTTCAAACGGTGTCTGCGCCGACCGCACTTGCCCCCACGGAGGCGAGTGCATAGCAACGGCAGGGCGCGGAGTGTGCCGTTGCCCCCGCTGTTCCAACGAGTTTGCCCCCGTCTGTGGCTCCGATGGAATCTCGTACGGCAACCGCTGCAAATTGCAACTGGAGGCTTGCAGGCATCGCCGGGACGTGCGTGTGCTATACGATGGGCCTTGCAGTAAGTTTTATTTATTTATAAATAGTTTTTGGGTTACCTACCTAAATAAGTCTTTAACTTTCCGGATAGATGTAGCTCGGGGCATATGTAGTTATAGCAATTTCAAGCTGGTTGGACTGATACTTAGTTGACAGTTGTTAATAGTTATTTTTGTCAGCAGTTTTAAGATTTCATTCAAATATTCTTTTTGTTTAAATATTTTCTTATTTAATGAACCTGTGTTTCTTTATTGTTATTACATCATTTTTATTGCATTGTAGATGGATGTGAGAATAAGAAATGCGAATACTACGCTGTATGCGAAAGTGATGGAGTTTCGGAAGCTAGCTGCGTCTGTCCCAAACATTGTGAGGAAGGAACTGTGAGTTATTCTAATATGTTTTCTTCTTATATATCTCTCTTTATAATTGGTACCAAACAATATAAACTCTCGGTACAGACATGAAGTGTTCAAATTTGTTATTTTTAGGAGACTGAAGAAGTATGCGGCAATGACAATAAAACCTACAGCAGTGTTTGTTCTTTGCGAGATGTTGCTTGCCGAGACAAGAAACGCCTTCATATCAAGCATATGGGCTCTTGCGGTAAGGTTTTGTTTTATTGTCTTTGAAAACAATTGAATGATTTTAACTTTTACAAGCCTTTATTTTAAGCTGACAATGTAAAATGCATTGATGTGTGTTCTGGAAAAATATTGCACTTTAATTTTGAAGCAAGATATCTTCAATCGATTCAGCTGACATTTTGTCAGGGATCGAGTGCTCAAGTGTTGGAAAAACTGTTTACCAAAACAGTTTAATTAGTAGTAGTATACGTAAGTGAAATTTCAGGCTTAATAGCTACATTTTAGGTTTGTTTTATTCTATAGTTATATAATTAAATTACTCTAAGATAAAAATATTTCAAAATTACAAATAGCGGTTGCCGACCATTCTAAAAAAAACATTTCTTAATAATTGTTAATATAAAAAGTAGTATCAAAACAATTAACACAAAAAAAAAGTTATGTAACTAGTCGATACAACAGTCATCATTGTTGGACACCTGAGTTATTTCTAATAACTTCAAAAGATAAACTACCAAAATCAAACAATTTAATAGATTGACAAACTCACGTAAACCTTTGATACATGTACAAAACAATCTAATACCAAACCGTTTATAGCTTTTAACTCTATTGTATACCCTGCCTATGTATGCCCTGTACTTTTAAGAAAATAAACGTTTTAACTTCGAATTCGAACTGAAAAAACAGGAAATAAAAAATAAATGTAGCTTTGTTGGTATGAAATCAAAAATTCTCGCGAACTCAAACTGGGTTGTCATTGTCACGGGGGTAGAACGAGGCCTCCAGGGTTAGGTATACTGCACTATTTAACTTCGACAAATTTCCAAATTATTAAAATGTTTCAATGTTCACCACTGTACCTACTAACGTTCAACAATCGACCGTAGGTACCGTTTAGATTGGAGTTTACATAGGACATGACACTATTCCAAATTCAACATGGCGGAAAGATTGGAGATAGTTGATCAGTTATTTTATATGCACTCTTACAATATGGGTATCGAATAAAAGGGATTTCTGAGAATAGTTAGAAAAATGAAGCGACGTCTCTCGAATTATATAAAAGCTTTTCGCGGTAAAAAAGCTTTTATTTTCAACTGATGAAAATAAAATAAAACAATAAATTAAAACAAAACTGATGAATAGATGCATTAAAACAGTAGGTCTACCATTAAAATCCATAGTAAGTTTCTGCAAGATAAAAATGTAAGGGGGATAAGGTTTTTAAATACCTTAGATGATCCACCGGCATATGGTACTTCCCTGCCCAACAACGAACGAGGCTCTGGTGGGTACCAAACCGCATTGGATCAGCGCGGTGGGTTAGTAAGTAGCGCTATCCATTTAGGTTAAATTTCGCAAACGATTTTCCAGAATCCTGCTACACCGTCCAATGCCCCGCCGGTACATGGTGCGCCCGAGGTTCGTGCGCCTGTGCGAACCCCTGCGCGGACTCGGAGCGGGAACCGGTGTGTTCCAATACTGGCCACACGTACCTGCACGAGTGTGCGCTGCAGAAAGCGGCCTGTGAGGCGCGGATGAGAGGCGAGAACCCCATACGTGTGGCGTATTATGGGGAGTGTACGGATGTGGACGACAATGTTGCTTCAGGTATGGTGATTGACAATTGTATCTTTGGTTATGTATTTAATTATTATATGTAGAAGATTCTCATAATAATAAGAATAATAGTAGTAATAATAGTCATTTATTGATAATAAGGATTATAAGTTTTAACGCGGTTGCCCAATGCCACAACTTTTTCAAAATATAATAATAACTAATATCACAATTCAATACAATTTCTATATCCAGTGTAACGAACGTCTTCAATCAATGTATGATGATAAGTAATTGATATATGTATAGATGCAAAGCACTTTTGTTCGCTACAATAGCAATAAGGTCCCCCTAATGAGTTTTGGAGAGGGCTAAGTCTGAAAAAAAAACAGCAATAACACGTTAATAGAAATAAATAATACCACCTAACAATAATCTACGAACGTTAGATGACAGTGGCCTTCAGAAGATAGAACATTGCCTAGCCAGTTAAAACATTGTAGGATTTAAAAAGGAGACATACTCTTTTCTTCAATAAATAAAAGGTGAGCTTTTTCCATTATGCGTTGCAATTAATTTTATGATTCCTTTTTGGTTAAAGGTAACAAATCTATTAAACTGACGGATATTGGCAACGAAATCCGTACCGGAGAAGAGACTGAAAGCTCTAGTGAACCTGTCGCTGGCACGGCGATCTGCGCACGCGTTCAATGCGCGTATGAGGCCACTTGTGCGGTTGACTCGAATGGACAGCCCAGGTAGGCAAGTTTAGATTGATTGACATTTTACCGATACCCATATGGGCATCTTTAGACGATAGGGAGCTCTAGTGAGCCTAGCGCGGGCTCGGCGTTCAGCGATCGCGTTCAGAGCGTGTATGCTTCGTCTTGCGCAGTTGATTGTAATCAAGTTAAGCTTCATTGATAATAATTGGTAGGCATTTTTTAAGGTAGTCTTAAACGTGTCTTAGTTTAATTTGTAAAAAGTAAAAATTTGTAAAACCTATAACCAAATTATAATGAATCGTTTCGTATTGTTCTACTTTCAGTACACAACCCAATAATTGACCTTGTTTAACATAGGTGCGCGTGCCTTTTCGACTGCGCAGCCGCCGCTGCCGTGGCAACTTCCTCGAGTCCTGTGTGTGCATCAGACTTCCGATTGTACCCCACCCTGTGTCACATGAAACTGGAAGCATGTAGACGACAAGAAGATTTGAGGCTACGACCGCTGCCTTTGTGTCGAGGCTTGGAGGTAAGAGAAAAATGGCGTCCAACGTGGGCTAGATTGAGAAGACAGTCATAACTACCAATTCGCCATTTTGAAAAATATTGATGTCGCGGCCAGTAGTGAAACAATTGCCACTCAAAAATATATACTGACAAAAAAAAAAAGGTTAAGGAATCAAATCTCTAAGTCATGCGGTTTCTAAGATATTTGGTTAAAAATGTTGGAACTCCTTTTATATCAAGTTCTGCCGTGTGGTTTTGGGTAGTACTGTTTTTAGAGATTCCAAACCATATTACTTACTCTAAACATAGTTGTTTACTGAGAAAAACCGGCTGATACTTCTCTTTACACAACGGTGAATAATTTCAGTTCAAACCGTGCGGAGACGATGAGACGGTGACGGACAAAGACGGCAGACCAATGGACTGCGGCAGTGGTCCTCACCGTAAAGACTGCCCCGCCGGCAGCTACTGCCATCATACTGCTAAAGCTGCCAGGTGTTGTAGGAAAGGTAACTGCAATAATTGAAAATCTTTAAGAGATGCCTTGTGCAGTGACATATTCACAGCGATGTTAATGGACAGTGTTATGTTAATTAAATATTTTGTACCCAGATAAAGCAATATCAGAGAAGAAAGGCTGTCAAGATTCCTGGCACGGGTGCTGCGCTGACGGGATCACGCCCGCCCGCGGCCCCGGCGGAGTCGGCTGCCCGTCGCAATGCGGGTGTCACCGACTCGGCTCTGTGACGGAGCAGTGTGACGAGGCCGGCCAATGCCAGTGCCGGCCGGGCGTGGGCGGGCTGAAGTGCGACCGTTGTGAGCCCGGCTACTGGGGACTGCCGAGGATTGGGACCGGGCATACTGGATGTATACGTAAGTAATACCTGTACACTGACGGATTTGATGACGGAGTGTGTCAGTGCCGGTCGGTATTTGGCAATCGGTCATTCGGCGGTTGAATAGTGATGGTTTAACTTTATTCACAAATTTCTCTTTCGATATAAAAAAAAACAAATTTTTCGCAAATAGCAACATAGGTAGCTATCCTAAAAATGGTTTGATACAGGAATGGGGAGTTCTTTTAGTGTGGTTTTTATATCGTTCACAAAATTGCAGTCATTAAATCATTAAAAAAAAATATACTACTGCTACGATTATATATATTTATTTTTTTGACACAGCCTGCGGTTGCTCAGCTTTCGGGTCAGTTCGTGAAGACTGCGAACAGATGACAGGACGATGTGTCTGCAAACCTGGCATTCAAGGACAAAAGTGCACTGTCTGTTCCGACCACGAACATACGCTTGGGCCCAGTGGCTGTTTCGACCGTAAGTACTTCCAACAAACTATGACCATTCGTGATCCATGCAACATTCTCTGTTTTAATCCTCTGTTTCAGCCGAATCAACACAACTACCAGCGACCAACTGCGACCGAATGACTTGCTACTTTGGAGCCTACTGCATCGTCCGAAGCGGCCTTGCAACATGCGATTGCACAGTTAAAGAATGCCCCAAATCAAACGACCCCTCAGTATGCGGTAGCGACGGACGCACATATCTTTCCGCTTGCCATTTACGCAATCACGCCTGTAAAACGCAATCTGACGTTGTCGTCCAAGCGTTCGGACCTTGCAGCGAAGAGCCACACGTGAGACGAGGTAGCCGCGTGCGTAGAACCTTAAAAGCTAGTGCACAGAGTTCACAATCAGACACGTCGCTTAGCAACTACATCCCTGCAGAGACCCCACATACAGATGTATCGGTTGACACCAGCGATAGCGGTAAACCCGACAGCCCGGAACCAGAACTGACCTGCATTGATATACTCCCGCCAGTTGGTTATCGCTAGTTATGTCTCATTAGTAATCTCGTAGTTATTTCATTCTATTTACCTTCAACGTTTGCAGAATTTAACGAATCTAACTGTGCAATCAAACCGAAAGAGAAGCCTATCGAAGAAGATTTTGATGACTTTGTGAATGAATTGAACGAAGATTACTCGTATGAGTATATGGAGGAGTTTATAAACGTGGGTTACGAAGTGCCGTTGTTCGACGGTGAGGCTTTTATGAAAGCTCGAGTTAGGATGCCGGCGAAGAAGTTCGATGTTTGGGCTGAGGTTTCATCAGTTTGCGGCCAGGGCGCTTTGGTGAGCGGTGGAGGTACCAGGGATCACTTCTGGCTTGGATTTGTGCAGAACAAAGCTGTGTTGCGATGGGACGCAGGAAGTGGACCTTATGAAATGCACACGGGGAAAGTAAAACTTGATGGAAAGTCTAAGATATCAGCGAGGAGGTATAAGAAGGACGCGGTCCTCAAGTTGGGGTCTGCAGCGGCGAGCGGAACAGCTAGAGGTCGCATGACGTCATTGGATGTGGAACCGTTCATATACGTCGGTCTGCCTCCTGTAAATGTCACAAGGTAAGCAGTATTAAAAGTTTAATTATTTTTTGAAGTGAAACTCCTTAAGAATCGTTGTGTTTTCAAACCGGATGCAACGGAAAAAACGACAGGTAAGAGACACATATACAATAGTCGCCTGTAATTAGTGAGCCAGAGCGAGAGAGCAGATGTCGGTGTGTATGTATATTCACACTGTTTAATACTTGCTTGTATTTGAGCATTTAACGTGTGTCAGTCAGTGTATGTGAAAACTACGTGAGCTAATACTACTGTTCACTGTATGCGGCTGCGTATTACAGCTTTTTAGTAAGATGTCAGCGTGGTGTGTTATTAACTAACAGTGTGTTTGTGACTATTTTTTAACCCCCGACCAAAAAAGAGGGGTGTTATAAGTTTGACGTGTCTGTCTGTCTGTCTGTCTGTCTGTCTGTGTCACCATAGCTCCCGAACGGATGGAGCGATTTCAATTTAGTTTTTTTTGTATGAAAGGTAAGTCTTGCGCGAGTGTTCAAATATGTTTCATGAAAATCGGTTGGGCCGTTTAAAAGTTATGGGGGTGAGAGTGGGGAAGCAAAACCGAAAATCTGCAAATATACTTATCAAATGAAAACGCATCGCGTCCACATTACATAATATTATGTTGTTTTACATTTAAGGAAATTAAGGCATTGGAATCGGGGGTTTTCTTAAATTTTAAATTTAGATTTATATATCTTGTTGTGCTTAATAATAAATTTTATAAGATGCCGAAAACTAATGTCGAAATGTGTCGTCAATAACGACACAAAAAAAAATAAAATAAAATTAAATGAAAAAAAGTACAGAAACTGAATATATGGAACTTGAGCAACAGATTATGTAACATAATGTTAAATAAAATACCTTTTAAAATTAATCAAAACACTTTCATTTTTAAACAATTAAACTTTGTAATTATCCTACTTGTTATATATATTCACCTCATTCTTTTGTCGATTTACTGAAGTTTCACTTCTATCGTGTGTGAATCGCACACAAACCTTGCTTAATTTATTTATATATAATTTAAAAACAAAAAAGGGATTGACTTATAACTGTACCGAACCTTCCTTATTTCCATTGTATCTCCAGAGACTCCGGCTACCAATAACACTAACCATTACAAGGCAAATGCTGAAAGTGCCGTTGATTTGCACCTACCTTTAATAAAGATCCATTTCTAACATCCCGTAACAATTCTGCGTTCAATGATCGATCTTAACAACTCTTTCTAATTAAAACAATTCCTCAGGTTATCAGGAGCTACATCAATCCCCGGTTTTATCGGCTGCATACACCGTCTCCGGATCAGCGGTCGAGATATCATTCCACCTTCGAAGGGCCTCACCATTTCTTCTCAAGGGGTCCGCCCTTGTACTCCTTATAACATCGCTAAACTTGTGTGCCCTTAGTAATAAACTGTAGAATATAATAAAGTAATGCAAGGGAAATGAAGACAACTGATGAAGTTTGCGAAAGATCGAAATAAAATATTACAATTTATACAAGTCACTGAGTTACTGTGTTTTGTAGTATTCTGTACTATTTTATAGACTTACCTTTCTTAAACGTAAAATTTATTATAATTTATTATAGCATCAAAATGATATATCGGTACCAGTTACTACCTTGTAAATTCGTTAGGAAACTGAAACAATAAATTAACGTTGAATAAAATAGAATAAGTAAAGAAAATCAAAACTATTTGACCTTAATGTATGTATGGACTTCACCCACAACATCAATTTATTCGTTCACCCAGAAATTGTAATTATTATTACACTTATACTCAAATGTTATGTTATTTATCAGATAATACTAACGTAAAGGTACATTTGGCATCAAAGTTTAATTGTATATGTATCTTAATAAATTGATTAGTGTTAAACTCTAAAAAGAGTATATATTATATATATTTTGATGTATTAGTAAAATTTTACTTAACATATAAATATTGGAAAAATATTAATGTACCTTATTATAGTTTTTTTTCTGTCAAGTGACATCGGTCTATTGTGAATGATCACAATAAATGTATACTCGTACGTACTTGAATTACTTAAACTCTGACGCAATACCTACTCAGAATTTTCATGTGTCAATTTATAAATGCTTTTTAACTGAAATGTGATACTCGAATCTAATTCTAACTATGTTACATATTGCTAACATATCTAATTCTTCGTATTTTGTAATACAACTTTCTTCTTAATAAATACTGTTGCGAAATTATTCGACAGTTTTTTACTCCAAATGTATAAGTGCCCAAATATTAAATAGTTTATTTATTATCTACTAAAGAGGTTCAGACAATTTTTGTAGAGCCTGGCATGCCTAAGATAAAAAATGAAATAAAAAATACCCTACACAACATCAGGTCAAAATTATCAATGTACTAGCTGTGCCCCGCGGTGTTACCCGCGTTATAATGGATTTTCCCGCGGAAAATCCATTATAACGCGGGCGGTTTAGCCTATGTTATTTTTCAGGCTCTAAAGATTCTTTGTACCAAATTTCATTTACATCGGTTCAGTAGTTTTTACGTGAAAGAGTAACAAACATCCATACATCCATACTTACAAACTTTCGCCTTTATAATAGTAGTAGGATAGTCATTTATCCATTATTCAACCTCACTTGTGTATATTTGTAAACATTATATCCTCATATCATTCAAACGGCTGAACGGATTTTCTTACTATAACTAATGCTATATCAGATAGACAGTATGCTTACCGCGAAGGTCGTTCGACCACATCCTTGACGCGAGAGGTTTTAAGAAATGTCGTCGCTGCTCGAGAGAGGAAGCAACATGTCGCTGTGATCTGTTGTGACCTATCCAAAGCATTCGACGTAGCAGATCACAATACCCTCGCCATGAAATTACGCCGCTACGGCATAAATGGAACAGCACATGATTTATTCACTGACATGCTCCAAGACCGGGTACAGGTGGTCAGAGGAGGTGGGATTACATCTGATCCCATTTGTTCTAAACTTGGAGTAGCTCAGGGATCGTCAGTTTCGAATATTTTGTTCTCAATCTTGTTGAACGACTTGCCGGACGCTGTCGCTGTGGCGCGGAGGTATTTATGTACGCCGACGACGTTGCTGCCATAGTGAATGCACAATCCTTAGACCAATTAGAAATTAACTTGAACATCGCTATGGCACAACTAGCTGCCTGGTTTAGAGTGAACGGTCTTGCTTTAAATCTCACAAAAACGCACTTCATTCACTTCCGCCTGTCGGGGCGGAATGTGCGTCCGCTATCGGTGGCAGTAGACGGCACGCCGGTCGGCCAGGTTGAGAACACAGTATTTCTTGGTTTTCTGATTGACAGAGGACTGCAATGGTCGGATCACATCCACAGACTATGCTCAAAGCTGGGTAGCGCATGTTACGCAATAAATCGCCTATCAAAGATAGTTACGTATGACGTGGTACGTGCATGTTACTTCGCCACCGTACACTCCTTGCTACAATATGGTACCGAGCTGTGGTCACGCGCTGCCGATTGGGAGCTCGTGTTCCGTATGCAAAAACGGGCCATACGTTCAGTGGCAGGAATACGTGGCGACGTATCTGCACGTCCCTACTTTAAAACCTTAAAGGTTCTGACACTACCTTGCATTCACATTTATCAGGTAGCCTCGTATGTTCGGTCCAACATAGACTTGTATGCGACGAATGGACAACATCACTCATACTTAACGCGTAACCGGCACAAACTCGAAACAGTGTCGCGCACACTCGAGAAATCTGCCAGATTAACTCATGTTATAGGTGCGACAGTATATAATAAACTTCCAGATTCGGTGGTTGAAGCCACGGGCGACTCCGCATTCAAGGCACGATTAAAACGATGGCTCATACAACAGTCATTTTATACCTATGATGAGTTCATAGAGTGCTCTCTGACAAATCATAAGTAGCTGACATATCAATTAATTTGCTTGCATTGACATTCCGTTTGTATTGTAATTTATTTATTATTTAAAACTTGACATTTGTGTTATTGACTATATTATTTGCAATTTGACATATTTATTAAGTAATTGAATTTGATGATTTGTTTGGTTTGACATTATTAGTACTGAAAAACCAGTGTAAACAAAATGTAATTGTGACGTATAATAATATTATCAATAAATGACTATTAATGACTATTAATGACCGGTTTACATAAAACTTGATGTTTCGTGACGTATAAGTTATGAGCTTTCTTTTGGTAGGTACCCAATAATATTGTATTTGTAAACATAAGATTTTTCATTGCAGCTTTTACTATTCATTTCTTTGAAAGGGTAAACCGATTTTTAATAAACATAGTTAAGAACACACTCCACTAACCTATCTTTCAACAAAAATAAACAGAATCGAAATCGGTTCATCCGTTCGGGAGCTACGTTAGCACAGACAGATGGACAGACCTATACACACGTTAAAACTTTTTAAACTGAAATATATAAAGAAAGAACAGATACCTATTAAAAATGTGCAAATAATTTATTAACCACTACCCCTAATATAACTAAAGCAGATACGAATTTAAGGTTCCGGGTCCAAAATCAAAACTTATATAATTATTACATCATAACTATACATTTTACTGACAATATAGCGCCTTATTACAATTAGATCTCCTATAATTAAATACTTTTGGAATAAGTTTGATAAGTATTAGATAGAGTCATACTAACATTACTTATACAGCTTAAACACATTTTGCTAGAAAAAACCCCGAAAACAGGTAAAATATATTTTTTAAAATGCAAAGATCCAGTCAGATCCAGTGGCTGGTCCAAACTTTGCACTTATCACATTTGTCGTATGGGAGCTCCCTTATATTAAATTATTATGTGTTTTTAGTACTTATTTGTTGTTATAACGGCAACATAAATACATCATCCCTCAAAATTTCAACTCTCTATCTATCACGGAACTTGAGATAGAGCCTGGTTACAGATCGACAGGACGATGAAGTCTCAGCAATAGGGTTACGATTTACCCTTTGGGTACTTTGGGAATCATAAATCAAGGTCTATTCATTTACTTAGTCTGGACCTCTGACTTAGAGTTTAAATAGCATTTGGCAAACTATCGAAATAAATCTACCTAAAAAAAAATAAGGCGGAAATCATAGCTGCACACATACTTTAATATGTCCTACATTGCTTTCAAAATAAGCCATGTACCTATGTGTACATTAAACTTTAAGCACAACTCAAGTCTATCATCTAACAAAGGGCACCCCACAAGACAATAAATCAGAGTCTTTCATACAGCCCCCATCACCCATCTCATTACAGTGCATAACTTCGCTCATAAAGCGACATCGCACAAATACCACTTTTTCTAATAAAAAAGAGACCATTACGTACTCCCACTTTTACGACCTGTTTAGCTGATGAATACCGACATTACTTTAGGCGCATATGGCCTCCCCTCATTTTGAGGTGAGCCATGTGAGCACTTATACGTCAAACATTAATTTTGTCACAACAGTCGTTGAACTGGGTGGTAATACAGCTAAAAGCTTCTATATTCATTACTTTTTCTCCCCTTCTGATGTTCGAAATGGCTTTGGTATATATTATTTAATTAGAACCACAAAGGCTTGTACACCAACACATGCAGAATTAGGGACCTGGCGACGCGTAGGTAGGTACGCAATTAATTTTATCACAAAGTTTTACGCACTAAGTGGTCTACCTACTAGCTAGCTACCAGCAGCTACATACTGGCTAGCTCATATTCGATTATGGAACCCTAGCTTGCCATATAGCACGAAGAGCAGATGGTCGTTGGGGCCGAAAAGTTCTCGAGTGGAGGCCACGGATCGGCAAACGCAGCGTAGGACGTCCACCTACTAGGTGGACGGATGATTTGGTGAAGGCTGCGGGTTCACGGTGGATGCAGGCCGCTTTCAACCGTAATAAATGTAAAACTCTTAGAAGGAGGCCTATGTTTAGCTGTGGACGACCTACGGCTGATATGATGATGATGATGACCCTAGCTTGTGTTGAAAAGACACTTCAATGAAACCGTCATCAATTCCCATTCAATCTATTCATTGACAAGTCAGAAGGTGGGTTATTTTAATTATGAATCCATCTTGAGTTTATACAAGAAAACCATAAACTGAATTATTCTACTAAAGCTATTCTGAATTGTACGTAAATTAGTATGTACACATACACCCTACCTACATAAATTTGTTGAGATTTTGTAGTTAAAATCTCCACAAGTTTATATAGGGTCACACTGCCCCGTTATATTACAATCTCTGCCAAAAATTACCGCGCAGCGAGAGAGTTCAAGATAAATATTTATTCAAGAATCATTGAATGAATATTTATCTTGAATTCTGGTTTTATAAAATGCACAAAGTATTGTATTAAACCAGAATCATAAACCCAGAATGAGCTTAACATTCTCTTTGAACGCCCTGAGCATTGCCGTTTGTTTCAGTTTCAGACGGCCAGCATCGCGGCTCGTGCCGCTTGAAGCTACGCATGTCCATAAACGCGGCCTTCCTAGGCCACGGTCCTAGATTATTTATTTGACTAATTTGGTTATTGTTAATTCTACATATGTTTGTTCTTATTTTAAAATAATCTTTGTGTAGTTTGTGTGTAGTGTGTGTTTTTGTGTGTATACGTAACAGGTAACCTTTACATATAATTTGAGCCCAATTTACTCATCCGGCAGAATAAGTTTAAATAATAATACAAGATTAGGTATATATTTCCATAATTATTTTACAAAGCTTGAAAAGGCCACGTAACACAAATACACAATAGATTTAACGTTTTATTATAATCACCTCACTTATTTTGCCTATAACAAAGAAGTCATTAGAAACTCTATCATATTTTGCATCTGTTATTTTCACAATAAGTAACTAAGTAAAAGCTTTTCTTTTAATGCTAGGAGCCTTTTTTTGGCCACAATCTCACCTGATGTAAAGTGACGATGTGGTCTAAGATAGGGCATGAATACCTCGAAGGTAGATGGCTTCTCCGGACCACATTACCCATTTAATTTCATTGCCCAGCCCGGAGGGTTATGACAAGCCGCGGCCGAAGTCTACCACAAGAGACTAGGAGGGAGGAGTCTTAAGTCCAGCAGTGGACGTTATATACCTAGTTTTCGCTTCTCGTATAATATACTTTAAAGAGTCACCATGATAACTGAATAAGAACTACTATCTTCACATATCAATAAATTTCACTAGCAGCCAGAACTCACTAGTTTGAAATACAAAACTTCCCGTAAGTAATGTTTTACGTGAAAAATATTTAGCCAACCGTAGCCACAGCCAGCAACCATATTTATTCATGAATGCCAAAATTACGGTCACTCGACTCTTGTTTACCGCTAGCATGTTGCTGTAATGAGAATTTAAAATTTCTTTGTCTTCTGAGGCGGTCCTTGGGGCCTAACTCGTAACTGAGTCGGTGACAAGCCGCGGCCGAAGTCTACCACCAGAGACTAGGAGGGAGGAGTGTTAAGTCCAGCAGTGGATGTTATATAGTTTTCGCTTCTCGTATAATATACTTTAAAGAGTCACCATGATAACTGAATAAAAACTACTATCTTCACATATCAATAAATTTCACTAGCAGCCAGAACTCACTAGTTTGAAATATAAAACTTCCCGTAAGTAATGTTTTACGTGAAAAATATTTAGCCAACCGTAGCCACAGCCAGCAACCATATTTATTCATGAATGCCAAAATTACGGTCACTCGACTCTTGTTTACCGCTAGCATGTTGCTGTAATGAGAATTTAAAATTTCTTTGTCTTCTGAGGCGGTCCTTGGGGCCTAACTCGTAACTGAGTCGGGAACTTTCTTCCGACTCTAGTTTCAAACTATGAATATTATCCGTTATTATGCGCAATTTTAATGCAATTAGAAGTTTAAATTAAGATTGATTTTAATTTATTGCAGCTTCGGTTAGTCTTCAATAAATCTTATGATGGAAAAATCTTTACAAAAAATGGCAGTTATTACATACATATATGCTGACTGCTTCAGTGGCGCGGTGGGCGAGGGTCCGCTTGCGGCGCAAGAGGTAGCGGGTTCGATTCCCGCCGAGGGTGAAAGTGTTTGTATGTTCTGCAAGCACGATCTCCTTGGTCTGGGTGTTTAATATGTATAATAAAAAATATCTATATATGTATGACTATTATATTAAGTATATCAGATAACTAGTACCCGTAACACAAGCTTAGAGCTTACCACGGGGCTAGATGTTGTTGTGTGAAATGTCTGGAAATATTTATTTATTTATTATTTATTTATTATTTATATATGAATAAAAATGGTCCACAGATGTAATACTCGATGGAAGGTACCTCGTATACCAAACACGATGAAATAAAATATCAATACTTACTGTTAGCTACTGATAATAAATACCTGAGTAAAAATGAGTTAAATGTCTTGTATGTTTCGATGTGCATAGCCCAGTTCAGTCTTGAAATCGTATTAGTTTCGGGCTCTCGTTGACGAGGTAGACTTAAAATTAAACGTTCTGGACAATGGACTCAAAATATATTTCTAGCAATTAACTTTCCTTATCGAAGTGAGTCTTATTAAAGAAGATTTAAAGAATTTTCTTAATAAATACGACTTAATTTGGTATTGAATCCAAAACCAAAGCATTAATGTGAAATCAAAACCAATAGAGCTCTCCATAAACCTGAAAGAATAACAACGTCTCCAGGTAAGTATATTTTTATTAATTTTCCACTGGCAACAGAGGGTGGAATTTAATGTTCATGCATGGCGTGCTTCGGATGCCTATAACAGCAATAGGAGTACCGACGCTCGACTTCATAAATTACTACTCAGCACAGGTAGCATTGCGTGAACTAGGAATAACGTAACCTATTTTTAGAGAATTCAATTCAATAAACCTCATGGTGCTATTAAGTTCCAACATGTACATGCTAGGTGCATGATAGTTATAACATTTTTATCTACAACATTTATCAACACTGTTTGATTTAGTAAATAAATATTTCATGACAATCCACACAACAACATCTAGCCCCGTGGACATGGCATACGTATACAAAAAAGCACATTAAATAACCAGATCAAGGAAAAGTATTTGATGAACATACAAACCGCGGGAATCGAACCCGCTACCTTTTGCGCCGCAAGCGGACCTAAGCCCGCCACGCCACTGAGGCGGTCTAATTAGAGATATAAATAGTAGGTACAAAACATTGAATTAGTAGTCAAAAGATATGAGATAAGTCTTTTTTTATTTTCGTAAATCCGTCTATCAAGAAAGTGGGTACATATGTGATTTTTAATAAAGGTTTATAAGTCAACAAATAAGAGCGTGATCAATAACTTGAAGTAATTGCACCAATTCCATTATTAAATAATATTTCATTATTATACATTTACTCCCGTTATGCATCGTCGCCCCAATACTTATAGACTTCTAATATATAGGCTTTTAATATCTAAGCCACCTGCCTACAGACAATTATCCAATCTAGCGGACTGTACGTTACACGTAAACGTTTTCATAGAAAGCTGTACTATACGACATTGTTAGAATTTTCAAACGGGTTAATATCAAGGGGCGGAATGTTTAATCACCGTTGTGACATCCTGAGACGGGCCGCATGCCTTTCGTCTTGTCACAGTAATTACTTACGTACGTAATTCGTTTGGATAGCTGAATCTTCAAGGGACTTATGGGAATTCTCTGGAGTTGCTTCAAAGCCATTTTATTGCGCATTTCTCCTTTTGTTTGAAAGTACGGATTGGATTTGAATGTCGAGGCGTGTCTTTGTGTTTTGAGTACGATCGGTCTCAAAACTGAAATCCTTTTCTTAGGACTTCGTTATGCGTTTTGGTGAACTTTGTGAAAAAGTGATATAGAATTGGAAATGTGACAGGTACCCTATTAAATTGCTCTTTGGATGGAGAAGTAACTTGTAAACTTGTTGATTATAAATATTAAAAACATATCACGGGCTACAATAAAAATTTACTTAACTATGATCTCACATAAACTAATTTATAGGTAAGTACATAATAATCTGAGTCAAATAAAATCCCTTGTGTCCCATATTTAATTATCATCTTATATATTCATGCTCAACCTAAATACACACAATAGTAGAACCTAATAAAAGCTAGTTGGTAGATGGTGCATACTCGTAGAATTGAACGTTCCACTCTCCAATAAAGTTGATCTACAAAAGCGGCAAACATTTCCATTTATCCCCAGGTTATAATTCCTGAGTGCGGGATTATTTGAAACGTAAACGTAGTACGGCCATAATTCACGGCACCGTGTGGCAGTTGTGAAAGTAATCACTACAAACACGCAGGAAATTCACGCGTAGTTCAAGAGGTGGTCCTAGTGTTTTAGTGCCTTGAACTCATTAATTTATTTAGAATACGATTTATGAATACTACATGAAGAAGGCTGAGCTTGTGCATAGGAATGAGTTTAGATATGGGACTGACGCGGACGTGGGCACGAGACTGCGCTTACGCATGGACTCGGAGTGGGCTATAAACCCGTCTCCATGGGCCTGAGCGTGGACGTGGGCATGGGACCGAGCTTTCGCAGGAGAGTGGGCGTGGCGTGGCTGTGGAAGTAGTAAATAGAGAGTGGAAGTGGACATGGAACTGAGCATTGGTAGGTACGCGACTAGGCTTAGGTTTAGAACTGATCGTGTCCATATGGGACTGACTGAAGGCATGGGCTTGGGCATCAAACAGGATGTGAGCGTGGGCAGCAGCAAATGGTAAATTTAGAGTCGGTCGTTTTATGTTAAAAATTCATGTGTTAAGAGTATTTAATGATCTGATTTAATATTTAATGGTTGAATTTAAAATACTTGGCGATAAACTAACAAAATAAATCCGAGCTCGTGACCTAGCAGTTGGCTTAGGGAAACCGAGAACTCATTTGTAATGCACTGACAGAATGCATTATGGAATCTGAATACGGTACAGATCAATGCAGTCACCCGATGGGTTTTTGAATTTATAATCTCCGGATGAACCTGAATTTGGGATTCAGCTACGGAAATTGCTTTTCCCTCTATAACCATTACACATCACACTTTGAGAATAGTCTGATCTCATTATGATACATATTACACACGTTCTGTTATTGCCTTGTTTATTTAAGGAATTAAGACGAAAGCATAATTAACAAAGCAAGTTTTTCCTGCATTACTAAAAGTATGTAATTGTAACAACTTATGCGTTTATTTTGTTTTGATATGGTTGGTTATTCCACTCCATAATTATCCAATAATAATTGAAGAAAAAAATAGGAGGAGGAATAGGAATATTTTTTATGTTTGTTACTTCAGAACTTTTCTTTCTTTGAACAGATTTAAATGAATCTTTTTCATTGAAATCTAGTGCTTCCGAAATGGTAAGTTCAATTTGATGTCGGTTGTCATGTAGTGTTTGAATTTTAATAAATCATTCGTATAACCTGTGGTATAACGTAGAGTTAAAGTTAAAGTCAGTTGTTGTTTTTAAGCTAAAATTAAGCTTTTTCTTTAAAACTTTGTAATACAGCTGGTCTGTTGTAATCAAAAAATAAGATTAAGATAAAATTTTGTTTCTGAAAGTAGATCCAGCCTCTCTCCCTGAAGTGGCAATGTACCAATGCCACTAAAAGTCTCTTATCCTAAACAACAGCAGATCCTGATACTCATAAATACATGGAAAGTACAATAATCCCGTCGTCTGTTATGAACGGCTTAGTACGTTTGTGTAGAGCTATTTCCACACCTGAGTTGTTATAATGCTATTATGAGATATTATACAAGGAAAGTAATATTCAAATATTGAGAAAGAAATATTCGTTTTTAATTAATGTACTTTCTTACCTACATAGTGTAACCCATTCATCCCAGTATCTATAAACTGGGATTGATGGATATGGTCTATAAATGATGAAGTCCTACCTACGTTGCTCGCGGCTTCGGTGGAGTTCGAATTTCAACCTGAAATTTTCCGGCATAAAAATGTAAACCATGTTCTATTCTATGGTATAAACCACTTCAAATTTTAGCCAAATCGGTGCGTTATTGACACTGATTTGACACATATCACAACATTTGGCGAGGAACACATATCGAAACTTACAAACTTTCGCCTTTATGATAGTTAAGCTTAAGCTATAATATAATAACTTCTTGTCCCCATGCAACTTAAACTTAACATTTTGTTACTAAACAAATCGCTTCACGATCATGAAAACTATTATTCGCTAGATCGTAAATATCGTAGATTAAATGAGCGAATCCGCATTTACTTTCGCAATTTACGAGTTTTCTTCGCTCAAATTATATCTCGTCGTACGACATTCATAAATCCAGATAGTTACTCCGAACGACTGCTTCTCAAACGTTTGAATTTGGTTTCAATTGACTATTAGCATTATTTCTTATATTATACGCAGCTTTCGCTATCGTGTCTATAAAACAGACTATCCATTTGATTCCAGCCTACACATTTTGCGCATAATCTGCTCGACGTAAATACGAAACGATGTGCAAATATGACAGCGATAATATGAGTCATGTTGTAAATTATTCGGAGATTTATATTTGTGGCGCATAAACTATTGTTGTAGTTTAGATATTGTGTTTTTGCTGGAAATGGCCGGGCCATTCGAGTATTTATTGACGTTAAACCTGATGGGTGAGATATGGTGGTGGCCATGAAGCACTTTCATGACGCTTAGTTATGATTTAATACTTAATTTACTGTTGTTATAAAATATGTGCTAACTTTATACGGGTATTATATAAAATACATAATTTCTTGAATCTTCCTGATGCACGTCAGATATTATTCCGATAAAATTACAGTATGTGAAGGCAAATTGTACATGCTAAGTAACGACTCTAATTTATTGTATATTTTTTTAATAAGTTAGCATTTGACCTATGGATACAGAACTTAAGATCAATGGGAAGTGGCTTATATTTAATTTGATTACCTGCTTGGATAAAATTTCTTTGTCCATGTTACAGCCAAACACCGGGATGGGTGAAACTAAATAAAAGCTTAAAAAATTAAAGTTTTACTTATACAAGTCTTGGAATACGCAGCTATTCGACGCGGCAACCGACTTATTATAAACTTATGGTACCAACCTTCTCTACAGATTCCTTCTAAAGTAAACTGAAAACACTGAATTGCGCCCGTGTTCAGCGGAACGTGCACAAAGCCACTAACCCCATCGCAGGCTAATTAGGCAAATTGTCTGTAATGGAACTCTTACAAATTATTCTCGAGGTTTGTTTCGCTGCAAAAACGGCAAACGAGTCCAGACGAACCATAGAGCTGGAAGTTGTTGTGCTAATAGACTAGAGAAATATGTTGACTAGAGAAGTATGTTTTACTGAATACTTATAGAAGACCACTACTGATTTTGTTTTTAATTGAAAGAAGTGAGCTTAGTTAGTTGTTGAGTATAACCACAGGTATAACTCAACAACAAAAAACATTAAAAGAAAAAACATAAAAAGATAGGAAAGACAAAGTTGTTTGTCTTTCCTATCTTTTTATGTTTTTTCTTTTAAAGAGTATGAATAATAATAATTAAACTAAAAATGTTTTCCTACATAATAATGTTCTTGGGAAATCGCTTAAAGACAGAAACGCGCAATGATATTATGTTACGTAAGTTTGATCATATTATGTTGTGACAGTTGTAATAAACAAAACCCTTTTGAATTTTAGCATTCTTTTCTATTTAAAATGACTTAGAAATTATTCCATGCTCTGTTCAGTTACAAATTGATTTCTGATGTCGCCAGCTCGTTGGACGTTGGTGCATTTGCTGATGAAAAACAAAAATATAACCCACTTTACTTTACTATCACTCTGGGTAAAATGATCCGTTACTCAATATTAGTGATTGATGTCACCTTGCTTTCCGGAAGGAAATTGCAATTATGTTGGATGTTATATTTTGAAAGTGAGAGAGAGAGAGACAGAGAAAGAGAGTTTGTAAAATATTCATCAGCAATATAATAATACCAAAATTTAAGCATCAGAAGATAATGTTCAGAAAACTTTTAATTTTAATATTAATGGTATTTATTATTTTGAAGACATTAAAATCAGCAAGCCAGTCAATTGTGATCAATATGTAGGGAATCCCCTCATAATTTCTTATAGGTACGTAGATGCTTCACATTCATTTCGTTTTAACTGTTATAATTGATATCTGTGCATCCATTATTTAAGAGGGAAAGTTACTATCCCTAAATCAAGTGATCGTAACATTAAACTTTATCCTAGTGTCCTGTTTCAAGCTCTGCATAAAGCAATCATTATGTTAATGCTTGTAAATATGTAGGGTGTGGGGAATGATCTACTGTGAGTGGGTGAGCCTGCAGCCTCAGTGCGACTAGCCTCTTGCGCACGATATAACGCTTCCTTCGCGTGTCAATCCGTACTCCAGAATAGACAAATGTCTTTACTTATTCATCATGCGATTCTTATTGCTCATTTCGTTGCTCGTCCTGGACGTCGCGAGCGTGCAATTGGCAGAAAGTCGCGCTACGTCATCGTGTAGCAGTGGCACGTACGACGAAACGTTCCTGAAGGGGGTCACACAGCTCTCCAAATACATATTCACGGGAAAAGTGTACGGTACCAAAGCTAGTCCGAACGGCACTACGTACAAAGTGAATATCCGCCGGGTTCTAAAGGGGGATTTGAATGACATCGGTGTTGTTGTGAAGTTTGGAACGGCAAACTCCCTGCGATTCAGTGACGCTACTGTGTTCGTTAAAAGTTATCAAGTGCTTCAATGCCGGCCGCTGAGATTGCGCACGTACGGAATATTTCTAACGGAGAGAGTTTACGAGAAGACTTTGCAGCTGAGTTTGGTAGTAGAACCTCTAGTTCTCACATTGCGAAGCTTGGAGATAATCGAAGCAGCTGTTAAAGGTAACTATTAACGAATAATTGGCCTGCAGAATAACAGTTTAAAAGCGATTAGTGGCAGTTGACTGTATGCGGGTATTTTAATGTGAGCACGTAAATAAACAAGTAGGCGGCGATTAGTTGAGGGGCGGGGAGATGTCCGCGGAGACTTATTGCGGCTACCTGTTACCGTCTCGGGCTGCGCTCCTCCATATTGTTTTATGGTATTCCATCAATTTATACTACCTACACGTTTGAATCTATCCATCCTATCACATAATGATGTTCAAGGATCTATTTATTGGCTAAGCTTCTGATTTTGCCAGTCATCTCATACGGTGATTTAAACGCTTTACTGTGTTTTGATTAAATAACGTGTAGATTATCTTTGATAAATATAGCCAAAGGCTATCTTTATACTTGTCTTTGAGAAAATTTCTCAGCGTTAATTTTATTGTTTGTGTTTTCTCCAAACACCATCGAAGTCACGTGTCCTTTTTTGGCTGAAATTCGTAGTATCAAATAATATTTGATTACTTTCAATCAATGATTTGTAATTGTCTATAGTGAATTGTTACCAATTACAGAAGTAATCTCTGGTGAAAGTAATTAGAGATTATTTGCGACTAGGAATTTCGAAATTAGTTTACCACTGGGATCGGTTTTGCTTAAATCTGTCTATAAAATAGCACACCACCTTTTGTTATTTTTTTGCCATTTAGGAATTCTTATACATCGAGTCCCTAAATATATTCCAATATAATCAATTTGAACTACGTACGCTAGTAAAAGAAGCAGAAGAGATTAAGTAATAACGTCTATATTTTATTGAAAGGATTGATAAACAACCTTCAAACTGGGAACTGAAATTCTGCTCAACATTCAGAAACTTTGTTTCAGAGTATTCGCTGATGAAAAAACTCGTAAAATTGTTCAGTTTCAAAGAACAAGTTGGGCTCGGTTCCGTCCTAATCCAACTACATGCCACGGGAATATTAAATTTCCTAGTTTTATGTTTCTGGGAAGTTTTTCTTGGAGATATTAATTTTATGAGAGAAGTTGAACTAATCATACTATTGACTATGATCTCATAAAGTTTTAAACATATAAACGGAAATGTTTTCAGCTTTAATATTTTCTACAAAAGTTTTTTTGGGCTATTTGATTTTGTGAAATGCCATGTAAAGAAAAATGTACCTCTAGTATAATAATGCTAAGAATATTTTTGTTACGAGAAGCCGTGGGCAAGGTTTTTTCATTATTAACTTGAAACACCTTAAGGCACTTTTAAATTGAATTGTACGAAAATAAATTAATAGCCTGCCAAACGGCTAGGGACGGAAAAAAGGTTCTAGCTTGGTATTAAAGCATTTTGTACGTACGATTACTACGTACGCACCTTTCGGAGATGAGAAGATTAGGTAAAATTATGTTTTATAATATACATCAAGGTAAACAATAAGTTATAACTACTTTATTAAACTACTTATGAGATTTCAATAATATAAAAAGATTTGAAAAATAAAATATATCATTAAAGGTCTCATTAAGTTGTCTATGTGCGTCAAAGGAAATATTTTTTTTTACTTTGACAATATTAAGAATTAAATAGCTCCATTCTAGAAACGATATCCCTGTGCACATCGATTGACAGAATAATAAGATAAATGCCTATTCCATACCTACCAACAGATCCACCTTATACATATAGGAGAACATATCTGTCGCTTCTAAGAGTTGGTTCTACATTAAATGGTATTTTAGTCTTAGAACCTTAGAGATGACACAGGGAAATGGGATCAATATACTTGTCCCAAGTGTGGAAGTTGATGATGAACCTTAGAAAGATTTTCATCTTTTTTTTTCTTATTTAAATGCTAGATGGTTGGTAAGAACCGCTATTTTCAATATCCAGATTTTTGTCTTAAAACAAATGGGTCAGAGAAGATCTCTATCGTAAGATATAATATTGCCTGTGTTACATAAGATAGAATAACAATAAACATCGGCATATATTTGCGTATGGCATCCACTGTTTGCGATGTTTCCGGGCAACGCGTCAGTGACAAGAAATGCAGTCCCGCCGGCGCTACGCAATTAACATAATTGAAAACTTGACACCAACGGCCATTTCAACTTATAAGTACACACATTTGCAGACAATTACTGAGTAAATGACCGGGGGAATCAATCAGCGTCGAGGTGTAGCGCGAACGGAAACTTCAAAGGCTTTATTATGAGTAATGCAATCACAATTTTTGGGTCGCTGGAAAGTAATATTGACTTCTGAAAATTCAATTGGTACTTCTGGGCAGTCTCGGATTTGGTTTATGGAATTCTGAATAACCTGATACTGATGAGGACTGATATTTTTAAAGAATGTTATAATATCACAATGGAATATACATAGTATATTGATATTGGTTTAAAATTAAGGCCGTAAAATCTGTTAATGTATGCAATTATTTTATTTACTTATATTTATACCTTATTAATTATAAATATTTTGAATCATTAAATTCATTTCATTTTAATTTACTTATATCTACTTTACAACATCCATAACTTCCCTTCTATATCCAGTAGAAAATGCCTTTTTTAGATATTTTGGATACAATTGGAAAATAATTGCAATTGCTTAAAATTACATTTTATGCTTAATTCAAAGTCCAGTATGTTTTTGTAAGGCAATGTTAATACATATCTTCAAAGACATCTCAGTAATCTCAAACAGACAACATAGCGTGCCTAGTCCACAGGTTTGGTCTGATTAATACAATCCTATGCAGTGCAATGTACATAACATAACCATTAACCATAGACTACATTTACACTTGAAGCAGGCTTTACTTATTTAATTCTTTATTATGTTTTTTGATTATTTTCAGACGTTCTTCAAAATCGGATTTCTTTTTAAACATTATAAACAACATAATATTTAGTTTTATGCGAGTTAGATATATGTTTGCCCACGATCTCATCTGATGGTAAGTGTCGATGTGGACAAAGATGAAAGAACGATCCTAGTGAAATAAATGAAAGGGCAAATTGTGTGATCAAAAACCAGAGAGCAATGGGGCTAACTTAAAAAAATGTATTTGATCATAATTATTAAATCATTAATTGGAAGTGGGGTAAAAAATAATTCAGTAGCGAATATTCAAACACCAATCCAGATTAAAAAAACGTTTTTTAAAAACATGTTGAGCAGCGCGAACTAAATAAACGTCATATATAACAGATTATGATTAATACCACGAATCAATGATATCAACTAAAATCTGTGAATTTTTATAGTAACGCAAATACTGATTGGTGTATCACAAAATCAAAAAATACTTGCATGATATATTAATCATTCCATAGTAGAATTATTCACATTCATTCGAAATCAAATATGAAAAAATGGAATAGAACATGAAACGAAATTGAAATAATGAAAATGAATTCATTTTCTGCTTTTATTCGAACGCATTCTGCCTGCACACGAAATTGAAACGTTATTGCAGTAAGGCCTCACTCGATTAAGAAGCTGTTGTTATGCAAATATGTGCTGTGATAGTTCATTGGCTGTTTGTAGCCGGGCCCAGCTGCTAATTAATGCGATCGCCGTTTGTTTTGGTTCCGGTTTCGCCGATTCTTGGGACAAGAACCCAGGGCTGTCAGTGTGTGCTGTTGGGACAGTACTAGGTGTACATATATGTAGGTAGTCATTCTATATACCAGTCGTAGAAGTCCACTTCACCTCCGATTTCTTCATTTCTGAGGTCGTGATTCTCCATTGATGGTGTGGTATTTTGCCGTACATTAGCTTGCAACTTGTTTCGCTCCTTGGACGATTGAAGAGCATCGTCTAGATTGATGGCTAAGGTCTGGTCAGTCTACCAAATTATGCTACGAATTCTTGGTCCCTTGTTGTCAACCTTTCTGGAAAATATTAGTACCCGGTTATGACCCTCTTTTCTGGCGTTATGACAGAAAAAATCAAGCTAAAGTCAAAAAGACGCTACTCGTACCTACCTAATCATAATTGTGTAGGTATGTTATGAAGTGCATCTATCAATCATCAATTTGACATAAATCAATATTTCTCAAAGAGGATTAGTGTAAAATATAACTTTAACTTAGCCGATTGGATTTTTTACCGAAATGTAACAAAAATAGACTGCTACGGTTTTTGATACGGCTACTACCAGCAGTCTGCAGCTAGCAGTCTGAAAACCAGCGTTGCTTCGACCCCTCTCTCGGGGAGCGGAGTGGCATTAAGCTGAGACTGCTCCTTTTTTGGTACATGGCAGCACAGCCTGGCTGCTAATTATCTGTTTGTGGTTTTTATGTTAATTTTCTTGTGTCTCTTTGTTTATGCTGTCTACTGTGCTGTTGTTAGTTAATGTACCAAAATAAATGTTTTTTTTTTCATTTTCATTACTATTACTGTGCTATTGCTACGCAAAATATTTTTTTGATCAGGTTGCCGAATCTGAATATGTAGTTATTATACGTATACTAGTTGACCCCAGCAAAAGTTGTGTTGCAAATAAAAAATAAAAATAGATAGTAGCCGATTCTCAGACCTACTGAATACGCATATAAAATTTGGTAAAAATCGGTAAAGCCGTTTCGGAGGAGTACGGTAACTAACATTGTGACATGGAAATTTCATATATTAGACTATAGCAAAAAGCTAGAAGCAATTTTTATTTGATTTCTTTATACAAATTTCAGATATCGTTAAAAAAAAATAATTCCTTATTGTTTTTGCATATACAATCAGTCTTGTTACCGATTTCCATTTACATTACAAGTTGAGCTAGAAAACTATGATCTTGGCATTCAATCAATGTTGATTCATCTCGCCGAGGTTTTATCTCGTAGCCTAGGGAGCCATCCTGTCGCCAATATCGTTTGACTCGACTGGTTCTATTTCTTAGCACTAGATCAAGATGAGAAATAGTGCTCCTGGTAAGTAATGGGTACGCCGAACTAATCGATTTAACCATCTTCTGATTTATGTGGTTGGGGAAACAAGTTTTAATGATAAATTTTAAGACGCTGGGTTGTTCAAGTAATATTTTTCTTTCGCATAATGTTAAAAAAACTCGACGAATTGAGAACCTCCATTTGTACTTTTATTACTAACTTACCTAAAATTTGGTGTTCTTAAAATTATCATGAGCTACAAGTAAAAAAAATACATAGAAGTGTGAAAGTTGGACATTGTGCGCTTATGTTTATTATGGTAAAATATTACACGAATCAACGAATTTGTCTATTATATTACACGAATCCACATAGTAAACTGATCTCAAACATGAATATCTAACATGTTGCTATATTTTTATTCCGAAGTTGAAAAGTATTTTCATTTAAAAATGGTATTTATATGGCAAAGTCACGTACGCCGTTGAAATTCTAGTTTATAATATAATTTTTAAAAGTTTTTTTTTTTGGCGTCTATGGTGTTAACGTACCATACCATACCATACGGGTAGGTATCTCACGTAAAATTTAGGTTTTTTTGAATTATAAATTTGTGTTAAATTATACTTAATCATAAGCGTTCCCACTGCTCGGACACAGGCAGGAAATAAGGTCTTAATTCACCACGCTGGCCAAGTGCGGGTTGGTGAATGTCACATGTCCTTAATACTCTTCAAAGATCTTAGAACATACCTGCCGATTACCAAACGATGTTTACATTCAACGTTAAAGCACGTGTTTAAAGTGCACATATTTTTTCAAGACTACTAAAACAAGAAAGTCGAGTGTACTTTCTTTATTACACAGTTGCCAACAAATTAGCTTTGAATGGACTGGAATGAATAGATTTTGTTTGAACATGTCATAAAATAATTGCATGTTTTTCCGCTAGAGGTGCTGGAAATGCTTTGTTTAACTAATGTGGAAACATGACAGCTTCATAGATTATCAAAGATACCGAAGGTCAAATTTTTTTTTTTTTTGTTGGAAACAATTCATTGTCTATGGTAATTTCATCCCTAATTGTTAACAAATAAAAAAAATAGCCAGATGGCGCGAAAAATGCGTTTTTGTATTATGGTAGAAAGGGCAATAACTCTGAATGTCTTTTAAAATAGGTAAAGAACAAGAATTGTCAAATTTAGCGCTATTTTCTAAAGTTTCTATATCTGTAAAAAAATTATTATCGAATAAGGGTTAAGCTTCGCTAAAGGGTGATCACTTCATGAAATTTTGCGAAAGACGTTAGAAATTCTAGGATAAGATCAATACAGATACATTTCCATCAGATATTCACCATAGATTGAGCTTCAATCTAGCCACAATACAGCGCTACGCTATCTGCTCCAGAGATCTCAATGACTCTCCTGTTCTGAATGTTTAACACTGTTGCTAGCTATCTATGGATCTTTAAACATTTGCACAATAAAGATACAAGTAGGAACGGTAGAAAATGGAATGTAAGGTTTTATTGGTCGTTAAGACTTTGTACGGTGTTTATTTCACTATATTTTCATACATTGATGACGATTGGTCAGGTGATATATTATTCAACCCACATAGACGTACATTATTTGAATCAGATATTAGAAATAAAAAAATAAAAACATTTATTTTGGTCACAACAACACATTACAGAAAAAAATAAATACAGAAACAAAAACACAAAAACATAATAGAGATAAAAAAAAATTCAAGTTATTTCCATTTCTAATAAGCTGAATAGTTAAAACTGCTTATAATCCTCAAATAATTTATCAAAGTGAGAATGTACATACATATAGATACACAGAGTTCTAACAGATTGCTTCATCTTCCGATTTATAGAAAAACTGGGAAATAAGAATTCTGATGGTCAGCGAAATTTTCTAAAACGATTTGGCCAATTGTAATGAATAAATTTATTGAACTTGTGTACCTAACTATACCGTTCGTAAATTATGTTTATATCTAAAGTTAAACATAAAATAATATCTAATACTGATTACCATGTTATTACTGTCTTAGATTGGATTGCTCAGTAATTATAATCATAACATGGTTAGTTAGAAAACATAGCTTTTTATAGAGTTGTTTGGTTTAAGTATAACCATAAATGGTATCTGTTTTGCTACAAAATCACCTAACTTTGCCAAACGTTGTCATTAGATACAGTTTGCCTAAATAGGTTTAACCTACTCTATGAATGGCATCGCTTTGGTTTATATTTATAGCATATTTGTCCAATAATATTAAAGACCTGGTGAATTCATATAGGAAATTTTTTATATATAATCTAAATGTAAAATTTATTGTTCCCCGATTCCCAATCCTTAGTTCTCTTAAAAGTAAAAATTCGTAATATTTAGTAACGTGCACGCGATGGGCTTTCATTTGAGACCCCACTCGAGTATATTTGGTTTTTCTTTCCCACTTTCACCCTCATTATATAAAAATATAGACTATAGATTTTCAACAAACATGTCTTAAAACACTAGCCCAAAAGTGACCTTTCGTACAATAAAAAACTAAATTGAAATAGTTTTATCCGTTTCGAAGCTAAGATGTCAGAGACATACCTACAAACAGGCACGTCAAACTTATAACACCATTCTTTTTGTGTCGGGGGTTAAAAATAGAGTTTTGTTGACATACATTGGTTTTCCCGAAAAATGTCCTTCAATGTCCTGCACTATTTCAGGCAGATTACACGGATTTTTTGTGCTATAGACGATGCAAAAAATTGCATACAAACTAAAGACTTTCAGAGATACGTTTAATATTTTTTCGAAATAAAAGTAATTACCATAAAATAATAAAGCAAGATGCAATTAATTGAATAAAATTGAGATTGCTGTTCTCGAGCACGTAGTTACCCTTAATACTTCAATCTGAATACTACTACCACGGATGTCAGTAATATGTATAATATTAATCATATTTTTTCTAAATATGTGTTGCGTGCCTTCCAAAACCTGTAAGAAAATTAAATTCTTTATTTGTTGAAATGTAATGAAATGTATATATTTTCCAAAAGTATGGTACAATAATAGAAAAAGTTTGATATAAGATTTCACATAAGTACCTAATATACTTTACCAAAAAATAGTATTAAAATTTTATAATGCTTAGACATAACAATATACATTTTATTTTAATAAATATAATTTAAAACGACAAATTTCATTCTATAATCATAAAAAATCATTAATTTTATAAAAAACATAGATCTAGCATAGACTAGCAACTACTGTTTTTTTCATATTATGTATGTAGGTACCTACATCCTTTTCATTATCCGTAATTGAAACTGAAACAGTGCACAGCTTAAAAACTGATATGAAATAAATAACCAACTTTAAAATACCTTTCCAAAATAAAAACACCGTGAATAATATCGCAAGATGCAATTGAAAATCGAAATTGCTGTTCTCGAGCACGTACCCTTAATCTGAATACGACCACGGATGCCAGATTACAGTAATTGCATTAGACGCGGTTATCATTGAGCAGGGTGAACCAGTTTTATCTGGAAATACCAACTAATAATAATCCTCCTGTGTTGTGTGCCTTCCAAAATCTTTGAGAAATATTTCATCCTGTTAAAGTCCCGAAAACATTATGCACAAATAAATAAATAAATATTTTTATACACAACAACATCTAGCCCCGTGGTAAGCTCTAAGCTTGTGTTATGGGTACTAGATATTTATTTATTTATTTATTTACATACATATCTGATATACTTAATGTAATAGACATACATATATGTATAAATAGATATTTTTTTGTATACATATTAAATACCCAGACATGGAACAATAAATTACTACGACCCAGGCCAAAGAGAAAGTGCTTGCAGATTTTTACGAAAACTTGCCCCGTGTGCGGGAATCGAACCCGCTACCTCTTGAGCTGCAAGCGGGTCTTGGCCTACCGCGCCACTGAGGCATGTACCAATTAACCCTATTCGTGATGGAGAAATCTTAAAGCATAATTATCACAGCTTAAAAAATAATACAATTATTTTCTTAATAATTGATGCGTATATCACTGACTACTTAATAATAATAATTAGTTTGAAAAACCCGTTTATTAATTAAACTGCATTTGTCTTCATAAGAAGTGAAAAAAAACATAAAAGGACTTACAAAAGATACCGTTATCTAAATCTGTAGCTTTTACTGCAACTTAAAGCAAGGTACATATACTTAATTATCGATAAATTGGCTTGTTTTACGAGAGTAAATTTCTAGTTTACTATTTCCTAGTAATAAACATGAAAATTTATTATTTTCATTTGCTATCTAATCGTAGGTAAAATGGATTATAAAGGCATTTTGCGCGTATACAATCAAGAACGAGGGTATGAGTTTCTTCAAGATCACTAGAGTCACTTGCGATATAATAACTTTGCGTTAGATGAAACACTCTTTTAAAGATATTTTTAATGTGCAGTCGCAACTTGTTGTTTCCTCGCTTTAAATTCGCCTAATAATGCAACAACATGACATTTGAATAAATAATGTTATTATCCTGCCTCAGTGGCGCGCTGGGCGAAGGTCCGCTTGAGGCGCAAGAGTTAACGGGTTCGATTCCCGCCGAGGGGTCAAATATTTGTATATTCTACAAGCACTTTCTTCATTTCCACTTCTAATACACTAAAAATATTTATATTTTATATTTATTTATATATATGTCTATTATATTTCGTTTATGAAATGTTTAGTACCCGTAACATAAGTTTACCACGGAGCTATATGTTGTTTGTAGATTGTCTGGAAATATTTATTTTTTACAATTTATTTAATTGGCTGTCTTGTATTTCTTTATTATCTCAGTAATTAAAAAAACATAAGGAAAATGTCCGAGCACTGGTAAAAGAAATCCAACATATCTGAAACTATGTATGTTATTCGCCGCAAGCAGTTTTAAAACATTCAACTATCCTGATATTGGCTCTGACACAATATTTATTTATTTATTTATTTATTTACAAAATTTTGGGAAAACTAACAGCTAGTATAAATTTTAAGACACTTGTATAAAAGCTTGCAACTGTAACAGTCAGCTACAAGCACGGAGACGGCCAATTATAAGTTTCCACTTATAGAAAAAGTATAAAAAAATATATATTGCTTAACCTATCGAGACTAAATACTACTTACTTACATAATATTAAAAAAGAAATATTATTAATTAAAAAAGACCAAAAGAAAATTATTATTAAGAACTTGCGAAAAACTGCTCATTAACTAAACGCCTTAAGCTGCACGTTGATGAGTTAAACAGATCAATATCAAGGCCATCCTTGACCAAGGAATTGAAAGAGTTACTGGCTCTAATTATGAATGCATTGCTTCTATAGTTGGTTTTAACTATAGGAGTGTAAAGAGTGCTAGGTTTTCTCAAAAAGGCTGAGTTCGCACGCAACCCAACCTGACTAAGTAATTCAGGACAGTCTACGGAGCTATTACAAATATTAAACAGAAAAACTAAGTCTGCGATTTTTCTACGATAAGATAGTGGAAGGAAATGAAATTTACGACATCTAGAGTAGTAATCTGGTAAGAAAATTTTTGCCCTATACTGCAGATACCGTAAGAATTTCTTCTGTACCGATTCGAGGCGTTCTGAATATGTACTATAACACGGATTCCATACCTGACAAGCATATTCCAGATGACTTCTTACATAGGCACAATATAATATTTTAATATAATATGAGAATTCTGGTATTTGTATTTTGTATGTTTCCCATTCAAATAAAGACAAAGTCTACTTTTAGATATACGAATTCTAACGAAATCCTAAATATAATATCAGTAACTTCACTTAAATCACCAACAAGTTATGTGTTAAGAAAGCAGAACATGATGCTGTTGTGGTAGTAAAGTCCTCAAATTAAGTTATCAATGAAGAACCATAGATCAAAATAATATCCACGAACAAGAATTCACTTATTATTACTTAAAGTTTCAACAGAGTCAAATGATTGATGACGGTTTAAATCCCGGCCCAAAAGAATTTAAGCAAAGATGTGGAATCAAGCCACGTTACGAAGAAACTAAGAGTTTCTTAAAAGTCACCTATATCCTCAGGCTGATTATCTCGTTACAGTGGCCGTGGGCAGACCATTTAACAAGAAGAACAGGTGGCCTTCACGAATGTATCCTGTGCAATGGACAGATGACTTGGTTATTATAATTGCCAATATCTCTCCGCTCGATTACAACCTGGGATTTGAAAGAAAATAATATCAATAGTATATATTCTAGGCCTTCTTGCTCTATCATACATTGCATCCTTACATGATGCGCCTTAACATCATACAGGTGACTTTATATAAAGGTTTATCATAATCATTCATTCATACATAAAATAAGGTCACGTTGAATGCAAGCTCCGACAAACGAATTCACTCGAATAGTAATAATGTTGACGCTGCTTACGTACAAACTGACACGAGAAGGATTACATATGTGTGTATGTTATTTACCTACCTTACCTCTCTAATACTTCGGTTAAAGAAGATACCTTAACCGAAGTATTTGAGCAAAATGCCCTGTTAGATCAAAGGATCAATGTCAGTGAATTCCCAAAACTAATACAAGAGGAACCGATGTTTAGCCACGAAGCAGTGATGTTTCAATTTATATTCATGATATTAGTATCGCAGACGAAATGCACGTCACATTTGATTCCCTTTGTTGGCAAAATAAATATGACTCTTACCTTTGTACAGTCGTTAACTATAGCTGAGTTCTTTTTAAGAGTATACAATAAATAAATTACTTTTGAACAATTCAAACTCCATTTTGCAGATTTATAATCACAAGTTATTCTAAAATATTAAAGCAATTGGTAAAAACTGAGTATTATGTCTCACGACGTCGAGGCATTTTTTGCATAGTATAATTGTAAATTTTGTTTTATTTTTCTATAATAAATTAAGGTTTAATTTCTATTTTAATTTATTTATGCAATAAAGTATTTTATCTCATCCCATCTTAATACGTGATAAATTCAATTTCACATTAGAAAAAAATTGCATTCATAAATTGGGTTTGGAAGCTTCTAATGTAATTTAACATGTAACTATTTGAACGTGCTCTCCATAATTTGGAATTGTAGAGGTGATTTTGGTGGTGACAGTACAGCTACCTTTGTATTCCTCTGCTCGTGTTTATTCTAGATATAAACTGAAACTTCATTCCATATTTATGAAGCGAATGTTTAAGCCCTGTAGTGCTGCGTTTGTAAGACTCAGGCTTTGCTGGTATATGAAACTGACAAGTATGCTCAGCATCGTATTTGAGGGAATTATATTTTTAAATAATATGAAACGCGGGAATTATTACCCCTTGCTTTTGTGAGAGAGAGAATTCCTTATTTTTATTTAAGTCATGTAAAATTGATTCGGCGCATTATTAAATTTGGCGGATCAAAAAACTAAACTTGCTGGTGTCAAATGAAAGAGTTAAATTGTGAATTACCTAAAAAATAAATACATTCAAAAACTCCTTAAAAGTGTAACCTTAGTGCTTCCGACTTATTGCTATGCTACAACAACCTTAAAAGGATTTCAAATTTGTTGTGTACGCTGTAAGCTGTTGGCGTGTTCACGAAACCCCAGTTAAGTTATCCTTCAAACTTGCTAGATAGTAGGTACGTAGTGCTGTAAGCATCTCAGAAATCCTAACCGCATCGTTTTAGGTAACTTTCTGAGTGCAACAAACTTGACTAGACTGAAGTAGGAATTAGACATAGTACCTACTTACAAAGAATTAAATAAAGCAAAAAAATGTGTCTGTGTCATTTTTCTGAACCACGTAAACGTTTTTAAGGTGGTGTAGTAAGGTTAACTTTAACCTTGGATTTGGAGAGTGGTTTATCATAAATCTCACGGGAAAAGGACGTTTTTTCATGGCTGAAGGTAGCTTATGTCTTTCGTCTATTTGTTGAGTGGATAAACAAACAAACAACATTTTCAGTGAATTTGAAGATGTTTCTGAAATTTTGACTTGTAAACAAAAAACATACCTTGCATTTACAATATAAGATGTGATGATCTCTTTTAGAAGATTTGAAGTTGAGAGTTTTTGTTAAAATTTGACTTGTGTATTTCTACAAAACATGTCAACTGAACGTACGTAATCCGAATCAAGTATCATGGTGTCATGGTCTTCTTGGGTTGTTTATCTTAAAGTTTTGGGGATAAGTGGACCCCCTATGAATGGTGTCTGTCTTGTCTTGAACACCAACAAACTTGTTTCAGTCATTAACATCGACTTTTATAAACTTTTAGGTTCGGTATCTCATTTCAAAGTAACCTTGTTGAAGTTTAAATGGCAAACAAAATGTTGTAGATATTTAGAAGTCGGATGAATTTACCCTGAAGCTCATCTCGAATTAAAGATATAACTATTTTGTGTTTTATGAAATTTGTGCTTTTTAGGTTTATTAGAAACATGAAATTATAAATTTTAATATAAAAAACTAATTAAGTACTTCGCTACTTATAAACTTTTAATTCTGAAGAAAATCTTTAAAAGTCTAGTTGGAAAAATTAGAAGATAAGTAATAAAAGTACAAAAAATATTCGCGGTATGCCAGGCTCCTTCTTTTTATGGAGACTTTTAAAAAGTCTGATAATTTGTGATAAGTACCTCCCTAAAAATTTTCTATTGGATCAACCTCCCATTGGAGTAACGACTAAGTTTCCTGAATCTAAACCACTAAAATTTGTATATTAGAACTATTACTGTTTTTTGATTATTTTAGAAAATGAGGAGTTTGATAATATTATCTTTATAATTTCTGGGACATCGTCAACAAATGTTTTATTTTTATATATTTTTTTTTATACTAGATAAAAGCCTTTATTTGATTACAATCTCACCTGATGTAAAGTGACGTTGTGGTCTAAGATGGGGCATGATGACCTAGAAGCTAATTATAAATTTACAGCAGTGCCCCGCGATGTTACCCGCGTTATAATGGATATTTCCGCTTTCAATAGAAACCTATGTCTCTTCTTAGGCTCTAGAGAATATGTGTACTAAATTTCATTTAAATCATTTCAGTAAATTTTCCGTGAAAGAGGATCAGACAGTCAGAGATTCTTTCTCATTTATAATATTAGTATGTATTATCTAACGACTCAGTAAAGAATCACTCATTACCAAAACTCGGTGATTAATACAATACAGTAATGTAAAATGTATCGAAAACTGTCTGTCTTACCTGAAGTCCACATGCTTGGTCAATGCCGCAGTGCTTCGAGGCGCAAATGCCTCTGTGTAGCTTCGAGTGCATATAGTTTGTGTAAGATTTTGAGGAAAAGTTCTGTGGAAAAATGAAGATAAATAATTTACGCAAGAGGTACCTAGGGTTGTAGGGGCCAAGTGTTTGTTTTTGTTCTGCGTGCACTTTCTAAATTGGTCTTGGTGCTTAATATGTATAATAAAAAATATTTATACGTATTTCTATTATATTCATTATATCAGATATCTAGTACCCGTAACACAAGCCTTGCTTCTTCCAAGGTCGATTAACAGAAAAGTAAAGAAAAAGTGACCATCTGTCAACGGCTTAACGATATGACGGCTCAAAGGCTCGACGGTTGAGATTAAGTTTACACAACGTCGATAATGCTACGTCTTTCTATAATGTTATCAGCACCAGTTTAAACGCTACTTACAAGATATTATTTTCCAGAAGCTACTTAAATGGCAGCTGATCTAACAGCTTGTCAAGAAGATTAAACAACTAATTACTCTCGTCCTGGATAGGACACTGTAAGAGCTCGTAGTAAATATATTACAATATCTAATCTCATATATACATTTAAATTATTCCTTCATACAGTTATTTTATAATTATATTTCTGTTCCTAGTGATCTATTTAGATGCCGCATTAAGTACCAACAGGACTCTGCTCATTAAGTATGCATTAAGTATACTTAATGCGTACTTAATGAGCAGAGTCCTGTTTGCTTTTGTCTCTTTGCTTTACTATGGCTTATGTGTAAATAGCACAACTAAAAATAACCCTATCAGATTAGATTTTAAATTGAACCCTATTGGATTACAAACTCTATATATAATCCATATATTCTGTATCAAAAAAATAGCATTTCACAGAAGTCCAATTGAATTCAGTCCATAAAATTCTCAAAAGCGAGAGCAGACGTTCAAACGAACTCGAGTACTTCCGGGGAACGCGACACTTTTGTGCAGCGCTTCAGGTCCATCGGGCGAGGGCTAATGATGTTTCTTTACTGCTGGCTGTTTACAAAATATAAAGTATATCATTCTCTTTGACTATTTGATTATTATATTGAAAGAATAACATAAATAAGTTGTTTACAATACCTTGTCAGGGAGATTACGCCCGTTTTCACCAACGTTTCAAAATTATTATTAAGTGAGATTTTCTTATCTAAAAAAAATTGTACACACTTGTATTATTAGTTCCGTCTTAGGACCGTTAACCGTTGGTAAATTTTTTAAAAATGATTTTTATTTTTCTATCAAACAATAATTAGTACAGAAATAGTTGTAAATAGACACAAAGCTTAAAATATTATTTTTGAGTAAAACTGGCTCTGTCTCAGCATGTGCCAGATTACTACCATACAAGTAACCAGCACAATATTAATTGATAAATAAAAACAATGGGTAAACAAGTTCCTCAAATCATAAAAGTTAAGTATAACCTCCGATAAAATACTTTTTATTAGAAAGAGAGAAAGAAAAATATTTATTTGTGTACAAACACATAAAGCAGAAACATTATTCAATTAAACTTAGATTAAAGTACACAAATGGGTCGACACTCAGCATGTGCTGATGGGTGGTTGTTTATAGATTCCAACTAATAAGCTAAAGTAAATTAGTTTTTATTTTATATCGTAAAAGTAGTCACGCTTAACTCACAGTATCGTCTTAATTTTTCGTTTGCAAGGAAAAAAAGAATAAATAATAAATATATTTAATAATAATAATAATCTAATTGACCATTTATTTATTTTGTCGTCTCACCTATTGTTTACCTACTCTAATAATGCACGGGTAAAAAAACAAAACACGAAAAGCAAGTAAAGGTTTAAGATTATCTGTAATTTTCATGTCATTATTGCATTTCACTTGGTTTTATTCCAGAAATGCCCTACGTTAGCAGGAAAAGGTTAGGTAAGTGCTCCATTGCTCTAAAGTCCTTTTTAAGTTTTTGCAAAATAAGCTCGCAATATTTTCTACCCAAGAAATCCACCACAGTTACTAAAGGTGAAAATGCTTTGAAATGCAGGGATCTTTCAGTCGAGTACCAACCAGCTCTGCAAGGCACGCATAAATCGAAAGCTCACAAAGGTGACTATTTCAACTTTTATTTGAACGGGATTCTTTTCCGAGTCTAATTGCCTAGTCCGTTCTATTTATGCCCTGACGATTAAGATTGCAGTTGCCTTGGTCGCAGATAATTGGTCGCTAATTCTAGAGCAAAAATTTTAGAATAAAATTACTAAAATTAGACACTTTATTTCAACTGGCTTTATATATATTTATATGGACAGAATGATAATACAAAGATAGAAAGGCTGTATTTAGCGGTTCGTAATGGCGTAAGTCTGGTTGGAATTTTTTTTAGCATCCTTCTTTCTCACTCGTAACTACAGTTCTAGCCGTATTTTAAGTTATGACTGCGAAGTTAAGTTATGAAACGTTTCTTAAAACATATTTATTATAATTATTGTTTGCAAAAATTTGTTTTACCTTTTTAATGTCACTTTTTTTGTGTGTATTTTGTAAAAAAACAGTTTTATTGAGATAGTTATGATTTAATGAACCAAGAAAACTGAAATAGCTCGTTAATTTAAGGAATCAAATTTCCAATTAAGTAGTTTTACGGAATTAATAATGGGTATAGCAGAAATTTCTGAGATTTTATTTTACACAACAGGAAGCTATTTGCTTTATCTTGCGCGGTGCTTATAAAAGCTCGCTGTATTAAAACCCATTTAGGTACTTAGTAAATAGTTATTTATTACACACAATTACGATGAAAGCGATTCCTTTTAGCGAGTTTCTCCGGCGACAGACCTCCAATTACGATGCCCTCAAGTATCTTGCATATCTCCGGTAATTATTTAACGATTATTCTCCGAGAAAACTGTCGCTACAGTGCCACCAACTTAATTGTTCGGTGAGCGAAGTATAAACTAGGGCCACATCTTAAAAATTACCATATGATTCTGATAAATCACTCGCTTCAAGCGCCACTGTACAGCGGTATATTTAACTTGGTGGCGTAGACGATAGGTCTTGTCTACGCGTACCATAAAGGAAATTTATACTGTAAGTGCTCATAATAATACGAGATACAAACACCAGCATAGGCATTTGCATTTCAATTTGCCAGTGTAAGGCATATTTCGCACATTTTATTTCACTGGGCTGGTTGTTCTTTTAGTAACTAAAAACTGTGTTTATATGTTTTAGTACTTTTACTACAGTATGTTCAGCATTTGGAATAGTAAAATTGGAAAAACGGAATAAAAATGCATCGAATTCTTGGAACACGCGACGTGATCGAACGAGTGAACCATGAAATGGCTGTATTATAAAAACGAATTTCAATAGGATGGTATACCGAAATGAAAACGGCGAATTATTTAGCAGCCGCGGCCATGTAAAAGCTTTCTCATTCAATATTTTGTTTTATCTGAGATTTGTGTATTCAGTGAAATGTTAATTTACAAATCCGAATATGATAAACTTAAGTTTATAACTGACGTTTATGAAAATTGTAAAAATTGAGATAATAATAAAATAATATAATTTGGCAATGATAAATATTGTGACTTGCGAAAAATTTGTCGTGAAATAGTGATGCATTACAACTACCTACATTTAATGTTTAATGTTAAATGCAACTTTAAAATCAGGATGATGCTGGTTTAGCCTCAGCCTCAGAGTTCGAGGTCAACATTCATGATCAAAACGGGCTCTAGCAACATTGTTCTACATGAACAATAAAGAAGCTATTATTGGGTAAGTTCGTCCTGGCTAGCTCTAATGAGCGGCTTGTTGCAGTTTGACAGAGTGATTTAATATCGCTCGGTGATCGTTTCAGTAAATCGGGATTAGTTCCGGGTTCGAAACCGTGAATTATTGGAATATGCCGCGTTGTCGGTACACGTAATATCATTCACGATTAGGGCTGCCAGATGAGAAGAAGCTAGATAAATTTGTGACTTAAAATGAGAGGTGCAAAATTGCTTTGGGTTGTTGATGCCTTGGCATTTTTTCTTTTTCATAAATATGTAATGGAAAGTTGTTAATATTTACTTGTTTGAAGTATTTATATGTAGGTATTTAACTGTATGGATATGAACTTAGTGTTTTCAAATAAAAAATTGTTTTATTTTTCGCATAATATAATGTAGATAGTAAAAACTTAAAAAAAGGTGTGTGTGCGATTCACACACGATAGAAGTGAAACTTCAGTAAATCGACAAAAGAATGAGATGAATATATTTAACAAGGGTAGGATAATTAAAAAGTTTAATTGTATAAAAATTAAAGTATTTTGATTAATTTTAAAAGATATTTTATATTTTATTTAACATATATCTTACATAATCTATTGCTCAAGTTGCATATTTTCAGTATCTGTTTTTTTTTTCATTTTAATTTAATTTTCATTTTTATTTGCGTCAATATTGACGACACATTTCGGCATTCGTTTTCGGCATCTTATAAAATTTATTATTTAGCATAACAAGATATAAAAATAGTCACAAACACACTGTTAGATAATAACACACCACGCTGACATCTTACTAAAAAGTAATACGCAGCCGCATACAGTGTACAGTAGTATTAGCTCACGTAGTTTTCACATACACTGACTAACACACGTTAAATGCTCAAATACAAGCAAGTATTAAGCAGTGTGATAATACATACACACCGACATCTGCTCTCTCGCTCTGGCTCACTAATTATAGGCGAGTATTGTATTTGTGTCTCTTACCTGTCGTTTTTTACGTTGCATCCGGTTTCAAATCAAAACGATTGTAAAGAAGACACTTCAAAAATAGAGAAAACTTTAATCGAAATAAGCTGATTATTGTGCAAGTTTACCGTAAAATGTATCTACATCTCAAGCTATATAGACTTACTAGTTTTGTTCAAATCGTTTATTGGTTGGAGCATCATGAGATAACATATAGACAGAAATAACACAAAGAATTAGTTTTGTATTACTATTAGGATGTTTAGTTCTTAACAAGGCTGGGTAAATGTTAAATGAAGGTAGGTAGAAGACGTTATAATATTTATTTCTACAGAGAAGCATAGGAACATACGTCTCAGAGGGCCACTAGATGCGGTAAGCATAGAACCACCGCCTTCGTTCCGTTCTACCACCTGGTAAAACGAACAAAGACTAACAACGGGTTGATCCAGCAGTAGGTAAAATACGGCTAAGGATGGATGATAAAAAGAAACTGACAGCCCTAGCCCTTGAGTCCACGTCAATATCGACTCAACTGTTTAACGCTCTATTTTCGTTGTGCACATTTTGGCGTTCGTTGTTTATTTATGAGGTGAATAGGGATAGAAAATTATTGTAATAACGTTATTTTGACGGCGTAAAACAACAAAAGTGCTACTTAAATTTTCAGTCGATTGTTTAGCCGTAATTAATTATTCATTTGCGGACAGCCATGCAAATGCTTGAAATGTTCAACCGTGCGTTCGGGCAAAAATTTGTTGCTGTATTTATGCTTTATGAAAACTGTTGTATTAGTCTATAATATTTGGAACTACAGTTTTCATTAAAATATAATTAATGTTGCTGTTATAATTTTATTGTATTGACATAACCTTAATTTATTTCATACTAGTAACCCGCCCCGGCTTCGCACGGGTTTTTTATTAAATTTTTTTTTGGCAATTATTCGATTTTTGTTCTCCTTTTAAACCTTCCCTAGACCTCCACGAACATTTCAAGACTATGATAAGATAAATCCGTTCAGCCGTTCTCGAGTTTTAATCAGACTAACGAACAACAATTCATTTTTATTTATATTTTTTTCATAATATGATTTTTTATTTGATATGGTATTATTTATAACTAGCTGTGCCCTGCGGTGCTACCCGCGTTATAATGGATGAAGTACTCTTAACCAACAACATATTTATTTGAATAAAGATTAATATTATTATGTTGATACAACTTAAACAAATTATTTCGACCAAATTAGGTACCATAAAAACGGTTTTTGTGAGTTAATCTTAAGAGATAGACATATACTATTGCGGACTGTTTTTTAGATCATTGAAAGAGCTATTATTCTTTAATACATATTTTTTGTGTATCTTGAACCGTTTTCACGGCGCACGCAACGGAAGGCTTCAAAGATGAACAATTTCTCCCGTTTTTTACACATTTACCACTATATCTTTGCTCCTATTGGTCGTAGCGTGATGTTATATAGCCTATAGCCTTCCTCGATAACTCGACTATCCAACACAAAAAGAATTATTCAATTCGAACCAGTAGTTTCTGAGATTAGCGCGTTCAAACAAACAAACAAACAAACAAACAAACAATCAAACAAACAAACAAACTCTTCAGCTTTATAATATTAGTATAGATTTATTTTTTGACTTGTAAACTTATTTTATACCTGTAATAAATTTATTATTTGCTTATTTATTCCATTTCATTTCATATTATGTGATTAACAATGTCAATAGATCGTTTAAGATCATTTAGGATTTGAGAATATGTTATAGAATAACAACTAATTAATCGTAACACAGACTTAAAGCTTACCACAGGGCTAGATGTTGTTGTGTGGAAAAAAGTTTCAAGAAATTTTATGCAAAACATTATCCAATAGACAATTCTGGGCATTCGACGATCTGCATGATATTATTGACGTCGTTGGTGGCAAGGTCCTGAGTAACCAATAACCATCTCCAAGTACTTACATACATTCGTACATCGAGGCCCACACATCCTCACTCCGTAAGTGGTTCGACCGCATCAATTATAGGTATGGCGGGAACAAAAGCATGCCAACGTCGTGTAGAAGTCGCGTACGAGCGTACGTGCTTATGATTACCCCTACTAGGAGATTCAAGTCGCAAATATAAAATGATTATAAATATTAATATTACTGCTTTCATTCATAGGTCTTAACTCCGACATGTGTTAAGAACCGGCTAATGAGATATAGACAGCTCTCAAAGAAGCCATTAGCTATTTATGACGATATGTCAACATAACGCGCACACCATTTAGGTAAGAACCGATTTGATGATATTTTTTTTCGAAAAGGGTCGTATTAGAAAACGTTTTCAGGTTAAATTAGGAATTTCGCTGTTGTTTAATAAAAGAAGGAGTATATCCAAATTAACTTTAAAACAAGTTAGTACTAGGTAAATTACTGATGATTTCTTACTGTACTTTATTAGAAAAACAGTTATCGTAAATGTATGGTAGTAGCTCAAGCATTGTCTCCGAGGATCGCTCACAAAGGCATGAGTGGGAAGATGTACTGTTTATTTATTTTCTTTATCCCGCTGCACTTTTCAATGTTTTATTTTTACTTATTAAAACCCTAGAGATATCCACGCTTTCAAAATAAACAAGTGTATCGATATTAAGAATTTAAATGCCTTGTAAAAACACTTACGATTTGTGACGGTATAATTAACGAATTAACATTGAGCGGCCATATATTTAGCGCCCAAAAAGTTGTGCACCTTATTAGAAAAACAGTTATCGGCCCTTTTTGTGCATCAGATGGGCCCAAATACACAAAAAGGGCCGATAATTAAACTATTTTCCGGGCCCATCGACTTCTCCGTGCGTTACCGACAGCCTTTGTTATACCTTATTCTGTGACAAAAATTTATTCGACATTACTCTACTAAACATTTGGTACCGACTTGTATTTAAGTGCCTTATCACACTGGCGATTTGGCGTAGGCAAAGCGACAAAGACACCATTTTTTAAACTCCAACAGGCGTTGTGCAAAAAGTCGCAACACACTCGATAACGGCGTACACTCTGAGTAATATCCTCGCTTAGCCAACACTTTTTGTTCCATTCGCTTCACAACAACAGCAATTAACAATTGAAACGAAATATGTATCAAAATAATGTTGAAATTCTTGTAAGGGCTTATTTACAAAATCTGAGTAAAATAAGCAATCAGTTATGTGAAGAGCTATTGCAATTGTCACACGAGACTGAGTGAAATAGATAATTAGGTACTCCATATTTTAACCATTCTCTCATTATTTATTTATTTATTTAAGGCACCACCAACAGCAAATATAACAAAAAAAAAATTTAGTAGACATTGTTAATACTATAAACTATGGATTATGTGCCTATAATAGGCGAGCACAACACTGATTATACTCGGGTATAAAATGGTGAAACAGGCCCTAAGTGGCAAAGCAGTTAGCGCACAGTTAGGCATTCTTATGTTAAGCGGGTCCAAATCCAGTCTCTCAAAAAATGTTATAAAAAAAAAAAAAGTTTAATTACTCACTGTTCTCATAAATTGCATTTTTTATCTTCATTTTCTAAAAGCAAAAAGCTTACCTTTAGCTTTTTCAATAATATCCTATTCATAATCATCATAATCATAATCAAAATTCATAATCATAATCATCATAATCTGTTATATGTTGTTGAGTATAATTATAATTGTATTGTTAAAAATACATTAACTTTGACGTGTTTTTTTATTAGTTAGATAAGCCCATCTATTTTTTAGCCATGTTTATGTGCCCTTTAAGCACGTGCTTTAACGGTGAAGGCAAACATCGTGAGGAAACCGGCATGTTTTGAGAGCTTCAATGAGTTTGAAGGACATGTCACATTCACCAACCCGCACTTGGCCAGCGTGGTGAATTAAGGCCTAATCTCTCTCGCCAAGAGAGAAGTCCATGTGTCCCAGCAGTGGGAACGTTATTATTAACGTTCCCACTGCTGAAAAATAGCACCACAAGGACTTAAGTCTTATCTCAGGATATTTTTTTCGTTGGAAAATCTCTTCGAATTCGAGCAAAGCTTATATTAAATATATTTATCTAGAAATTATGAACATTTAAATAACTGGTCGTTTGGTTACAACGTTTTGCTATTAGTGTAGCTGTTTGTAATCGTAGATAACATTCCCGTTTTGAGCTCTTGTGTTCAAGGCGGTGTAAATTACTAATCAGAATATCTACTACATTATATTACTAATTTTATTACCTATATAAAGTAGTTAACTAGCTTCATAAAGAAAGTCTCAGTTCTTGTATAAAACTTGTATTTATAAATTAAATTACTTATTTTAGTTTGTGTCTTAATTCTTAACTTTTTGTATTACAAAATAAGTCTGGTAAACTATACCTACCCTTAGTAGATTTTAAGAATAGTGAATTAAAAGAGAAATATTTTTATTTCATACAAATGTTCATAAAAAAAGCAAGAAAAAAACCAACGATCTAAAGGAAATATAAAATGTATATGATGAAATTATCAATTGCTATTAAATAACAAATTAATACGTACCTTAGTAGTAAATTTCGGGATAACCGAGTAGTTACGTAGAGAGTCACGTGACTCGACTAAATTAAAAAAAAAAAAAAATTATGTCTCAACCTAAAAATCTAAGTTTATCAGTTTGTAAAAACAACGATTTAAGAATAGTACAGAACAGTTTACAGTTGCTCTACTTCATTATACATGGTGCTTTGTTGAGAGCTGGTGTTTCTGTATACTGCAATTACATTTCAAAGATTTGTTGGCAGTTCTGACTGTGGTCTGTGTGATAGGTGATCCGCAGTGATATCTTGAGGTTGCATTCTACACATTTTAGAATCGACCCATGCTCATGAAAATAATAGGAAGTTTTAGTAAAGGATTGAAAAAGGGAACGAAGATATTGGGTACATCCTTTATACAGGATGTGGCGTAATGAGTGGATAATCCTTTCCCCACGGTTGGGGAGCATCGCGACTGTTCGGAAAATGATAATTTGTATTCAGTAAAAGTGTCACGGTTTTCGAGTTATCAGGCATTTTCTAACTCTTCTTCTTAAAAACATTAGTTTTTTTAATTCAGAGTTAGAGATATCATATATGTTATACTATTTTGGAATCCTAATGAAATAGGCTAATTATTTATTAATTGGGCACTCATGTCACCATACATTTTTTTTACACCACGAGATACCAAAGTTAGATAAAAATAAAATGAAAACACAAATTTTGCGTTCAAAAATAAAAATAGAAAAAACTATGGCTGTCGTACAAAATTGGTAGTTTACATTTGATAGCACCACTATCTAGGAATGCTATTCAGAAAACAGACTGAGAAAATTCTTTGTATTGTAAATTTGGTACTTAAAAGAGTGGGTCAGGTCAAACTTTTTTATAAAAATTAAAAATGCCTGATAACTCGATAACCGTGACACTTTTACTGAATACAAATTATCATTTTTCGAACAGTCGCGATACTCCCCAACCGTGGGGAAAGGATTATCCACTCATTACGCCACACCCTGTATGCTTAAAGAATATCAAGTGGCCAATGGGTTTATTGAAATCTTAGATGCCTAGGCGCTAGGGCATGCAATTATCGAAACTTTTCGATAATCGATAATTCGATATTTATCGCTCTATTTATCGATAAATATCGATAATTATCGGTTTTGGTAAAGGAAAAATATCTTTACGTTTCGGTTTCTAATTTAACTGCTCTATTTATCAAATCTGCTGCACTTAGCAAGATTTTTGTATTACCTACTATTAATCTTTCTATATCGTTTTATACTACTCAAAACAAAATAAGGTCCACCACGAATTTTTTTTTTTGGTTCGGATTTTTTGCTTTGATAGTTTTAAATTTAATAAAACAATATTTTTTAAATTAAATGAAATAAATTTTAATTCAATTAGACATAACATAATTAATATTACAATGTTTTTGGATTTTATCACTTTTTATGGCTGTTTACACCTGACAATAAATAGCATTAAATTGTAGGCTAAAGCACAGCTAACTTGTTTATTTATTTTTGAAGTGAAACTTCTATAGAATCGTAGTGATTTCAAACCGGATGCAAAAAGATGAAACGGAAATTATGTAAGAGACACAAATACAATGCTTTATTTAAATTTCTTTGCGCGATACTTCGTAGTTGAGACTACGAAGTATCGCGCAGAGGTATTGCTGTATTTAATTTATATTATTTTGTAACATACATGTACTAAGTAATACGCTTTATTGAAGTAATATAAATAATCCGAATAATTACAGATATGTTTGTTTCTCTTATCATTTTAGCAGATGCGTTCATTTACCCTTTTTTTCTATTCGATATATATCATAATTATAGTTCATAAGTAGTAGACTCCAATCGTGCGTCGTAGCTGACACACAGAAACTTTTTTTTTATTCTTCTTATTATTCTTTCGTCGATTTACTGAAGTTTCACTTCTATCGTGTGTGAATCGCACACACGCCGTTCTTTTTTTTTAATATCGGGTATGTCCTCCCCTCTTCAAAACATACTCTTGAAGCCTCGATGGCATGCTCTCAATAAGATGGCGGATGTTTTTAAGTGATATCTCCTCCCAGCACCTTTTCAGCAATTGAATCAACTCTTGCTGGCTGTGGACATCCTCTTCAGCTGCACTGACTCGGCGTTTTAATTGGTCCCAAAGGTGTTCAATTAGATTCAGGTCAGGGCTGTTCGCAGGCCATGCCATAAGTTGAATATTGGCTTCCTCCAGGACAGAGATAGTCGCCCGGGCTGTGTGCGGTCGTGCATTAACCTGCATCAGGATGAAACCGTCAACCGCTCGTTGTAAAAGTGGGATCACATATGGCCTGACAACCCGTTCAATGTAACTCTGAGACGTCACAGTGCCCTCATTCAGAAAAACAAGGTTAGTTTTACCTTGTAAGCTGATCCCGCCCCAGACCATGACATTGGGACCACCATATCTGTCACGTTCGTGAATGCAAGGATCGGTAAATCTTTCTCCGTTTCTTCTCCGCATACGTCGATCGTCACTAAAATACTTCACCTTACACTCATCCGTAAACAGCACCTTACGCCATTCCTCCATACCCCATTCAAGATACGTGCAAACCGTAATAGATTTGCACGATGAGCCCAGTCTAGTCAGTTTAGTGCGGGTTACAGGCCTTTGTGAATGTTGCTGGTCTTCGTGCAAACGATTCCTAATGGTGTGGTCGCTGACAAGGGTACCAGTAGTCCGGCGTAATCGGTTTTGTAATGCCCGCGCTGTCACGTTACGATCACGTCGTGCAGTAAGTCCACCACGTACCACAATCATCATATCGGCGTTGAGAGTCGACCACGTACCGGTCTTTCTGAGCGGTGGTAGCTAGAATTCTTCCAGAGCCACGACGCCGGGATACACTCCCGGTCACCTGATACCGGTTCCAAAGGTTTTATATAGCCCTTCACGAACATCCCAGCTGTAAGGCCACGGAACTTTGCGATTGCCCAGCCTCTACCATCGTTACGGCCGTGGTAGCAGAAGCATTGTTCAAATGGCGGCGAATTCTTGGCATTTTACGTTAAAAATATCAAATTACACGTTTAACTTCCGAGAACAACCGTAGTTGTCAGTAAACTTGAGTAAACTAATCTGGGATCAAAATAAAAAATAAATAAAAACTCTACCCACTTCACATTAAGTGGAACATTAAATTTTTTTACCATACCGTCAACACTAATATCCCTAGTGCTTCACTATTATCGTTAACGCAACACTTGAGAACAATATGCAATCATAAAAAAATATTTTCGTCGCGAGGGTCATCAAAAAATAGTCTCGAAACAAAATTACTCGGGTGGCCCTTATTTTGTTTTGAGTAGTACTAGTATAGTATAAATCCTTCCATCATCGAACTTTGCCTGAATCACACACAACGAAAATTCAAATTCAAACCATTCAACCAAAGCCATAAACACAGGTAAGCTTGCTTGCGCGGCATTTGCGCGGGTAATTTTAAACACTCGCGATTGAGGCGCCGTGATGAGAATGGTTTTGATGATTATTTAAGAAATTATCTTTTATCGATATTTTATCGTTTTTTTTCGATAATTATCGCCGACATAAATGAGCCGATTACCGATAATTTATCGATTATCGATTATCGGTTTGCATGCCCTACTAGGCGCTTAGAAAGCCCGCGCGAGTAGGTATCAAGTACATATTACATACCATCTTGATATAAACCAAGATGGACTGGGAATGGGAATATTGAACCTAGGTTTATTTTCTACGTAAAGTATCTTAAAGAAAAACAAAATATTTATTTATTACAAAAATATCACAATAATAGGGTAATAATAATAATAATACACACACAATGACTAAAAAGTTATAACTCCGTTGTTTAGATTATAACAAAACATGTAACTGTACTTTCAAGACGCGCTGAAGTGCATTGAAGTTTTCTGAGCGATTTGTACTAAATTTCGCAGTCACAAGCCGGCACTTTGATGCTCTGTATTTTTGCACTTTCTTATTGAATTTATAAAGCAAAAAAATGCTGTATTTTTGGACGGGCTAACAGACAATTTTTAATTTTTTTATGTAGTCATCATGCTAGCGGCCCGCCCCGGCGTCGCACGGGTATAACATTTTCCCGGAAATTATTCGAATTTTTCTCGCCGTAAAAACCATCCTATCTCTCAAGTTGGATCAAACTGCACATGATGTGCGAATTTTATTATAATCGGTTAAGTGGTTTAGGAGTCCATTGAGAACAAACATTGTGACACGAGATTTATATATTATATATTAAGATTGAAATGCTATCGCGTGCATTCCGTAAGGGCAACAGCATAACGAAAATCACAAATGAAGCCAACGGTTTTATTTCACTCTTATGTAATCGGGAGATCAGTTTCTTACCGTTGATCTGGCAGCGGCTTTGAGGCTGCATTGTTGTGGCTGCCAAAATCTCACTGACTTGTTGACTCTGTTGATTGCTGCTTGAAACTTGTGGTTTACGGCGTTTCTGTACTGTTTACCCCTAACCGCATTATACACTTAAGCGTAATACACAACAGTAGCCCTATATATAATATACACATATGTTTCCTGTGTTTGTTTTCGTCGGTCAACTCTGAAACTAGCACTAGACCTCCTAAAAGAAAAGTAAAAAAGTAATGCCGAAAAGTATGCCCTGGTTTCTATACAAAAAGGTGACTAGAAAGAAAGCAGAAAGTAGAAAGTAGAAGGAAGTAGAAAGAGGCGATACTCATAAAACCTCAACTATAAGCCTAAACTCCTATCGAAAACCCTCAGTGCCTTTTCAGATCATTACTGTCTGTCATCATAATTCCATTGTCACGGGATAATATTCATTATGCAGTAAAAAATCGTACATAATTGCTCAACTTTTACTCCTTATGTTAAAGTATAATCGTAGTAAATGCATACTCCAGTACCTTGAACCACGCAAGGTACTGGCGCCTAAGCCAGTTCGCCCACGCGCACGCACCGAGATCGCGAGCTTTCTCAGCGTTTACACCACGTGACACGGTAGCATTAAGTGCAACAACTCGCTACGTGATTCCTTTTCGCAATGCGTTTCTCATTAGCATTGATATTAGCACTTTTGATTTGGACAAAAGTTTATTGGATTAACTGTTTTGGGTTTCTTTAATCTGTGGGAATTAGAAATAATGTGGCGTGACCTGATTGTGCAGGTATTTGTAACCGCAACATAGTGATGGTGTCGTCAAATGCGTTTACACAAAATCTGTTGTAGAGTACTATACGCTGTGTATTAGATGTGCTTTGATTACGTTACCTAAAAGCTTCCATAGTGCATAGTAGATTAGTCTAGTGGTATTTTGGTAAAAGTGCATATTTATCATTTTTATTTCAACATTAACAATTGATATTTTGTTTAGATATTAATAAGACATAGCTACCAAAGGATTGCAATATATGCAAATGTAAATGTGAAACGTACAATTAAAATATACAACCAAATATTTTTTCAGATTTGGTTACAAATTATTAATTTGATATATTGATAGTCCTAAATCATATAATTATGCCTGCAGGCAAAATAACTATAAGCGTTAATTAAAACAGCTGTTCTAAATAGTGTCCAGAATGCATTCTCCCTAATTTCTGAGAGGCTGCGAGTCAGGCTTCAGTCACCGCTAGAGAGCAGCGCGCGCGCACGCATTCGCTCCGGCCCGGTCCCACGCACGTTTGTTCACCAACAATCGATCGTGGCAAAACACATGCAACCGAATGATCACCGAACACTCAAATCAAGGACAATTCTACAAACATACCAGTAAGATGTCAACGCCTCAATACTAATAAGCCGTCCGCCGCTTAACGATCCCCAGTTTGCATAAATAACGCGCATAATGTGACAGATACATTTGCAGCAATCTCGTTGGTACACGATCGCGATATGAGGCTCTCGGTTATTGTTTATGTTATCGTGCTGGCGATCGCGGCCGCCGAGATCAGGATCAAGGGTAAGGTGAGGAAGCGCAACACGCGCCGCCATCGCGCCATTCTCCCGCCATGCAACTTCAACGAGACGATTATCGAAGACGAGTGGTCCTTGATGGCGGCGATAGCCAACTCCAAGTACATATTTACGGGCAAGGTCCTCAACGTTAAAAAGTCGAAGCCAGTTGACGGTGCAAAGAGATCTAATGTTTATAGAGTTTATATGCGGCGAGTGTTGAAAGGAACTGTGGCTGAGATGAGATCCTTTGTGAAGTTTGAGGAAGGTTCGGATACTTTGAGTGGTGGTACAGTTGTCGTGGAAAGGCCGAGAGCTAGGGAGTCTTGTACGCCTGGTCCGAGGCCAAGACTGTCAGCTATTTTTCTTAGTGATGGTGTTTACAAGGATCTGCCGAGACCCATGCCGAGGATGCGACTACTGACAGACCCAGTGCCGCTGACTCTTTACCATTTAGATCGGATTAACGCTGCTGTAAAAGGTAACAACTATTTATATCTGAATGTCTATAAACTGATTTAAAATATGTTGAGAACTAAATTAAAATATAAAAAAAGTTTAACTCAAAGCTGTCGTAATCGGAATACCCCTGTTGAAATTATAATAATGTGTGGGTGTCGTATCAATAATGTACACCGTGGGGCAAGGCATTAAGAGGTGATTTTGATCGACATCTTGACAACTGTTCGTTAACTTAATGGATTGAGAAGCGACGCGTCTGAAGTCCACCGCTGTAGAGCAAACATGTACTATACACACAATCAATACGTATTGCCGTATTCAGATTATCTATAACGCAAACAATTTCCAATTAGTAGAATAAATATTACGACATAAAGTAAATGCCAGTCGTAAAACGAATATAATAGAGTGTCATCCCTATGCTACGCGTTAAGCAACGTCCAATAAATTTTAAGTGATATTTTTATTTGTGTCTTAATGGTCCGAGAGCCAGACACATTTATCTGCATAAGTGTTTTTATAGTTAGTGTAGCTCAACCAATTTCGTACCATTATCTTAAAGTTAATTTTCTCTTCGTATTCTTGAAAAAAATGTGATGTTCCGAGTATAAAAAGTAAATAAAACAACGCGGAGATGGAATTTAATTCAATTCGCAGGGTCAGGAATAGACTTTGTTCCGAGTCAAATACTCCGCTATAAATTTTATTGCGAAAGCCATTTTAACCTTAAAATTCCGAGAAGATCCAATTTAAGCCTCGAATAATCCGGCGACGAGATGAGTATCTTGCTCATCTGCAGTCTGGTGGAGTCTGCGTGTTTCTGGATGCGTCGAGCTCTATCTGGCACGTCATCTAGGCTCAGAGCTACCTCGTAAAGTTGTGTCAGGTGAGCTTTACGTATTTCCATGTCCAGGCTCTGCGCAGATGCGATATCTATCAGTCTACTGACCGCGCAATCCGTGAGAACCCAGATAAACCCCCACTCACGATTTAAATCAGCTTCATTAGATTCAACTCGCAGAAAGCTTGCGTGAGACGAGCCCTTATTGATTGTATTGGTGGGTAATGATGGTACAGCGAGGAATCGTATCTGTAGATCGATATCGATAGTCCAGACGAGTTAAATGTATCTGAAACTATCATCGCAGGAAGCTTTATGGGCGATTGAGAAAGTAATGGAAAGGCTCACTCGTTTCATTCGTCATGATAGCGCCGAACCACACACGACGATTTTTGTCGCAACATGAGTTAGTATTCATTACTATTCAGAATTAGCAGATTCTTTCAACATGAATATGTTAAATTATATAATTAGTCATAAATGTACGCTTAATTGTCCAATTAAGTATATACTAAGACTACACTAATCTTTGCATGATGATAATTAAAACGTGATTGAAACGTTTTTATGAGTGCCTGTCAAGTAGGTGCTCCTAGATAGTAATCTAGACGCATACTCATTTAGCTTGCGTGTAATGGACGCAGTGTGATGTGGGGTTTTGTGTGGCACGATTTGCATTTGAATGGTTCAACTCATAAGATAGCTTGAATATCAAATCTTGATCCAATTACAAGATACCCGATTACTTAATGCCGTTTATTTACATTCTTGATCATTGACATGCACATTTCGGAGATATTTCTCAGACAAGATCGGAATGAAACGACCTCACGAGGTTTACCATATTTTATGACATGACGGTTTCCACTATGCAATAAACTATAAAGTAAGCACTTTACTGGCTCCGTGAAAAATGTTAAAAATATAAAGTGCGACGGTGAAGATTCGTCAAGAGCCGCTAGACTCGCCCGCCTACGCTCGTACCACTTTCCAAATTCCTCTTGTAAGCTCTGCAATCACCTACGACGTACGTGCGGGGACGACTAACAGCGTTTAAGTCGATTTATATAAAATTTTGTCATTGCCTCACAATACAGAAAATAGAGACAACAATGAAGCATTATTTGGGGAGTAAGCCCCATTGTTAAATCAGGACCGTATAATTTTGGTACGGCGTGGGATGTTTATTGAAATTGTTGTTGTAAATAAAGAATTTCATCTAGTAATCTATAATTACGAGTATAATCTTTTTATTTGATAAAATTGAGAAGAACCTTTTTATACCCTGAACATAATTATGTATGTAGGTATAATAATTAATATGTACTCGTTCTTTGATATAAATTCAAAGGTCTTTAAAAGTGGAAAAGTTCGCAGAAATAAAAGGATTTTTCGTTACAATGGACACATTTTCGCGGCGTGCCTACATTTGTACCGGAATGAATTAAAACCGGGAACTTTTCAAGCTATCCACCCCTAACAGTGGATGCATGAATATTCAGGGGGCGGCCGGACGCGCGTAGGCAATAACTGTTAACTTGAACCTCGCTGCATCCGACACCAACACCGTGTCCTATCTGTTATTCTGCGGCCGCGCTCCATAACCCGCATCCATCCAATAACGACGCAGATTCCATTTTATTGCCGATTCCGCAAACAATCAACAAACTCCCCACAACTAGCCCAGATTCATACTACCCGTTTGAGCTTATAGCGACAACTTTCCAAGCCCGGCGCCAAATAAAATACCACTAATTAGCTAACCTACTCGACGGATTAACGTAGAAGCACGTTTGTTTACGTTGTTGAAGGTTGCATTGAATTGCGAGGTGTCCCAGTCTACGCGCGAGGCTGCGCTGGCGCACGCGTCTCGGTGGCGCCTAAGCTCATTGCGCAACTTTGTATCCGCTTCTTTACGATCTTTATAGTACCCGCGACCGGCTGAAATGGCCCCGGCACAAAGTCCCGCAAATGAACCATAACAGCCGCGCTCTTAGACACTATAAAAATGAAGCTTCAGTTACTAGTGCTATCCCTTTACTACATCACGATAATTTACGCCCAGTTCCGCCTGAAGGGTGTCGCGCGAAAGCGGGATACGGTTTACCGCAAGAAAGACATAAATGGTCCCAAATGTGTTTTAAACGAGACGATAACTAATGACTACGAGATTCTGTCGTCAGCGGTTTCTGAATCTAAATACATTTTCACAGCCAGAGTGCTGAGCGTGAGGAAGATAAAGCGAAGCAAGCCAGGCGCGAAAGTGTTCATGGTCTACAAGCTGTACGTTCGGCTAGTTATGAAAGGAAACGTCGAGGAGCTGAAAAGTCACGTCTTTTCAGGAGACGAGCGCACTCTCAATGGGGCGATAGTGTTTGTCGACTGGCTTCGGTCGAACAAGTGCGCTTACAGACTATACAGACACTCTTCAGGCATATTTCTGAGTGACGGGCTGCGCGAAGGTGGGAAGGGGAACAAGCGGTTGCGACTGTTGAACGAGCCTCTGCCTTTGTCTCTCTACGATTTGGATAGAGTTAATGCCGCTTTGAAAGGTAAATGTTTGCTGCCATATAAGGTGTCGGTTTTGTGTGTGTGTGAACCATAACATTTTTTTTGTTTTATTGTTAGCGCGGTATTCATGCGTGTAGCCATAAATTGCTCCTACACTGAATAAAGACATAAAAGTTAAAACGTTAAATAAGTACACAACCAATAAAAAAGTAAGAAAGTATGCACGTAAAAAGCTCATTTGTTTTAAAACTACTCGCGAATAAATAATACGTTGGGATTAATTGTGATTTAGTATACAATTTTGATAGAATTGTTAAATTAGTTTAATTAAAATTTTAAATAGTTGTTGTTGTGTCGTTTTTGTGTATTAGTTAAAATATGTTTATGCGAAGGTGAATTAAATTTTAAAGAAAATTCATAAAACACGTGGCGTGAAAAGCTTGTATTACTATATTAGCTGTATCAAAATATTAAATAGTTCATTTTGCACGATTACTGTGCCATAGGCGGTACCTGTGTAGGCGAAGGTCGTGCGATTTACCCGAGAACATTAAAGATGCTGAATTTAATACCGTATTGGTCTATTATACCCACCCACTGGCATTGGCCAACCTTAGAACTACCTTTTGTTCTCCTAATAAGGCTATAGGCGTGTATATTACACGCAGTCATGGAAATGCGTTGAGCAATCCACGTGATTTAGATGTTTTTGTTATTTATGGAACAATAACAAAGAAAATGAATTTACAACACTAATTTTAGCATAAAACTTTAGCCATATCCGCCTAGGTGTAAGGTATGTATATACAAATAAGAAAAACTGTCGCATAGCTTCTCTATATCACAAGCAACGCTTAGTAATCTTTAAAGTAATGATGTGTGTGCATAGATCAATATGCAAATTATTAGTATTTTTACCCGACTGCACAACACAAAGGTGTGGTAATGTGTTAAATAGTATTATGTAAGTATGTATGTTTCTTTGTCCCGCTATACAGACCAATCGCTAGGGCTTATTTCTATGATCGTATCGTCAATTGATTCCTCTTAGTACGGCGAGTGTCAAAGACATGAATGACGTAAGTGAAAATTCAACATGAGTACTAAAAAAAATAAAGTCAACAAACTAAGTCATGTGGGGTATCATAGATGAGGTTATTTAAAAATCTTCTTCAACATTTTTCGATCAGACTAACCGTTAAGGATGCTATGTTGATTTAAATTTGCGTAACAACCATTCCCACTTAAAAGGCATAGATAGTAAAATACCTCAAAAAAGTTAATTCCCAGTCGGGTCATATTTTTTCTTAATTTCAGCTTGTTGTAATCCTTTGCTTCATAGTTTCGATTTAGGGTTTGATAACATTCCATTTAATTTTCGCCGTAGTATCTTTCCACTCGGGTTTTTAGGTATTTCTTTCACAAATATGACCCCGCCTCGTAACTGCTTCCATGGCGATACCTAAAAATAGAAAACTTTGAATCACTAAACATTATTGAGTAAGAAACCGAGAGAAACCAAACTGGTGTTATCAAATGTCAAGGACCCAGTTATTTTAAATCGTTAAAATTATTTATATTTTTTACTTTATTTATTAAACAAACAGCTCAAAAATAACCATAAGTGCTTCAACTTTATCAATGTGTTTTTAAAACTGTAAATGTTTTCTGTATTTAATTCTTATGTACCATAAACGATTAAAAATTGTTGATTAAAAATCGTAAATGAATCTAGGTTCTTAATTGACAAATACATGTAGAGTTTCTAGTGAACACTGGCGTTGGGCTTAATATCCTAGGACGATCATGCTGTCACACTCACGTCTCGTTCCCAGAAAAAATGTTGTTACGTATTTGCCATTATACAAGGTGTTTCAAATTTGGTACATAATAAAAGCTGAAGAATTGTGAATGGCACGCACCAGGCGAACATATTTTGTTCTATAACATTTCGATTTGGAGGCCTTTTTTTCGAGAGAAAGACCTCTTATTATATCAAGTTTCATCTAATCTCTGGGTTATTTTAAGGCTGTAATCAGTTCATTAATTTAATTTCAACACATGGTAGAAGTAAAGAAGTGAAATTAAATCTTAAACTAGTGTTTTACTAGTGATTATTATTATATTACTAAATGAGATAGGTTTTACTTTACTTGATTCCTCTCAAGGTAACCAATAACAATAAAAACAATTATTTAAAGTTGATTTTTATGAAAAAAATGAATTCACAGTTTTAGACTAAAGTTTTTATTCGACAAATGGGGTTTCAAATTGATTTCGGGTCTGGGTGTTTTCTATGTAACATAAATATGTATTTACAAAAAAAAAATGTATCTATGTAGTATATCAGTCACCAAACACCCATAATACAAGCTCTGCTTAGTTTGGGGTTAGGTGATGCTGTCTGAGTAGTCCGGAAATATTTATTTATTTAATTGTTGTAGAACAAAAAATGATCGCCTGGTGCATGTTTTCACACCCTTTCTTTCCGCTTTATATACCAATTTTGAAACACATTGTATAGGTCACTCTCGAAGTGAATACATTTAACATGATTCCTTTTGATCTATGCATACGATCCGTTCGTTAACTTCTCTAATGGAGAGAACTATTACGTATAGATGCAGTCGTTCTTCTGTTTGTTTCTACAATAGTTTTGGCAAAATTTTAGAGCTATCTATATTCTTCAATATAGGCGGTTGATTTTTACAAACGCTATTTTTTTGTGAGTAACCGCAAAATGTTTACCTTGTCAACGGATTTTGATTATATTCTTATATACTGTATTAAAGTTCGGTTGTTCGGTAAATTTTGATTATATCATGACTTAAACATGTAATTTTTTTATAAAAGTAACATAGAAATATCAATGTAATTAACCAGGTTTACCTTTGATTTGACAAATTCCATTAACTCTTGCTCCGTAACTGTAGCTCCAGGATTTTTCACAATAAAAGCTGTGGGTAGTTCTCCAGCTAAATCATTTTTTGTTCCAATCACCCCCGCGTCATTAACGGCTGGATGCTGATGCAATATGGCCTCTAGTTCTGACGGTGCTACCTGAAAATTATCGTATCACTCAAATTTATATTAAGATGAGAGGTTTGATGGTTCTGAAAGAGTGTTGAGATAGACACATAAACGCTATTAGGCGAACCAATTTTGTTTTATTAATGTTTAATTTTAGATAAAGCTGTTGCTTTCAAGTTGCAAATCCTAAAAAATCTAAATATGGTGGATGATGATAGAATTAGTCCGTCATTTATATATATTACTTAAAAAATATTATTTTTTTTAGCAAACGAAATATCAAGACGATACCTACATTATGTTGAAGTTTCTCGTGACGTAATGCTATATATATTTTTTTTACACAGGCATCGTGCGGTTAGGCCCAGTAGATCTAGAGTGATATTCATTAATACCTTTCTTAATGGAAGCCGCTCGATTTTTTATTTGTCATACATTACCTGTTTATTTATTACCTGCCAACCATTAAATTTGATTAACTCCTTTATTCTATCAACAATAAAGAAGTAGCCATCTTCATCGTAATAAGCTATATCTCCCGTGTGGTAGAAGCCTTCATCGTCACAACATTCACTTATGTCTGTACCAACGTAACCCTGGAATAACGCAGGTCCTCTCAGACACAATTCTCCGGTTTTATAAGGTCCTAACAGTTGTTTAGTATCTTTGTCAACTATCTGAAACCATAAAAATATGTTATTATTATTTCACCGTCATAATTTAAATAAATAAAATGATCTTATTTTATTGGAAAAATATAAAACACTTTTGGTTTAATTCTATCAATTCAAATAGAATCATCAAGAAAAGAGAAATCACACACATTAATCATCAGCTTCTCCACTTTTAACCAATTCTCTAATAAGCACTAAGTCGATCTTCAGTGCGTGAATTTACCTGTTGGCTAAGTGGGACGACACTCGAAATTAATTCTGAAGGTCGTGGGCTCAAACCCAGCCGTGGATTTATGATCTTGAAAAATTAATGTGCGTTTTAAACACATGCTTTAACGGTGAAGGAGAAAATCGACGTGCTATGAGACCTTTGAAAAGTTTTGTACGACTTGTGACATTCACCAACCCGCACTTGGCCAGCGTGGTGAATTAAGGCCTAATCTAGCTCGTTAATAGAGATGTCCCTGTGTTCCAGCAATTGATACGTAAATATGCTCTGCTATGGGGTGCTTATGCTTATTTGTTATGTTATGATTTAATATTGGCTGATAAAAAATAGGAGTTACCTTAATAGTAAGCCCTTCACAGATTTTACCGACACTACCAAGTCTGTGTTCGTATTCTGTCTCCGCAGTTGATGCACCTGAAGTTTCAGTCATGCCGTACCCTTGCAATACTTGTCTCAGATTAGGCAGCCTGCAGATACAAATAAATAATTGTTATTTGCTCAAGACTAAGCTGTTGTATCAAAAATATTGACAGGTGTTGTAAATGGATTAGATCAGGTGCAATTAGGCTGGTACTGGAACTGGACTACTTCTATTGAAAGATAGGGTTAGTTTTGAGTGTGTGTTATAGGAACAAGAAATTGACTATGATACCTAGGATAGTACAATCAAAAGATTCGATGACTATAAATAATAATTAGTCCGTAATTTTACTTAAAAAATTTAAGCTTATTTTTCATACAAACCAAAAATCAAGACGATACAGTGACTTAATGTTTTGTATACGTCACAAGCTCCCTGAAACTCTGAAACTTTCATGCTCTATATCAGATTTTGTACGATCTACAATTACTGGTTTCGGGTCTGGGTGTTTTCTATGTATCATATGTATGTATTTACAAAAAAATGTATCTATGTAGTATATCAGTCACTTATCACCCATAGTACAAGCTCTGCTTAGTTTGGGGTTAGGTGATGCTGTGTGAGTAGTCCGGAAATATTTATTTATTTATCTTGGCAGTTTCTTAGTATCAATTAATAAAGCAAACAATAGGTGTCCAGTATTTTTGGACGGGCTTACAGACAGACTCAATATAATACCTCTTTTTTTGTAGTCATCATGCCTATTGTCATTCTAATATTATGATTAAAGGGTAAAATACCCCCAGATGATAAGAAGCGGGTGATTGGGGGTCTACCAGAGCCTCGTTCGTTGTTTGGCGTATGTGGGATACGAATACCAAGAACCGGTGATTTTGGCTTAGGTCTCATAAAAAATTATAAATAACTAGCTGCAATAATTTTATTTACAAAAACCTATCTTTTTTTCAATTTCTGGGATAACAGCTATATCCATGCCAAATTGGAATCAAATCGGGCTTTGCTTGAATTGAATTTTTCAGGCAGTTTTTTCCGTGAAAACATAGCCATAGCCGGTAGCCTATATTTAATTCTGATATCTAAGCTATATTATTGTGAAGTTTCATGAAAATTCATCCAGTAGTTTTTAAGTAAAAGATCAACAAACACACAAACTTACTTACATCTACACAAACATTTGGGTTTAAAATTATTAAAAAAAACCTCACCGTTTTTTCACATTGTCAATAGTCGATGATTTCAAGGGGGCACCTCCAGAAATAATAAATTCCACAGAAGAAACATCATATTTGGAAAGTAGCTGCGATTGGCTCATTAAAATTATCAAAGGAGGTACTGCTGGAAGTAGTCCAATCTGAAAAAGCGTCATATCATTAAAACGTGACAATTTGCTTGTTTTTTCCCATTTGCTATTATTACTAGTATTATAAATGCAAACCTTATTATTCATTCTTTGTCTCAGTCTTTTAATCTGTGTCTGTAACATCATCAACATTTCAACCACAGAATCAATTTAAGATGATGATTAATTTGGTGTATTACAGAAATGTTAAGATCCTGAATCTACCTCTATATATTTTCTATAGTAAAAAGCAAGGCAAGGAGAGAGAAAAAATATTTCCTTACATGATACTTCTCAATACATTTTAAGTATACTTCTTCATTAAACCTCGTCAAATACACTACTGTTTCACCTCGGATAAGCATAATTATAGTTAGTGCAAAACCAAACGTACTGGACCAAGGAGCTATTGATAGAACTCCTAGGTTTTTTTTCAAATCCCTGAAACTAATTAAAACAAGTAAATATATTATGTAAGGTTAAATAAATGTATAAAAATAATGTCCAGAGCTATAGCGACACATAGTTAGGGCGCTTCAATCTGAGCTTTCAATTTGAGCGACTCGAATCGCCCGATTTGACGGCACCGTAAGATCTGGACTTGTATTGCGCGTAGACACTCTAGCCTTTATTTGACCACAATCTCACCTGATATAAAGTGACGATGTGGCTTCTCCAGGCCACTAGCCCAGCCCAGAGGGTGGTGACAAGCCGCGGCCGAAGCCTTCCTCCAGAGACTGTTCTTAGCTCCATCCGGAGGTTACGTGTAAGGATTGAGAGAGTTAACACTTACGGACGTGAACAGAAAAAAACCTCCAAAATTAATTAATTATTTGGTTTTAGAGAATGTATTATAGTTAGTACTTAAACTTACTAAAGTTATAATAGAAACCGTAACTTACGCATTTTGTGCAGATATAATTAAATTTCGGTGAGACAGCTTAGCGCCCTTAGGAAGGCCAGTGGTTCCGGACGAGTAAAGTATTAACGCTGTTTTCTCAGCTCCTACTAAAGTAACAACCCTTGTAAAATATCATTTCAATTATTCAGATAGCACTTCTTACACTTTATTACGCGACTGTACAACAGAAGTGTCATGCAATAACCTGTAAAGAGTTTGAGAGCAGAATAACTTAGGTATACCGACCAAAAATATAAACACGACTTAGACACGCGTTGAACAGTTGTTAAGAAAAGGAATGCACAGTGTAATAAATATTCTAAGTATCTATGGATCAATTTTGCTCAACAACTAAGTAATGTGGTAAGGCGGATCATTTCTACTTTGAAAAACGTGTAATCCCCCTTTATATAAACCCCTATAAATAGTTTGAGCTAAAAAAATATATATTCAGCCTTAGTGGGCTTATTTCACAAAATCCGTGTAAACTAAGCAACGTTTAGGTATGTCAACAAAACTTGTTAATTCAAGTTCAAGTTATTTCAAGAGCTATCTCGATTTGTCACATGAGACAGAGCGAAATAGCTCTATGTTTTAACTATAGTCTTATTTTACTCGGAGATAGCCAACTCTTGTTATTTTAGAGAATTTAGTAGTGTCTGCTTATAATACGGAGTGATAAATAACCTATATTCATAAGTAGGTACCTAAGGGCATTGTGCTTGATAATCGTTTGTATACAATTTTATTTTGAGAAAAACCATTTTATTTCAGATAAAGTCAAAATCAAAACGTTTATTTCCTTAGAAGCACAGGGCCTACATGGACAGGTTAACTTAAAATTAATAAAATTAAATTGTTTAAACAAAATATATCAAGGAAATAACATTGTTTTGACAGTTAACTTCAATGTTTTAGACTGAATTGAGAAGCGAATAGAACAACACAGCTTTTTTTAGTTATTACAATGTTGATATTAAATGCTTGGATTAGTGTATAGAATATAAATATAGAATACTTGTTTTACTTAGCCACTCTGATAACAGGGTAGTTAGGTATCATATCATAACCCTTTTTATTAAAACAAAAAAAGGATTACGCAGTTTAAAGGACTTTAACTCCTGTGCAAGTTAGAAACTGTGTCACAGCAAGGTTATGTGCTGAGTACTGATAATCTTCAAATTGGAATTTAAAATAAATGACAATAGGTACTATGGAGGGATAAGTTTGAGACCCCACTTGAGTATATTTGCAGAAATTTGGTTTTCGTTCCCCTCTTTCACCCCTCGTAACTTTTAAACGGGTCAAACGATTTCCACCAAAATTGAACACTCGCGCAAAACTCACCTTTCATACAAAATAACTAAATTGAAATAGCTTCATCCGTTCAAACTTCAACAAATAAAATTAAAAAAAAAACATTGATACGAAAAATATATTTGATTTTGATTAGTTAGATTATCCAACATTTTATTAAGCCGCGTGTTACTGGGTAATTTAGTTCTATAATCAACACAAAGTAATTACTTTGTGTTGATTATAGAACTAAATTGAGAATTTTTCGTTACAATTGTAACGAAAAATTCTCAATTGCACAAAGCAATTACATATTAATTTGGTTGTAACTGGATTGCTGTGAGTTTTTTAAGTATTTTAGTTATATAGAAGGTTTCGAGATAATAGTTCGGTTAGAACTGAATCGGTTTTAACATTGTACATGGTTCTTACCATTAAAAATATTATGTTTAAAACTTTCAATTTCAACTCGCTTCGAAGCAAAATCATCCAAACTCAGTATATTCTCATTCAGTGCATAGTTTTTGATGCTTCCAAATACAATAATCTTTTTAATAAATTCCATTTTTCTGATTGTCTTATAGTAAGACTTGTATGTGTTCGGGGATAAAAATATATATTTTGGCTTTGATATACTCAGCGTGTGTATGAATTCGTCTGAAATAAAAAAGAAATGTTTACAGATTAGAAGTACCTAAAAAGTAACGTGAATTACGTGTAACACAAAAACGTAATACGTATCATGAAAGATTTGGAGTTGGCGTATTGTCCAGAAATAATCATCATCATCATTTAAGCCGTAGGACGTCCACTGCTGGATATAGGTCTCACTCAAAGATTTCCTGTGATTTCGGCTGGCAGCGGCCTGTATCCACCATGAGACCGCAGCCTTCACCAGGTCGACCGTCCACCTAGTTGGTGGACGTCCTACGCTGCGCTTGCCCATTCGCGGTCTCCATTCTGGAACTTTTCGGCCCAACGACCATCTGCTCTACATAAAGGCCATTATTATTATAGAATTTAAATGGGACCCGTTTGAAAGCACAAACGTTCACAGAAGCAAAAGCACAGAGGTAGATAACAAATAATAAGCGTCAAATTCATATATTTCCCTCTCATTTTTGTAAGTCGGTTAAACATTGCAAACTTACCATTGCTGTAGGCACAGTTTATAAACGTTACCACACCCTCAGTGCACATCCCAGCGATCGCGGTAGCCATAAAATCTGCACTGTTCTCGCTGCAGATTCCGATCACATCACCAGCACCGACAACTAGATTGTTGAGGGCAGTTGCTGTGTTCACAGCTTGCTGAGCTATTTCACCGTATGTTGCCTGAATGCCTGTATCGCCATTTATCTACAAATTTTGTTGAATTGATTTATCTAGCCCCGTGGTAAGGTCTAGGTGGTAAAGCTTGAGTTTCGGGTACTAAACATCTGTACTTAACATAATAGACATACATATGGTTATTTTTTAATATACATATTAAACACCGAGAAAGTGCTTGCAGAACCTACTAACACTTGTCTGAAAACCAGCGTAAATCCACCTAATGGTGGATATGCTGAGGCGAGAGCTTTTGGCACAACACATTCAATCATATATGTTTAGATAGTATTAAGTATTATATAAATATTAAAGTTCACTGTATTTTACTGGTTATATGTGTGTTGTGTCAATAAATGTTTTCTATTTCTCTCTCTCTCTCTCTCTGACTTGACGCCTTGGCGGGAATCGAATCCGTAACCTCTTACGCCGCAAGCGGACCATCGCACAATGCGCTACTGAGGCAATATAAGTTAGATAAAGTTTCTAGTCCTCTAATGTTGGGTTGCAAGGACTAGTATAATACATAATATAAGGTTACTAGCTATTCACGCCTTGGCGTTGCCGGTGTTATATGGCTTTTCTCGCGGGAACAACGTACTTTAAAATATTTTTTCTCATCGAACCAATAGTTTCTGACATTAGCGCGTTTAAACAAACAAACAATCTTCCAAACTACGAATTTGTCAAAATTAGAAAAAATGTAAATCAATTATAGATATATAATATTAGAATAGAATGGAAAATACTTTATTAAACACCAAAAAAAGAAACAATACAATATGAAATTGAAACTAAACCTAGAATGCGTAATGGGCGATCTTATTGCTAAAAGCAATTTCTTCCAAGTGTATGGAGAGAAAAAAATACAAGTGTTGTAAATGAACGGTGGCTTATACAATATAAATACCTATATCTAATGCTTAACCTTAAACTAGCCTATACTCATATTGTGTATTATTCTATGATAATTATGTGTAACTAATGTAATTGGTTGTTTAATCGTGTTAGTGTACTTACTGAAATAAATAAAATAAATAATATATTTATTTTGGAGAAAGCAGGAAATTACCTATTTTTACAAATTAGTAAATCTATAATACTAAAATGAAAAGTCAGTTTACTTACCAGTGCAACTTTATTTGCGTTATTCAAAAAAAAATCCAGCATAAATCTGCCGAAGTTTTCGTGAGCCGGTATCGGCAATTTGAAATTTTTGTTTATTACGGTTGGCCCTGCATATTTTGTAGAATCCATTGTGTTGAAGTATCCAGCACAACAGTCTCCACCTTACTGATTAAGTACTCCGAAAGATGTTTAAAACAAACATTCCCAAGGAAAAACATAAACAAGATAAGTACAATATTATCTACGTCGCACTTTACGTAACATACCTACGGAATTTGAAAAATGTACTCTTATCTTTTCATACAAACAATAATAAAAGCAAAATATATGTTGTGCCGACCCCAAGTAATTTGATAAGATTAGGAAGATGATGAACTCTTCATCAATATTCTGAAGTTATTTATTAATTATTACAAAAGTAAGTATGTACAAATCTGCAGGTTTTCTGTGCTCATTGTTTATTTTTAATTTTTTTTTGTTTGTTAATATCTTACCAATTCAAAAGATGGCCCACGATTTAAACCTTCTAAATTTTTATTTTTACTTTGCAAAGAAATTTCGTTGATACATTTATTATTTTAAAGTTGATGCAGCATAAATGATCCATTATCAAATTCACTAATGATGCCTTATTTCCATTTTTTGGATTTTTTTTGTATCATATGAATGTATTTATAAACCAATTGTATCTTTATATTATATATCAGTCACCATACTTTACCCATAGTACAGGCTCTGTTTAGTTTGGGATTAGCCGATATAAACACGTTAAAAATATTTTTAACAATAGATAAAATTACAATAGATTTAAAGATCAATAAAATCACCGATTGCAACAAGCTTAAAATAAGAAACTTTTTGTAAATTTTTACAGTATATGTAGGTACATTATGTCAGTATATTATAAGCCTATGTGGGAATGGTTGCTTCGCACCTTTAAATCGATATAGCTCCTAAACCATGATGAAAAATATAAAAAGAAAACTAAAAATGATTTTTAAATACCTGTTCAACGATGTAGGTTACACTACATAGTTTGTTGACTTAAATTGTTATTATTTGTACAAAATGGGGTCTTAAAGTCGCAAGTAATGTTGAATTTTCACTACCGTCATGTCATTAGTGACACTAAGAGGAAACGATTGATGTATGATTCATATAAATTAGCCCAGGCGTTTGGCCCGTATAGTGGGACAAAGGAACATACATACACAAAGTGTTCAACACATTACCACTCTTTACGTTGCGCAGTCGGGCAAAAAATATATCAAAACGAAGAATCCCAGGCCGCAAAGCTAGGTTCATACGACCGGAGGTGCAGGAGCCGAGGAGTACTGCCTTCTGAATTTGACCCTTCATCCAGCTTCCCTGCAGTAGACTCTGAAGGTGTTGGTCGAGACTTCGTTTTTCAGCCGTTAATGGACTCCAGGCCCCACATGACGCCATTCTCGCGGTCCAAGACTTACCATGAAATTTATTTATATTATCCTTCTCAGCATTCACGAGAATGGCATCATGTGGGTAGTGATGTCAACGATTATCGCTCTACGTTATAACCGATCTATCAGTGCAATATCGGTTAATTTTAATTTATTGCTAATTATTGATATTAATAATAATAGAACTCTTTATTACACACGAGGATATCACAATACAAAAAGGGACTTAAAGCTAAATACAAAAATGCGTAATGGGCGGCCTTATTGCTTAGAGCAATTTCTTCCAGACAACCTTTGGATTATTTTTCAGGTACTATCTACAGGTTAACAAAATTGTAAAATAAATGTCTTTTTTTAGGTTGTCTATGATTTTTCTTGATAAGCTATTCATACGTGGTGGTAAAATACTCTTTGAGCTATTTATTGTCTATGTCTCGAAAGTTCAATATTCATTTTATAGGTTGTCTATGATTTTTCTTGATAAGCTATTCATACGTGGTGGTTATATACTCTTTGAGCTATTGTCTATGTCTGGAAAGTTCAATATTCAACATAGTTTTCAATCATTTTTTTCTGACATGAGTTTGAAGTACTTAATTATTATTTTTTTGTTAAAAGCGTCCGTGAAATAGCGGAATTATCTATATAAATAAAAATGAATTGTTGTTCGTTAGTCTGATTAAAACTCGAGAACGGCTGGGACGATTGAGCTGATTTTGGTTTTAAAATGTTTGTCGTAGTCCAGGGTAGGTCTAAACGGTGAGCAAATAAGGAAAAATTGCCGGGAACTTTTTTTACCCGTGCGACGCCGGGGCGAGCCGCTGGTAATATTATAATAATATAAATAAATTGACTGTGCCAATAACCTGTCTTTTAATTGTTTAATTTATTTAGCAAATTACTAATTTACATAACAATTATCTGCTTGACAAGTTTTATTTTATTTTTGTAGGTACAACGCATTTTGTGTTCGCAATTACCCATCTTTATTATTTTTGGCATTTATTACCACAGCACAAATATGCAAAGCTATTTATATATACTCGTAACCTACTAAATGAGGTTTAAAGTTATTAGGTATTTTTGAGATGGATGTAAGAAAATCCGCCGACTACGGGTTGGAATCGCACATCGAAACTACTGTAAAAATAAAATATGCGAACACGCACTTGCCAATGAGTGATGAATTAAGGCCTAATCTCTCTTGTCAAAGATAAAAGTCCCTGTGTCCCAGCAGTGGGAACGTATATAGGGGAGCTGATGCGAAAAATATTTGGTCACTCATCAAATTAACGACAAACAAGAAGTATTCCTTAAAAAAAAACGGCTAAGATTACAGGACTGTGTAAGCTCACCTACCTTGACGGTCAAAATTTGTACTTGAGTTTAAAATGATTTGTAATTGTATTTTCATTACAATAATATTGCAAGCGTTGATATTATTAGGTTCTTCATATAGATTTACCTCACTCCAAAAGGTCCCTGACATCCCAGGTAGTGCCGGAGAACTTGATAGGCAGTAGTGATGTAATTTAGATGAGTCAGCCGCCTTCCCATGGGTGGACCCGCAGCGTCGGATGAATTTAGAACTAGGTCTTCGTTCCTACTTTACTTTGATTTGGTAAATTGAGACTTGTAAGGTAATTCGTTACAGACCTCCTGGGAGATCGAAGGTTATGTTTGTTTTGTAGATTTTAGGGGTTAAGCGGCAGTGTTGTAGTAAAGCGCGTTCTTTGACTGGTAATGTTATGGTTTATTTGAAAAATCTCTTCATTTTGTTTTTTTTTTCAGATTTATAGTATACTAGCAGACCCCAGCAAACTTTATTTTACTAATTAAACAATAGATGTTAGCCGATTCTCAGACATACTCAATATGCTCACACAATTTCATGAGAATCAGTCAAGCCGTTTCGGAGGAGTACGGGAACGAAAACTGTGACACGAGAATTTTATATATACGATTCTCATTTTATAACTGTTTTTTGCTTATGGCCTATTCCACCATTTCCGAATAAAATAGCCAAAGGATGAAATATAGAGCTATCAAGTCAACTGATAACTGTCAGTGACTGCCTGGCAGAGATTGCTTAATTTTTTTAACCCAGAGATTGTGAAACAGGTATGTTTAAATGTTGTTGGCTTTTAAAAAATCTATGTGACTACTATGAGTGCGTGTTTGTGTGTGTTAACTATAAATTCAAGTCATAGGAAGATCAATACGTTCTATGGTTATTTAATATAAATACAAATACGCTAGGTAACTTTACTGCGGAACAGAACACAGACACAGAGAATACATTAGAAAAGGCTAGAGTCTCATGCAAAAATCAATTAAGGTTTAATTCACATTTTAATTTAAGAATACCTCTAATTTAATGTTTAAGTCAACCACCATGCCATTTTCTTACAGCATTTCAAATTCAAATGATCAACATTTATAATTGCTTGAGATTATTTACGGTCGTGTAAATGTAGGTTATAATATATTTTGTAACTACTAAGAATCCTGTTCGTAATGTTATAGTAGTCCGCCCGTGGACCTGTTCACCCACGCATGCAGAGACGTTCTTCTCACGACGTTACTCAGAACACGCTGTGACTCACCATTGCGTAATAATAACCATAGTTTGAGGTTTTTTTTGTATAATACCGAATCGACCGAGTTACCGAAATATACTGTTGGTGTATCTTTTAAAAATATATAAGTATAAAACATTAAAAAACCTACGTCGTGCTACGATGATTTACTTTTATTAAATAGGGATAATAATTGTTGGTTCTATCTTGACGCTAAGCTCTTACCAGTGCCAACCACTGCGAGTTTAATGAACCACCCGTCACCAGTGGCAACAACTGGGAATTTGATCACTCATCCGTTTCCAATGACGATAAGTGGGAATTCAGTGACAAACCGAACCCGCAACCATTGAGGGCCTTCTTCCACCAAAGCCAAAATTTGTTATGTTAAACGATGTACTGAACTATAGATTGATTTTACGTTTGAAAACGGAAATAAGTTATATCATACAATAAACGTAACGTAATTCTTTAATTTACGTCAATGGTTTAAGGAATGCGTAGGCGGGAGTAATATTAAAGGGCCTATATTGAGGTGAAAACATAATGCATAAATCTTGAAGCTACAAAATTTTGATAATTCTAACTACGTTATAAAATTTCTGTAAGGTTTTATGGCTATCGAGTCAGATGTGGAACCACTGTCCAAGATCACACAGGCCGTAGGTAGCCGGTACAGAAGTCATATCCAATATCCGGAAAGGCCCCATTCAAATGACAAAGAGATCGTATTACAATAAAATTCGAGTTAACTTTAATAGAAACTGCTCACATCTGTCCGATATTTACGTTGCTCCTGTTTTTTTTTCATTATAAAACAGTGTTTTTATTACCGACAGGGCAACTGTCCACGGTAAATTCCATTCAATCTTTGTAGATATCGTGTTATCTGTGATCCCCGTCTCAATAAAAACACCCCCTGTAGAGATACGGAGCGTCGGACCGGTTGAGTGTAAAGCCTTGACCACACATCCGTGTGCTTACTATGTCCTAGGAAATACTTGATATTAACAAATAAGATCTTGTGTTTAGCATTAAGTTTGTTACTATTAGGGTAATTTGTGATATTTTCAAAACAGTTGAGGAAATCATAAAATTTAATATTTTGTATAGTTATTGAGTTCACTATGAAGCTAACTTTTTCGTGCTCTTATTAAAAAAGTCGCAATCGCATACATTATTTATAGGTTCGAATAATTGAACGCCTATAAATAATATATACCAAAATAAAAAAATAATAATTGAAAAACGATGATTGCTCAAAAACAAACAAAATAGTCGTCGGTTAACTTCTCATATTTACATACAGAAACAGTTGAGTTTCAGAATAAATAAGTAAGTATAAAGTTTGTTTCCGTTACATCAAAACAATTCGCACATCTCTCAGTGTGTACAACCAGACATAACGTCCTTGCTTATTAAAATATCGGTATGGCTTGGTGGTCGCGACATGTAAAATAGTATAAAAGTTGCACTCAAGTTAATGGACTTGAAAGTACATACTCTTTACTGGCATAAACCTAAAGCTGTGTGAAATAGGAAGTTGAAAGTGTATGTGATATATCGTGAAAGTCTATTTAGTATACGCAAATAGTCCTGCTATATCACTTTCTATTTTCTTAAGTTCGAATGTGTATGACACTTTATTATTATTTAAGCTTTTTGCTACTACATATTCCTATTATTATCCAATAGGAAAAGGTTCTAATCATTAAAAATAATTCGTTTAACATCATGTGATCACATTAAGAAATTAACGCTAAATAAGTAATTACTAGTACTTATTTATTGTTTGTTGATCGCCATTGAAACATTTTTGTGTAATATATTATAACCTAATAAAACCTAATTTTAGTAGTTTTAATTTGAAAATGCTACTACTATACAGCAGTGGCAATTAAATATGATTTTTATTAGCTTACGATGGATTTGTAACATATTTTTTTTTTTATAGAATTATTTGTATTATACATAGTTCTAGTTGACAATGCCACTACTCGGCAGCTCAATTATTATGTTACATCTCATATTGAACGTCTTGTCTGTGTCTTACTGTCTTTTGTTGTATTTTCAGTGTGTGAATATAATACTTATTACTAGAACTTAACGAAATGAAGTGTACAATGTTGCCTATGATAAATAAACTACTAAGAAACTATAAATAAATGCCAAATAATGCAAAAATTGACACATTCAATTGAATTGAAAATTTTTAAGAATTTCATATATATATATATATATATTATGTCCTTTTTTTTAGGATGTATCTTAAAGAAAATCGTAGACTTATAACGTTTCACTGTGCTTTATCGTTGAATGCATACAAAAACCATAGACCCACGGTATAAGTTATGATATAATTATATAATCCTTATAATGTCAAAAAACCTATTCTCCAACAATCCTAATAAACTCTCAAAACTAACAAGTGAAAATATGGGTCAAAGGGATAATCTGTCTATGCCAAAGCAAAATAAAACCACAACAGAAACCAATACCGGCTGGGCATTCAGAGAAAATTAATTAAACCCACTGCCGTATAGTTAATTACGTCATAATCACCCTCGGGGATCAGATATTAGCCACATATTTGCACAGAATACCTAATAGTATGGGCTTGGTAACGTCACTGCCTATGTTTATTTACTATGAGCTGTGTTACCAGCAAGAATAAATATAATAAATAAATAAATATTTCCGGACTACTTACACAGCATACTCTCTCTCTCTCTCTCTCTCTCTCTCTCTGGGGTCGTTTCCTCGTAGCTGAGGATCGTGGTCATCACAGGTTGTGGACAACGGTGCTGTGGTGCACCTGGATTTTATAATCACCAACGGCGTCACGGACAACCGAGAAGAATTTAGATGAGGAAGAGGCGTTCACTTGATCGGACCATCTGGTTGGAGACCGACCACAGGCTCTTTTACCCTCCGTGTTTCCAACTACGATCAGCTTCTCCAGGCTTTCATCCCCCCTCCAGCATCACCTAACCCCAAACTAAGCAGAGCTTGTACTATGGGTGTTAGGTGACTGATATACTACATAGATACATATTTTTTTTGTAAATACTTAATATACATAGAAAACACCCAGACCCGAAACCAGAAACTGTAGATCGTACAAAATCTGGTCCCCCGGCAGGAATCGAACCCGCAACCTCTTGCGCCTCAAGCGGACCTTCGCCCACCGAGCCACAGAGGTCGTCAAAACGTAACGATGAATACATGGCAGAAAATCAGTGTGGAGCCGTTGCAGCAAAACGTTTGCACTATTAAGGACGAAAGCATTCATGAACTAGCTTCACAAAAAAAAAATGATTTCAAGTATATTACTCATGTTGGCAAATATAAAATTTTCAAATGCTTTAAGTAGTTAGTAGTGTTTCTTTCGTGTTCATTTTGTGCACGTACATTTGAAACCAAAATTGGTTTTGCCAGTCATTTTAGGGCGTACCAACCAAAAGCAGGGTAATTTAAATGCAGAAAACATGACGACGAATCACGTTTTAAGGTGAATTTGTTGCCAGTTCAAGCAGTTATCACTTTTAATTATGAGCTCAATAGATAATGATTATATACAACGAGTTTAATGACACCTTCAGTGTATTAATTATTTAGATAGCTCCAAGATCAAATAGGCCAAGAGTACTTTATGCATTGTTTATATTCTGATATTAATATTTGTACTATACTATACTAATAACCTTAAAAAAACAGACGTCGTAAGAGATTTCAGAACTGCATTGCATAGCAACAGAACATGAACATAGAAACCACACTTAAATTTTTATTAAGGATTATAATTATATTATATTTCCAGCAATAAGAAACCAGGAAAAATCCATAGACACGAACCAGCTGACTCGCAGAGTGTCAATCGGCACACCTGGGGTAGGTGATATATTAGGTCCTTACATATGAAATTGGCGTTTTGTATGGGAGGAACAAAAAGTCGAATATTTTTTAATATAATATATTTAATTAATCAAAGTATGAACCATTATTTTCTATGCACTTTTGCCATCTTATAGGTAGTTCATTGATCCCTTTACTAAAAAAACCAGTCGGACGGGAATCAATAAAATCTTTGAAGGCGATTTGGACTGCCCCATCGGAGTTGAATTTTTTCCCTTGCAAGAAGTTATCCAAATTTCGAAAAAAATGGTAATCTGTTGGAGCAAGGTCCGGGGAGTACGGAGGATGTCTTAGACTTTCCAATTGAAGCTCTTCTAATTTAGTAGCCGTCTGTTGCGCAGTGTGTGGTCTAGCGTTGTCGTGAAGCAGCAGTGGCGTGGAGCGATTGACCAGCCTAGGTTGTTTAGCCGCTAGCTTTTCCATCATGGTTTGCAATTGCTGACAATAGACATCAGCCGTAATAGTCTGGCCAGATTTGAGAAAACTGTAATGAACAATACCGGCACTAGTCCACCAAACGCTTACAAGTAACTTTTTTGGGGTTAATTTTCGCTTGGGGCAGGATTTGGCTGGCTGGCCAGGATCCAACCATTGCGCTGAGCGCTTCCGATTATCGTAAAGAACCCATTTTTCATCACAGGTAATGATTCGGTTTAAAATACCTTCATTATTGTGCCGGTTTAGTAATGTAACGCAGCAGTCGACGCGCGTTTGCCGGTTTGCTTCAGTCAATTCGTGAGGTACCCACCTTTCAAGCTTTTTAATCTTCCCAATTTGCTTCAAGTGAATTAAAACAGTTTTATCACTAACACCGCAGCCTGCAGCTAACTCGGACGTGGTTTGCGATGGATCCGCTTCCACAATAGCCTTCAACTCTTCATTATCAACTTGAGTCTCAGGCCGTCCACGGGGCTTGTTCTGCAAGTCGAAATTTCCAGAACGAAAACGTTGGAACCAAAAACGAACTGTGTTTTCTTTTGCAACACGACCGCCATACACATCATTCACCCTTCGAGTTGTTTCCGCAGCACTAGTGCCACGGCGGACCTCGTACTCGTAAATAATGCGATATTTTAAGTTTTCCATTTTGTAAAATGAGTGACGCAAACAGAAAAAAACAGAAGAAAAAAAACAAATGAATGACGATCATCGAAGCACAAATACATGAGTCTATAGCTGTACAAATTTGAATTTGGAATTCCTTACCAAAGAGGAGAAATTTGTGATTAAAGTGGCCAGTACGAAAAACGCCAATTTCATATGTAAGGACCTAATATTTATGAATATTTTATTGTACGCAATACTCCTTTGTCGTGTAAAATTGTAAATGCCAATATCATTAGAATGGCGACATAAAGGTATCTTGAAACTTAATTTTTATTGGAAAAATATTTATTTTGCCATTTTTGATTATTTTACCAATTTAAAAAAATTGTTTGCAAATTGAAGTGTTAAACAGTTTTCCATTGTTGCATTGTAAAACACCTCGATCGTGAATAATCTGAACAGCTTATTAGTCGGTTTGATATCGGTTTAACTAATACACCAGAGAGAAGCAGCATTGATGTTCTCTATCAAATCAATGCTATTGTTCCCCTGCGTCATTACAATGAGCTTAGCTTAATGTGGATGTATTTGAACTAGATGTTTCGGCATGCGTACAGAATAATACGGTTATTCAGACATAAGCCTTAGAGAGTTGAATGTTGAAGCGAAATTCTTGCTTTTAACCTACCTGCGCGAAATTATCCAGGATTATAGAATTAAGCGTTTATGCTTTGGTGATAATATTGAATAAGGTATTTGGAAAACGTTTAGTGCGTGTAGTTTATCAAGTTATTTACCAGATCTTAGAAACTAAAAGCCCGCTTTGGGCACTTTTTATGAATGTCGTAATAAATGTAAATTACAACAATAAAATATTTACTTTTGGTTTATCATATAGAATTGTGTTGTAGTATAATCAAAAAGTATAAATCTAAATTTAAAATTTAAGAAAACCCCCCGATTCCAATGCCTTCATTTCCTTAAATGTAAAACAACATAATATTATGTGATGAGGACGCGATGCGCTTTCATTTGATACCCCACACTAGTATATTTGCAGATTTTCTGTTTTCCTTCCCAACTCTCACCCCCATTATTTTTAAACGTCTCAACCGATTTTCATGAAAAATGTCTAAGAACACCCGGGCCAAACTAACCTTTCATACAAAAAAAAACTAAATTGAAATCGCTCCATCCGTTCGGGAGCTATGATGCCACAGACAGACAGACAGACACGTCAAATTTATAACACCCCTCTTTTTTGGTCGGGGGTTAAAAATAAAAAAACTGTTTCAACACTCTCTCATAATTTACCTTAAAACAAAAGAAATTAAATTGAATTCACTTTATCCATTCGGGAGCTATGATGCCACAAACAGACAGACATGTCAAACTTATAACATCCCTCTTCTTGCGTCGGGGGTTAAAAATTTAGTTTTGGGATTGGCCCGCTGCCGGTTTATCTTATTATATATAAATCTCGTGTCACAATGTTTGTCCTTAATGGACTCCTAAACCACTTAACCGATTATAATAAAATTCGCACACCATGTGCAGTTCGATCCAACTTGAGAGATAGGATGGTTTTTACGGCGAGAAAAATTCGAATAATTTCCGGGAAAATTTTATACCCGTGCGACGCCGGGGCGGGCCGCTAGTACTAATATAATATTTATTAGTCAGTTGACTGTAGACTGCAGAAGGTTACTCTCATGATGTTAATAAGTAACTTACTATTTGATTTTCAGTTGTTGCATTGAATTTTGTTATTGACAATCAAGTATTGACAAATAATCCAGTAGATGCTTCAATTTATTGGCAATAAAAGCTGAGAAATAATGTCGAAACTGCTCTATGTTCATAAATCTTACGGAACTTTTGGGAAACCTACGCACTTTCACGTAGGTCCATACGTTAACGTCCAAAACTCGAAGATGACTAATGATGTTACTGCTTCTAATGGAGTTTGCACGTAGTTGATCGTACTCAAAACTGAGAAATTGTCGAAATGCTGTAGTACAAAATTAAGTAATATTTGTGCCACTTGTCTACGGGAGATAACTTAAAAATAATTATTTAATTTATTTAACGTATATCTATTTATTTATTTAGTTTTAGTTCCTATTAGTTTTGTAGGATCAAAAATAAATACGTCATAATCTTCTAAAAATGCTACAATTAACGATATTGAACAAAAAACAAAAAAATAAGCTATAAAAACGTATTTACATTTTCGATACAGAGGGAACATTATAAAAAATATACTTTTATTTCGCAATAGAATGATAACAAATAAAATTAACTAACACAAATATCATCCATATTTTCTCTGGCAAAAAGCTTCAAACAATATGTATATTAGAATAGACAGGTAATTTGCTGAATTGTGCATAACATGCATGTAAATAACTTGATTGAAAAAAATATTTATATCTGTCACGGAAATCTTTAAAACTTGAGCTAGAAAGAAAAAAAAATTAAACCGATAATAATGTAAGTAATAATACTGATGATGACGGATAACGTCACACATTGAAGCAAAGCAACAAACTTATTTGAAAGCACATCCGTGACCGGTTCATTCGTGGCAAGCACCCCATTAAGCTATGACACATCCACCGATTTTCCCGGAATAAATTGTGCCATCACATGAGTCACACCATACCCCAAGTCATGAATAAACTACCACTCCTATTAACCTATAGAAGCTCGTCACTGTTACCCCGAATATTTTGTTTAATTTGATTGGGTTTCGGTTTTTGATTGGTTAAGGACGTTGATCAAATTAACCTTTCATTTCGCAAGGGACATTTATTGCAGTTGCCGAATAACTGAAAAGTTTAAAATAATTAAGTTGTTTTTTTTTTTTTAAATAACCAAATTCTTTCACTTATTAAAGTATACCCCGGCCCGACCAAATTCTGTATGAATTAAGGACATATAATGTTTCAATGTAACTCGAGATCTACTTTACCGATTTCAAATAAAACCATCAAAAAATACACTTGAGAACCTCCTTCTTTTTGTTCGTCCGTTAAAATATACATTTTACGCCCCATTTCACAGGTTAAAAGAACAAATTTGCGTAAAAGTGCTATATGATCAAGTGGCAGCGCATTACAATTTCAAAGAGCTAAACCGCAGCTATGCCATTGACTGTGTATTGTATGGTACAAATTGAACTATGAATGAATCCCAACATAAAACGTTTCATCACTCAACAGTGCATACAAATCCCGATTAGGAAGCGCCAATGGCTATTTGACAATAAAACACTGTCCAAAAACGAATAAAGAAGCCGAAACATTAGCCGCAATCCATATTAGTATTCGAATATGTCCGATTACAACTCACTTAACACCGTTTAAAGTAGAAATTAACGGCTCCCACAGACGCAACATTATTTATTGGTGTGCATCTAAGTGCCACTTATGGTGGTCACACACGCACAGAGCGTGGAATACCGAGTTATTACAGAAATTTATTGCTGTATGCCTGGACTTACTCGCGTCAACTGAAAATTAAGCATTCCTATAATATTATGGATTATGTCTAGCGTCTAGCAGTGGATGATAGTGTTTACTTGCTCTGTCAGCCTTTCGTATTTTACGATAATCTACGGAACTGATTTAAATGAAATTTATAATCTAAAAATTCTAGTGCCTGGGAAATAAAACTGACTACTTATTGTCGCAAAAAATAGAGTGCTGAATAGAATGGTAGGATTTATTTTAAGTTTTCAGATAGGTTTTAATTGGTTACTTTCTAACTTTTTACAATGAACAAAGTTGAAGGCACAGTAGTAATGCAATGATAGAGGTTCTCAATCATTGACAATGCCAACCTTTGGTATCGCTCAAATGTTTAGATAAATAGATAGCAGATTTTATGAATAACTAGCTGTGCCTTGCGGTGCTACCCGCGTTATAATGGATGAAGTACTCTTAACCAACAACATATTTTTTTGAATAAAGATTAATATTATTATGTTGATACAACTTAAACAAATTATTTCGACCAAATTAGGTACCATAAAAACGGTTTTTGTGAGTTAATCTTAAAGATAGACATATACTATCGCGGACTGTTTTTTAGATCATTAAAAGAGCTATTATTCTTTAATACATATTTTTTGTGTATCTTGAACCGTTTTCACGGCGCACGCAACGGAAGGTTTCAAAGATGAACAATTTCTCCCGTTTTTTACACATTTACCACTATATCTTTGCTCCTATTGGTCGTAGCGTGATGTTATATAGCCTATAGCCTTCCTCGATAACTGGACTATCCAACGCAAAAAGAATTATTCAATTCGAACCAGTAGTTTCGGAGATTAGCGCGTTCAAACAAACAAACAAACAAACTCTTCAGCTTTATATATTAGTATAGATATAAATATATTTCTTACGATATATATGCATGATCACTACATAAAGGCATAGGTATTCTGTTTAGTCCGTCATTTAGAACGTCTAAAAATACTGGACACCTATTTTTCGCTTTATCAATTAATTAAGAAAGTGCCAAGAAACGGTGCATCAAAATTCAAGAGCTTGTACAAATCGCACGAAACCGTTACGTCAAGCAAAGCTTCATTGCACTGTATGGTCTTGATTTTTCGTTTGCAACATTTTTGTACTTTAAAGATGTACTCATTTTTTTTAGTCACGTACCCTATTGCTAGTTCTATGGAGCAAGCTTCACAGGATGATAGTAAACGTGCGTGGCAAATCGCAAAGGCGGGATGCGTAAATGAATACTTTGAAAAGGGTCACTGCATCCCGTTCACATGAGCACGATCGTATATCAGTCCAGACGACTTTGTATCTCATCTAGAGGTAGAACAATAAAGTGTCGTTTTTTTTCGACTGTTGCCGTCTAAAGAGATCTTTGATGAATTAGGTACAGCGATCGGATCCTAACTTAAAAGTACATAACACTTTTAATGATTTATAAGTGATAATGATAACCCTTACTTTTTAGGTTAAACTAGTTAGTTAATCTTTTTCTGCAAAAAAGTTTAAATATTCATATAACTTTGTTTCAGTGTCTGTTTGTGCACAAATAGTAGTGTGTATATAATAATAGTAGTACAAGTAAACAGAAGAAGAACAAGCGTAGCATATTTTTTCAGTATACTCTTTATAGTGGCCCGCCCCGGCTTCGCACGGGTTTTTATTAAAAATTTTTTCCCGCCAATTATTCGATTTTTTCTCGCCTTTTAAACCTTCCCTAGACCTCCACGAACATTTCAAGACTATGATAAGATAAATCCGTTCAGCCGTTCTCGAGTTTTAATCAGACTAACGAACAACAATTCATTTTTATTTATATAGATGTTCAAAGTGTGCAAATAAGCAAAGGTAGACTTAATTAAAATATTAAACTCTAATAAATTAAGACCGCGTGCTGCACAGAATTTGGGTTGGTCAAAACATTCATGAAGATTCCATAAAACTTAATTCTAAAGCAAAAAGGCAAACGTCACTCATCCCACCAAAAACTAAAAGAACCAACACAAATTACTATCAAACTAGCACGTTTAGTTATTCCACTTAGCAAGTAACCAGCCGTTCACAGAACCCAGCTCGTGGGCGTAACACCGTGAGAATACCATAACCCCATTGTACTCTCTACGGACCTCTAGGAAAGAGGATAAAGTGAAGAGAACAATCATGATTTTATAACATCACAAGATATTAGAGATTTTATCTTCCGTCGAGACATAAAATCTATCGAGCGAAGGAATATTGGAATTGTTCTTCGTTTATAGGTGTTTTGTACATCCAATATTCATCAGAAGTTCATCTTGAATTTAATTTATAGCTCTCTAATCTATCTTGCTACTTTCATAACTGTAAAATTTACATTGTATATCTGCAACTTAACTTTTCATTTCTAGGAATTTTGTTTAATTCTCAACAGGAAATGCTGAAGCATTATCTGAATTATTGTTTGGTGAGTTGGATGATTTCTCTTGTTCGTGGTAGATTTTATCAAATCTCGTCTCCCAGTAAAGGTTGATTAGTAACTTGCCTACAATAAAAAAAAAAACAAAAAAAATAGAAGATAAAATCAACTTAACGGACTGGGCTCTTTGAGTGCTATAAAGTATATCTAGAGGGCGGAATCAAAAACAAACAAACATTACTCAATAATGTGTGCCGACTTGTTTTTACTTTACAAATTTTACATTCTCAAAATTAGTAGTACTGAGGTAAACACTTTAAAATTTTTGAAAATTGCATCGTTTCGGATAGGTTAAAAAATAATAATAAAATAAATATTTCCGGAGAATCCACACAACAATTAGCCCCATGGTAAGCTTTTAGCTTGTGTTACGGGTACTAGACATCCGATATACTTAATATCATAGACATACTTAAATATATATTTTTTATTATACATATTAAACACCGAAACCAAGGAGAAAAGTTATTGCAGAACATACAAACATTTGAATACCCGGGGGGAATCGAACCAGCTAGCTCTTGCGCCGCAAGCGCACCTTTGCCCCTTTGACCCTTGCACTGAAGCAGTCAAAATATAAAGGATCCAGATTGTTTATAATTTTATATCAAGATAATTATAAAAATAGTTCGAGGCAGGCCACCTATGTGCATATGCACAATATCACCAATGACCATTTTCAATAATCTTGACACAAATAGCTTGTGAAGCGAAAGACGCAGTTCAAATAATCACCCACCGCTTGTGCACACAATCACTGACTTCACTGCCATTACCATATCTAAAGATATTTACAATATAAATATACCTGATTCCATGAAAGTATACGAGTATTAGATATTAAAGAAGCAGCGTTTACCACATATTCCGAGTTTTATCGGACAATTTCAAACATGGGTGAAATTCGATGCACTTCATATTTTGCTCACTGACTCTAATAAGATACTAATATGTAGAAAGAATAGGATTTTTGAAATCGGTTACTTTACTTTCTAATAAGATGTTTATCATTAATAATAAAATAAATATTTGCGGACAAACCACACCACAACATCTAGACCCGTGTTTAGTAGCCGTAACACAATCCTATTAAGCTCTAGGATAGTGTTACGACTACTAGACATCAGATATACTCAATATTATATTGAAAACATCCATTAGAGAAATAAGTTCGAGCAAAACACTCAAACACATACAATTTTCAGCAATTTGTAGAACTTCCTTTGCTTATTCGTGCCACATCAAAATTACAGTTTTTATGTAATTTCAGTGAAACCGGCAACATTAATAAAAACATTTTCTAGTCGTTCTGCCTGTGAAAACATAATGAAAACTCATTAACGACGTAAATCAAAAAGAACTTGAAATACAACATCAAAATATCGAATTTACACATAAAAAAACAACTGGATATAATAACAAACCATTTATTTCAGTATATAGTATTACTACAAACATTTTTGTCTAAGCCCCATTTTCACTATTTCATGTTACACAGCGTTCTATTGATCCAAGATCAACCATAGAAAAACGACAATTTAATGTCAATTGGATCTCAGTAAGGCGGTAAAACTAAGGTTTAGCTTGACCTGATCGCGTTTATAGCCAATTTAAAATTGGGCTAAGTATACGAAAACCTATCTGTTCGAACTGTCAAGACAATTTTAAGTCCTTGATAAGTTTTAGTTTTTTAAAATTAAAGTTAACCTGTCCACGTATGCCTGCGCTTCTAAGGAAATAAACGTTTTTAACTTTGACTTTCTGGTTAACTAAGGGAAAATCTTCATTGCTCAGTTATCCGTACGATAATGTTGACCGGTCAAATATACGGACAGTAATAAGACATGCGGTTATTGACATGGCATTTGCATGGAATGTGTTTACGGTCTCGCCTGTGTACTGTCCATTGGTGGTCGATGAGTGTTACTAGCTATTGTTTGTGGTAAACAAGAGGAATTTAGAAGTGCTCCTACAACTCCATAGTTAAGTAGCTAAGATTACGCGACTGGTTTTGAGATGCGGCTGTATCATCTTCATCTCAAGACATACTTTAAGGTGCAACAAATTTATTTATATACAAACGCTTACCTTTTTATAAATACGGTAGAAAAATATATTACTTTTTATGCCAGACGTAGTAGGTTAACGTTTGATAAAAAAAGTTATTAATAAACCCTTAAGTAGTGATAAATCTGTTTATTTACAGTTCAATAAAAGCTTGTCGCCCTTGTTTATCTCCTAATTAGTCGTACAATAGGCTTATTGTGTGTTTTAGCTAATTAAGTTATTTTAGGCAGAATTAAGAGTTTTTATGAATACAACAAGGGTTGAACTAGAACAATAACCAAAAAAAAAATTATATAAAAACTGAACGTTTCAAGTGTTGATTTGCACCCGTAACACGCGGGGAATGACGTTACCTTAATAAGCTTCAACTAGATTAACCCCGAGCTCAAAGGAATTAAAACTTATATTAAAAAAATCTAATGCATATTCCAACCAAATATGATTATTGTTTTTTTATAAAACAAGGGATATAATGCATACAATTATTGTTTACCTAAATTCCCTAAGATGATAGTTAGTTATGAAACTTCATTAAACTTTCTGCCATATTGTCAGAGCAAATCAATATCCCAATATCCAATTTTGAACTCTAATGAGTCCATTAAGCTCCTATAACACCGCGACTAAATTGCTTTCCTTCAAGATAGTCTGGGCAAGATTAACGAGCGTAACGTGCAAAACGTTTAAACCCATTCCCAACTGAAATCCGACCAGTCAGTTCCATATATTAGTGCCCGGAGAGTTCCTGGCACAAATTCCCATCACTTACATTAACCAAATTAGTTAGCTTTAAGCCATCCTGAGCTGAATCCAGGTCATTATGCTGGCGGCTGAATAAATTACCGGGTTACGAGTCTGTCATAGCCGCGAAGTGTGATCGGTATCGGAGAATTGAACCGGGTGTACTTATGCAGGAATTAGCGTGTTTCAGAGAAAATGCAAATAACTATTGCTGGGCAAATTTCATTGTTACATCTCGTTCCATAGAAAGCTCTAAGTTTGTTTCGGGTGGAAGAATCATCCAGAATATGAGGAAGTGTGAGTGAATAGCAAAATCGGAATAATGGCATTGGTGTCTTTGTGTGAAACCGAACCTGTCACATGCATAGCGGGTTCAGTGTTTGTATGTTCTGCAAGCACTTTCTTCGTGGTATTGGTTTTTAATATGCATAGTAAAAAAAAATTTATATTAAGTATATGCGATGACTAGTTCTAAGGAAATAAACGTTTTGACTTTGACTTTGACTTTGAGTATTAAAAAAGCTTATAGCTTACCAACGAGCTAGATGTTGTTGTGTGGATTTTCCGGATAGATTAATTAATTAATTTATTAATACGATGGGTTATGTTGGTTACTTTCGTATTGATATCTCGGAAAACCCCCAAGCATAATCCATTTATTCATTGAACTTTAATTCAAAGATGAAACGTCGAAAGTCAGTCAAAGTCGAAGTTATAAGCAAGCTTGCTTTGATTTGCTTTCTGAGGCACTAGGATTTAACCTCAAAGTGATGACCAAAACTACTGATAAAACAATCAAACATAACCAGAAAAGTTTTTTTTATCAATAAACATTAAAATTCTAATGACATGGGAACCCTTTTTTGATTTCATAATACAAAATTAATTATATTTATATTATACTAGCTGTGCCCTGCGGTGCTACCCGCGTTATAATGGATGAAGTACTCTTAACCAACAACATAATAGTCATTAATAGTCATTTATTGATAATATTATTATACGTCACAATTACATTTTGTTTACATATTTATTTGAATAAAGATTAATATTATTATGTTGATACAACTTAAACAAATTATTTCGACCAAATAGCTCCAAAGTACTTCTCTATGCAGATGATATGAAGATCCTTACCGTTATTCGTAGCAATGATGATGCTCTGCGCCTACAAAATGAACTTTATCGTTTTCAACTTTACTGCACCACTAACAACCTCCAGTTAAACGTATCCAAATGCTATGTATCTACGTACACGCGAAAACAACATGTACTTAACTTTGACTATACATTGAATAATACTGTCTTATCTAGAGTGAAAACTATCCGAGATTTAGGTGTTAATTTCGATAATAAGCTCATAATTGATCATCACATCGATCACATAGTCAAGAAAGCATCAAAATCGTTAGGTTTTGTACTTAGGATGGCATCTGAGTTTACCAGTATTAAGACCTTCAAGATTCTGTACTGTGCGTATGTTCGCAGTCATTTAGAGTACGCATCACAGGTTTGGAACCTGCGCTATGACATCTATGTTTCTAGAATTGAAGGCATTCAAAAACGTTTTCTACGCTACTTGCAGTTTAGAGCAAAGATTTTTTTACCAGACTATATAGAACGCTGTCGTAAATTTCACTTCTTACCCCTTATTGAACGTAGGAATATTGCTGACCTATGCTATCTTATGAATTTAGCGAACAGAACGGTGGACTGTCCAGAGCTGTTAGAGCTGATTGGTCTGCGCACGAACATAGGCTCACTTCGTAAGCCTAAGCTCTTGTACGAACCACTGGTGAGGACGAACTACAGACAGAACTCTTTCATCTTAAGGGCATGCAAATCATTCAATAACATCCAAGCAACTACTATGTTTATTGATGGCAACGATGAAGTAGATTTAGATTTATTTAATACCTCAACTAAGCGTCTTAAACACTGGTTGAGTAGTTTTTTCTTTGTGTAAATATTTATTGTAACTTTGTTTGTATTTTTAACCAAATGTGCTGCCTTTTTCCTATTCGACTGTTTTTATATAACTATTAACTTTTTCTTATCTGTGGAAACTTATAATTAGCCGTTAGTTACACACTGTGTTTAGTATTTAGTTACTTAGCTGTTAGTTTTCCTAAAATTATAAAATAAAATAAATAAAATAAAATAAATAATAAATAAAATAAGGTACCATAAAAACGGTTTTTGTGAGTTAATCTTAAAAGATAGACATATACTATCGCGGACTGTTTTTTAGATCATTAAAAGAGCTATTATTCTTTAGTACATATTTTTTGTGTATCTTGAACCGTTTTCGCGGCGCACGCAACGGAAGGCTTCAAAGATGAACACTTTCTCCCGTTTTTACACATTTACCACTATATCTTTGCTCCTATTGGTTGTAGCGTGATGTTATATAGCCTATAGCCTTCCTCGATAACTGGACTATCCAACACAATAAGAATTATTCAATTCGAACCAGTAGTTTCGGTGATTAGCGCGTTCAAACAAACAAACAAACTCTTCAGCTTTATAATATTAGTATAGATTTTCTTAATTTAATTAAATATTATACCCGACCGAACTAAGCAATTTCTCACTTGACGGAAATCATAAATACCAGAAAAACATAAGTTAAACAAATAAACCTTTTTTTGACCGTAACAGCGTAAAAACTTAAGCGGGCGAAGAGTCGTGTAGTGTTGGCGCACTAAAATCATCGTGAACGGATATACGCGATGTTCATGTCTCTATTAGCTGACAAATATTTGTGTCGCGTTGCACGCACGCTACAAGATTAAGAAGTCACGTAATTTTAGCCACGCCTCGCCTACGCCAAACATCGCCTTCACCCGAATACTTCGCGTTGCAACAATGTACCCGGTCACACACATCTCGTTAACCGCTAATGTAGACGCATTACATAATTAACGCGGTTTGCCCTCTGTAAATCTTAAGATTTGTTAGTGCTTTAGGTATTGATTTTTTTAAACAAATTGAAATATATAAATTCTATAAAGCCAAACAAGATTGACCAAACCCCGTCAAATAAAATCGATTTTGCCTCAGAAGACCATGCAGTATTCTATTTCATGTCTTCTTATTATCACCTAGCGTCTCCATCGTAAAACCCAGTTCATTGTGCTGTAGAACAGCTAGCTCACTAAATACCGATTTCTAAAGATATTTTTACTAACGTATTTTGATTTGTGCTATTAATTCCAAGATATAGCTGGCTGGGTTTTATAGGTTTCATTATGAAACGAATTTAATCGATTGAGAGAATTACGACGGGTTTCGGAGAGATATATTAACGATCATCATTATTTTCATTTCGGCCATGAGAAAAATAATATAGGTAAGGACCTTAACCTATTACGCAAGACTAAAGACCAAATATAAAAAGAAGAAGAGATTTTTTCTGAACGTGCTATTATCAGTAGCCACTGTACATAGAGTGGATAAGACTCATTCCATTATGTAGTAAAAATCTGAACTAGCTGGCCTTTAGGTTTCGATATCACCAATTACATCTCGTAGGTGGTCGACAGATATATACTTAGGTACATATATTTTTATTGATCTGTATAAGGTTTTACTAGCCATTCAACAAAAGTTTATGGCAGTTAACAAGAAAAGTTCAGGAAAATACCAAAAGTCAATGGCGTTATGTTTTTAAAGATTTATTTCTTGGGAATCGCGTTGATAGTCAACATTCAAGTGTTCATAAATATGTTTATGTGTTTTTTTTATTTATTTCTGTGACAATGAATTAAAAAAGAGACAGATATGGCCACCGACAAAGAATCTTATGCTTTGGGTACAAACGCGGGCGGCCTATAGCGATTATTCGTGTGTGGCTGGGTAGATTGCAACGCAACGCGAAGTATTCGGGCAGTGAGCCAGAGGCGGATTACCCTAAAGGCAAACTAGGAATATGCCTAGGAGCGCGAGGCTGCACAGAGGCGCTTTTTTACGGTCAAAAAAAAGTTTATTTTTGTTGAACTGCACACATCATGAAATGCTTGAGAATTTCAGACAAGAGGTGGCATTCCATTATTTCTTGATTGGAGGCAGGTCCAGCCGAAATAACTTTTTGAAAATGACCGAAGTCCAGCAGTGGAAGTCCTATGACTGGAATAAATAAATAAATATATTTTTGCCTACAGCGCTCTTTATGTTTTATCCGCCTTTGGCAAAGAGGATTTGTCAAAATATTCGCTTGGATGACTACACTACCTCATATTCTTTGTCCGCCTTTATGTAGACAGGACAATCGTGTACACAATGTTTGATACTAATGTAGCCAAAGCATTACCAATAAATGCTGAAAATATAATACTTATGGTATACTTTCCGTACATAATATATAATAAATATCTAATAATTGTAATATCTATAACATAATTACATTTAATGTTCTCATACCAGTATATAACGGCGTCAGAGAAAAGAGTGGACTCTTCTAATGCAGGTTATTATAACTTACCGGAAGAGCTCCCAAACCTAGTTATAATTTGAATACTGTCAATAAACATTTTTTTTGTTAATATAATGGTTATATATTTTTTAAAGTAATCTTAATTACAGACTTGTTATTATTTTAACTCGTAAGTCATCTACACTATTAACAAACAAAAGTATTGCTTTATATATAAGGATAATAATTATCTGATCTAGAAGCTCGGATTTAATTATCTCTATAGCCTTTGTGCTTGCTTGCTTCGAAAGCAGCGCTAAGAAGGAAGCGCTATCAAAGACTCTTGTGTAAGGAATTAAGGTGAGACGATTTCCATGTCTATAAGCTTTGACGTATAAATTGCTCTTTAAAAATCAACATGTGAAAAACTGAATTCAACCAGAATTTAGAATAACTAACTAATGTTTGTTTTTCATTGGTTCCGAGATACCTACCTACGTACAAACAAAGTCGTAGAAAGAGAGAAAAGAAAACTTATATTAAATGCTCTTGTTGTGTAGCTTCACTTTAAGACTTCTAGTCTCGAAGTATACTTGGAGTCAAAAAGTAATGGACCAATTATTTTCAAACTCACTTCAGAAAAAGCTTCTAATTATTCTGCATGTTTTGTAAATCTAAAATACCTATACTGTTTTTTTGTATGGATAATGTTTTCCTGTCCTGCCTTATGAGCTGTTCTCTTTAATCATACTTTCATTTCAAAACGATAGCTCTTATTTTAATAATATATGGTATAATCAAATAATAAAAATGTTGGTTTACTTTATATTACTGGATTATTTACAGTACATAGTTTATATATTCCTTGTGTACTATATTACCCTCCCACTGGTACTTAACTAGGCTAATCTGTTCAGCTATGCCTGTAAACCGCGTTCTTAGACGTACATTCTCATTTCTGATTATGGCCTGAAATGGTAATAAATACGGGATAAGCCACACAGTAACATCTAGCCGCGCGGTAATCTCCTCACATATGTTACGGGGTTTTTCATCTGATATAACTTCATAGGTACAATATACAATCAAACCAAGCAAAATGGCTTGCAGATCAAACAATGATCCCTCAGCGACAATCAAACCAGCTCCATGCACCACAAGCGAGCTTTCCTGCGCGCTGCACCACTGTGGGAACTTAATTTATTCTCTTATCTGCACAATAAATTAACATTACATGTCACAATATTGTTAAACATGAATGGAAGTTACAATGAGAGTTCAGACGTTTGTGAAGCAAAATAATTGAGTCTATTAGTGAGCGTCTCCCTGTCTAAAGACTTGTTGACAGAGCAATCTACATTGATTTAGATTAGTGTCTGGCGATTACTCATGCGTGTCACGTGTGAATTGATACAGTGTTGTTCAAAGACTACGTCGTACTAAAGGCATACGATTAAAAGTTCAGTCTAGGCATTAGAGGAATAAGATTGTTATTAAAAATGTTCATGTAAAATCTGCTGCAGAATTTTTCTAAACATATTTATTTCATTATATCTATCAGATGTCTAGTACCCGTAACACAAGCAAAGAGCTTACCACGGGGCTAGATGTTGTTGTGTGGATTGTCCGGAAATATTTATTTATTTATTATCTCAGTAACTAGTGAAACTTGTAACTACTCTACTGTCAGATAATATATCTTCTTCTTCTTTTATTAGATGGCGTCCGTAACCAGATAATATATGTATTTATTATAATTAACAGACAGTTTCTGTTTTTACGTTATAATAAAATGTCAATGTTATTTAAAATCCGTAAGGAAATAAGGTTTAATATTTTGGTACTATTTCCAGTTTTTTTGTATGATGCTTTTATGTTATATTTTGCCAATTTCACATTTCATTTCAGCCCTGGCTACTGGATAAAGGCCTGCCTTTTCAAATACTTTGGTTCGAAAATAATAAGATACACCGCACCATAAGTCATACACAGTAAATTTTATAGTGAGATGTTTTCGCTACAATGGATAGGCAACTGTTCAATTATTTTTAAAACAATTCAACGCTTAAGCAAAGAAAAAAGCAGCAGGCGTTGCTTCCCTCCTGGGGTTCCTGTCATAACACGTAATTTGTGAATTCAAGTGGCCGGCAGACCCTTCGGCCAGCGGTTTAAGTGAAACAGACAGGCAGACCACTTAACCTTCGTCGTGTATAAGGGAAGGCAAAACATTGAACTCTAGCCGCCACTCGGCGGTAAAAAAGTACACCACTTATTTTTCACTTCATACTTTCGAGTGCGGACGGGATGTTGAATGCAAATTAGGTCAAATGAAGGTGCGTATTTTGGTTATTAAGTAGGATTCGATTTTATTCATTCGGTTATTATATCATAATTTATTTGAAGTACTAATACGAAAAGAAAACAGTTCCAATATACATAGTTTGACTAGACTGCCACAAAATTATGCATAGGAATAGTTATTGGAATGGTGATTATTTTGTACAGGTAGACTATTTAGATTGCTTTATAAAACTTATCATAAATGAAAGTCTGTATAACTATTAATTCACGTTATATTTCTTTTTTTTTTGCATTTTAGCAATTGACAATATTTCAAGATACAGGTTTACCTAACCCGCGCGTCATTAGTAAATATACACCAGAATCAAACCTACTTGAAAATTTTAACCAATCAGATAGTAACAATAGGAAATTAGAAACGAAGATAGAAGCAAGATTGAATCCTTATAGATTGGCGTTCCGATACAATTCTCCAAGTACTCCTTCCGCAATGAAAGAGTTTCAGACCGCAACGACCTTCACTGGCCCGCATTTTCCTTAACGGAAAAATGTTGCCCATTAACAGAACTGGAGCTCATTTCTTGACCAGGAGTTAATGTTGTATAGATACGCAGTTGTATAAGCTGTAAGTATATTTAAGTCACAATAATGTCATAGGTGTAGAACCCGAAGCTTGGGTCTAGAAGTCTGAAAGAGTAATATTTTCTGTTTGAAAGAAAACAATTCAATCTTGAATAATGTACGTTAACCGGTCCCGAAGATCCGGTTTGAGAGACTGTAGCCGTATACTCCCCAAAATTTATATTCTTCTTGTCTTTAATTACATTTCCATTTTTAAAAATTTTTCTCTACGATATTGATACATATTGATATTTTCACCAGTCTATTAAAATTCCACATACTTTTTTCGTCATAGTTCCTTAAAATAAAAAGAGAAAAATACATCTTATAATACATAATTTCGGATGACGCGTTTCCTATGTAAAACTTTGTTTTGCCGGTTTGAGCGAGCCCAGTCTACTAAAGAGCCGTTCTATGATACTTTGTTCCTGAAAAATCTAAATTTCTAATGTTCTCCGTTGGCAGAGGCTTGCGTTCCCCGTAAACATAATCATAGATTAAGTCATCTTCAACCCGTTTGAGGACTTCCTACACTTCGCCTGCTGATTCGCCGCCTCCACCCGAGAAACTTTCAGCCCCAACACAGCCATCTGTCGTACCAACTGAAACAGCACCGGCTAAATCGGGTAAATAAGTTTATCCATCTATTAATCTAAGTCGTATATTTATCTCTGTTTCATTGCATTATGCAATCAGATACTGAATTTTAACCATATGCCAAAAACATCTTGTCCATAAAATCCTAAGGCTAGCTTCTGAAGTTTACATAACTAAAAATAGATTGAAGTATCAAAAAAGAACTCGTTTTAAAATTAACTAAAATGTAGTCAAATAAAAATATTTAAAAATAATCTAAGAAATGGAAATAAGGTGGTCTTGAAATTGTGTGTGTGACAGAGTGAAGGGTTTACCTTCACCCGGAGCTATGAAACACTCACAGTATCACTTCTACCCCGTATTTCTAAGCAATACAGCCAGCCACTTGACACATATCGGTATTTATCTCGGCGGGTTAATTTTCCGGGTCAGAACGCGGACGGATTCAATCAGAAGCAACAACGTAACCAATCTCGACGGGGCATTCGGGACGATTGCGCGGTATTGAGTGTTGAACTGAGTGCCTGGAGCACCCTCGCGATCCAACTGCTTATTGTAAGGATCCGTTTATCTGTGGTCAGAATTATTTCAACTTGGAATTGGTTTTGGGTTGTTGATTGTTATTGGAGTGCATTGTGAGCTCTTGAGTTCGTACTGCTCGTTGTTGTTTTCTTGTCTTGTTTTGTTTTGGTACGAAGGACTTTATGCTTTAGTGATTAAATAAATATTTCTGGGCCAATCACACATCTTTTTACCTCAAATTGAGTTAAGCTTGCACTGAGGATCTTAGATGGCTGTATATAATTCACAGCAGGCCTAAAGATTAAATATTTTCACTTTTCATGGTTTTCTGGCGAGAATCAATTCCGAGACTTTTTGCTACTCGAGCATCCAGCTTCTGAAGTGAATACATTTTTATTAAAAACGAACAGGAAATCTCTTTGATTTATCAACAAAGCAGAATCAAAACTATTTCAATTATAACTTATTTTTATTACATGTTATCGTCAATGTTTAAACAAATCAGTAATCGCATAAAAGCGGGCTCTCAGCCACTGTACTACTACAGCAATAAAATTCCATGGTAGTACATATAATAATTCAATTTCAAAATAAACTGACAATAACCACTGCGACTTTACAGCACTACAAACCATTATGTAACTACTCACGATAATGTTTTTATAGAGCCATAATAATTTCGAGTGAATACTATCACTACATCCAATAGTGTGGATCTGCGGTTTATAGCCGCATAAATGAAGCAATTAACACTGTCCGGCTTCGCGCGGACCAATTTAAAATGACCGTTGCAATTATTGTTTTTTGATTGTGCCCCGTAATACTGGTTAGCTTTGTAAGGAGCTTATGAAAATGGTTTGATTAAATTATGAATAATGCTGATAAAATTCAATTTTGAATCACGTAATATTTTGCTCTAGTAATTTTTATAGTGCAAACAGATCTATAATTAAATCTTAATGATTTTTTTACTAAGTGATAACCTAAATTTGGTTATATTATACATCTAGAAGCGTAGGAATCATAAGAGCCCGGATTCGTAGAAGAATAAGAATAAAATTTTTACGAAATTCACCAAACAAGATTTTGTTGGAGAATTCCTAATAGGTGCTGGTTTCAGAGGAGTCAAAAATCATAATTAAACGTGTAAAACACATTTATTATGGTTATATAACTTAAAGTTAAAGACATCAACCTTGTTAAATTTAGAGTTATACCGTTTGCGCAATTTTAAAGAGCGCAAATGTTATTTTCACGTTTTTTAATTGTTCACATCTAAGATTTTGCTGACGAATAAGTTTATTGAAACAGATAGTCTTGTCTCTTTTTGTCGAAACGCATTTATCAAACGAAGGAACTCCAAAATTAATTGGTTCTCTTAAGTTTGAATTCCGAGAAAACATTGTTTAAGCACAAGATATGGCGTTAAAAGCTCTTAATTTACGAATGTCAGGACTTAGAACTACCAACGGAGTTGCCTTATTAAAAATTCTATTTACGGCAAGGCCACAAAGCAGGGTTACACCCTGCTAGCAGAGGAATTCTAAGCAATTATCATTTTATAGAACTGAATGATTAAAGAGAAGGAAGGAGATTTGACCCCTTTTATAAATTAGGTTAACACGCCGCGGCGTTGCCTGTGTTTTTAGATATTCCTTCTAGAACATCGTATTTTCCCGCGGTAAAAAGCCTACGGCCATCGCAAAAAATAGGGTATCAAGCACTTAAACAATTTTTCAAATTGGTTAACATAACAGTTCTTGAGATTGGCAAGTTCAAACAAACAAACAAATTCTGTAACTTTATAATATATCTAAGCATAGATTTGCAAACACTTCAGATTAGATTGACATTAGATTTGTAATAGAGCAGTTCGAGAAACTTACCGCTTAATATTCTTTATACTAGCATGGAATTAAGAATTAAGATACGACAGGATTGATATGTTAATAAAATGTCAGAAATGTTCAAGTAGATAATTAGCCTAAAATGAAAAATCCTTAAAATATACATTTGAGTTACCAATATCAGTATACAAAATAATAGAATACAAGTGCTAAAACAAATATTACTTCTTATTAGGATATAGTTTAGGAATTAGGTAATTTTATTTTTAAGTTTATTTTTATAAGGCCGTCCCTTGTACTCCAATGTAATGTCTTGTTATTGTTTGCTGTTTGTAGAGGTATTTTATTTGTGGTGTACAATAAAGATATATTTATCTATCATTAACAAGTGTTAGTAGAAATATTATCAAAAGATTAAATCCTCAAAATACTCAAAGCTTACTAAGGCAACAACATACCTGAAAGATTACCTTGATAGTGCACTTTAATTCACAATACTGATTTAAAACTTTTGGATATCGTGTAATTCAAAGCTGAATTAATTATCATAAATTACCGACATGTGAACCTGCCGGTTAACAAGGCAAACGTGCGATATGCCACCATGGCAGCCGGCCAAGTCCAGGCGTAAGTTTCGCATCTATGACGTGCTATTGCAGTTCAAAGTTGCAGTCTCGTTAGCAGGGGTCAGGCGTTTGTCACCTACCACAGAGTATCCGACAGTCGACTGCTTTCATTCGCTCCGATCGCTACACGACGCCGGATAAGCTTGCGATCATTAATTGAAGCTTAGATGGATGAACCTACCGTAACAAGCATAGGAGTTTTTTTTATTTGCTAGTAACTACTAGTTATTACATAATAATAAAGTTTTTTTGTATGATGAGTTTTGGAGAGAGCTTTGTCGATATTTTATTAGGCCTTATGTAAGATTTGTTTGACGAATTTAGTATTCAATTACGGCTATTATGTACTTTGGCTAGCACGGTATTGTGGCAGACCATACCAAATTAAAACTTTTTTTATAAGAACTAGTAATTCCGATCGTAAGTAGGTACACCTATATAAAATATAACCATTACTTTTTAACACACACTAGAACTCCTACTTACCTAACATTTTTCATTAATTTATAAATATTTTCAACAACCCTCTTATGAAAAGTCGCTAAAATCAAAACTCTGACATTAATAAGAAGACTGCTAGTAACCCAACATTATACGAATACAAGGTGGATTTTTGAGACGGGACTCTCAATTGATGTATTGGATCGATTGATGTCCATAAGTGCAGGTACATCAATCGATCAACTACAACGTTTAATGTATCTGCCCGTATAGTCCCTTCTCAAAAATCCACCCCGCATTTCCATTATATTGTTTTGCTAAGTTATCAAGTGAAACAAAGTGAATAAAGAATAATTTTACGCAAAAACTGTTTTCACTCGAAGAATTGCAATTGAATTGGCTTCGAGAAAACATCCTAGCTCTCGCAAACTCTTAATTATAAGAAAACTTTGAAATACATTTCTCGTTCGCGTGGGACCTGTTTAATTCGTAACAGATTCTACTCATGTGTGAAATAGAAACGCAGAGAATATGAGAGAGGTAGAGTTTTCATGAATATGGTAGTCGGGTACTTAGTCGTTTTGCACCACGAGCTGTTCGCACAACCGTATGTTTCGCCCAAGGGCTTTTTAGAATGGGTCGTTTCGCAACGCGGTTTGAAACGCCCAAGTACTTTTTAGATCGCCTAAGGTACATTTATTTTATGTATACCTAATATTTATATTTGCGATTCTTCTCAATTATAATATGACCGCCCGTTGGCCGGCTCGCCCATTACAACTTTGACGGATACAGAAACCTTCCCCTTTAAACACTTTACTTATTAATGAATCTTAATGATTTTTTTAATAAGTGATTAACCTCAATGTTTAGGTTAAACTACTTTACTTTTTGCTGAAAACTACATAAAAAGATCCATTCAGTAGTTTTTTATTTTAACGCAATCATGGGGACAGACAGGCGTGGCGGGGGGACTTTAATTTATAACAAGAATAGTGTACTAGTAAGTCGCTTCGTCTTTACGATTTCATTTTGTAAAAATATGGTTTAATATTGTATAGATTTGTTTGAAGTTAATTATTGTGGTGTATTTAGCTGTTACTTTTCTTTAGAAGTAAATAAAATAAAAACTGACCGGCAATTTTTCGAAAAAATCCAGAGCTTCAGAAAAAATCCCAACATGAAAGTTTAATACACTGACAAACTAAGTAACAAATTACATAGCCACATCGCACTTTGTTTTTCCAATCAGCAGTTTAGATCATAACGCTGAGGTCATTTAAAAACCTAATAAATTTTGATCTACAATACTTTGTTTACATTTTTATCAATTCAATTCATTTCCTTATAATTGGACTCTGCGCGTGAAGCGTTAGTTTGCCAGTTTCAAGTTAAATAAAATTATAATAAGTGTAAAAGATGTTAATACTCAGTTGAACGCCATTTTGCGTTTCATTACTTTTTTATCAAGCATTGTATGTATGTCACACCAATCTGAAGCTGACATTTGTACCGTGACAATGACACTGACATTTATAGGTTAAAATTAGGCTGAGAACAAAGAATCCCTTGGCAAACATGTCTCACCCTTGAGTGCCGGCTGTAAACCAGTTTATTGACAAACAACCTTTTCTAATTTTAGTTTCTACTACGTCAAAGAGAGTACTTTTTAACTTCGTTACCTATTTGCCTCTATCATATTCACCAATCTCGAACATATCACCCAGAGAAACCCGTCAATAATGCTTCCTTTATAGTGTTATTTGTAATATGTTTTAGACACAAAAACATGTTTTATTCTAATCTTTTCCATCTATTGGACTATTGAAGATAACTGCGCACTCGTGCGAATTTTTAAGCACACATAATTCATAGACGGGGATCGTAGGAATCATCGCACGAATTTCCTACAATCACAAAGTCTTATACACAAATAAACATTTTCTATTAAATTCCTTTCTACCTATTGGATCAATGAAGGTACTTACGTGTATTTGAGCACGTAGGGCCTGTAATGCACAGGGATGAAGACCGACGCGATAAGTTAAAAGAAGTCGGTACAGTACATCTTATCATAACACCTCGAATACCCACTTAGTAGTGCCTTGGGATACCTCTCACATTACCCAGATTCCAAACTCCCACCAATAATGCGTTTAGCTCGAAGGGTAGAGATGTTGTGCATAAATCATTGGCAAGTGAGATCAGATCCCATGTGTGAACTCGTAAATCAACCGTGCAAATGAGGCCCAACCACAGATAAATAATAATGAGATCTTGAGGAGGTATTATACACGTAAGTTTGTTTCATTGTACCAGTAAAGGTACCTTCGAGAAAGAGAATAGTTTGAATTGTTTTTGGTCACTACTGACAATTTGATTGGCTGATAAACATGATTGTGTTAAATACCCCGAGAATGTTGGTTACACTAGCGCCCCACTCCACGCACAATGGACCACCTTTGAGTCTAAGTGCGGAAAAACAGGGCCCCCCTAACTACCCCGAGAATGTTGCACAAACGTCACTAAGTTTGTAATATATCTGTTAATTGCGGCGGCGCAGAAAATGCGTGAAAAACTTAATATATTTCAAAACCACGATATGTTTTCTCGTCATGTCGTGAAACTGCGCTGTGTCATATAAGAGGGGTGATGCAACTTGGAAAGTCATAGCTCCAAGGTCATGCCGTAGAGATGACAAGACCTTATTGATAATGGAATATTTTTAGTTATAAGTCTGAAAATCAAACAGATGTATCCAAATTGCTTGACAAGACTTTATTATTAAAGCTTACTGAATTATTAAAGCTTAGCCAGTTTGCATCTATTATGTAGCTTGGTGTATTACGGACGGTTTTCTCATGTTTACAAAATCAATAGACGGCTTATTGATAGGTAACGAAAGCCATGGCACTAAATTACTCTTATAAACTCAAGATAAAAGATGAGTGATGTTATTTAATAAATAATTATGTCTTGTTCAGGCGAAAGACTCTATGTAAAGATACAGTACACCAATAGTTAAAAACATGAAAAGTCGATGTTTTCGATATAACGGAAGAAGATTTTCAGATATGAACTATGAGACCGGTTCTATGAGACCGGCCATGCCTATAACGTTTTTTTTTTAAATTTATTTTCTTCAACTTTATATAAACAAACTATGCCGAAATTCGGAATGTTGTTTTTGAGTCAAAAACAGTTTCGTCTAACAAGAATATTTAATTAAAATGGTCTTTAAGCATTATCTGTCTCAAACTTGGTTTCAAGCAAACCACAAACTAATTCCACCACAACAAGATACGTAATCGGGTAACTGATACCAATATATTTCACTAATCTCATTAGTTGCGTAGAACCGCCCACAATCCTGGCACAATCATTAACCTGATGTTACCTTAAATACAGCTTCTCATAAAAGCCAACTAATTCAATTAAAACACTCAGATTAATTACTAAGAATCAATTAAAATAGAACTTTAGTCACACGACCATAAGATGTGTTTTGGTTTGCGTGCAGAAAATATAGTTTATAATGAAATTGAATGTAAGAAGCGCATTTTGATGAAATTGCTTGCGTGTTACGGTAGTTCAAAGATGTTTTAGTATATCGAGACGGGTATGTTTATCGTTCGAAAGTGAGCATTTATTGGCCTTGAATTAATTAGGTTGTAAACTATTATACAATACTTGTTCATAAAACTTAGAAATAAAGATCGTATGAACTAATTGAAGAAAGAAAAAGAGGTGTGGGTAATGTATAATTAAACATTATTAACTATAACCGATTTTCAGCGCTTCGTAATATAACATTTAACGTAACATTTTTGTCTTTATTCTATCTGTATTTTATTCCCTATCTGATAAATATATACTCGCTTCAGTAACGTTACGTTTATAATTTACTTAGTAAGAATATTTAAATTCTACTGAACACCATTAGCAAACATGAAAAACAGAATTAATCTTTGAAACAGGTACCTAAATAAACAGCCACTTGTTTATTCGGCAAATAAATACGTTTAAAATTGTGTAACTGTCTGTCGCCATCCGGATACAAGCCGGATACGCCCGGGGCTGGATTTACCCGGCTACGCAAATATGGGTTGATACGTTTTCGGCTGATAAAATATCGTAACGTATTGTTTAAATGTGAATTTCACAGTTTTAATAAAATTAATGTATTTACCGTAACATAATTTTCCATGAATTCGAGATTTTTATAACCGATGAATACGTAGTGCGACAGTAAACACGTAATAAATGTTAACTTATTACATCGTTATTAAATATAGTTAACTAGCTTTTTTTTAGTTAAATAGCGGGGATTATTTTATCGTATTAGATAAACAAACAAAGCTCTCTTTTCAGCTTTAAAATATTAGTACAGATACTCATATTAAGTCTACAATAACTATTTAATAGAATTGAAATGTCAGAATTCACAAAAACTGCTCTAAAGTAATTGTCTTTTTGGCAAGTCAGTTAAGTTTGCAGACGATCGAAAATGGTGAAGTATGTTTGAGTAGAACAAAACCAAACATACAGAAAGAGCTATATTTCAATATAAAGAGGAATATTACACTCCCTCTTTTTTTGAAGGCGTTATAGCCCTCTTTTTGCCGGAGCCTGACCACTATAGAGAGATATCTTTGTGGCACTGGATCACCGTAGCTAGTGGACGAATTCCAATGCCGTTTGTTTACATTTTAAATTTGTTTTATAAAAATTGCTTGTTGTTATTATAATATAATTGATTGAAATAGTCAAGTCAAGTTGTACGTGATTTGTACTCGATGGCTGAATGTTAATACAAAAAAAACGAAATCACTAGGGGTAGGAAAAGCGATAACTCGGATAAATTTACATTTCCGAGTTGTTGCTTAGTCTAAAAGTGTATAAAGAGTATGTGTTTGATTCAAGAGTTTCTTAAAATTTTAATTGTACCAACTTGCTTGATGGGTTAGCAGCCTATTTTAAGATTCCGTGCGCTTTTCAGCTTAAGATAAAATTGTTGGATAGGATGTCTAAATCGTTGCGCCTTAGGGGCAGTTCAGCTAGTATATTAAGAATAAATTGTTTATAGTACATGTTTTGCCAAACTTCTGCTAGTAATCGGCTAAAAAATGGATATTTACAGTTGATTATTCTTTTGATATATTCAATATTGTTCGCCATGAGAAACACATTTTGCGGAAATTTTTGGTCACATCTCCGAGCAGACTATGTGATTCTTGTATATCTTACTTCATTGGGAATAACATCCAACGCGCATTGCTTAGGTTCGGGCCAAACGTGTATATTTTTCACCGACCTAACTCAGTGATTATTTCCGATCCAACATTAAATTGCTCAATAAATAAATAGCTCTTAAACGGTAACGCCCGTTGTACTTCTTCCTCTTATCTGAATTTTGTTACTATTGTTATGTTTTGTTGTAAATAACTTTTGCTATAGGGTTTCTGTCATTTTGGCATACCTTCTCGTCCGCCATTTTGAAGAAGAAAAAGTGATTATGCGGCCAGTTATGTAACCCTTGTCAATTGATATTAGACACTTACAAACAAGAAGTGTTAACCTCTAATGTATACGGTTTCTGGCATATTTTTTTTTGTTTTTTCTTTAGCCTATATTGTCCCACTGCTGGGCAAAAGCCTCCCCCAACTCCCTCCAACAATCCCTGTACAGAGCTGTTTGCCACCAACATATACGGCATAATTACGGTTTAAAAAGTATTCATATAAATATTCTCTCAAGTATCTCAGAAACCTAACGCGTTAAAGATTTGAACCCTTAAGCACTTTATGTTTATTATTTACTGTGTCGTTTTCGGCCAGTCACGAGTTTTATCACTGGCCGTGAAATTAATTTTTTTCAAAATAGCTAGTAGATAGGTTTACCAGGCTCGTTACTATAATGACGGAAACCTTTTTAAAAGTGTGTTTAAAGTTAATAATTCATTACCTAAATATAATTATTTTTTAAATTGCAAGAATAAGAGGGGGGTTAATATTAAATAGTACCTAGGTTTTTAAACCAAAATAAAACCTATCTCAAATGGTTTTTATGTCCATAATATCTTCTTCTAATTTCTCCAAAAGAGATTACAGTAAGTTGTTTAAAAATTAAAACATTACACAGCTTATTTTTTTAGATTGAAATTACGACCGTTGGGTTCAACTTAAGCTTATATCATTTAATGCTAGGCTCACTTGATCCATGTACTCTCGGGAGATTTATTCAAATTGAATTTAGCATCATTCAATGAACACTAACTAGAATATTATTGTAACCCACTTTGTAAAAAGTTTGGTGACATTTACCTACATTGCTGCGTGAAATTGATAATATAAATCGGTCGATTGATTTGTAATTGATTGTTTGCTTAAAATTAGATATGGGACCAAAGGGAATAATAATTACTAGCTAATACTTTAGACAATGGGACTTTTTGTAAAGTTAAAAACTTCAGTTAAGCATGTATTTGCACTCGATTGACGGCGTTATAATTATGTTGCCAAATGTCAGAATCTGACATATCAAAATAACTTAAAACACAGAAAAAAATATTATTTTTTAAATCAACATGAATTAAACGAAAGCCATTTGAGAGGTTTCCTTTTAAAAGAGTTTTTTAAAAACGAATATTTAAACTCGGTTTTAACGTTACTTAGTTAAGATACGATTTAAGTGTTCTAGAACTGAGCTAATTCTGAAACTGTCTCACTTCAAGCGCAGACTCTATAATAAGAAACTGAACTGAAGTGAAAAGGAACGTTTCGAGATCAGACTTTCTTTTGTAATATCGAGTTGCAACAGCTCCGGTGTAGGTAAGATTTGTTGGGAGTTAACTTACGTAAGTTAGATAAATCAAGTTTATGTGACGCCTTCTGCCACAGTTCGATTTATGTAGCTGAGCGTCCCCAATATATTCCGGAGGTAAATAACTATTTGGATAGATTCAAAGTTTTACCTTCACGTAAAGATATATGGCCTTTTTATTCGCCGTATTACAAGAATGTAGTTAAGGGATGTTCCATTTTCTCAAAATATATTGAAGCTTTTCAATAGCCTGCATTATCATCGTCATTTCATGTCATCATAAGGATGTCCACTTATGTCCAGAAGACATAAGTCTCATAGATTTCCAGTAGAGATAGTCCGGTCAATTTAGACCAAAAAATGAGAGTGAAGTTACATAAAGTCTTATATATCTGTATAGATCATTTTATGATCTAAAATTTTGCCTCAGGTACTTTTATGATAAAACTTACCGTTTTGCTGAAAATCGCGATAAACTCATTATTGTAACCTTTGACCTTGAATAAAAATTTTTCCTCACATGGGAATGATGGGGAACTTCTAGGCATTGTTTATAATTATGTTTTAAACAATTTCACTGAAATTCAGCTTGTTGGGACTTTATGTAACTTCGAATGTCTAAATTGACCGGACTAAGATGTAAAAGTAACAATTAAAAGCGTACCCGTATGTACTCGTTACTATATCATTTAGTACTGGTTACTTTCGCATTAACATCACAATTTTTGATGTGTCAATGTACCATTCTATACCGCATCAACGGTGATAGCGTATATTGAAACCGTGTAGGTACCGATAATACAAAAAATGCAAGTAACGAAATGTCTTCATGACGATTCGTTAGTCGGTACTGGATGGAGTACTCGTTACTCAGTACCGAATACATACGGTTTGCTACAGCTCAAATTTTCAGTTGTTTCGGTTGGTATGGACCTATACTTAATTGGTGAACGTTCTAATCGATATGCTGATCCGTGGTTTCTATTAGAGAAATTTTGCGAAACTGTAGCCTTTGCGGCTTATCTACCCGTAAAAGGGATATGTTCGTAATTTTTTACTGCTTTCAACGTTTCTACTAGTTGTTACATAAGCAAAATGATATTATAACACATCCAAAATAAAAACCATAAAGCTTTAAGATGTATATTAAAATTACTATCATTTTCGGTCGCCTTCGACGCGCCCATTTAGAACAGCGTGACATGTGACGGTCAGTAACGAAGTTTTTGGTTTACAAACTTACTGAAAGATTGGAAACCAATATAATTTGTTGTTTTGTTATTTCGGCCAAGCGATGGGTTTTGGAAATTTGCACGGGAATATATAAATAAGTTTCACTAAGAAATTATGATATATATTTAAAATAATTGTATAAGTATGTTTTTGACCAGAAGAGATCGTTATCAGTGATAAGGCCGCCGATTGATACACAAATTTTGTACATTTTTCATTTTTTTGTGTTTTTATGTACTGTTGTGTTCAATAAAGGTTCATGTTGTGTTCACCTATTCTATTGAAACAAAAAAGATTACAAGAAAAAATAAATAGTCCATTTTAAAGTCTCGTGCATATTATTGGAAAACGTTATAAGGTTTCCAATCCGCTGTTTCCATTATCAACATTTTTGGTTCCTACGACCATCTAGGCCTTCTGGCCTAGATGCAAGGCTTTCTAGCCTTGTAATGCCTTCAAATAATATAAGGTTCAATTTATCAGACACAATCCAAAGTTGTTTGTTAAATTTAATCAGCAAAAATATTTTTCAGGTAAAAATGAGCAAATTACAAAAAATACTCGAACATTCTATAACGCATATAACATCCTTCATTTATACATAATTAGACACACATCTGCTTATCATAAAATTAGTGTTCATTTCCATGAAAACCTATATCAGGTATACATATAAACCCTGTTTAGTATTACTCGCCGTAATTATTATAATCGGGGTCGTCAATATGAACAGGCATTCGATACGACACTTGAGAATCGATAAGATCTTAAACGTGTTGCTTGTAACATAAATCATCGGAAATTATTTGACGAGCTAAGGCTTCAAGTCCACTGAGCCTCGATATTATTAGTCTCTCCTAATATACGAATCTAAATTAAAAATTTTTGTAAAGACTTACTTACTTAAAAAAATATAAGAAATACTTTTAATTATAAGTAAATTTGATAAGTACTTATCCGTGTACCTAAAGTTAATACACATTTGTAGAAAAAAAAAATGTCAGCTAATTTTTTTAAAAATAAAAATTAAATAAATATTTCCAGACAATTCACACAACAACATCTAGCCCCGTGGTAAGCTCTAAGCTTGTGTTACCGTAACACAAGCTTATATCAGATATATCAGATATCTATTACCCGTAACACTGTTACGGGTAATAGATATCTGATATACTTAATATAATAGGCATACACATTTTTATTATACATATTAAACACCCATAGCAAGGAAAAAGTGCTTGCAGAACAGCGCAGAGCAGGCAAAACGGCCTCGTTTTTAATACGCAAAAGATGCACCACCCATCCAAGTCTTATTGGTCTCGCGTCAACGTTTAAAAAACGTTATTTGTCAAATATTAAAAACTATTAACTATTCTCAATGCATTACAATGATAAATAACCACCCGAGGAGACTGATGAGGAGATCATCTGGTAGACATTCGTCAGCGCTACACCTTAAATTATACAACTTTCACTGAAATCTGAACGATAATTGCGTCCTTCGTAACAACTCAATGTAAGTCCCGACGCATACGTGACTCGATTTAAATAAAGAATTCAACCCTGATTTGGTATATTCCTAAAAGCTCCCGCATTTATGCGAGTCGCAGGTTGAATATGAAAATTATTCTACTTGCTTATTGCATGTAATAGTAACCTTATATTGTAGGTAAAAGGTGTTTTGCGCTTGTAAGGGGATATTTAATACAGAAACGGTCTCCACGGTTTCCATATTATTCAGATTGTAAATATAAAGTGTTAAGGGAAAATAGTGGATAATGTTATTCATAGAAAAACTATTTGGTTAGAAAAACGATACATATTGTAGGTACACATAAGTGTAACTTAATGTGACAAAGATTTGATGCAGATAAAATTAAGAATCAACCCATTCTCTCGAAAAGAAGTACCTAAAAAAAGTAAAAGTTTCAATAATACACACTTTCTGGGTTCGGAGCGTTCGAGAACGCACCCCGAATTTGAACACAAAGAACAATAATTAGGGCCGATAATAATAAGGCGTTTATTCCACGTCGCCTCGCTATGTAAATGGTTATGATAATTTGGAGCGTAAATAGAGCAGAGTTGAGAGTTGGAAACCACCTCGAACGCCCAGTTTGTATAATTATACAAACTATCATATTTAAAGTGTAAAAAATGAATTAAGTAATTTACCTAACGTAGAAAGGAAACAGTATTATTATTATTAAATATGACATTTCTTGACAATAATAATATAGGTTACCTTACCAAAAATAGCCAGTACCATTGCCATAAACCCAGAAGAAGAATAAGTTAACTGTTTGTGTATGTGCTGGCTAGAACCTCGGTTTTCTACTTTTATTTTTTACCTAATGGTAGTAATTAATAAAAAGGAGAAGGAGGTATAAATAAAACAAAAAATCTGAAAAATGTTTAAATAAGACATATAATAATTTCGGGGTTCGGAGCGTACGAGAACGCACCCCGAATTTGAACACAAAGAACAATAATTAGGGCAGATAATAACAAGGCGTTTATTCCACGTCGCCTCGCTATGTAAATGATTATGATAATTCGGTGAGTAAATGGAGCAGAGTTAAGAGTTGCGGCGTCACGGCGGACTTGGCGTTCGAGGTGGTTTCCCGGCCACGTAACCGGTGTATTGACGAGCGTGATTCGGCGGATTGTGTGGTGCAAGTTAGTAGATTGTAGCTAGTTTAGGTTTTAAGAAAATTGCACCTTGAATGATAACTACTTTCGGTTTGTAGGTGGACCCTATATGGCCTGCATAGTTTTGGGGATTGTGTAGTGCAAGTTACGAGATTGTAGCTAGTTTTTAGGAAATTGCGACTTAAATGATAATGTATGTTTACTTTAGTTTTTAGGTGTTATACATAATATATTGATTTCATTAGTTTGGTGGATTCTGTGCACCACCACAGGGAATTTGCGATGTACAAGATAAATAATTATATGTAATTTTAGCTGTAGGTAAATATAAATGGAATATATTTGGTCACATTCGTTTTTTTAATATTATAATATTTGGTCCTTTTGCTATTTGAGGAATCATTTACACAAAATATAAGTTTAAAAACGTTAGTGACTAGTTTAAAATATGGAATATATTTGGTCACTAACAGATGAACTATCTATTACTATATTTGAAGTTAGCATACTTTTTTTTTGTTACAGGTATGTGTGCCGTTTACGTGACGAGTCGATCATATTGAATTGGGTCGCCATCAACAGTAAGTAGCAGTAATTATCAGCAAGATTATAACACCACTAGCGGTACCCCGCGGTGTTACCCGCGTTTTATGGATTTTCTCGCGAGGTCACTTCTTAAGCTTGAGAAAATCTATTAAATTCAAATCGCATCAGTAGATCTAGAAATTACCCCTTCCAACGTCACAAACAAACCCACAAACTCTTGTAATATAAAAGAGTGTACCTATGGAGACATTTACACCCCTATAAGCTTTTAACATGGTCGTGCCCATAAAAATGTCGTAGGCGTCAACAGAAAGTCATAATTCAGTCTTTTGTGTCCAATATCTTTATTGTTTGCTGCGTTTTAGCTATTCAATCGTTTATCACAATCAACGCACTTTAATTCAGTGTGGCGCTATGCTATAAAGATAGACATCTAACGCTAAAATACGGTTATAATTTAGCCATCTGTAGGCTCATGGCACGCATAATATTATCTTTACGGTCCGGTGTCTGAGTCGGCGAGCAGTGTCAAACAAGTATCGCCGCGTCTTGATTACAGTGGATATCATCGTTTTTAATATAGGGCATCCACAAAAAAGGTTTTTTTAACCGATTTCAAGGAAAAATGAAGGTTTCAATTCGTTGCGTATTTTTTTACTCGTATCCCCAGTTTTTTTATAGTTTAAAACTACTTTTACCAGAACCAGTAGTTTTTCTTACATATTGGTGGTCGCCACCATTCATTGATAGGGTCGTTAGTTTGATGAACGTGGAACTCGATGGCCAAATCTATGTATTGGGTTCTTAATCTTTTTTTTTATGCGTAGTGTACCATACTAGTAGAGACATATGTTTTGCTCAAAGCTTGTACGCAGTGTGCGGAGGACCTTTCGATTAAAAACAATGGAAAGGGAGAAGGCCTGTTGTTTTTGGAGATTATAGTAAAAAGTTACTAAAAAATTGAAATAAGAAACTGCGGTTCTTTGCACACCGTCAGATTGGAATGGAATACGTTCCTTGCGACTGTGTTACGAGATTCCTACACTTTGAGCCTGTTTAAACAAACGTTCCTTGAGATTGAAGTATTTTTTTTGTACAACTATTTATTTTTTCTCTGGTTAAATATATAAAAATAATTCTACACAAATGCATAAAAATTTTACAAGAATGCTTTAGTACAATACAGAGAAATATATTATTAAAATTACAACACTAAGGCAATTTTCATCAATAATAAATACTATTTTCCAAGTAGCATCATAAAAATCTACTGACTAACAAATAACTATCAAAAATGTACAGATAACCCTGGCTTAAAAACTGAGGCATCACGAGTATGTTAATTCAATGAACGGAGATTCCAGATAAATATTTATCATCCAAAAACTTTGTAGCTAAAGTAGACAACATGAAACATTTTAATTTTAAAAATTAATTAAAAGAGATTATCTATCACGAACAGTTAAAATTACTCGCATAAAATTAAGTTAATCAATCCCATTTAAGATAGATTTCTAATCAATAAAATAACAATTACCATTTTTATAGTTTTTCTATTGATGTTCCATCAAATTAAACCGAAAGGTAGTAAATTAGCGCTCGTTATGCGTCGACAGCTATAAAATGGTATTTTAATTAATTTAAAGTATGAAATGGTATTTGATTATTTTTATTTTGTTGGTTTCTTATCAAAGATGGATCCATGGCTTGTAACGAAGCGACCATTTCCATTTTGTTTCATAAAGTGCTATCAACGGAATATTTAAATTTTCAACCAGCACTGTTTCGTCTGCTATGACTCATTATTTTCTTGTTCCTTGTATATTTCATTCATTTTAATTATCATGATAAGTTATAGATATAGTAACCCACATGGTTACCTATACACATAAATACCTTTCACACAAATTTAAAATAAATATTTCATAGTACAAAAAAATCTATTACTCAAATTCCCATATCTTTGAACGGTACTGTTATAACAAATCTCGGGATAAAAACACCTAATATCTGCAAGTTAGCACACCACAGCGTGCATATCGGCTCAAATTGCTCACTAGCACTAAAGAAAACCAATAGCCGCGTTTCACGCCACTGGTTTTATTGAAAAGCCGCGCCGTGCAGCCTTTTGCACAATCACTGAGTACTCCTACCTACAATTGAGTTTGGAAAACACTGGCGATGCAACATTCCACTCGCTACAAGAATTCTGGTTCTGAGAGCCTAGTTTTATAGATTATTAAAACAAATAATGTGGAACGTAATGGACGAAGGTGCGGCGGGGTTAGGTCGGTTACCGCAGTGGGATTAGTATTTTTATGTTCTATGAGCCTTAATTTCTTGATGTAATTTGATTCCTAGCAAATTGAGGATGATTATGTATTTTTTATGCGACCAAATGATCCGATAAAGGTTGTTAAAATGTTATTATGTATCCACAATTTACTTTTGACTATCGCTTAGAATTATGTATTTGATTGTACTTTTCCTTATGGATATCATATAATTTTCAACTAGTTACTATTAAAAGGTAGCTTCTTGATAGGGTATAAATATGTCACATTGTCCAATCCATTGCATACATTAGTTACATACTTTAGTAAAATCGCTTGGTTTATTGGCACTTTCAATTGATGACAAGGATGGCAGAAGTATCCTTGGCAATTGAAAGTCAAAACTTGCAATTGGATAGAGGCATTTCAAATCAACCAATAAGCTTTTAAATGTTAGTATTTGATGGGAGATTTTATGACAATCACTCAGTATTTTTGGTTACAATTCTATACTAACCTAAAGTAATTTGGAACGAATTATTATTGTTTTCCTTTCCTTTATTGTACCGTTAACTGTACATCAAACTACACTCGTAACGCCTACGGGACAATTCACCCACGGTTTTGACACAGGGATATAGAAACCAGGTAAAACTATAAGCCTCTTCTTTATGAATATATATATTTTTTTCCTCACATTAGTAGATGTATAATATGAATACGATTTGTACGCATATTCATAATCATAAATTTAATATGAAAGAAAGTACGAGTATTACATAATCAACGCAGTTTATAAGACTTTAATGGCTTCAATTTTAAACGCAGTTATTTAAAATACCTAACTTACAAAGGCATAAAAATAAAAACCCTATAGACTAACATAATATATAACATATAATTTAAAACTTAAGTTAGGTGTTTTTCTTCACGAACGTATCCGTAGAGCGTCGGTACACGACCCCTGCAGGCCCAAAAGTCGGGAGCTAGGAACAGATACTTGTGCTTGTAACGAAGCTAGCGTAGTCATCAATAAACTTGGAAACACTGGTGTACATAAGAAAAAATAATAATTATATTGTTTTTGTTTTATATTTATTGTCCTCAGATTACAGATGAAACCCTTACTCATTACTTCCAACTTCGTAGATACATTTTTCTTTAAAATTTTCCCTTTTAGTGTACAAATATGAATATTCAGAACTTGTCTAAACTCTGGTTAAATGCCTAAGCACGCCTGGTTTCTGTGTGAATAAGGTATGAAATTTCTAGCCTTATTGCGTAGCTACATGCTTTACGGCCCCAATAAAAGTATAATGGCCACATTGTGTTAATAATTGAAATGTTGGAAGAAGACTGATATCGCCTGGTATTGTCACATTTTGTGTTTTAGCGCCTACGAGCCTCGAGATAATGTTTCCATGCCTACAAACCCACGGTCCTTAGTTATAAGTGGTTAAAGGTTCTATGTTATGGAATCTGGGGATATGAGAATGTGTGGGAGCCTTTTATAGCTTGTTTGATCTGGATTGCTAAATGTTCTAGAGAACGCGAAAGTAATATAATTCCAATAAAATCTATATCACTTCGTTTACGGGCTGGGTGGAACTTGGAGCACAGGCTTCATTAAGCCGATAGCTTAAATACAATTTAATCTAGGTATTCACTTCATTTATATTATATCATTTATTCAACGATTAGATAATAATGAAGTCGTGCTAACCTCTTCTTTCTCGTAACCGCGCATGGCCATAACAAATATGTTTTATGTTTTGAACCTAGATTTATTAAAGGTCATCAAGAATTTATATCATCAAGAATTTATTTTGTCTTTGTTGTTAATGTTACTTATATTAATTCTTGTAATTTATTTTTAAGTCCTGCTAATTAATTCAATAAATTAATAAAATAAATAAGACATAAGTACTAGTAACGGGTTCCAATTTAATTACCAATTTTTGGAGGTTTTGTCTGTTCAAGTGGTGCTAAGAACAGTCTCTGGTGGTAGGCTTCGGCCGCGGCTTGGACCGGTTTCGCAATGTGGTCCGGAAAAGCCATCTTCCTTCTAGATCTTCATGTCCCATCTTAGACCACATCGTCACATTACATCAGGTGAGATTATACAGGCTTATGAAAAACAAAAAAAAAGGTATTTGTCAAGTAAAAAAATTACAATAACTTGAAATTATTGTTGGATTATTCTGTCATCACTCGCAGCATTTTCAAACGCTACTACTCAGAGTGCAGACTGGTACTACATAAAGACAGTTCTTTATTAGCTACATTGTGATACGTACGGGACACTAATGCTCTAAAAAATCTAGTCCCACAGTGGAAATCAAATCAGTAACCTCTAGATATTTACCCACCAAATCACAAAGCAAAAAAAAATATAACGTATATTGTATTAAAATACGCAAAGGCCGCATTATCACTTCTTAAATCACCCCATTCCTAATCCGTAGTTCTCTACATAGAAATTTAATATTGGTCCAAACAAATCTCTTTGTAAATCAGATAACTGATATTTGATAAAGGAACAAGTAATTTGATAAGCTTTTAATATCTTCAAAAGGCTGGTAAATAAACTTGTGTCTTTGAAAGGCTTCTGAACTTCGGATTTACGGGTTAGGGAAGCAAATTGATAGGGTGATTTACTGTTTTAGGGTCGGAATTTATAGTCACAAATAATCATTGATAACTTTCAATCAATGATTTCATCTGTAATTGCCTATATATAGCCAATGCGCAATTACAGATTTGATAGTTGATTGAAAGTATAATATCAGATAATCAGAGATTATTTGCAACAAGAATTCTGCCCTCAAAGTCTGTGGTTGGAAACGCTTTTTAATGCTTTCGTGGAATTTAAAATCTTATTTTATTTTATTTTATAATTTTGGGAAAACTAACAGCTAAGTAACTAAATACTAAACACAGTGTGTAACTAACGGCTAATTATAAGTTTCCACAGATATAAGAAAAAGATACCAGTTATATAAAACAGTCGAATAAGGAAAAAGACAGCACATTTAGTTTAAAATACTGACTAAGTTACAATAAATACTTATGCATAAACAAAACTACTCAACCAGTGTTTAAGACGCTTGAACTAAAAAAAATTACATAAAAAAATTAGTAGTTTGTCAACAAAATTTCTATAATTGGTACATTCCCGTTCAGTTCCAACGTTTTACAATTAAAAGCATGAAGCTTCCTAAATAATCACCTCTCATTTCTCCACTGCAGTTTATACCGGGCACGTCCCATGTTCAATCCAGCACTGTCAGTGAGATGTATCTGGCTGTCTCTTGGTTCTTGTAGATCGTGATCTCGTTCATGTACGGGCACCGTCTGAACCGTCTCTTTGTTATTTTTGCCTTAGTATAGAATTTTGTTAGAGGTTGACCGAGTTTTTAGTGTAAATATGATACGTTTACTGATTGAAAAAGCCGTATTGGCTAAGTGGGAGGACACTCGACTTTCATTCCGAAGGTCGTGGGTTCAAACCCCGCCACGCACCTCTGGATTTTTCTTCTTGAGAAATTTATGTGCGCTTTAAACACTTGTTTTAACGTTGAAGGCAAACATCGTGAGGAAACCGGCATGTTCTGAGAACTTTAAAAAAGTTTGAAGGACATGTGACATTCACCAACCCGCACTTGGCCAGCGTGGTGCATTAAGGCCTAATCTCCCTCGTCAAGAGAGAAGTCCCTGTGTCCCAGCAGTGGGAACGTTAATAGGGTGATGATGATGATGATGATGACTGATTGCATTGTTTAATGTTCTAATGGTAGCGAAAGTACTTTTATGAATGCATTGATTTTTAAAAAGTCGTGCTGGTTATTTGTTGTAAAAAAAGCAAAAAAAAAACATCTGTGTAAGATTGAGAAGCTTATTTTTTCGTTGAAATTTAGTTAAAAAGACAAGAAATATATTTTTGTTTCAACTAAAATAAGATTTATTCTTTATGACTTTTAATGAGTGATCACGTTTTAGGGTAAACTATTTTTTTTTATGCATAAACAGGTTGAGACACATTCGTATACCTATCTTTTATATTTATTTTATTTTCAGGCTCACGGGTTTCGTCTCCACGATAATGAGTCAACCAGTCAGAATCTTAAATAAAATTGTAGATAATCTAAGAAGTCGATGCATAAATCTAGGTGTTGAAAAAGATTCCATCTATTAATTACACTATCAATTGCGACTTATCCATGAGAATACCGGTGGGCTCATTTGAATGAACAGATTTCTCTGTAATCGAATAAAATCTTGATCAATATGCATTGAATTCAGAACTTTGGCTCAAGACTATTAATTCAACTCCCGGCTAATTCATTCTAGTACTTTGATTGATACAGAATGAATAGACGATCAATTACTAGCAGTAGACTACTTCAGTTAGAAAATGTTCTAAAGAAAATGAATAATTCGCTCGGTAATTGAGGTATGTTACGAAGAACACAATAATAACAATAATAAAAACTCGTATTCCTCAACTATTCACAAAATGTTCTTGAAATGTATGTTAGAATATTTCCAAACACTCTTAGCAAGGAGCGGTACGTGTTTAAAAAAAAAATTAATAACTTAACTATTACTTACTTATTTTGTATTATGTAAGCAAAAATGGGTACGGACCATCTGTAGTGTTTTAATGACTGTAAATAATTATTTTTTTTATTTTAAATTAATTTAAAGATATAATAATGTTTTTTTGGTTTCGGTTTGAAACAAAATTTGTAGAACGTTCAGAATCTGGTACTCTAGCGGGGATCAGATTCGCAATTTTTGCTGAACATTTTAACTTTCGCCTACCGAGCCACTGAGTTGATACCCTGTACGATTTAAATCACGAAGTCGGTTGAAAATTAATGTTAAAATATATTATGAACATTTTCATTGCTTCGTTTGATTAACTTTATAATTGAATCAGTTTTTTATTGAAAATGCACGAGATTTTATCTCCAGGAAAACATACAGACCGTATTAAAACGACTACGGTTGCAGATAGCTGAATAAAATGAAATATATCGAAAGCTGTTCGACAGATCCTTAAAAACACTTGAAATAAATTTAATAGACTCATACTACACCTAGGGTTCCGTGTAAAATATACTTTACAACTTACATAAAATTCTGTGTTTGTACAAATTAAAAAAAACAAAAAGCCTTTAAATAAGAAAAATTATAAAATGCCAAAAAAGAAACAATCAGTCACCCATCCAAGTACTGGCCCATGCAACGTCGCTTAACTTTGTAAAAAATACGTTTGTTGTATGGGAGCCCCCTTATTATATTTATATTAATTATGTTTTAGTATTAATTGTAATAGCTGCACAGAAAACATCATCCCTCAAAATTTATATTCTAAATCTATAACGGTTAACGGTCTCTCTATTCGGTATCAGCCTGGTGACAAACAGACGACGAAGTCTCAGTAATAGGGTCCCATTTTAACTTTGAGTACGGAACCCTTAAAATGTGAAAAATTACGCCGTTGGAATACTAAGCGTTGTGTTTAAGTAAATTTTCCTTTAACAAATAATGAATTACAGAAAGACAACGCAAAGACGGAGTTACTTCTAATAACAGTCAGTGGAACTACGCTGACTAATGTCCGTTGGACGCACTTTACTTCACTAAAAGCTTTTTAAGTATTCTGCGGTGGAAGTTTGCGATATAAATGTTATTCTCCTTAGAGAACAGCTGGCGCCTGAGATGGCTGGAAGTCCTCTGTTGCAAGGCTACAAGATTGTGCTGTGTCCGCGTTTGCTTTATATAAATAGTCTGTGTCATTGACTTGGTTTGGCAGCACAAGGAATTTCATTGCCGACAGATCAGCGCATTGAATTTACTAGCAAATGTTTTGACTTGGCAAACGTTGTGGACGCCCTCCGGCCAGGTGGCATGACGACCTGAGGAAGGCTGCAGGCAGATGCTAGAGGCGTCGAGGACAGGGCGCTATGGCTGGGAGGCTGGTCCAGCGTTGGACTAGTAAAGGCTGTATGTGGTTGGTTCATATTTTCTACGACTACTACCTAAAACTCACCTTTTCTATTATTTAAAAGGTATGCCATACATTCAATATCACAAATAGCTATCCATACATTGACGACCTCAGTGGCTCGGTGCGCGAAAGTCCGCCTGAGGCGCAGGAGGTTGCGGGTTCAATTCCCACCGCGGGACCAGATTTTGTACGATCTACAATTTCTGGTATCGGGTCTGTGTGTTTTCTTCATATTATATGTATGTATTTAGAAAAAAAAATGTATCTATGTAGTATATCAGTCACCTCACCACACCCATAGTACAAGCTCTGCTTAGTTTGGGGTAAGATGATGCTATGTGATAAGGCCGGAAATATTTAATATTTATTGATGAATACTAAGAATGCCTTAGATCCACGTGCGCCATCACCCCAATTTTATTTATTTCAACATAATAAACAACCAAGAGATTGTCTTATAAATCCCAAACATTTTGTTTCCCAAGTCCTTTATCGAATAGAGACGTGGAAGGGACCTCTAAGTCATCAGATTTAAAACGTAATTCCATTAAAGCTCGTATTATACCTACGTCGACGTGAACAATGGTGGACTAATCCATTAGACAATACTTACATACGCCATTGATCTTGTGTAACTGGAGATATTGTACTTTCTATAGATTTAACGGGAAAAGGATCTGTATTTGTAACGTGTTTAGCTTTGGTGTTATTTATCATCAAATGAGCTTGTCAGGAATTAAATAAAATATTTTAATGATTTCGTATCTGCGAGTATATTAGTAAAGATCTATATTAGAAAGTCTATGACTTGGACACTTTGTACCTACTCATTGGTTTTTCTTATGACAGCTAGACGTCCGTTATCTCATTAAAAACTCACCGCCTTACAAGAAAAACATAAACACAGCTTAGACACGCGTTTAACATGTAGTTTAACAAAGTGATTCATAGATTTCTTATAAATAACTGTTAATTGTGTTAATATTTGAATAAGACCCTTAATGTCAACATTTACGCAATTTTAAGGTAAGTGTAGGCACTTTTCTATGTTTTCTTTAATGACGTGAATTTTTTGGTAACTTTATATTCACAGAAAGTTAGGTATTTACAATTCCGTTCGAAGAGATGTTTACATTCTCTTAAATAACTAACTGTCACGCGATGTATAAGAAACCAATATTCGTTAATGTTCCTATGCATCATCATTATTACAAGAGCTACTTGTATAAATATACTCCAATTAACGCATACCAAATAAGAATGACATCATGCTGACCTATTGGAAACTCATAAACTACAATCCCTGACATTTATGTACTTTACTGGATTGTAGCATAGTATTATTAGGTTTAAAGCCCTTTCACACTACGAATGTTTATCGAGCTATAAATCTATCGAACTTCTTGTTTATCGTCCTAATGTGATATTGTCTAGGGAGGCTATTTGTCGCAGGATTAACTGGGAGCTGTAAAGAGATCAATGATGAAGAAAATGGGCAGTTAGGGCGCTTTCAATTTGAGAAAAAATCGGGCTGACGTCAAATCTCCGGTTGCCGCACCGCAGACGTCGTATGTCTCAAAACTTCCACGTTGAAAGTACCGGAAAACAAAATTCTCGTTTTTTTTTTCTTCATTAAATACTTTTCTAAGAAATTTGCTCTCTATAAAATCATTCATGCTCTTCTTATTTGGACGCGTTGGTGACTCCTTAATCGGTTGATAAAGGTGACTTCTGTGAACAATGACTAAGAAATCATTTTCGACAAAGCTAAACCATTAAAATTTTTTGATAATGTTGGCGACCAATAAAAAGAATGAAATTTTAAAATAGTTTTTATTAAATAATTAGAATATAAATGACTTGAATCGATCCTACGGCAAATCTCAAACTTTTTTTAGTCTACGTCAGTTGATGCGGCATTTGTATGCGGATTTTGTGGAGTAAAATAAAGTATTCTGGAAATCATTTAGCTGTTCATATAATGTTGAGTTTGCAATACCAACTATTTTCATTAAGCGGTAGCTTGCCACGTGTAATCTAAATTCGTCTAAATTAAAGCATGAGCTTAGGTTGATACACCATTTCCTGAATAGTAACTCCCAAAGGATCGGAATTTGTCAATCAACTCTCCCCTGGCATTTGAAATTGTCCGTCAAATAGTCCAGTGAATAAACAGAATTGCTTCAGCGACTCCGGTACAGGTACTGAAGAGGAAATTGTCAAATTATTCTTAAAATATCTTGGAATTCAGTAGTTAAATAGGAATAAGTAGAGAATGTGAGAGTTGAGAATGTGAAAATATTCTAAATTTGTGTACAATAAATTAACACGAAAGCACATAAAAATATATTTTTTTTGAAAATATCTCAAAAAACTACCCTTAAGTATCAAATTTAAACGAATATTTATTAAAAAAGGTATGTTCTCAAAATGCGTTTACAAGACGGAAAATGATTAACATGAAACAAAAATATATACAGGGTGTGGCGCAATGAGTGGATAAACCCACGGTTGGGGGGCATCGCGACTGTTCGGAAAATGATAATTTGTACTCAGTAAAAGTGTCACGGTTTTCGAGTTATCAGGCATTTTTTTTTTTTTTTTAAAGTTAGACCTGACCTACTCTTTTAAGTACCAAATTTACAATACAAAGAATTTTCTCAGTCTGTTTTCTGAATAGCATTCCTAGATAGTGGTGCTATCAAATGTTAACTACCAATTTTGTACGATAGCCATAGTTTTTTCTATTTTTATTTTTGAACGCAAAATTTGTGTTTTCATTTTATTTTTATCTAACTTTGGTATCTAGTGGTGTAAAAAAAATTTATGGTGACATGAGTGCCCAATTAATAAATAATTAGCCTATTTCATTAGGATTCCAAAATGGTATAACATACGATATCTCTAGCTCTGTATTAAAAAAACTAATGATTTTAAGATGAGTTAGAAGCATTTTTTGAAATTACAAGATAATTTCAAAATATATTTTATTTTAATAATTAATACCAATGTTACAACTAGGAACTGTATGAGAGCGTGTAAATGAAACAAAAAGTCATCAAAATTACATTTATTAAATTTATTTACAATAAATGCTCGAATTGCCCACCGTGAGCTCGAATGCATGCCCTGCACCTTCTAATAAACGATCGCTTAACATTTCGGGCATGCCCCGTTTGACTTATGGTCTCCGCTGCCCTGTTTAAAATCTGCCTGCCTTAAAATCATTATTTTTTTTAATTCAGAGCTAGAGATATCGTATGTTATACCATTTTGGAGTCTTAATGAAATAGGCTAATTATTTATTAATTGGGCACTCATGTCACCATACATTTTTTTTACACCACGAGATACCAAAGTTAGATAAAAATAAAATGAAAACACAAATTTTGCGTTCAAAAATAAAAATAGAAAAAACTATGGCTATCGTACAAAATTGGTAGTTTACATTTGATAGCACCACTATCTAGGAATGCTATTCAGAAAACAGACTGAGAAAATTCTTTGTATTGTAAATTTGGTACTTAAAAGAGTAGGTCAGGTCTAACTTTTAAAAAAAAATTAAAAATGCCTGCTAACTCGAAAACCGTGACACTTTTACTGAATACAAATTATCATTTTCCGAATAGTCGCGATGCCCCCCAACCGTGGGTAAAGGATTATCCACTCATTACGCCACACCCTGTAATTATGATGTATAAAACACAGTTCGTTTTTAGAAATGTACCTTTATATAAAATATGAAGTTGTGAATGGCTTCAGACATGTAATAATAACATTCTTGTGCAGTTGTTTTTACAATTTTACAAAGAACAGGCAAATCCTTCCAGATAAAAGTACTATGAAAATAGAACTGGTAATATTTCCGACACAAAATAAATATTGTAGATTCTCCCCTTCTGAGATAGCATTGGAAAAGGTTATGCCTGTAGCAACTCAAAGTAAACATCGTTCGTGTGAAGAGATTGTACAAAAACGGAACACCTTCTGGACTCTGAGAAAGCAGCTTTTTGCGAAACCAAACCGATTTAGGTAACCGAATTTTTTACCATAACAAAATTATTAATATGGGAGTGAAGCGACTTAAATTGCCAAATTGTGTTAGTACTTTTTGTATGAAAGTAATGACAACGCAAAAGTATCCCTTTCAGACTCTGAGAAAGCAGTAACGGCCTTTGCGTCATGAATTTAAGATACCGATATATTTTCCATTACATAAATAAATTATTATAGGTAAAAAATAATTTGGTAGTTCCGGTTCTAAATTATCGAATTTGAACAAATAGTAATACCATCGCAAAACGGAATATTAAAAAAAATCACACAATTTCAGACAACAGGCAAGTGTTTGTCTGGCAAGTAAAATCTTGATACTCGTGTAAGATAACAAAAAAACGACAAGAATTTTTAATCATATTATAATTACTATATGTATCTGTTTGATTTATTACCACAAGATTTGCTCCAAATCCAGATGATATAAGACGTAGATAGATAGATGAAACGTTTATTTGTAACTTCAATCACACATACAATAATCGAGCAAAAACCCAATAAAAAATTACATATGAACTTAAGATTAGTAAGTTAACATGTTATCATGATAAACGCATGTGGCCACAGCTCTCACAGAGATGCCGCTGTAAAGATTTCATTTATTAACTTTTTCATTGAGAAATCTACACAATTTAATTACTTATTACTAAGGACAGATTTTCGTAATCTCCAGGGTCCATTGCATGAACGGTCCGACTCACGACGTTGCAATAAGCTGCTTGGAACATAACTACGTTATTAATACAGACGAGTCAACATAATTACATTGCCTCCATTCGTTTCATAACGTGAACTAGTGGGGTAATGTTTGTCATTGTACTATAAAAACTCATAATGTACCTACACGTACAAATATACAGGCCTGCGATATGAAAATCTTCATATCTCAAGAACCGTGATAGAAAGTTGAAATTTTGAGGGATGACGTATTTTTCTTGACACTATAACGACAAATAAAAATATTTATAAAATATATTATAGGTTTCCTATGCAACAAACGTGATTTGCACGAAGTAAACTGACAATTTGTAAGGCCAGCTTGAATGGCTGACCGCTCCAACTGCACATAAAACAAATAGTATTTTACTTATTTCCTTTTTTTAATTGCAAAATGACTATACACGTAAGGTGTACCTTAAGTGTAGTATGACTCGATCTCATACCTATCAAATTTATTGAAAGATATTAAATTGAGTACAAGGTAATAAAAATAGTACAGTCAATTTATCAATTCGTAAGTCATTTATATATAAAACTTATTTTAACTTGCATGATAACTCGTGCAAAAATATATGGGCATTTAAACTGAGCGTGGTTACGTAGCAGAGTGAAATAAAATATTTTCTTTAAACTCGTCGTTCTTTTGACTATATTTCCTGTTGAAATTTAATTAAACTGAGTTTATTCTCCGAGCAGCAAATTCAATTAATGCACGTAAATATACTTTACCCTGCTTCAAGAGCAACTGTAACAATGACGTAACTAAAAATGAGACACTTCGCAAACTTTGATGAGAAACTTACACGTTAGAAAACATTAATGAAAATTTAAAGGGTTGACTAGTTCCATACATAAAGTATGAGCTATTTGGGCTCTTTTTCATCTTTTTTGTATTCTTTTAAGTCTTTGGACTGGCTTCATTTGTTTTATATTTATTATATGTGTTTTCTATATATTATATGTAAGAATTTACAAAAAAAAAATGTATCTATGTAGTATATCAGTCACCTTAACACCCATAGTACAAGCTCTGCTTAGTTTGGGGTTAGGTGATGCTGTGTGAGTAAACTGGTAATATTTATTTTATTTATATATTTAAGAAGAATGAAAAAGAGTGGACTTGAAAGGATGAGGGAATTAATGAGTACTTTGTTGAACTAAATATAATTTATTTCAATAGCAAGGTGAACATGTAATTGGCATTAAATTACATGATGCGAAAAGTTTATCACAAATACAAATATTTTTTATGAATACTAATATAAGCTTGCATGTGGTGTTACACCCACCGTTCTGGGCTATAAAGTTATTTTTCCACGAGATTGCTCGCCGCAGAATGCTTTGAGTTAAAAATACAGTTTGCATAAAGGAATTCCCGTACCTCAAATGCTTTCATACTTGACATAGGCATACGCAAAATTCATAAAACACAATCATTTGCAAAAAATAAAATGACGTTTATCCCCAAACAATTCATATCTCAAATGTCAGATTAATCTAAGGCCTGGTACACACTGTTGATTGTGCGAATAATAATCCTTGTATTCCGCAAGAGGCGAGAGCGTCAAAGCTTCGCAAAGGAACAAAGCCTCCAATTACCCAAGCGGGCACGCCGTGGGCTTTTAGTGAATAATGAGGCCGCTTATCCCAGCGGATGACGGCTTCACTAGAATTGTTTTTGAGTGGGACTGAGCGGACCACCCGAACGTTACTCTAGGGCCGGCTACACGTTCCGCTCGCTATAATTTCGAACTAGTTCATGAATGGAACGCTAGACAGAAGTTGGGTGGGTCTGTTTTGATTGTACTTTACGTTACAAATACTGTGAGCAGCTAATTCATGTTGGAGTTGTAGATTCTGACAACATAATAAACTTAAGTTTACTAAAACTGCATTGCATGTTTATTTTTATTTTGCTCCTTTTTGTCGAAATAAAACAAGAGCACGCAATTTATGCATTGGGTCGAATAAGCATACACAATATTATATTAATAAACAGTGTTTATATCTCTTATTTATATATTTACACATACATTGTATAGTTGGTTAACAGATGAACCCAAGACACTAACAACACATAATTAACATTTAAATAAAACTTGAAACTGGTTGTTATCAATTTTATGTGTAGGTAAAAAAAAAAATAAACAGAGAAGACAGAAAATCTTGTCAGCTTGTAGTAGATAACCGCCTTAGAAAATAAAAATGAAATAAGCACGTTTTATCTGAGCAAGCAAAAATTCCTAATTGTCACTAAACACAAGTACATGTTTAGAGATTTTAATTTCATGACCGTCACTTGTCACATTCTCGGGACAAACGGAAATTTGCGGTGTTATTCAGTGAACCACGTATCCCATCTCAAGGGATAACCACACTTCAATCCACGTTACGTAGGTACTGTTTGTGTCTAGTCTCCTGTCAGTCGTTGGACGTCGCGGTCACTGCGCCGACACAATTCGCCCATGCTCTTTACGAGTCCCTCACTTTGACATTTTACACAAACAAGGTGTCCTTTATTCATGGAATTTAGTTTGTTGAGACTCTGCTTTACGTATTTTTATGCTATGAATTAAATTTATGCGGTAGTTTGAACATGCCTTAATACAACTCAGATATTAAATATAAAACACAGCAATTTTAGAAGTTACAAAAAAGAAAATATTAAAAAAAAAATATCATATGGCTGGCTACCTACCTTCCTTTCAAATGTTTCTTTAAAATAACAAGATTCACTTATGTGAGCAAACGTGATTTCAATATGGAAGGTTCGTTCTCCATAGCACGAGCCCGTAAAACATAGAAGGGTTGAGCCCTTCCCCATCCAGTGTAACGAAAATTATTCAAATAGATAATAGTAATAACCTTTTAGAACTTAGAAGCTTATAGGCTCAATTATGGTTAACATCACTACGTCATCCACTTCGTAAGATGTTGTATTTTAATGCAATAAAGAGTTTAATAACATAATTAGTTACTCAAAGATTCCATAATCAGAGGTAATTTACAGCAACTACCAAGCGCAAATCGTAAAAATTATCATGTATTTAAATTTGTCAATACGAACATTTTATTTAATAAACAACCTGAAACCAATTAATTAAATACTGTTTATTTGGAATATAAAGCAGATAATGGTTCTCAAGAGCGATCTTATGTAAGGATCGCTTTTATAGGCCATTAATTTATTTTTTACGTTTGTCTGCCCACTTCAGGTGTGACGTTAATTCTGTACCAGCACATTAAAAGAAACTTAACGGCTGTGAATGCTGAAATGGCTTCTTCTGTTATATTGAAAGAAGCGTGGCTTTTAGAAGCTTTCATAAAATGTTAAAAGTAGATATTACGAATAATTTAATTGTACATAAGCATGCCTTCTGACGTTTCTACTGCTGGGAGCCAGGGACTTCTCAAGGGTCTAATATTTCATTTTTCATCTATTGTTGGTGGTGCACGGTGGATGCAGGACGCGTCTAACCGAAATAATAAGAGATCTTTGAGAGATGGCTAAGTCCAGAATCTCCAGAAGTGGACGTCCTACGGTTGTAATAATGAATGCACGTACGGACACCGTTGATCATGTAATTCAATAATGATGTTGAAGTATTCCCGTTTGAGCACCTTTATTTACCTTTTTTTACCGCCGTTACACACACATTCACACATCCCAGTTTTACTTTTTAAAATTAAGTTTTTTGTATGGGAGACTCTTACATTTTTAAAGTGTTCTTAGTATTTGATCTTAAAACGGAAACAGAGACACATCTTCCTTCGAAATTTCAGCTTTTACCTTTTGGGTGCGGAACCCTAAAAATAAATCACATCCTTCATACAAACAAAAGTTAACATTACATGTTTTTAACAAACAAAATATAATAATTACTTAAAACAAATTATACAAGTAAAATTTTTAGTTGTCTTAGAATGAAAAACTATAAACTCTAGAAACTTTTGGTAGTAGGTACTCTTAACTCAAGGGCAGCGTGAGTACCAAATGTGCACCTTATCGGTTTCCTTTAGTTTTGCTGGCTGGTGAGCCGGTTTTATTCGGCATACTTCAGGTTACTCAAGGTCTCTTGCTCGAGCTCTAATCTTATCCAGAGTAATTCTGATGTATGAGACGGGTGGCGCGCGCGCCGATTCCTTATAGCCCTCTCAATTGATCTACTCTTAATAATATGATAACACCGATTTCTTTTGTTACGAGTAATGTTACAGCATTGGTTTAGTGATTGATAAAATTAAAATTAAAGATACCTACTTAATTTATTATTAGTAGGGAGTGATTAAGTAAACTTATATGTTTATGGCGAAATACATATGTCGGAACAGGAGGCCTCTCTGGGTCAGGCGTCGTAGGCTTTTAGGGCAATGAGCTAAATCACAACACCAGGTATAACAGGTTTCAATTTAATTTTCTTGCTACACAAATTAACACGAAATAATATCACTGATAGATAAACTAGACTACCCTGATCAATTCTAGATTTGATTATAATCGAAATCAAATAGGATTACACCGAATTTTAGTGATTCGCCGTGGACTTGGTGCGCAAGCGACCATTCCGTTCTGACAAGTTTTAACAAGTGCCAAAACCAACATGGCCGCCCCGCCACCACAGATACGGAGCTTCACTAGAGCAAACCCGATATCGGTCTCGCTCTCATTCGGTCATCCGGCGCCACTGGCGCGCGCCGTCACATATAAATAACTCGAATATTTGCAAAGCAAATATTGTATATTATTATCTAAAGGTGCATTCTGCATTATTATCTAAATATGCATTCTCTCGTTAGGTGAGAGTGACAAGTTTTTTCATGGCGAAAGTTTTAATAAGTGTTAGATGTGAGTGACGGATAAATAAATGTAAACAATGGAGTCCAAGCCTTGACACTAGTTACAAGAAATCAGCCTTTTTATGTCTTAAAGAAGATAGGTACCTAAATAACTATCTGGGTACAAACTACTACTGCAAGAGGGTTACCAGTTAGCGACGCATGCTAGCGAAACCAACCGCATACCTATCAAATAACTTGGATCATAAGATATTCATATTAATTATATAGTTTCCATTAATTAATTATGTTAATAAAAGTACTGACAACTTTATTGATATGTTTGGTTGTAAACCCCGTCTGCTGCCAGTCGTAGGTGCTCAAAGGGGATTATTTTATTATGTTTTTGCATCAGGACACTTAAATCAGAAAAGAGTACGAAAATCACACACATTGCATATTGTGAGTTTTTTTGCTTATCACTCTCTGATTAGATTTTGTTATTTGATAATTTTTAAATGAAAGACAACCCTAAAATGAACAATTGAAATCATTTAAATTATGTTTTGAAAGATATTATTTACATAAAATTTCACCATGAAATGTGCATACAATTGTATGTATGTGTCACGCATATATTGTACTTGTTTTTAGATATTGTTCACTAGGTCAAAACCCTTTGTTAGTAAGTAAATCAGTGACATTTTTATTCTAATAATTTTAGTGATGTATATGTCTATTTGACGTCAATTTTGCCTTAAGTACACGTCCACGTACACGATCCTAAAATCAGTAAAGATATTGGGGAAGTGGTGGGGACGATCCCAGCCGCTTTAAGGTTAGCCCCACATGCTCGTAATGTTTGATTCGTTCAAATATGTTACAATAATCTAAATAAATATTTACACTTTTCAATTTAATAAAAAAGAACACATTTTAGACATCAAAAAGGCGTTCTTCTGATAAGGCGATGCTTGGTTTAATGAAAAAGTTTTGAATAGCATTACTGTAGTAGATTGAATATTAACCAAACTTTTTCATCAATGATAATAATCCGAACAAAGTTAGTTTAGAGTTTCTGTCCCAAGCGTGTCCTAGGTTTTCATGCACATTTTACGAAGTTAATTTTGTCTTCGCTGCTCACAAAGCTTATTAACATAAACAAACAAGTCCTACAGATATTCCAACATCTCCCATGTAAATTGATGTAATAATCGTAATCATAATTTTTGTTTTTATTCTGGTGTCTGCAAAAAACCGTTCAAAAGGCCCGTTCGGCTTATAAACGGCGATTTAATGTTGTAGCATCCGCTTTAAAAGTACAATAAAAATGGGCTGTCATTTTGCAAAGGCGTACTTTATGCTATTTCAGAATTAGTGGTGTGGTGGTCCATTTGGTTGGACGTGTGGGGCGACGCAGTGAGGCGAACACAATTTGTAGTCCATTTCTCTTGCATGCCCCGCGACACTTTACAGATTTGCTAGAAATATTTGCATGGACATGCCCTGGTTTGTGAAATGATAATATATTATTAGAACTTGGACTTATTTTCTTGGTGTTCAAGGGAAATGTCATCGGAATGGATCTGGTTGCGCTGTACTAGGACGGTAAAAACTCAACGACGTTGTCAAGTTGTGTGTTGTGTTGTTGTGTTGTCGTTGTTGTTGTTGTCTTATTTTGTACTTCAGAATTAGTGTTCTTTTAGAAGTGTCATATTTCACATGAAACCATTTCATAAATTATTTTTACTTATATTTTTAACCTTTAAAATCTTAAGAAGCAGTAAATTTACGTTTTTGAGTCATTTTTATAAATTAATTATGTTCTAATTTAGGTTAGGCAACACCTATCTTTTTAATAGTTTGAAAACATATTTTCCTGTGAATAAAACAAGTAGAACATTTATAACGGCATATACAACACGGATACTGGTTTGAACTGTTAACTAATAATTCCTTGATACCATAATGCAGCTACTCGTGCCACCAGACGGTCAATTGGCAATGGTTAGTGAAATTTACGAGTCGACGCAAATTTCATTGTTTCATCGTTTCGCCGTCTGACCAGCGCATAAAATAACTATAGACAGAGTTGAGTATTGTCTGGTTGCGCGATGCAATTTGTCGAGCATTTCTCTTGTATGTCCTCCGTAACAAAGGTCCGTTTCAAGCTGACGTGGACTATCGATAGCTCAGCGGAATTAGTGCTTTTAGGGATCCAAGTTTTGTAAGACAGGATGTTTCTTAAGCTTTGGACAAAGGTATTGAGGCAATCGTTCTATACTAACTTCTAACGTCTTTGGCACAAAGTGGTTCTGAGTGTTTATCGGCTTTTGTACGTTTACAAAGGAATTCGTAGGAAAGCAGTCGTTTTTTTCTAATGATAATTACCAATATAAGAAATTGAATGGGAACTAATATAAGAAATAAGTTTCCGTCAGTTTGTGATTATGTAAATGTAAGCACGTAAGGAATATGGCAAAAACTTTAAAATAGATTAATCACGGTACCTAAGTTTGTGAATAATAATAGTGAATTATTAATATTCACCAAAAAACCTTAGGTTTATACCTAAGGTTTTTTGCTTATGCATTGTTTTAAATTCAACTTAAATAAAAAGACATACTACTATAACTATTGTAAATATCTTATTCAAATAAATTTTACGAACAAAATTGGAACCAGTGAGTTCTAGTTCTACTCACCCTTATCCATGCTTTTTTTCTTATTGTCACGATTTCCAAGCTTTCAACCTTTTTACACATCGAAGAATAGCCATAACTAGCGCACTCGCAAGTCTCGTTAGCTTAACCCGATAAGCGTTGAAATGGTTGAAATAATTTGAATTCTGTGTTCGGATTTTACATTTTGTAGAATGACTTTTACGCTGTCAATTGGAATTTATGTAAAATATAGATAACACTTTAACGATTTGGAAAAATATTTTACTCTTTAGAGATAAAAACGCCCATATAACAAATTTGACAATCCCAAAATTAATTCAACAATCTATGTATAAATAAAACGAAAAGCGACTGACTCATTGTCTGACTGACATATTAACGTAGGGCCTAAAGGGCCATGAGAGTTAGAAACTTTAAATTTTTCAGAGGAGGTCCTTTTATAACGTAGGGTATGAAATTACTATCAAAGTCCTATGTAATAAATTAATTCATTCGTTTATTGGGAAAACAATCAAACCAATTTCAATAATTATAAAATAAATCCATCTGGTATTAAACCTCAAGTGGAATTTTAAGCAGCTTTGACTCATTATTCGTCACCAAAGTTTCATCCCAAACATGACTCATAAGATTAATGTCAACAAAATGTTCAACGAAGAAACAACACATTTCGAGTCAGGTATTCCCAAAAACCGCGCGTGCTCCAATTTCAAAGACAAGGTAGAGCTGGCTGTCGCTCATACATCGAGGGCCCTACGCCTCATAGTTTGGGCTCCATCGCTGGAATGCAATTCAAGCATAGCTGTGGCAGACATCGGTCGATAATTGCATTTTGCGGTCGGTCTGCGCTCCACTTCACTGGGCTCTAGTCATTGCACAGGTCTTAGACTAAAAGAGGATTTCGGGCTTAGGCTCTAGACTCAATGTTGCCTAACGAGCTCCCTAATCAATTGACTTGTCTAATCATCGGTTAGTGAAGCGTTTTTGTTAACTAGTGGTTAACACGCGGTTATTCAGTGACTCTTTTGATGTGAGGTACGAAAGTTATGCGTGGAAGGGTGCGGATAAACGATTTGATAAGCTAATAATTATGCTGTATGGAGTGCTGATGTTTGATTAAGATACGAAAATCTTATAATGGCCTATCTTAAATTTAGAAACCGAGACTGTTTTCTTGAGTGTTGAAGTTATTGTCAAAGGAGAAGCTAGTAACAGGTTATCTTCTGAGTATCTATGGACATACATTTTATATATTTCAACTTAAAATTGAACTCTTTTTTTATCTCAATTTTAATAAGTTCGCATTTGTTTATGTTATTTTTTATGTTGTGACAATAATATTATACCCCTTTCGTGTGTTTTTGATATTTTCAGTTTTGATTGTATGACGAAATTTCACATAAAATACACAAATGCAGACAAAAAACAGACTTAATTCTGCTATTACTGTAAAAGGATACAATCATTTTTGAATTTGTTTGCATCAAGTGTATTGTTCTAGAAATTTGTATTACCAAAAGAGATTTATGTTGGCTCAAGTGAAACTATTTTTCGATAATGCTATTGAATTTTCTGTGACAAGCAGCCAATACGAGCGATTGAACGGAGCGCAAATAAACTGAAGTTTTCAACAAATTCCGATTGGGTAAACAAGATGCGAGACAGAACCGAGAGTGCAAAGGAATACACTCTACCTCTGTACTTTACAATATTAAGAAGAAACTTTGTTTTTATTAAATTTGTTGAAGATAATATTTTATAATATAAGTACTACAGTTGTATGTTGTTAGTAGTAGTTAGGTTAGTTAAATGTCATTGAGGTATAATAGGTCTGGCAACATTTTTATTAGGATCAAAATGTTTCATTTAATATTTGGAAAGAAGATCGTGATCGTGATAAATGTGTAGATTAAGAAACTATGTGAATTATATATTTTGATAATATAGAACAAAAAGAATCTCTCAGTGCATTCGAATTTAATTGATACTGATAAATGACTGAATAGCTGCAATTAAATATGTTTAGCTCGTAAATACACAAAAAGTCATTCGCCAATAAAGTTGGCCATCATATTTTGTTATGTGCTGGACACTTATCAAAAAATTTTACATGTCATTAGCGCAACAGTATATCTATTGTAAATACCCACACATGTGTATTTGCAGAACTCTCGTACAAATACAAATCGCACATCGAAAAACGTACTCCATAAGCCGCAAATATACTTCTCAGACACATTAGTGAAAAAAACAATAACATCTAAACAAAAAACAACTCTACAGTTAATAATAACTCATAAACGGTTCAAAACTGCCTTAAGTTAAAGCACCTGTTAAGCTAAAAAACTCATTTGAAACATAGGGTAAGCGCTTATAATGCAACAATAATTTTACGCCCAATCCACGGAGATTAAACTCCACGTGAAGAGTACCACTTCCATGTAATAGCGATGGCGCTATTATATTAAAACTACGTTAAAATAGAATATATGAAATCTCACCTACTAGATATTTCAGATATTTCAGACTGGAAACTGGGGATCTAAAATATGCTGAAAAATACCTACAAAATAATTTCTAAATTAAAAATATAAGGCCCGAATGGACATTCGATTTTTCTAACACTACAAAGCATACTTATTGTAAGCATCCAGAGCAGGAACAACATGTATTTGCAAAACATTTATGTACAGTGCGCGTCAGATTTAAGTACCCCCCCTTTGTCTATGTAAGTGGGTTCGAATCCTGCAGCCAATCGTTGAGATTGGAAGATTAAAACTACATGTTATTTGAAATTTTCCATTCTATTTTGTTTTTTTTTTTTTGTTGTTGCTCCTAACAAAAATTTTATGTTTTGTATCGTTAAAATGCTTATTTTTATATAAATGCTAATTTTATTTCATTTTCATTTGTAACCTTACTCAAAATTTCGAATAAGTCTATAAGTAACTGCTTGGCTCCGTGGCAGTAACAAGCAAATTAATATTATCTATCATAGTTATAATATGAAGTGACGGAGTTCGAATCTCGTGAGCGGTGTTTTTTATTTTGTTTTTTTTAATCAAATGTTATCTATTCCCTTTGCAAGATTTTTGATTAAGTAATATATTGTTCCTAATGGCAAGTTATTGAAAAAAAACACATATTTAAAAAAAATATGAATATTTTATTTTATAAACGCCTACAACAAAAGTCAATAAATTAAGTATAAGTTAGATTAATTAACGAAATAAAAGTTTTAATAACAAATAATATTTTTAAACAGTAAAAGGTTTTAAAGTTTAGATAGTGACAATTTATTCAGATATACTTAATTTGTTTACATCGAAAGAACAGACATGTTAACTAGTAACAATTTCGATCTCTCGGTAGTAAACTAACATTTTCTAGGGGAATGTGGGGCCAAATGTTCATAATATTTTTATACAAATACAAAATATCATGTTCACGTTTCTTTTTTGTGTAAAAACAAAACTCTAATAACGTATCGGATAACCTTCGTTTAAAATAATTTGCTGCAATCTACTTTTCATATGAGTGACCATATTCCAGCTTGCCTCACTACCACGCATTATTTCCCAGGTCCTCAAAACTTCGTCTTGTAAGTTAGACTTGGACCTTACATCACTAGTGTCCCAATTGAGAACCATTTGACCCCACATATTTTATATTGGATTCAAATCCGGACTTTTAGGTGGCTATGCAATGACAGTTATGCCAGGTTGTGATGATAACCACTCCTTTACAATTCTTGAGCGATGCACGGCACAGTTATCGTGGACAAAGTAAATTTGTCCATCTGGATAGGCGACACGGATAGACGGCAACATTATGTCTTGCAACATTTAGATGTTGCTCTCCATTCATGCGACCAGCAACTTCCACCAATTCGCCTGGTCTCCCATTGACAACATCCATCAATAACCTAAAAAAAAACATTAAATTTACTACAGAATCGTAATTGTGTAGTTAGATCTAAAAGTCAAACTATTATGAAAAAGTTAAAATGCTACTAATAAAATAGCTTACCTGAAGTTATTCTACCACTTGCCTTTACAGGCTGAATGTTTTGTGGCAAGTATCGCTCATTTGGTTTTCTCCAGAGTATTTTTCGACCGTCTGTGTCAGATCTGAATGTCTTTTCGTCACTGAAATAACTATATTGTTCTCCCAATCAAAGTTAAGGTATTCATATGCAAAACTAATTCTTGCCCTCCGGTGATCTTCTGAGTTTATTTTTTCTTGCTGGCCGATAATTGTGTATATTCCCAGCATGCAAGTGTCGCCTCACAGTTGACAGAGATATGCCATATTGCTGAGCAGTGATGCGAGTTGATGCAAATGGTGCCATTGCATGATGATTCACAATATCTTGGTGGCGTTGTGAGGTATAAGCCGTTGAGATGCAGCCGGGTTTATTAGCTTTCACATCACCAGTAGACAGATATCTGTCCACCCATAGCCTTACTGTTCTCACCTAGAAAAACATTATACAAAGTTAATAAATGTTTCGTCACTGAACTGTTCGAACAAAAAAATATCTAAATTAAAAAATTACACTTACTGTAATGCCAAGTTGTCGTGCAATTTCTTCCTTACTGACTCTTTGTTCATAAAGAACAGCAATTTTTGTTCTTATAATGTTATTCATAATATGATGCATCGTTGAAAACACTCAAAACTCTCAGAGATACGCACAAAGCAAACCACACAATATAAGACGAGTGACAATTATACTTTGTCCGCTACAAACGATATCAAATCAAACCCTACCCTCATCTATAACATAAATAAAATAATGGTAAAACTTTGCTTTAAAACTAGGGACTAATTAAACCTATAGACAAAATTCGACGCACCGTCTATCAGCTAAATAGCTCAGTTGGTTTACTGTCGAGAATTCGAGCTTCTGGAAATGGGTGCGAGGTTCGATCCTGAGCGGCGTGATTAATTTTTGCATGCGAAAATTGGTTAACAGTTACAATGGAATAGAAGTTATAGAAAATATTTTGTAGACAAAGGGGATACTTAAATCTGACGCGCACTTATATAATTACTCATACATATAAATAAGTATCCCACATGGAAATCAAACTCGCGGTAATTGAGGTTTGTTTTAATACTCATTGGAGTATTAAAACAAACACATAACTATGCGTAAAAAAAAATATAATTTGTTAAAATCTGCTTTTTTAAAAGTTAAACCATCTGTTAAGCTCAAAACTCTGAATAGATGCAATTCATGCAAAACTGACGTAATCTAGCGACCTGAATCCCTACGTACATAGGGCAAGCGGTCATATTGCAACAAAAATGAAATGCCCAATCCACGGAGATTAAACGCCGTGACGGGTGCCTCTGCCACCGCTTTAATATTAAAACTACATTGAAATGGAATAAATGAAATCTCACCCACTTTTCTAGATTTTTATTTCAGATTGGAAACTGAGGAACGAATCCAACTGTGCCCGTTTCTTTTATAACAATGCGGAGTAATGAACAATTTATAATTTTAGTTTAAGGTTTTGTTTCTGGATTAAGTTTTGTAAACTTTCAAAGTTATCGTGAGTTACCCTATTTTTTGTAAAATGTAGGATTTACTCACATTATGAAAAAGTCACGTTCATTACGTGAGTAAATTCCGCTTTTTACAACAAAATCCTGTTAGTATGTTCTAGATCGTTGTGATCTAAACCGAAACATTCTCACTTAGCTTCAGGCAGCTATTCTCAGTTTTAAGATAACATTTCGGAAGCGCATATTTAGAGCAAAACCACGAATTCATGATTTAAAAAAGTCATATTGCACAAAAATTGCGAAACCTTAAACAATCATTAAACTCACATTCTTTATGAAAAATATAATTGAATTTGTTCAATCACCATATATATGATTTATTTGATTCCAAGGTGTTTCAAATGAAGTTGTTTTGCACACTGCTCGGATCAACGCCTCTTGTTTTGGCTTGCATTTTCACGTTTATCAAAATTCCTTAAAGCACAATCAACTTAAAAGACAGAGAAAAACACTACTACCCTGTGTTCTGGCCATAAAATAATAATTGCTTGGTACAAAAGTTATAACAACATTTACTACATTTTTATCCTATCAAGTTCTTAAGACGATAGTGTTAAAAACATCGAAAGCGTTTTATAGATATATATGTAGTTAGTGATATTATTCTCAGTTTTTCGATATATTTCAAAATTGGTATCATATCATAGTTCTAAGAATTCCCTTCAAACAAAGCTCTATTTGCAAAAAATCTAGTCTAGACTGTGACAAATTGGGCAACACACACCTAAGCCGCTATTTGAGGTTTCGTGGAAAGGTTTCTGTTCGTCTATATTTACCAGAGTTCCAATTTTCTAGATACTAGAATACTAAATGTCTTCTTACAGGAAACAAAAATAGTATCTCATTTTTGCTTCATTTTGGCACATTTATTTTAGAGGAATAATAAGTTTAACCTGCTTGTTCTATAACCAAATCTATTCAATATTAGTATAATACAATTGTGGTTAATCCTATGAATTATATACAGCCTTCCATGGCCTGAGGAATTCTGACATAATATACCTAATTATTAATGTGTTGTTTAATATCGTATACCTCGAACAAGATCAAATCAATCTAATTTATGCATTAATCAAGAAGCTAGTTGATTAGTTCTAAGTTAGTCGATTATCCTATAAATTGTAAATCATTTGGATGAAGATGATGTATAAATAGATTTTGTTTGGAAATGGTAACGATTTGAAACGACGATGGTAAAGTTAAAACAATTGCTGTGTGAGTAGTCCGGAAATATTGATTGATTTTATTTATTTATTATTTAATTGAATATCTTATGGCTTGTTTCACCATCGCCGAGTAAAATAGTCAGTGGTTAAAATATGGAGCAATCTCTTTCAGTGACTCGATCGAGATTGTTCTATGTTTATATTAACTTCTGTGAAGCTGGCTTAAAGCTTCTATCAAGCTTTTATAATCTATATTGGCTCAACGCTTGCTTGTGAAAGATGTTTCAATAAAATTTATAAAATAAGTAGGAAAATACAATACATTGTAATAAAAAAGGAATAAAATATACAATTGACTAAACCAAAATATTAGTAATAACCTCGTCAAAGTACGTAAACTGAAATATTATAAAATCGTATACTATTATTATTATTATATTATTGGTTTATTTCACCTCAATAATACGTGTCATGGTTAGATATGTCAAGAGCTATCTCGCTATGTCACATGAGACTAAGCGAAATAGCTCCATATTTTAACCATTGTCTAACATAACTCGGATATGGTAAAACAGAACCCTAAAAAAATCTAAACGTATTAAACTAACCATACATAATCGTAAAAGTATTCAAAACTGTTTCTTATTACAAAACATGCAAGGTTTCCTACACATTTATGAGCTAATCTAGAGTAAATTGCATTCTTGGTTTCCTTGCAACTTTCACAATGTTATCCGTAAGGGAGTTAGATCCTATCAAGAGATATGAATGTTATACTGTAGTTATTATCGAATAGATGGCGAACAGATTCCTAAAGCCTTATTTATTTACTTGCAGGCTCTGCGGTGTTACTTCGTAATAATGGATTTCCCTGAGGATTTATATTTTCTCGCTGTAAAAAGTAGTCAATTTTATCCGCCTTTTGGGCCAAAACAATAACAAACATACATCATTAATATTGTAATGTTGCTCCTAAGACCGCAAGTGTTCTTGGTTTTTTAATGAAAACGCTTTTTTCAGAATATTATCAAAGCTATTACTTTCGCATCCCATTTTTTTACGAAATCGCCAGTTTTCGCGAAACAGCACTCGTTCCAGTGAGATTGTGGTATAACGAAGGTGTATCACAGTTAAAATTATAATAAACCTCTTAATACGTGAGACAAAACTACAGGACATTATATCCTCCAGTTTTGTTTTGTTTTGTTCTTTGTTTACGTGGCGTGATAATGGGTTGAAACACTTTCATTCTGTGAGCATCTAGTAGATTTCGTTTTACATAGAAAGCTTTATATACACATGTATATAAATATTCTGTACATGTGTTAGTCATTGAACTCCACCTAAAGGGCTGGACTGATTTTTATGAAAATTTTGTGTGTGTTTAAGTGGGTTCGAGAATGGTTTAGATTCACAATACGGTCAACTAGGTGCGTAGCGGGGGCGGACCGCTAGTATAAATATATTTCTGAACCATTTAAAAGAATATCCAAAAATACGAAGTTTGTTTAGTGGCTTTAGGGTATTTTGTTTAGTTACAATAACAACAAGACACATTGAGTGAGAATTTCGTATTTATCTATAGTAGTAATGACTTAAAAAAGGAAATTCGTTTTTCATTTAGGTTATTTTTTTCATGTCTTAACATTTTCGTGTGATTTGTACTAATTGTATACTTTACAAGCCCACTCCGGTAATTTGATGCTCTATATCCTGGTAATTTCTTATTAAATTGATAAAGCGAAAAATAGGTATAATCCAATATTTTAGGACGTTTTAACTGACGGACTTAACAGATTTTTTTTATTTATATACATTTTGCCTACTTTTTGTATCTAACTGCAGGGTAAAGACCAGCCCGTGTCCAAGTGTCCCGGTCCTGTGCGAATTCCACCAATCCCATTTTTATTGCCTATTTAGACCAAGAAAATTTAGAAGCATCGAATGCCGATAAAAAAATCACTACACTCTTGTAACAGTGTATAAGCACCGGTTACTTTTTATGGATATACTGCGGACCAATTTATAGTAACTTGTTCACTTATCTAGAGCGTCCTAGGTATAATATGCAGTTTGTATGATCCTGGCTTCATTCCAACGTGTGCTCGAACTTTACCAAGTGATTTAGGCTGGGTTATAAGTTACCGTCGTTTTGGCCTTGTTTAATACGATTCCAATGGCTGTTCCGAAGTTGTAGGGCTCACCGTGGAACTTACCTACACAACGTTTTGAATAAACTCGTTCATTATAGAAGCATTTTGTTAAGCCTTCTTACTCCTTAATTCTTGAATACTTACTAATCTAACAGTTAAGTATAATTAAAGCTTGCGACGGGTAAAATACCATGATTGGACGGTTTTTGAGTTTTCCGACATTGTTGTTTGTCAACCTCGTAATTTAATACTCAGAACGAGTGTAGACCGTTTCATTTGTAAATAACCGTTTGACTTATCGCAAAACCAATCAGTGTATACCGTGATCACGGTGCTGGCAACAGCGTCGAAATATCGGAGAACTCAAAAATCGTCAAATAATGGCATGTTTCCCGTTGCAAGACCATGAAACGAAAATAAAACGTTATAAGGTTAATTACCTGAAAAGTTTTGTTTTCACGTTCTTCTTGTATTTTTCTGAGTGCGCCAGAACAGTTTAAGTAAATAATGAAAATAACGGTTTTATAAAATCAGCGTGAGTTATTCGCCAATAAGGTTTCCTATACGCTTACTCCTTACCTACACTTTTGACGATAAAACCGCATAGTATTTTCCATTTGTATTTGAAACTATATATTAACATTATAAAATGTATTTACTGTACTATGTTCCACATACTCCGAGTAAACAAAGCAATAGTTAGATAGATCATTATTACGTGTCAATGGTTAGTAATGTCGAGAGCCTTTTGCTTTTTCACATGTGACTTAGCAAAATAGCTGAACATTTTAACCATTTTCTAACTTAACGCAGATGGTGAAATAGGCCCAAAGCATAAATTTTATCCATTGATATTCAAGACAAATTTTTGACATATCGGTTTTGTTCCTCAAAACATGGCAAAGTAAAGCTGTTTATATGTTTATGCTTACAAATGTTAGTCTTTCATCATGGCATAAAATTTATGATCGGCTCAACGAAATTGTAAAACATATTGTTGTAAATCAAGATTTATGGCAGATAGTATCTTTCACGCATTTTACTATATCGTGCATGGATAATTTTATCGCTTTGGTTGAGATAAAGCTTTAAACCAATTGTTGAATGGGTTAATTTTCGACAGTACGTAATTTCTAATTTAATTAGTACATTGGGTGCTTATATATAATGACATAAAATACTATGCTTTTATATAAGACAGTAATAACCTATAAATTGACTAAGTATAAATAAATTGATTAATTCGATTAAGATTAATGGGCATTCAAAGTAATTTTGTTTTAACAAAAATTCTTCAAAGTTTTAGAGTAATCTTAATTATTTAATGTTAATATGTTTCAATATTTTCGATTATATGGCAAGAGTTCAATGTCGATTCTTGTGGCAAAACACATTTCCTTATTTTTATGATACAATCAATATAATACATTAAATTCTAAACATTCTGCTTTTCATATCAAATCAACACGGTTTCATCCAAATAGTTAGCATTCCATAAACTTTTAGCACGATCATGTTGTATTCAGTGACCATCATATCTAATAGAATACTGCAAACTAAGGATACTTTCTCGCAAATTGCAATATCAACATAATCCATAGGCAGTGTCATCTCACAAGAATATAGTCTTTCCCACCTTGAAATAAGGATATCAGAAATCGTAGTAAAAGCTCTTTACGACCACAGCAAGGAAAATCAACCTTATGGGTTTGTATTAAAGTTTTGATAATCTCTTAAGCTTCGAGTTGATTGTAGTTACTAGTTCGCCCACACATACCCACGTGCTTAAGATGCAGTGAACCACACAGAACCTTGCTATGCTGTCATGGTCGTATTTTAATAATAAGTCTGTCGTAAGTAGACTGGGGTAAGGGTAACGTACACTTGAAGCGAGCCTACCCAGGTAAATTACTTTAACTTTTATATCAATCAAAAATAATAGTCAGTTATTATTTGAATCTTGAAGGGTTGTAAATTTGTCATCTTTAAGGTGGTCTACCTTTCTTTATTATGATATGAATAATCGTTTCTCATTTAGCTTTTACTTTTTCGGAAACTTTAAATTTTTGAAGTAAATAGGGAATATGTACGTATTTTTATAGCTGTTTACATTACCAAAAATATATATAAATATTTTCGTTTAAAGATTACGAAATTAAAGAAAGTCATGTTTCCTATTCTCTCTCTCCTCTTGAGCAGCATAGATCAGCCCACTGCAGGGCATATGCCTGTCCAACTTGTCTCCATGCCCTTCTGGCATAGGTATATCCTATTAAAAATATAAATATATAAATATTCCTGCTACTACACCTACCTACATCAACCCCAAACTAAGCAGAGCTTTGGGTGTTAGGTGACTTACGAGTATATACTACAAACATATTTTTTTTTTGTAAATACATACTTATTATGATACTTGGAAAACACCCAGACAGTAGTATTGTATTGGTTGGTAGTAGTTCTTGATCAATCGGTATTTGGATTTAAGGTCGGTAGTTTATCGAATTTCACGTGTTTTTGAGATCTAAGAATAAATTTTTCGGGTCAGTGCTCGGATTCTTCGGATTCATTTTCATAGCTAGCTGTAAATTTATACATAAGATAATTTCAATCTCCACAATTCTTGGAATAGGGAGTACTCTAAAGTGCTTGCTTGTTTGTTTGTTTGTTAATTTCTGTTATATTTGACTTATTAACTTCAAATAAATAAAAAAAAATGAATTCTCTGAGTTTACAGCATACTAGTTGGTCATAGAACGCTCTGGAGCGCAAACGTGATAAGAAGTGGTTCTGTCTTTCATCCTAATCTCTTTGTGCAGTCGTTCGCGAATCGCTAAACTCGTCCGGACCAGTACGAACCTGATTTAACGCCTGAGCAATGATTGTGAAAAGACGAATTATCTGAATATGAAAACGGGTTAAGAATCTGTGAAATCCACTCCAACTTCAAATAATTAGCTGCATTTTCAGGAGTTACAGGAATTGGAGTGATTTCTATAATATAACTATAACAATCTATATAATTCTTATAATCTTCTTAATATCTATTTATACATTATTATAACCGATATAATTAAAGTTCTCCGCCGTTTCTCTCCGTCTTTAGTTTCTTTTTGGTATAAACTTAAAAACTATAGAAGGGATCCTTAAACGGTTTTCTGCAATACGTAGACTAATCCAAGAAGGTTTTCGTTTTTGAACATAGCCGGAAGGAGCCAGCTAGTATTAGTAGCTTTGCCCATGAATACTTACAATTCTTCAATTTTACTCCCTATAATAATATATACTTACATACCCAATTAATAATAACTTGTTATTTTCCTGACACCTATAGTAGAACGCTTCCTTAGTTTGCGACAAATTCCTGTGGGAATTACTTGAGGACGCTGTTTGAAAGTCCGGCAAATTAATTTATATTGAACAAAATTATACACTGCCATACAATCTACAGGTAGCTCTTATTGCTTTCTGAGGTAAATTTGTGGAAAGTCTCAAGTAAACAACATGTATGCTCAACCTCACGCTGTGCAGATTATATAATTAGAATTCCTAAATGGGAAAGGCATTCACTGCTCAATTAGCATACGATATCCATGAATATGTGTAGGTATATCTTTAGGCTTTACTTTGAGATTGTACAAACTAGAGTAAATATGCGCTGAAGAAAATATATATTTTGCAGAATTCGCGTAACATATAATTTGTCTAGTCTAGTTTTAGACGGGCGTAAATTTATACATTTTATCTTGCAGTGCTATTTGAAGCTTGTGTACTTGGTTCATGTCTAGGTGCTTATTATTAAAGCTTATTTTCTGTTATTATAATTAGTGCCTACCTCTCTGTTTTGCATAAACCAACACACAATACAACAAAAAGTTCTTATGTTACTTACGTTTGCAAATATAATGTTTAAGAACTTATCTATTAAAGAAAACGTTATATTTTAGTGTGAAACTAAACATTTTTCACAGCAGAAGTTGGAGTAATAAATAAATTTTAATTATTTTGCTCGAAATAAGCGTTTTTAATGAAAACAACATCCAAAAAAAATTTTTTTTTGTTATATTAGAACATTTGCTGCATTAGCGATTATTTTTTAATTATGAAAATTCTTAGTTGATTAAATATTAATTTTTATAAAAATGGTTTCTTTTTCTTTTTAGCTATTTAATAATTTCAACATATTTATCATAAGCGACTTCCCACGGCGTTGCGCACATGTCATCGATTATATATAGTTTTTTTGTATTTTTCGGTTACAATTTATTCTTCCACATAAATAACTCTATCTATAAAAAAACTGCTGTACAACTAGTTATGTAAATTTAAATATCTAAGCATACATAGGTACAGACAGATAGACAAACAGCGGTAAACGAAAAAATACGCAAAATGTATAACTTAATGATAAAAATTCACTCGTTATAAGCCAATAGAATCAATCAACCATAATTTCTCCAAACACCAAGTCATCCTTTATAATATGTCCAACGTGTTAGAAGAACTCGTAAATAATACCTACACTTAACATTGTCTTTTGCAAGAGTTTGTTCTGTATCTGCCATTAAACACGATTGTGTGTCGCAGGACATTTCTTGTGAACTAGCTTGAGGTACACGTTTTAGCGTTGACACGTGACGTACAACATTTCCAACAAATACACCAATACAATTTGCACGTTCGGAAATAAAGTATTTATGTATGTACATCGGCTTTGAAAACTCAACTGAGCTTATCCGCAAACGTGCTTATTGCATTCACATGGTTTTATAGAGTACGGATGAAGATATGAATTAAAAAGCTAGTGGCGGGCGATTGAACCCGCGTGAAGCGTCGCCAAACAAAAATGTGGAGAAGGAGGAAATTAATAATACTATTTTGAGTTCGTTCGAGTAGTAATCAAATCATGGTTCATCCAAACCCTACGTGAATGCTTTTTGAACCAACGTAAAAATGTTGCCGTGTGTATTACATTTTTTGTGTTTTATTTTATTTTGCGTAGGCGACTCCATTTTTTTTCCATTTTAATATTATATTGGTGCACAGTGCATTTCATTCTACTAATAAAAAGTACGTAGCTCCACTGAAGCATTTATAGAAATCTCTGTCTTAGAAGAACTAAGCTGAATTTAATAAAACCTCGATGGTATAATGTGCGCAACGATGCAATGAAGATTATAATAACCAATAAAAAAATATGAGTAGGTTAAAATCGTGGGTTCACAGTGATTGCAGGCCGCTTGCCACAAAAATATGTCGGCTAATATAATTAATTTAACTTTATACAATATATTATTATATAAAAATTTTAATACATCTATGTAAAATGAAATAGAAAGCCCAACAACGTAAGATCCTATGCAAAAGTAATACAATGAATAACATTTATGAATGTATATACATATATTTGCACGTATTCATTTTCGCGTCTGTTACCTCTTAACCCTCCCAAATGTTCAAGTTTAAGTCTTAAAGAAGTAGGGAAAGAAGCAGGCTGCTTTTTGAAAAACGTCAAAAAAGAATTAAAATCCATCACTGTAGTATTAATTCAGTACCTCTCATCTTGTAAATATTGAGGATTAATCGAACCTGTTAACAATCTAATAGCCTCACCAAAGAGGTTCAATACTAATATGTTATCTCTTAGAGCCTCACCAACTCGTGTTATACAGGACGCGATTAGGGCCTAGGATATCATCAGATAGCATTGGAATTGGCTTAGTATGTACACTCCTTGATATTCCAGATAAACTTGTTCCTTGTTTTCACTTAATACGATCGACAAACAACATTCTCAATGCGACAACCTGACTCTGTTTATTTTTTATACGAATGGGGACTCCAAAAACAATGTTATGTTAAATAGATCCTTTTCGGGGCAATCTCATTGCGATTGACGTGTAGGAAGTTCAATGTCAGTGTGAATATAAATAAAAGAGGTTGATGTTGAGAGTTTAATAGTTGGATACGTGACGGTGTGTATCATTTTATTCTCAATAATTATTTTGTTTGTGCTTAATATAGAGCATTACGGGATAAAACATGATTTAATATGTTTAAAATTATCTGTTTATCAAATAAAGTTTAGTTTATTATAGACTAAAACTTGATTAGGGTTTCAGAATCAGTTTATGTAAGATATATAAAATTCTCGTGTTACAATGTTCGTTTACGTACTCCTACGAAACGGCTTGACTTATTCTCATTAAATTTTGTGAGCATACCTATTGAGTAGGTCTGAGAATCGGCCAACATCTATTTTTGATTTTGCAAAACAACGTTTGCTGGAGTTAGCTAGTGTAAGATAAAATTGTAGGTCTAAAATCTATCATTAACTAACCAGTAACTACATTTTACCGTACTTATGCTGAGTATTAAACCAAAGAAAATTATTTAACCTTTTAACTTAAAGACGTTTGTAAATACTGTAGACGTATTTGTAGTGAGTGTTTACAAAAGCTGTAGCACTGGACTTAAGGATTAACATACAACAGGTTGCAAGCTGCAGCGGATAGCAGCCTCCAGTCCGAGCTGGCACGGCAGGCGGCGCGCGCGCACCTCCTCCCACCCATGCATTTCACGACGATACCAAACTACTAAATACGATACAAAATTCAAAATATACCTCCACAAAAAATGTGAATTCAAAACAACTTTAAATAACGAAACAAAATGAAAAAAACAACCCTAATACTAGTGCTCGTTTTAATTTCCACAACGTCCGCCGACTTTGTCATAAAGGGAAAAGTTAAAAAGCGGAACACCGTAATAAAAATAAATGACATCACGCCACCGAGATGTTACGCAAACAATTCCGTATTTAGGAACAATGATACACTAAGACGGATTGTGAGCGCTTCGAAATATATTTTTACGGGGAAAATCTCGAGTGAGGTGAGAAAACGTGGTAAATTGAAGAGGAAAATTTTCAAAGTGCTCGTGAGAAGAGTTCTGAAAGGTGACGTGGGCGTTCTGAGTGATGTGCTGTATTTCGAAACTAGAACGTTGAATTCATCTAACCGTGCTTATGTGCTGGTGGAAGGAAAACCGAGAAAGGGATGCGTGAGTCCGCTAGGCTTGGCGGCTTTGATGTTCAGCGGAGGGGAGTTCTCTTCGCCGCTGAAATTGTTGGCAGATCCTGTGCCCACGAGTATGGAAAGCGTACGGCGCATCAAGACTGCGCTGAAAGGTAACAATAGGAACTTAAAATTCGAGATTGTACTGAATTAAATACAAACAGTTGGCTTTACCATTTTAACCTTATTTTAAAAAGGAATTAGGTTTTAAAATCGTCGTGTAGGATTTTTTCACCGTGAATGGACTTTGATGTGTCTTCTTTTATTCAATTTTTATTAATTCTGGTGCTTTCAAACTGATCCCATTTTAAATACTTGGTTGTGTTTTGTAGCAAAATTGTCAGCAAAACATACAAAACACTCGTAGAGATAGCAACAACACACTATCTAAGTTTTCGTGAGTTACATATTTAACTATTAAAGTTTATCAACTCTAGCTAGTTAATAACGTGAGTAAATCCCGCTTTTTACAATGAATAATTGTAACCAGGTGAAGAACACCTGCTTACAAAAATTATATGAAAGTAAAAGTATGTAGAGTGCATGTGTGTGCTAATTTTTTATAGATATAATAGTATTCGTACCTATTTGCATATATATACAATCATCATCTGTTTTGTACTTCGAGATTAGTTATCTCGAAGTACAAAACAACTCCAATATTAATCACACAACGTATCGTAAATATTTAATCATATCTTATTGGTTTAAGAATCTAAAACACCTAAATCATATATTGATAACATAGAAGGAAGAACATAGACAAATTCGTAGCCGACGGCAAACGCGCCAAAGGCATCTCTTGGACACGATTATCGGGTGTGAATTGCTAAGCCTAAAGGGATTGTAAATTCCATATGATAGAAATATGAGAGTGGAGGCGGCACTTCAAAATTACTCCCAGAGTTATAGCATATTGTGCTTTAACAAAAAGTGAGATATTGTATAAAATATAAACTTTGCGTCTCACGGTTTTGCCTATATTCATTGGGAGTAACGCATTTTCTGCTATCAAAATATGCCTAAATATTAATCCTGTACAACAGCAAAAACATATTTTCTAAGTTATAACTGGGGCCGACGGCATCAGCATAAGAAGGCTGCCCTCATCTTCTCCGTTTTTGATTTAAATTTATTAAAAACTAGCGGCTCGGCCCGGCGTCGCACGGGAACAAAAAATTCCCGGTAATTTTTCCTTATTTGCTCACCGTTTAGACCTACCCTGGACTACGACAAACATTTTAAAACCAAAATAAGCTCAATCGGCCCAGCCGTTCTCGAGTTTTAATCAGACTAACGAACAACAATTCATTTATATTTATTAAAAATAATACATGACCTAAAAATACACGCTACATTCAGAACCTTACCTGTTTTTTTATAGTTGGTTAAAATATAAATAATGCCCAAACAGATAAGAACACTAAACATAAAAGAAATTAAATAAGCTCAAGAGCTAAAAATACATGGCGATAAAAAATGCGCACAAACACAACAAAAAAAAAAACAAAACGCAAAAAGTATAAAAAAAACATCACAAAAACACGTAAGATGCCACCTTGGACCCTGGGACGACCAAATTCGGTATACAATTAGGACTTATTTCAATAACTCGGAAACTAAAAATCAATTATGAAATTCCGTCCATGTAGCTATAAGTTCTAAGGTAAGAAACAAAAAAAAGCAAAATATAAAAACGAGTCCAATAGCATCTCCTTTTTTCGTTGGCATCGATTCGTCTACATCGCATCTCGTCTACTTATCAACTCATTACAAAAGCTTCACTAGCAACTCGTCTAAAGTTACTTAACTGAAACATGGCAGACAATGAACATAAATAAATAAAAATAAATAAATAATATTTCCCATCTGGCTACATTTCAGTGTTAAAGCACTATTTTTATTGAATAAATAAGCGACTTTTGTCGCGTAGGTATCTAAGGTGCTATTGGTGATAAATGTTGACACATCAAAAACTGTAACCATTCGTTTGTCCACCTTATAGCTAAAATATGAACATACACTTCCACTCCCTTTGAAATGTTCGAAGAAATAAACGTGGGCGTAGTTGTACCGTGTGAAAATCCAACCAAAATGGTACCATTATGCGTCAGTTGACATGGAACCGATACTTCAAAGACCAGCTTTTTTAACAAATTAGTAATATCCTTTCTCTTCGTGCTTTTGTTGGGCTTAATATTTAAGCCGTCGAAATCCTGTCCGCTCGTTTCGTTTATAACACCCAATCCTGCAATTGAGCTTGGATTCGGTGTGAAAAACCATTTAATTGTCGCAGCTCACTTGATAGCTTGATTGCAGCTTATTCGACAGTTAAAAAACACTTGAAGATTAACGATCTCGTTCAACATTTACATGGACACAAATTCTGAGATTACCCATTTGATAGTCCAGATAAAATCTTCAGAAGATATATTATAATGAGGACAAGGTCGGTGGTAGATAAAAAGCGTCGTTCGCTCTGGCCGGAACATGGGTCGGACTCAGATCCTACGGGATGTGTCGCTACGGAACATAGTTTATCAGGACCACCGACGAAGTACGCGCCCAGTGAACCTCTCTCGACAAATTTATTGACACTCTTCCAATTAAACCTATTGTTGCCGACAACAGAACAGTCATAACAGAATAAAACACGATAACGCGCGATCCCTATGAGTCCTATCGCCCGCCGCACCGGCCATCGTAAAAGGAGATTTATTAAAACTATTTGGTAACAGATTCGATCGGAACCGTACGATTTGACATTTAGATAAAGAGTAAAATTTATTTTTCCCTCGAATGTGCCGCTTCGGTAGAGTGACAATGGAATAAAAAGGTTATAAAATGCGGCTGTTGCAGCGACTACGCCCACGTCCCTCGGGTGTTGTCGGGCGTGCGGCTCGTATCGGCGCGGCCGGGTCGCAGCTGCCAAGCTGGCAGATAAAATGCGACTGCGTTATTACCGCGGCTACTCGCGAGCACGTGTAAATTTCAATGTGAGAACATGGGAGATAAGCCGCGCGTGGGCGCAGATCCACGGCGGCGCCGCTTTGGCCCCGGGCGCCGTCTGCCGCCCCGCTCGCGAACTTCATGCTTTTTTGTGTAAATATGCAGGTGTATGCTAAACAGATTTCGTAGTTAAGTGGGCTTTCATTTGTGTGTTTGACAGTACGCGGACGTTTACTGGCGGGTTGGTGCGGAATTTCGTAATAAAATGATCTAATTTAAATTTTGATGTCTGTTTTGTAACTCTGAAATGATTTTTAACATGGTTTGAAATCGCATATAATATGTCGTAGTCAAACATTCTCAAACATGATCAAACTATAGGAATAATTGAATGTAAATGTATCTATTGACTGGTCTTGGAGATCAAAATCATGTTGTTGTTAACAGAACTATTAGGCTGACAGGAAATTGTAATAGGCTCTTGTTAGGCCCGTTTAGCACGCCTACTTAAGAGTGCTTTCTATTGGCTACTCTTAATAATATAACCCCAAATATCAATTGTGAAATTGACTCTATTTGACGTTATTTCCATACATTTATTCAAATATATCCAAACAACATCAGTGTAGTACTTTAAAGTATGGTTTGAGAAGGCAATTTTTGTACATATTCAAACGTTAGGTAAGCTAGTGGTTAGGTTTTTAATGTACTCATACATGATTTATGATATTAAGATGTTTTTATCATAGTAACTCAAACTTATTTGTAACATAAAATAGGCAGTAAAAACATACAAATGTAACAGTAAAGAATGTAAAAGCTTTTGTTTTTGTATGCATTGAGGTAGATCAGTTAGATGAAGATAATCTTCTTAGGACGTGACATAAGAAAGAGACATTTTTTGCTGACGCATTGTTTAGGGAGTCGAAAAGGACGCGTCATGTTGAGTGCGTGACATAACTTTAGATTAAAATATTTTTATTCCAATATTTCTATAAAGGATGCTGACATAGGTCAACATACCTTTAAGAGGCAGGACGTGACTGCGGCTATTTTGTTAATGCGCTTTGGTATTTAACTGTGTTACTTACTAAGCTATAATCAGCATCATAGTTATTTGAACGAAGCCTAGATTTTTTTTATTTTAGAGGGTTGCTTTAGTATCTTAAAAAGATACTCATGATTTATTAGAGTAACTGTACAAATTGTGTAAAATTTAATTATTTAAATTAACTAAAGGGCCTTAGTTAATTTAAATAATCAATCAATTATTATACATTCGACAGAAAACAGTGTTACTAAAATATGCTTCTATAAATTTTATGTGCCTTAACATTTTTGGGTTTAGGAACCTGTCATTAAATGAAGTTTCGAATTCCCTAGTATATCTTAAAAGGTATTCTCATAATGTCGGAAAATAATAATGACTGAAAGGTCTAAAGTTCGTTGGCAATAATTTTATTCATCAACGCAAATCCGCCACAAACGAATATTTTATTACAAATGCAAATTCCCACCAATAGTATAAATAAACCATGTGAAAAGAATATCATTGCATTGCATTGAGTTTACTTAAAATGCCGTTATGTTATTCAGTGGAAAACCACAAGTACCATTACCAGTAATACTCATATGCAGAGTACACAACCAACATAAAACTTTATACGCAAGTACAAAGGACACTCAGGACGCCGCAGCAGCTTTTAGCTGAATAGAATATCGCGCATGTAAACATCAAAGCATGAATATCAATTCAGTGGACTCGTCCCAACGTCGACCTGTGTTGCAATCTTGCTGAATAAAATCTTGAATGGCCATACAGTTTGTTTTACACGGACGTGTATCGAGATTATAATCATTCAAGTCTAAGAAAGTCAAAGCAGAACTTATGTATAGATTGGATCGAAACATCTATCGCAGATGCTAAGAGGAATGAAGTTATGTTTTATGGATTTATTTCACTTTTTAAATGACCTAGATTTTACCTGGAAAAAACCGGTGCTCTGTTTAGGCACAGGGTGTATATGTAGGTGGCAGATTTTGTCTCTAAATTCAAACCGTACTGATGTATTTGTCGCTCTACGTAAACTAATTTCAGTAGGTAGTCTTTTTGTTTTGAAAGTTTAATTAACGTGCTACAAAATTTGTATTGCCTATTCAATATTTAATATTGACTTGATTTCTTATATATGTGACGGCGTGACGTCCTGGTATTTCATTGTAGGGTATTTGGAAAATCTGTTTAAATCACTATGTCAAACCTTTCACCTACATATGTATTGTATGAACATTATTATATTCTTTAATTTTAGTCCATTTTATGTTGTCTATATAATGATTGCACCGCACGCAAAACATTTTATTTCCATCATTCACATAATAATTAAGTCAGCAACTGCTGAAATTGTTTAATGATTATTATTTAGTTACAACCATTTTTATAGAATTATGAGCCACAACGTTTATTTCTTTTAAGTAACATTTTTTTAACTGTTTTGATGGATGTTGTTTAGTTGATAAAAAAAATATATAAATATTGAAATTTCCCATTGTTTTCGTTTGAAACTGGCTAGGTTTTGTTCAGTTTTGTGTTTACACAATTGTAAACATTCGTTTTAAAATAAAATATTTCTGAAATATTTAACAGAAATATATTTAACGTTTAGGTTCTACGTTATTAATAATTTTACGAATTTTTGGTCTAACTGTTTTAGTTTTGATTTCTAATGTGAGGGGAAAAAATACAGATATACAGCTTTAAAGCAAACTTGTATTTCCACTACGCTACGATTTGTAAAGTAGGTACTTATTCATTAAATATAGTTTTTTTTTTGCGGACATACTTATATGAAAAAAATAGACTTAAACCGGAGAGGGGAAGCATGATTTTATCACATTCTATTTGATGCTAGTTAGCATTGAAAATAGTTGCAATGCACATTGCTTTGTCATTTAACAGGACTAGTAATTGGTCTATAAGGCATATCAAAATGAGAAAATACACCTTCAACAAAAAACTAAACAAATTTTAAAAAATACTTAATAAATTTTGGTTTTTGAGATATCGGGTCTGAAAGTACTATATTATAAAAACTGATGAAAGATAGTCTTTTAAATGATAAATCAAAGTCTAGCATATAAATAATCAAACAGAAAATACCAACAGCTAAAAATATCGTATTTATAGCATTATATACGTTTTCATTCTATCTGTGGTGTTTACTTACAAAACACTCAAAGTTTTTATTCCGTTGGTTGTAAAACAAAGCAGGCATTCCTATCACGAAAATTTGAAACAAAAACCTATAAACATCACCTTTACCTCTTTCCGATTCAAAATGACTTCCAATGCGATGTAATTTACATAGTACCCTTTGTATCCAACCGAGTTTCCATAAAATTTAACAGCGCTCGAGTTCACGTGTCCTTAGCGCCAAAGATGCTGCTTTACGACGGTCCTCAACACCAAGTTAAGGTTATGACGATAATTCAGTTTTATGAAGCCTTTCAGGTGGAATGTGGGAACTTCTCATGTGAGTGTTCTAAAAGAATTATTAATTGCCTCGCAGTCCTTGCGGACAGATATTATGCTGGGGCTGAAAGTTTCGACATTAGTCATTCTCGTATTTTCAAATTTTATCGTGCTCTAATAATTTTCTAAGTAGTTGGGTTGGTTTGTGAATTTAATATATAAAATGTTTTGCCATATAAGATAGTTTTTTTCGTATATATATCATTGCAAAGATCCAGCTAACTTTTAATCATCATCATTTCTGCAATAGGTTATCCACTGCTAGCTAATAGGCAAATCCCGCTAGATCAATAATTGTATCTTTCGGAAGCAGTTTCCATCCACCATCAACCATCTATGTATCTAGTCCGAGAAGTTTCAAGACTGATATTCGTAAAAGAAGTAGATCCGGTAATTATTCCTAAACGGACGCAAAGAGTTTAACAACCTTTATTTACGACCTCAACTAAATTATGCAAAAACAAATTAATTAGCTAAAATTACAAAATAACTTGGGGAGCTTTACCGAGGGATTGAAAGTACCTTCAGCGGCGTTTGTGTTTCATTTATTTTGATAGATACTTTGAGGGTTTTTGGTTTTTGGGTTTCTCCAAAGTTTACGCCATTGCAGTGGCATGGTGGATTCTACCGTGATGGTGGCGCATGTATGCACGGGAAACTAAAAAACCGGTAAATGGTGGTAAATATCCCATTGTTATTCTTAATAATGTTAAATACCGTGATAGTTTCAAAAGCTATAAATACGAAGTTGATTTAATGTTCAAATGTACCTATGTATTAAATTATTTGAATGTTTAAAACATAAATATTATTTTACCACATTGTTAAGCTACTGCAGCTTAAAATATATTTGTATCTAGTGTAATTATTAATACATATTTACTAACATAGCTATATTTATAGCTTTAGAAATTGCGAAAATTAAATATGTTTTGTTGTGGAAAACATACTTGCCCATTATTAACCGAGAGCGTTATTTAAATCTGATTGAATCTGAAATTTGTAATGATCACCATTACAATGTGAATGGAATAAAACGACTACCGTTAAATTATCGTTTTGGTTATCTGAAGCTGTTTCTCAAAACAATTGTCAGCCCTAAAGTAATAACCGCGTTCATTATATTGTACTAATATTATCTTTATAGACTAGCTTTGAGTAGGCCTGTATTCTTGTATTTGACTTTTCAAATGCTTTGAACGATGGTGTAATGGGTGTAATAAAGATTATTAAATAATGTAAGCAAAAGAAAAAGTAAAACGTATTAAAAGTTTTTTTGATTGTGATGTATTTTATAAAGAAGAGTTTTTTTTTCTAGTTAAACTACGATAGTCCAATGGACCAACCATCTCGGTTCTTGTACGGCCATGGGGTATATGACTAAAAAAATGATAAAAATGGATATATATTTTTTTATTTTCTCTTGCAAACCAAATAGTAAGACGATACAGTGAACACAAGTTACACGTAACGTGACACTGATTCTTGTGATTTGCATATAATTTATACTTAAAAAGACTTCGGGACTTTGATGCTCTATAACTAGGTATTTCTTATTAAAATGATTAATCGAAAATTGGTGCCCAGTATTTGAGACGGGCCATCAGACGGAGTAAATAGAATACCTACCAATTTTTTATGTAATGATCATGCCTATGCCTAATGCCCTATTATAAACACAAATTCTTTAACTTTGTGCCTTTATTTAGTTCTATGGGCCTTTATAAAATCAGAACATTTTAAAGAAAGATATTTAGACTATTGTGTTTTGGATAACTTAGTTTGTTTAAGACAATCGTTGGCTATTTAAATCGTAAACCCGCTTTTGACTATATCCGCTGAGACGGATGAAGATCGACACAAATTCTCACAAGCAAACTCCTCGCAACACTAAGTGGTACTTTAACAAGATATATTACATATCCCAGTACTAAATGTCTCATGAAATCTATTAAGAAGTTATCAATTCAGTAGCAGTATAATAGAATATACATAATGCTGTTAAAATATAACACTTGAAACGTGAATATTATCATTCGGTTCCCTTTCACAAAGGCATAACTGCTTCTGCTTAAATTCATTTTATAAGCCAGTTACGATGCCATAGCAATGAGGAATTCTTGATAAAGGTTTACAGCTTCAATAAATTGCTTTATGACACACATGCTGTGGTTTAAACACATGTTAAATTATGGCAGTTTTTGACATAATACGACTTTATATCTAAGATCGCGCCACGACTCGTAATTTAATAATCTATCACCTTTTTTGAAGAAGGCTCCATGGCTTAAGAAATGTTTTTATGCCATGTTTTACGGTACTAATTAGTTTACCACTGTGTTCCTGATGCTGAACCTTTTGTTGGGATTAGGGTAATGCTGAATGCAGTTGAAGCACGTGGCCTCCGAGTGGTGCTAAGAACAGTATCTGGTGGTAGGCTACGGCCGCGGCTTGTCACCACCCTCCGGGCTGGGCCAGTGCGTGAAGCAATTTTTTCGTGTTTCGTAATGTGGCCCGGAGAAGCCATCTACCTTCTAGGTCTTCATGCCCCATCTTAGACCACATCGTCACTTTACATTAGGTGAGATTGTGGTCAAATGAAGGCTTATCTAACATAAAAAAAGTAAGGGAGGGAGGCTCTAGAACCGGACAAAATTATGAATAAAGGTAGCTAGATAGAGTCCCAAGAAAGGACTAAGGCAATTTAAACACACAACGAGAAAGAGTACTTCTCTTGTATATACTCCGGAATAAGTTCAACAATTTACACTAAATTATTTATGTGGTTGCAATTCATAGATCATCCAGATTCACTCCGATACAGAAAGTGAGCTAAACTGTAGTTGTTTTAAAACTCTTATTTTTATATAAAACCATAATTCTCCCCCATTAAGTGTTGCATAGGCCATAATCTTTCCATAATGCTAAAGGTGAAGTATTCTTTCAGTCATTTTACTTTCCTTCAAGATGGCTTGAACGGGATGCGACGATCGTAAAGACTTACACAGGGTGTTTCTATCATAAAAGTGCCGGTAGAGCGCGCTTTAGTATTGAAGTCAGCAGCTAACCGTTTCAGAATAAGTGAATATTCAAATGCAACGAGGTTTTATGATATTGGCTTTTATTATTGTATTGTACAGTGCTTTTATTGAGGTGCTGAGTGCTTCGATACAGAATCTTGTCTTTGAGTAGTGTTTTATATGATTTTGTCGAATTTTTGTTATGCAATTCTTACAGGTTTTAAAGGTTCTACAGGCGAACGAGGTACTCTTACTATTATTTGCAATGCTCATCGGTCTCTCCATTTTTTAAATTAACATTCAAGGTACAACTTAATTATGAATACTAAGTAATTATTATTATTTATGTCACCGCACCGTCCAGTATTTGCTGTGCATTTTCCTCTCCATCCAAAGGTTATCTGGAAGAAATTGCTTTTAGCAATAAGGCCGCCCATTACGCATTGTATATTTAGCATTATGTACATTTTTGTATTGTTTTGTCTTGGTATGTAATAAAGAGTTATATTATTATTATTCTTTTTTTACCGCGTTGGAAGACGTCCTACACTCCGCTTGCCAATCCGTGGCCTTTACTCAATAATTTCTATCTATTTCACGTGATATATGGCCTACCCACTGTGACTGAGTACCCAGAGACCACGAGAGACACGAGTATAGAATTATAATTATTTTATCAGAATTCGACTTGTATCTGTCAAACGCAATAAATCTGATTAAATTAGACCATGTACAATACACTATAAAATACATGCATATATAACACTACATTAAGTTTCAAGTTTCTTTAGTTATAACAAAGGTCATGTTATAATTTTATACGTGAATGTAAAAATGTACATACATAATAATATATTAATACAGTAAATTTGTTTTAATTAAGGAAACTTAATTCATTAATAAAAAAAATATATACACAACGTCAATTAATTTGAAAATCTAAATATGCAACTATATATTATATACCATGGTACTATTAACTTACTGACATTATTATAGTGGTGAAAAGTTACGTACATATTCTGCCACTTTCCTTATCAACGGTTTTAAAACGATTCAAGTTGTATCCTGTCAATGAATACCAAAGTTCTTTCGAATGATAAACTTTATAAAATAAAACGTCTTCTGTGTCATAAAAAATATAATATTTTGAAATAGACCTTAATATTATGATAAAATTGAGTCGTGTATTGAATGGGTCGGCCCAAAATCGTCTCTTGCGCAGGTAGACCCGACATTCCGTGTCTTTGTTCGAGTGAGGTCCTCCCACGACTTCCGGATGCTTTAAACGTTTATCAAATTAATATTCCTTTTGTAAAACGCTAGAGATGCTAAATAGGTATAATTAAATGTCACTTGACTTACTGTTCTCCATTTTGAGGCCTATCAAAACAACTATTTTATAGGTTTGGTATATCAACAAACTTTAACCATTTGTTTTTTGTTTCTCTGTATCTGTATAGAGACTATTTGTCTTTACAATTTTGTATTATTAAAGATATGCTACCCGTTGCTTTTGGAAGTTGATATAAACATATAATTGTAAATGAATTCAAAAGTTATTAGCATTTAAGACCCAAAGATGCGTTGGACCTAAATATGTTTTAAATAGTTTATCGATAAACAATGAATTTCCAAAATTTCCAACAGAACGATGAATTTGAGTAAATAAGTAGCAGTTGGTACGTTCCAAATTGGTTAACAAATAGTAAGATTTTAGTTTTTTTTGCTAACGATATAAGCAGTCACCTTTCTAGTTATAAAGGTTAGAAAATAGCTTAAAATTGCTTCACGATAAGTAGCACATTAATCACCTCCAAGCCTCAGAAATTCACCACCTAATGTGTAGTTAAATATCTAGTGGAGGTGGCAGACTTTCGGTCTAAAATATCTGAGACACGTGAATTTTATGTATACCTCTAGAATTAATGTAGAATATTTTTTTAAAAACTTTCAAATAATGCATATTAAATATTATTATTTCTTTTTGATTTAATTATCTCATCAATGTATTACGAAGGGTAGTTAATCAAGTAAGATGTTACGTTTCTTATATTGTTACTTTGTTAATAATATGTTATACAATGTTTTTACGAGTATATCAATAAAAGTATTTGTAGTTCGTCAATCTCTTTAATTGCATTGAATAATGTGTTGCAAGAAATTAGAAAATATCACGAGGAAATAGTGCTCCACAGAATTCTTAATTTAGTATTTTGTATATTAAGAATTCGGTTGAAAGAAATTTATTAATATGCAAAAAGAACTAACACGTTCACTTAAAATATGAGTACGAATTAGTTACATTAATTTTGTAAGTAATTGTAACTATTTTTACGTTGTATCGGTAGGTCGATTTTGTTATGTATAGATATAATATAATCATTTGTATATATTATATCTATACAAATTTCACCTTGTAAATGAGATAGAGCAGAATATTTATCCGAGAACATTTTGTGCGTACATTCCAATTCTTGGTAAGCCTTGAATTATCGTGAGTTAAACTTAGTAACAAGATTTTCTGACACTGGGCCAATAAGAGTACTATTCATGCGTTGATATCTAATAGCGAACAATAACTGATTGTGACATGAGTTAACTAATGATCCATATTATGAGAAATATTACATTTTTCCGAAGGTCATGAGTTTGCTCCTGTGGAATTTCTTGAAACGCTTTCTTCTCTCATTATCACAGACGGCAAAAATATTTATAATCATAATATGACCCGCACTTGACCAACGTGGTGAATTAAGGCCAATTCTCTCTCGTCAACAGAGAAGACCCTGTGTCCCAGCAGTGGGAAAGTTAAGAGGGTAATGATGTTAATCATAATAAGGACTAAAAGGTGGGTTAAGTCGATAGTTTAACCATGGTATACGCGGTCTACATGATTATGAAAATGGGAGAAAATATATGTTAAGAAGTTTATTGTTAGATGGATACGTGAGATGTGATAGACTAAAGAAAATATGGATGTTATTTATAACGTTCTGTCCGACTCAGTTTTAACCAAAAGGTTACCAACTTAGCAGAGTATTTTTTGTTTAAAACATTTCTTCTGGAATTATTAAAACTGCTCAGTTATATATATCTGAAAGAAGGTTGAATTTATTCTAAAATTACAAATTAAGCGGATATCTTAGGTAGATACTTATTTTATTGATTCATCATAAAATATTAGTAAAATTTATCGTAATTATGTGTTTCCGTTTTGCTATGTCCGCAGCCCACGAAGAATTGTAACAAAGATAAATACTATAATATATTACTACATTTTCGAGACTACATTATATTATGGACATATAACGTTTGTGGAAGTTAATTTATCTCTTCGTAAAATTTTCTACAACAGAACATCGAGGTCAATCTGTTTATGGATGAAACTGCTTGTCACTGATACAAATTTGATCATAATTTGACCATATAAATGTATTGAAATATTAACTGCATTTCTTAACAAGATTCGGTGGGATCATAAAAGAGTTAATGATATTAACTCGCATACCTAGAGTCTGAGAGCCCGCAACGGAGTGCGTTACATCGTTTAAAAGCTAAGTTTATTGGACAAACAATAGCTTGTATTAAGAGTTTTACGCATATAACTTTCACAAAAAAAATACTTTAAAATTATTTTATTTACATTATAACAACACGAAAATCAGCGAAATAGTGAAATAAATCAAACTAGCTGACCCCGAAACCTTCTTTGCAATATGTCACCTTTATTATCATATGAGGATAAAATTGTTGTTGGCCGATTTACACCACCTACCCGGCATGGTTTCAATTGCGTTTATTAAAATCTTGAGCTTAATATCAAACATGGCGACACAATAACACTATATATCAGGTGTAAATCTCGAAAACGTTGGATATCGAAATCATATTTATCCTAAGCTCAAAATCGTTATAAAAAGATCATGATAACTGTCTCCCTATCATTATCCTACATTGTAACTATGCAGGATCGGTAACGTTTCTAAACTTCAATATATAAAAATAAAAGTTATTTTTGATGAGTGGCTCCCAGACTCAAATATCTGGACTACAGAAGCCCAACCGTAGGTGGTAATTAATGTTTTTTTTTTCTGTCAACACGGGACAAGCGTAAGTAATGACGTACATCATCAATCAATATCGATGATGGAATATTTTGTTGAAGGTAAAAGGAAAATTTTAATGTAGCGGTTGTGAATTCTAACTAAAATTGCAGAAATGAAATAATGAGTAATTGATTTGTCTTAATTTAGTAATCCAAGAAAATTGTACATTGAGTTTTATTGTATAATATTGAAAATTGAAACTAAAGCTATCAAATTTAATTTATATGTAGGATGTATACGTATGTGTATACATTATAAATGCCTATAGTTAAAATCTAAAATATCGTTTCTTACTAGTCAGTGAAAAGAAATATTAAGTCAGTCTGACTTTAATGTTTGAAATCGGTGACCAACGATTATGGCTTCAAATAATTTGTTGGCCAGAATGATTCAATTCCAATGGATTACCTATCATCTGATTTTATGATAGGTGCCTCAGGCTCGACTATAGTCACATCGCAGAGGCGGTGCCTTTATAATGAATATGAGATCATTTGGAATTATTTATGTACAAAGTAAATGTTTATACTATTCATGTATAAGCTAAATATAAAATGAAAACGTGTTTTTTCTTAGTAATCGTGAAACACGGTGCAAAGCCAATTAGGCTGGGTGTGTTTAAAATGTCAGTCAATATTGTTACCTCTTTTTGGTTACTAACTAAGCATACTTTCAAAATACACTCTAATAAAAATTATAAGAATTGTATAAATGTATATTTTACAATGATACTGAGAGCTTGCTTTGATTCACAGAGGTGATTAATCTACTACTACTAGAATAAAATTGACGGCAGTTATCTGAGGCTACTAGTTTTAAATCTCTTGTTTGTATAGATAGATCTCGAATTTTGCTTACTACGCAAAAATATACAAGAAGGGTGGGATCGAGAAGCCCTAATCAAATTCAAATTGCCAGAGACAAAAGGAGCCCGTAATTGAAGTACTAAATGTTTCATAGTTTGTTTTTACACATATGTACTTATTAAAGTCTTCTTTGTTTACAGGGCGATACATTTTGTGTATTTTTATTCTGTATATATTGTTTTGGCCACATCTCCGAACAGACTATGTGAATCTTGTATTATCCTTCATCTATGTTTGTACCAAAGTCCAACTGGTCTACTAATACCTACTATTGGCCTCACTCTAACTATAGCTGAATAAGCTCGTGAGCAAAATTATTATTAATAATGTTATTTTATTAATTATTTTATCAAAATGGTAAAAGGGGATAGCGTGGTTGTAAGACGCGACATTAGCGTTGCCTTGAACGTCTCAACAACTATGATTATAGACACTTAAGTTTCTCAACGAAATCACAGCAATTTTGTAATGGTTTCAAATAACTAAATCAGTCTAATCACTGGCATTTGAGAATCTATAAAATGAGGGCTATGCTGTAATCAATTCTTGTCTTCGCCTTACTCCCACCTTGGTTGCGGGGGCACAATATATTGTTGTACAAGAGTGAGGTAACCGCATTACTAATTGTTTTTATTCTATTGTTGCAGGTAAAGCTTGTTTAATAGGGAGTGCCGTTTTCTGTCATACAGCAAGTATTTATAAAGGTCTCAAACTGAACATATGGTATGAATGATTGTTCTCTAATTTATTCAAGTATTTGGCATAATTTGATGCCAATTAGAAAAATTTGACACCCACTTTGACTGTACTCTATACATTACTTTTTATATTTTACTAGCGGCCCGCCCCGGCGTCGCACGGGTAAAAAAAGTTCCCGGCAATTTTTCCTTATTTGCTCACCGTTTAGACCTACCCTGGACTACGACAAACATTTTAAAACCAAAATCAGCTCAATCGTCCCAGCCGTTCTCGAGTTTTAATCAGACTAACGAACAACAATTCATTTTTATTTATATAGAATATAGATGATCTCCGCTATTTTACGGACGCTTTTAACAAAAAAAAAAATATGAAAAAAATAAAAAGTAAAAATTAAGTACTTCAAACTCATGTCAGAATAAAATGATTGAAAACTATGTTGAATATTGAACTTTCGAGACATAGACAATAGCTCAAAGAGTATATAACCACCACGTATGAATAGCTTATCAAGAATAATCATAGACAACCTATAAAATGAATATTGAACTTTCGAGACATAGACAATAGCTCAAAGAGTATATTACCACCACGTATGAATAGCTTATCAAAAAAAATCATAGACAACCTATAAAAACTTTTGTTAACCTGTAGATACTATCAGACAAATAATTAGCAATAAATTAAAATTGCGACTATAACTTGAGATTTAAACTATCCTATCTCTCAAGTTGGATCAAACTGCACATGGTGTGCGAATTTTATTATAATCGGTTAAGTGGTTTAGGAGTCCATTGAGGACAAACATTGTGACACGAGATTTATATTTATTAAGATAAATACTATAATAATAGTAGTATAGTGTCCGGCTGGATATAGTTTAGACTAGATTTTAAATAAAATTTGACAATGTTGATGTGGATATAATGAATTATATAGGCATTACAACATTCGTGAATCTGATGTATTCGTAATATTACCATTACTTACAGGGTAAAATGTTTCATATAATCAGAGTTATTGGGGAAATCAAACAGGGGATTTATATGAATATGAATAATTCGACAATATGTCGTGCATTTCCGACGACTTTCACATGAAATAACACAGAGCTCTCAGAGCTAGCTCATCAAGTTTTAATTTCACTAAGTGTTCATATTGTGAATGGTGCAGGGCCAATGTCAACAGCGTCGGGACACGTCAACAAAACTTCGAGTTAGCCTTCCATGTACTCGTATTTATTTACGACAGTTCTGTATGGGTTGGAGCTCTGAGTTAGCTTTTAACATTAGCCGCTTTTATCATAATTATAGTACAATGTTGATAAAACATAGTAAGAAATTTATCGGATGGAGATCCGATTTAAATTACCTGAAAATCAAAGACACAGTAAATTATTGCGTAGATATTGAACTTTTTTGATATGAACTTATCAAAAGGAAAAAGACTTTAGACACAATAATAACGGGTTTTGAAAAGAACTTCATATAATTATCATTTCAACCATATTAAGTATAAAGTTGGCATTACAGGACCTACATAAAAAAAAGGTTATCCTGTTCAGTCCGTCTGTTAGGCCGTACAAAATTACATTTATTTTTTTATTTTTCAATTTATAAATAAAGTGCAAAGATATTGTTAAGATTAAAGTTCCACAGTTAAATTTCGCAGTCACAAGCCCCCGTCTGCGAAATTTAATATAAATTGCACGAAAGCGTTACGTCACAAAAATCATCAATGCACTGTACCTGCTAAATTTTTCGTTTGCAAGAAAAACTTTTTAAGTAGGTAATCTAAATGATTTTCGAAGTTTTAGAACAGATTTTATAGCAACGAAAGTCGGCATTGAGCAACCCAACTCTTAGAACCATAGACCTATGTCTATATTAAATCTAAATCTATATTTTCAGTTATCTCGATATGCTTGCACAGCGTAAATCATAGATACTGTATCCAATTCTTCCGAAAAATCAACAATATATTTAAAAGGAGAGATTTCACCAAGGTGACCTAACTCTAAGAAATTTTTAGAAATTTCAGTAAACAGTCAACGGAATTAGTTCATTGATTGTATTGACTTTCTCGAGTTTAGCATAAATTAGTCGATGCAAAAGATGATTTGCCTGCACACACATTGCGTTTGCTTGCTAACGTTTCTGTTGATAACGGTCACCGCTACGTCACGGGCGATTAATCACTTTTGACGGAGAAATTGGCTTTCCTATTTTAAGAAAATTGATTATTTTCTCAGTTATATTTGAAATGTCAAGATTTTTTGTGTGTTTTGCTTTTTATATATCATACCAAAACGGCAGTTAAAGTATGTAATTAGGATTATTATATGGATATCATACAAAAGGCCCACCCCGGCTTAATAGATAAAAAAGTTGTAAAGTTATGTGCTTAAAAGCAAAAAATACTACCTCTATACACGTAGATTCTTTTCAAAATCTGAGTTTCGAACCAACGGATCTTTTATTACATTAACATGCTACCAATATTGCTAGCGCAATAGGTTAAACATGCATCCTTGAAATTATTTTTTTGAATGTATGATAACTAATTTTATAAAATTAGAGGTTCTTTAAACAGTCGTTACACTCATTCATATATCCTTAAAATGATGATATCAAATACTTACTTCACTTGATGCCAAAACGATACTTAACTTAATCCTAGATAAGAATATAGTACAGGTTATAAAATTTACACATCATTAAGTTGTTATCTTGAACTGGAACATTTAAAATTATTTGACCTGCCGTAACCTGTTTTCCAATGCAAAGATCTGCAATAGTGTCTTAACATTATATTTAATGAAGTAGTTTTTTTTAAAAGCTTATAAATAGCTTGTAAATGTAACAAGAGTTGTAGTAGGCCATGACGATCGCTTTTCTAAAGACCAGACCTTACCCTATTAGCCTTATAAGTACCGTACAGTTATGCAAATATAACATCGTCAAATAATTTGGTGAATGTAGGTGATTAGTAAACAGAGCGCTGTTCATTTTGAATTTTGAAGTTGATTAAACAAGTTGAAAGTGGTTGTCGTTGGGTGCTTATTTATTTTAGTCCTGTAGTTTATAGAATAATATAAGTCTAAAGAGGTTTCAACGTGTTGGCATACCTACTAATCCGGCATTTTGAAAATAACTTAATTTCGCGGCTAGTCATGAAACGAATGTCAATCGACAGAGTAGTTTTTGCAGAATAGGCAGGAGATGATTTTTTGTACTTTTGACACCCAAATATCTTAGTTACAGTTTTTTTTTCAAAGTGGCGGACTATGAGTTGTGATATGGAGGCTCCATACAAAAATGTCAGAAATATCACAAAATTCATTTAGAAAATTTGCTCTAATTTTGTACTTGTAATTAAAAAGTTATTTCAGTTAAACTTTATAACAGTGAAAAGGAAAGTCATGTTAATACTTGTTATTATGCAGAAGGATGTACCATATTATTTAATAAAATAAATATAAAATAATTACACTGTATCTGCAATTATTGTGTATGGATGCAATTTGGAATAAAATCTATATTTAAACTTTAAGAAAACCAAAACTTTTAAACAAAATTTTTTTTATTTATTTGTAATGTGCCTAAGATGCGCTTTCATTTGAGACCCCACTCGAATATATTTGTATTCCTTCCCCTCATAACTTTTAAACGAATTAACCGATTTTGATCAAAAATATCTAAGAACGCTCGCTCGAAACTCACCTTTCATAGAAAACAAAACATAAATTGAAAAAATTATATCTGTTCGGGAGCCACAGAGAGACAGACTAGACTTAACACGTCAAACTTATAACACTCCTCTTTTTGCGTCGGAGGTTAGAAAACGTTGATACTATTATATCGGTTTATATCGTTGATAGAGGTGGTGATTTTGAGGCAATAATTGCATTTATAGGAATTTTATTACTCAGACGAGCCTATAAATAATTGGTTTCAGGTTCAGACTCTTGCAACCCACGCCACGTCCAGAGCTTGAATGCTAGATACAACCAGAGATACTGAGTGATTTTATACTGTTTATATTGAGATTTGCTTTAGATTAAGCTGAACTTATAAACAACATTGATAAATTGTATGCATTTAATTTAAGTTATCTTGAAGTAAGGCTTGAAATTGTCATTATTGAACAAAAGTAACAAATCAAAATAGTTAAGTAAATTAATTTATCAAAATTGAATGTAAATTTAACAGACGTTGAATATATAGTAGCTTTGTCTATGCCGGCGCCAGATTTTGGAATTAATTTCTAATAAATTATTCCACGAGAAATATTTACCTGCTAATATTAATAACATTAGGTCCATTTAATAAAAAAATATTTAAGTAACATGGTTTTTTATCACACAAATAATCAAATTGAGGACTATTTGACGAGGAGAGAACAAGATACTATATTATATGGATATTGGTACAATAACTATATACTTAACTATAATTCTACTAAAAATATTACAAAATGTCAAGGGCCCCTTATACCGCAAATGCTGTTTTTAAAATCAATATGAATCAGTCAAAAATTGACGTAAAATTTTGATAAAAATATATGTTTCAGTTGAGGATCTTACAGAGTGCAATTCGCTTACATTTACACAATAAGATGAACTTCGCTCGATAGAAAAAAATACCAAAGTTGCCTCTTTTTAAAAAACATTTTCAATACTGTGCCTAAAAAAATAAATTTATTGACCTTATTTTTACACCAATCTTTAGATAAATCATTTTTCTAGTGCAAATCGCTGAGGTGCGTGTTTTAGTGTTATTTTCCTATTAATTATGCCTAAATACCTACAAACCCGCGAGCGGCGCGACGCCCGCGGGCTTCGTCAGTCGCGCGGTGGCGCTTACCGACGACGGACCTGTGCCAGTGCTCTTCCCGCCCGACGAGCGAAGTGCGACGTGAAAAAAAAGGTGTGTGTGCGATTCACACACGACAGAAGTGAAACTACAACAATTAATAAAAACCGTAATTGGTTTTACAAGTACAAGGACAACTGCGCGACATTGCCGTCGCGACGGCAATGTCTATTTAGTATTTGGGCCGGGAAAAAGAACTAGTCAAAGTCAAAGTATCTTTATTGCATTATTACATGTAGTTTAAATGGTAGGTATTATATAAGGTTTTGTATCAATGTAATTTGCCCATTGGAGCGTGCAACATTTTGATTAACAACCATTTAATAATAAGAAATTTTAAATAATAATTGTATATAATTAAAAAATAAACATGTCAATAATTTTATAAATCAGATTAAATAAAATAAAATATTAGTTAATGATTAAAAATAATTACACATTACATTTATTTACCAATGGTTTTGTCATTTAAATATTCGGCAACTGTATAATAACATTGTATAATAACAGTACATATCGAACGAATCGAAAAAGATGATGAATTTTGGAAATCAAAGATGGAATCAAAATTATCACACTTTTACCACCTGTCCAATGTCTGCTGCCAGAAATCGTCAACCCCAGACACACTCTTGGTTGCATCTATACGGAATCTGACACTTGAATGCGCACAATCTAGCACTAGAACTCTAAATTACAATGAAATAAAAAAGCATTTTATTCCTCATATAAAATGTATTTTTTTTATAAATGAGAATAAATATTGTACATAACAATTGTTTGTTTTCATTTTGTTGTTTGTATTCTTTACCACAAATGCTTCAATCATAATTATCACCTCACTAATTCAAAAAGTTTAGTAAGAAAAATTATGTATACATTCAATACCTACATACCTACTTCAATAAACTTTCATTTCAATCAAATAAAAGAATATAGTCAATAAAATAATCAATATACTAAAAAAATACGGTCAATAAAATTAAAATCACCGTAGCTACTGCATTATGCTGTATTGTGGCGTTCTTGCTGCCGACAAAGTTCGCCGGAGTTCATATCAAGTCGGCTCCCGCGTAACGCGCATGCAAGTCGACTGGGCGAGTAAAATGCCTAAATCTTCGAAACAAGGTGGCCTTAATACAGTAATGCAATTAAAGATTCTGCAACCGAGTGAGAAATAAATAAAAAAAAAACGTCTCGGGACTTCTAACAGAAGTGACAATTTTAAATACGGCTAGGACTGTGTTAGAGTGAAATAGGAGGAGAGAGAGAGAGAGAAAGAGGGAGTTAACGCTGTACGTGACAAACCAGATTCACCCTCCTTTAAAATCTTTACTTTAAAATCTTATAATGAAGATGTCTATAAAGTGTTTGCCTAATCACCTGTAAATGATGAGTCTACATCAACGTACGTATTCCGGACACCTGCACCCGAGAGTTGAACAGGAAAGTCAGTGGGCAATGCTTCACGTTACGCTGAATAAAGGGTCGCATCGTAACGTAGCCAATAATTACAGCTGTCCAGGTTAGTTGTACTATGCACAGTTAATCACCGTGCATGGTTGGCTATGAACATAGCGAGAAAACCGCTTTTCGAAAAACTTAATAGCTGCAGAAAAATTCCTAGTGAGCTGAACTTTTGTATACACCTAAATTGCGGCCTTGTAATGAAGATGTGAAAAATCGACATTGATATCGTGCCGGCTTAAAAAGTTATAAAGGTCAAAAAGTCACGAAAAACTGCTCAGAGGTCAATAAAGGTCATGATAAAAATTGTGTGACGTGAAATTGCTTACAAAAAATAATAACAAAACATAGTTGCGAAATAAATATAGTAGAAGAGGTATATTTATTAACAAAACTAATTGGATAATCTTGTTAATATAATGGCAATGAGAGGCCCATTATGGTGAGCAAAGCAGGTAAAAAATTAAAGTCAATATTCGAATAAAAACGGAGTATCAGCAAATGTACCTACTTTAAGATGTCCTCTAAACAGATGAATATTCAGTTTCCCTAGTTTTTAATTTATATTAAGTCTCATTATTATTAATTCTATATTAACATCCAGTATCTTTAATTGGTACAATTTAGAACTGTATTTGAATAACTTTACCTTCTTCATGCCCCATCTTAGACCACATCGTCACTGTACATAAAAAAAAAATTATCCGTGTTTAAATGTCATTTTACTAAAAAAAACCGTACGTTATACCGCGGAAAAAGGTCTCTTTATATTTTTATATGTAGATTATACCAGCTATCTACAGAAGTAAGGCAACGCCCTAATTATGATGTCTAAAATAAGGGCCGCTCAGGGTTAGTAGTGGATATTTTAGGTTTGAAGAGAGAAGGATATATATATCTCACACCGTTTCCACTGTTGCAAAACTTTTTAATTGAAATATACCTACGCATATTCGTTTAAATGAATAATAAAAATATTATGATAAATTATTGGGCTGGATATAAAAGAGTTCAACGCGCTTACCCATTTTTAACTTATCTAGTCTATACAATGGTTAACACAAATTAATGCCTTATTAAAATTGACTTCTTTTTCAGTCTTACTTTTTAAAATAGAAAAGAGGTCTCACTTTATATTGTGGATTGGTATCCGCAATGTAAAGTGTAGTTATAAATAACTACATCTAATCAAAACCTACAAAGTCTCCAGACTTTCTGTTTAGTCTTCATTGCAGGCTTACGTCCTCTTACAGTTGTAATGATAATACCTTGCCGTTGAAGTTACAAAGTATTCGTGCTAAATAGCCTCCATTTCGCATCATCAGCTTATCGCTCATCGCGGTTCTAATGGCCCCGTCCGTGGCTCGACTCGTTCGCCCACGCGGGCAGTCGGCCACTCTCTGGCGCCAATTGTCAGATCCAACCCATCGATATTCCGCTTTCGAACCTCTAACAATTTATATTCTCCTGGTAATTAGATTTTTAAACGTCGTTTAACTGTTGTTTGTTTGTTTGATTTGTGTGGTAAGATAGTGGGATCTTGGAAGTAAGCTTTGATTTATGTTTGGACGTGTTTTATGGAAGTCTACTTTAGTGCGTTTTTGAGCGTTTTGTTTTGAGTGTTTGGTTTTTTATTTTGTAATGAGGCACTAATGGGTTTAGCTCCTTTACGTCTTAATATGACTTGAACATCTCCATTTGCCAGTTTATTTGACTTCGGTTTAACATTATTAATTATGACTGAAGATCACATTAAACAAGTAGGTATGTAACATGTTTACATAAGTTTTCTGCAATCAACATTAATCTTCTCTTTCCATTTATCCAACTTTAAAAATATCAGCTTTTTAACTAATTTTAAACTGTGTTCTGTTTTGGTTTATCTGAAGTAAAATTTTCTTAAGTCTGTTGATTTTTAGGTAGGTACGTGTGTGTGCCACGAACAACGTCACTCTAAAATGCTAATGGTGTAACAATTTCACTACGAATTAGGTATTTGTAGAAGGAATTCAGAACCTGTTAATTTTGTAATAAACATTGTTATTTGTGATTTTATAATTAGAGTTATAAATCAACGTAGAATAATTATTGTATATCAGGCCTTCTTATTCTTCTTATTCTTATTCTTTGTTGGGGGGACTAAGGACTGCACTGACATCTCGCTTTGGAGTGTATTGTGCATTACCCCCATGCCTAGCTAGGCCCTAACCATCCTAACTCCTTGATGTACCGGAGTAGGACTTTCGGAGATTCACAGAGTCGTGTCAGCATATCTGATGGTGAGGATGGGGCCTCCGCGTCCATTAGACGCCTCAACCCCGTCCTTTTTCTTGCCTCCTCTGTGGCTGTGCAGTTTAGCAAGGTATGTTCTACTGTCTCTTCTTCCTCGAGGCAGCCTCTACATAAACTGCTGTCCGTGGCTCCTATTTTGAAAAGATGGTGATTTAATTCGCAGTGACCTGTGATTATTCCCACCATCGTTCTGAGGTCTTCGCGGCTAAGTTTAAGTAACTTGTTTGTCGTTTTCCTTCTATCTTTATGTTGGAATGTTGTTTTGGTTTGCTTGCAGTCAGTTCGAAGCTCCCATAGTTTCCAGTGTTCTGTTTCTGAGTTTAGCCTTAGTCTCTGTCTGACCTCAGCGGTTGGTGGGTTGGATAAACTAATATCTTGATCCGTAGGAGTACGTCTTGCCCCTTTCTTTGCAAGTCTGTCAGCCGTTACGTTGCCCGGGCAGGACCGTCTCTCTGTCCAGTGCAACCAGACCTTGTTTACTTTATGGTGCTCAGAAAGCATTTGCAGAGCGCTGTAGCAATCTGCAATTGATTTCGATCTTGTCTCCGTGCTTTTGAGTGCATTTATTACTGCAGCGCTATCTGTTTTAAAGATTACTTGCAGTTTGCTGGTTTGATCCTTTTTTGTTATCTCTGATAGGATTTGTCGAGCCGCCAGAATAATTCCTAACGTTTCTGATTGGAAGGCCGTAGAGGCTGGATTTAGGGGTTGCGAAATTGAGAGATCCAGCTCTGGACAGAAGTATCCGCAGCCGGTTCCCAATTTACTCTTGGATCCATCAGTGTAAACATGATATGTTTTGACGTCATTTGCGCTAGCTTCTGGTGAGATTTCCTCATGCGCTATCTCATAGTTTTTACCGGTTAAGTAAGTTGTTGCTATTCTGTCAGTCCCATTAGCAGCTTCTGGAATTGCAGCTATGGCCTTATTCAGTATCTTACAGTGGTTGGTAGAGCCTGACCCTCCCTTCCACTGGCTGGTTGATTTTATTCTTAAAGCCGATGCCATAGCTTCATGCTGTATGTGAATATGCAGCGGCGTCAGACCTAGTATCACTTCAAGAGCGGCCGATGGAGTTGATTTCCTGCAGCCACTAATAAGAGTGCAGGCTAATCTTTGGACTTGTTGCAGTTTGTTTATGGTGGTTACTTGGTTGGTTCTGGGCCACCATACAATTGCACCGTAGGTTAGCACTGGGCGAACCATGACTGTGTAGAGCCAGAGGCACAATTTTGGCTTAAGGCCCCAGTCTTTGCCTACCGCACGTGTACATTGCCATAAAACATTAGTGGCTTTTGTGGAGATATGCTCTAGTTGTTTACCCCACAGTAATTTGCTATCTAGCCATACGCCTAGGTATTTCACCTCCTTAGTAAGTGTCAATGGTGTTCCTTGTAGTGATGGTAGTTTCATTTTAGGTAATTTGTTTTTGCGTGTAAAGAGTACAAGTTCGGTTTTGTTAGGGTTGACTGTCAAGCAGTGTTTAGCGCACCATCTTTCTATAACCCGTAATGCTTTCTGCATCTTTTCACACAATATTGTTTCGAAAAGTCCCGATATCATTATTGCTAAATCATCAGCGTAAGCAATTGTGTAAATACCGTCTGTGTTCAGTGAGTCCAGGAGTTCGTTTGCTACCAACACCCACAAGAGTGGCGACAGTACTCCTCCCTGGGGACATCCCCGCGTTACTCTACATTTGATAGCCTCCCCTGGTGACTCTGGGTTATCTATTTTGGTTACTCGGTTTGATAGCATTTCCGTGATCCACTGATTTAGGTTCTCGTTTATGCCTTGATTTCGCAAACCGGTTTCTATGGATGGAAAGGTCGTTTTATCAAAGGCGCCCTCTATATCTATAAAGGTTACTAAGCATGATTGCTTACTTTCGAGAGCACTTTCGATCTTATGAACCACCTGGTGTAGAGCAGTTTCTGTGGATTTGCCAGCTTGATAGGCATGTTGATTTTTGTTCACGGGGTTGCTTAGTAGCGGCCCGCTTCGAATGTATTTATCACATAATTTTTCCAGAGTTTTAAGTAGGAAAGAGCTTAAACTTATGGGTCTGAAGGATTTTGGTTGGGTGTAGTCTGTTTTACCTGGTTTTGGTAGAAATACTACTTTAACCTCCCTCCAAGAGTGAGGGATGTATTTCCAGGAGATGCAGCTTCTGAATATAGCGACCAACACTGGTGTAATTCTTGAGAGGTTCCACTGTAGTAGAGCAGGAAAGATGCCATCTGTGCCAGCGGCTTTGTAAGGCTTAAAACTTCTAACCGCTCTCTCCAGCACTTCTTCTGTAATTATCTCGTTTGCTAATTCCCAGTCATTAGTCTGAGGGTTGTGCCCCTTCGGTATTGCCCAGCCATCGTCTGCTTCTAACTTGCAATCGGGGAAATGTGTTTTCAACAAAAGTTCTAACTGTTCCCTTTCCGTTGTTGTATAGGTGCCGTCTGGCTTTTTTAGGGAACCCAATTTAGCTGTAGTATCCTTGGATATGATTTTATGAAGGCGAGCTGTTTCACTTTCGGTAGCTATAGAATTGCTGTAGCGTTTCCATGAGTTACTTCGGCTCTTTTTAATTCCAATCTTAAAGTCTTGCCTTAATTCTTTATAGTCAGACCAGTCTGAAGGTTGGTTAGTATTCATGGCCCTGTTGAAGAGGTGCCGTGATTTCTTTCTAAGATTAGTTAGCTCCTTGCTCCACCATCTGTCTTTGCGATGAGCTATTTTGTTGCTTGCGGTTATCAGGGGACTCGCTGCCTCATAACTGTTATTAATTTGTTTTGTTAATTCCGTAAGTGTATGTTCTATATTTTCTGGAGTTAACTGTGCTTCAGAAGTAATAGACGGCAGAGCGTCAAGATAGGTATTAAGGGTTTCCACAAATAAGGCGGTGTCCGTTTTCTTAGGGTTCCTGTAGGTGTGCGGTCGAATTTCGCCTGTTATCATTTGAAATCTTATCCGTCTGTGGTCTGAGCATGACGCCTCCTGAGTGGCAACACGCCAGTTTTGTATGTGATCAACAATTACATTTGTAGCCATAGTTAGGTCTATAATAGACTGGGCCCAAGATGTAACAAAGGTTGGTTCCGAGCCTCGGTTTAGAATATTTAGATTGTGTCGTAGAGCGAAATCCAAGATGTCCCTACCTCTATCGTTTGTGGTTGGGGATCCCCATACCGTGCTGTGTGCATTGGCATCACAGCCCAGTATGCATTCCATCCCCTGACTGTTGCAGTAGTGAAGTAGTGCCTCAAGTTCTTCAGGGGGTGCCTCCATCTTTATATCAAAATAAGCTGAAGCAATAAGGATAGTTCTCAGCTTACCTTGTAATCCAGTTTGTAGCCGCACTACTGTGAGGTCATCCGTACACAGGTGTGTTACAAGAGAAGCTATCATATTTTTAGGTACATAGATTAGTGTTCTAGTTTTATTAGTAACTGGTGGAGTGAATACCGTTCCCGGAAGGGCGGCAAGACATACCTTACCTTTGACGATATAAGGTTCCTGGACCAGTGCAATAGTGTGTGGTTGCTCTTCTAGGGCCCTTCGGAGAGAGGCGAACCCTGTGACGCTGTGTTGGATGTTGGCTTGGATAATAGATACTATGTTTTTTGTATTATCTGATCTATTCTTAGTTAAAGAGTTTTTACTATTGGTTATCCCTAAAGTGGGATTATTGGAAGCTAGTTTAGTCATCTTATATTCTATAGACATCATGAGACAAGAAAAAGAAGGAGTTTTAAGTTGTGGAGTTTAAAAGTCCACTTATATTTGTAGAAGGAATTCAGAACCTGTTAATTTTGTAATAAACATTGTTATTTGTGATTTTATAATTAGAGTTATAAATCAACGTAGAATAATTATTGTATATCAGGCCTATAATGAAACACAATTTCAACACAATCGATTAATCTTTCCTGAGTTGCGTTCACAATGCCCATGGAAATAAATTTATTTTCATTTCAATGAAATTGTCTAAGCTAGAAGACTATTAGAAAAAACATTGTAAACCCCATGTTTTTTTTATTGCAAATGATGCACCTTAGCGAATTTAGGAAAATCTATAAAATATTTCGCTCAAATTGTGGTGGTGTCAGATGATATCAGAAAAAAATAACCTTTTATAAAATCTCATGCTATTGGGGTTTTAGTTTTTTGTTGTTAATACGTGTTAGGGACTACAAATAGTAACATATACATCTCTATTTGTTTTTATTTTGTTAACTTTGGAATGGGAAGTTCTCGTTTCCTTTTAAAAGACTGTAACTAGGGATACACTCAGACTCGCAGAGTGCCGATCGTCACTCGGAATTTTTGGTTATTATACCAAGTCTTAACAATTTGGCTGTACATTTAAGGGTTCAAATTAATTGTATATTCCATTTATGCAATGGCAATGACTGTACCCGAAGCTTAATCAAATGGTCAGTTCATCATTAAGTATTAGATCTCAATTATGGTTAATGATGCTTTATTGTGAGCAGCTTTCCATATTTCAGAGTAAATAATGTATAAGATTATAGTGTTTACTTTCACTATTGGTGTTAATTTCGCACTTGTGTAAGTATTTAATGAGTACTTCGCCTCAACTTATACTATTACTACTAAAATGGTAGTTGTAGTAGTAGTTACATGATTACACTGAACAAAATGTTTCCAAAATGTGTAGGTACCTTAATTCTGGCAACATTCGACAATTTACAATGTTGATAGTAAAAGTTAACTCAAAATTAAAATGTATTTTTGTAACTCAAGCAAATAATTAAATTTTTTCAACACTTTTTTCATTTTACAAATTCGACCACATTGTTTCCAAGTAATCTGACCGCGGGTTCACGGTGGATACAGGCCGCTGTCACCAAAAATTACTGAAAACCTTTGAGGTAGGCAGAAATGATGATAATACTTTCTACTATATTGTGATTTATAATTTCTGAATACTATAATATTCTCCTTAATTGTACTTACGCCCTGTGTAGTTCAAACAACATAGCAAACAAAAACCAGTAACTCAACTACTTTGTATCTACAACTGAATGTCAAAGATAATATTTAACATTACATTACAAAATAGAAAATTAATAACGCTTTCATACCTTATGAGAACTCATTCAAACACTCTTAGCCGAACTGATAAACATAAACAAACATCTCAATAAAGCGACCCACACATACAAAGGCGACACACAAAAGCACATTGTTTGTATTCATACAATCTGGATGGAAGCCGTTATAAATTGCAAAAAGGCGATCCCCGCTTGAGAAAGCGATTTTGTGAAATGCTTTACAATACAATGCTCGCATTGTGTCGAGTCCTGGGCGGAACCCCGCATCCTTCACTGGAACGAGTAAGTATTTTATTGTACTTATTTTGAAGAAGATTACTTTTAAGATGATATCAGTGGATGTATGGTTTAGTTCAGATCCTTAAACAAGAAAACCTTGCAATAATCTTTTTTCTTTTATAAATACACTCTACAGTCTTATCTCGTCCGTATTCTTATTATCTGTCCCAAAAATAATCTCGTTCATTATAACTAAATGTTACAATTCACAAAACAAAATCTAGCCCCGTGGTGCTCTAAGCTTGTGATACGGGTACTAGACATAATCTGATAAATAATACTTTTACACTGTTGGTTAAAATGACGTTAAAATATGATCCTATTGTAGCCTCATAGCTGGGTTACCACCTTAACGGATTATCTATTATTGACGAAACACCCTGTATAAACATAACACTTTTGTAATTATTAGTGATGGAAGGTAAAATATACCCACACGCTACTGTACGTAAAATAATAATTTTATAAGTTAGTTTCTCATAATAAGCAAATTATTTTAAACTCTTAAAGAGAAATAAAAAAAAAAATTACCTACAACCGTAAAGTTTTGTAGTAAGTAAAAATATTATAATCTAATCACTCCCTATCTTAATATATATAAATCTCGTGTCACAAAATTTGTCCTCAATGGACTCCTCAACCACTTAACCGATTATAATAAAATTCGCACACCATGTGCAGTTCGATCCAACTTGAGAGATAGGATGGTTTTTACGGCGAGAATAATTCGAATAATTTCCGGGAAAATTTTGTACCCGTGCGACGCCGGGGCGGGCCGCTAGTACTTAATAAAATATCTTCTTTAGTCGTATTAATACCAGACCTACAACGAAGTGACCTAATGATCACTTTAACCTAGCACTAAAATAACAACAAAGACGATCAAGCCATAATGCAATATCTTGCGATAATTGGACTCTAGCAGTCCGTAATAAAGTTGAAAATTACTGGTGCAGTTTGCCTGCAATTTAATACAAAACGCAATAAGGGCATTCGACTAGGTCCTTTTTTGGTGGCACTCTGCTGATTGCATCGTGGGGAGTAATGATGCGAAGAAGAGCTAGTTCACAAACATTAGCGAACAATTTATGCATATATTTCATTTCAAGGGGTCAAGTGTTTGTATGCAAGCATTTTCTCCTTGGTCTGGGTGTTAAGTATGTATAATAAAAAATATCTATCTATGTTTGTCTATTATATTAAGTATATCAGATGTCTAGTACCCGTAACACAAGCTTATAGCTTACCACGAAGGCACGAATTTTGTCTTTCTCTAACATAAACAAAATGTTAAAGTGAGTGACAAGGACAAACTTAAACATCTTTGCCTGAGAAGGTAAATTTAAATTGATGTACGATGTATGTATGATTGACGTTAACGTCACATATTACCTACCTAGCATACTATATTTAAAAAAAAATATTATTAGTCTGTCTGGATAAAGGTTACAAAGATATATTAAAATTAATTACTCGGGGGGAGTATTAAATATTTAAATTATGTACATTCTCCAAAGCCAATGTTCTATGGCTTAGTAATTATGTGGGAATAATGCTCATCTTAATAGGTCTCTGAGTAAACTAGCTGAACCATTACATGGTAATGACTTAATACTATGCATTCATGGAAATTGTACATTACCAGTCACGATGTCCCGCAATCGTTAAGGACTCATCAAATATTATTAAATACTTTAGATTGTTTATTACTTCGCAGAATCATAAATGTTTTATCAGCATCATCATCATTATCATTTCAAGCGTAGGATCTTCGCTGCTGGACATAGGCTGACTTTAATGATTTCCAGATATTTTGGTTGAGGGCGGCCAGGATAGACCGTGAACCCGTGGCCTCCACCAACCTTACGTTCATCTAGCTGGTGGACGTCTTACGATGCGTGCCAGTAAACCATCTGTTTTACGCGCTTATAATGGTCTACTCAGAATACATTATTAATCGGATAATACCATAATCACATGTAAAAAATTGATTAATTAAATAAAATATAATAATGTCATCCAATAATAGCCCATTGCCGTGAATGATGTGTTGTGTATTGTGGTTGGCTATCAAATTTATATAAATATGGTCTCCCCGTATTTATATATTTAAGCCAGAATAGAACCCTTGCTACGCTAGCATACATCGCTCCAATATTTTCTATATAAATAAAAATGAATTGTAGTTCGTTAGTCTGATTAAAACTCGAGAACGGCTGGGCCGATTAAGCTGATTTTGGTTTTAAAATATTTGTCATAGTCCAGGTCTAAACGGTGAGCAAATAAGGAAAAAATGCCGGGAACTTTTTTTACCCGTGCGACGCCGGGGTGGGCCGCTAGTTTGAAATAAAATTTAATACCAAGCAGTAGTTAATTTGAAATCCCTCAAATAAAATGCACATGTCATGCGTGATGCAAAGATCTATAAATGCGAATTAGTTTCAATCAAGTCTAACAAAGAAGATTACACAAGTCATTCGGTCTTTAAAACTCTCTCAGACCATAAAGATATAAAGTACCGACAGCGGCAAACTAACTGGCCATTAAGAATTTAATTCCACAACGAAATATCATCAAATAATAATCAGTTCTGAAACAAAAGCCGTATAAAGTTACAAGCAAGATAACAAGACACCGCAACTGTAACATCACTGTCAAGTTGTGAACTTAAATCTGCCATTAATATGAGCCTTAGCTATATTTGAACATCTCTTAGTTAATTAAGACAGTTGGTTTACCTTATCCAAGTATTGCAGCATCTAAATGTTCCAAGTTTGCGGCAAGTTATCTCTGAAGTTACGCAATCTACCGGAGGACGGCGGACCGATCTGTGCAAATGGTCCTCTAAGTAGCCTGAAGGAATGTTCCCGAAACGTTGTTATGAAAATCCCTTCTGCATAATGAGAGGTTTGCGTCGACAAGCGGACCCTTGACCAATCCCGATCCCAAATCGCTCGATTCAGCACCCGAAAACAGATTTATTGAATAGCATAAATTAAGATAAAGGGCTACTTTCCGGGGAATGGTTTGTTTTTTCGGAAAGGAAGCTTTCTTTAATAGCTATAGTGAGCTTTTACGATCTGAGGAATAGTTTTCATTATAAATTTTACTGAAATATAATAGATGGTATTAATTTGTCATAATGTCATATCAAATCACATTCTACCCAGTTTACTTGGAATTATAGTATGAAGAATAGATTTGCCTAAACGTTTCCAATTTCAATGATTGCAACTCATTCTTCTAATTTTTAGTACTTCATTTTATAAAATAAATATAAACAAAACATCCCAATGCTGGCTAGCTGGTCCAGCTGACACGAAATAGAATTGTAATTCTCCATTTGTGTTCAACAGTACGCTACCGACATTACACGCAAATGCTGCCCAAACAGAAACTTTAAAATGCAATCTTTGCAAAGTGTAAGATTAATGGGAGAAACGCTTAAACGGTAGTGGGTGACGGTGCCAAAAATACCCTCCACTCGTGTGAAGCTAACAAAAACGTTTCTGTGGAGAATCCCCTTCATTAACAAAGAGCTGTTACGCTTGTAACACACGGAATCGCTGATGAATGATATATATTCATTTTTATTTTAAAATGTATATATAATATATTAATTTAACACAAAAAGTTCAAGAAGAAAAATTTCTTATTTTATGTATTGTATCAATCGCTCTGCTTGCTCACTACTATGTAGGTTATGGCTGAAAATCAACGTTTGCTCGCCTTGAGCAAATTTTACGTTGAGCCTCGACTATTTGACGTACTGCAGCACACACAATGTGCAACTGTATATTTTTTTGCAACATATATTCTCTGTATTATATTGTAACTGTTTTATTTTGTATTTCTTTATCTTTGTGTGTCTGTAGTCGGAAATAAATGTTTTTTACTTACTTACTATCAATAAGTCATTATGAGGTTTCTTATAGAGAAAGAACACCTTACATTAGTAATTACATTAGTAATTGTCTAACTATTGGTCTGACCAAGTCTGATACACGCTACGAACCATATTACAATTTCCAATTCTACGAATATTATAGAGAGTGGATTATTGGTTCTAGACATCATGTACAATTATTTAATAATTGATACAATTTTATTATACCTACACCACTAACATAACATACTAAAATATTGCCCTGAGCTACTTTTTTTTTGTACCTAAATCAGTGCATTCAATGTTCTATTTTGCAACTTGTACTAAAATCATAAACATATAATTATTTTTAAATAATATATATCCATGATTTTAACAGCTTGTACTATACTTATGCCTAAACCAGCAAGCTAAACCTGGAAGTTCGTATCTTGCTTGTGTGCGACAAGCTTTACAGTGTGGAAATTAGTGAGCGTTAGTTTGAGGTGCTCGCTAGAGGGCGGCGCAAGTCATTATACGGACGATCATTGAATTAATTACGACCGTCGGAAGTGTTTCCACCCAGCTCTTCACAGCTTCGCCACAATGCACGGGGCTGAATACATTTTGCGTTTCTGTAACGGTTGAAAAAGTATGGTAAACAAACATGTTTACATAATATGAATATCGTCACGTAGAAAAAAAAATTAAAGACAAATCCGTGAAGAGTTCAATTTGAAAAGGATGAAGTTATTGATTTACAGTTACCTAATTTAATTTATACAAAAATTGGACATATTTATTTATTAACATTCTCTAAAAATACTCCGCATACAAACTTTGAATGTCGTCATAATAATATGTTATCCTACTTTAATAAAGCGTTTTTAGTCAATTGATAGAAAGTTCACAATTTTGACTTTCCAAACCTATCGCCTTGACTGCTTCAGTGGCGCGGTGGGCGAGGGTCCGCTTGCGGCGCAAGAGGTAGCGGGTTCGATTCCCGCCGAGGGTGAAAGTGTTTGTATGTTCTGCAAGCACTTTCTCCTTGGTCTGGGTGTATAATATTTATAATAAAAAATATCTATATATGTATGACTATTATATTAAGTATATCAGATATCTAGTACCCGTAACTCAAGCTTATAGCTTACCACGGGGCTAGATGTTGTTGT